>OY282587.1:43071450-44271450 GCA_958298965.1 Chrysolina haemoptera
AAGCCACCCCCTGCGCCTTGGCGTCTTCCAGCCTGGTGACTAGCTGGACCTCCCGGAGACTTTGCTGCCGATCGCGGGCCATCAGCTCTGCCTGCTGGCGCTCAAGCTCTTCCAGCTGGCGGTTGAGTTCTGCCCGCGCCAGCTGACTGTCATCATAGTCCCGCTGGGCCTCCTCTATCTCACGCTTTGCCCGTTGCACACTCATCTCCAGCTCAGGTACGATAGGTGCTGGAGGGTGGACTTCTTCAGCAGTGGGTTGTGGAGGGGCAACTTCAACGACAGGTGGTAAAGGTGCGTCTATAACCGGTGTCACAACAGTTGAGGATGTCTTCTTGGACACCCTTCTTCTGCTGTTGTGTGCGTGCTTCCTCGATGATGATTTCTTCGGTGGTTTTGGAGGCAGGAAATCATCATCGCTGTCAGCAATTTGGATTATAGGCAAACCTTCCATCGACGAATTTGCTCCTGCGTCACGGGATCTCTTGGAAGCAACTCCGTTAATGAACCCACCTTGCCGTCTGCGTTGGTCCATCGTCAGCGACTGCATTTCGGGGACCTCTCTCCTGATGACGTCCATAACGTCATTGAAGTGCTCTTCGTCTGGCATTTGAGGTGCGGCGCCATCCACCCTGATGTTACTCAGGATCGTTATTGCTGCAAGACCAGTTAATGCGGGAGAATCCATAGCTAAACATACAAAAAAAAATTAAACGGGTTCATGATTACAAGATTGTTAACTTACTCTCAAATTATTACAGCTTGCTATAGTCTGCTAATTCAGTTGGCTGGTGGTTGATCTGGCGGGTGATCTTGTGGATGATGTGGTAGCTGATGTCAGTTCAGAAGAGTGACTGAAGATTATTCGGAGGAAGTTCTTGTTTTAAACACTCAGACCTCCACCCCACTCCTCTTCTTCTTCTCCGACCTCCTACTCCAATCCCCACTCCGACCACCCACTCCTCTTCTTCTTCTCCGACCTCCTACTCCAATCCCCACTCCGACCACCCACTCCTCTTCTTCTTCTCCGACCTCCTACTCCAGTCCCCACTTCGACCACCTACTCCGACCTTCCACTTCAATCCCCACTATGTCTTAAGCCACACCTCTTTCTTTAGCCAGTATCCCTCAGACCAGAAAACCCCACCCCATCATAACCCCACCCCTATTTCAGCTCTGTTATTTGTTACAATGTACACATCCACCTACGGGACAGAGCAGATATAGGGGTGAGTGACAAGAATAACAATTATGAGTGGGAACATTTGCATACTCGAGTGTATCATGTGAATTAACATGCTGATACCACTCACCATTATTATTCATGCCGCAATACCGTACAAAACAAATATCACATAGGAAGCGTTTTTCATTATCACAAGTTTTGATAGTAACAAATGAAAAGCTGCAACAGTACAAATTTGTTGCAACGTCTTCTAACACCTCTGTCATATTTATCTGATGGGCATTGCTCACGATCGTTTCGGGGACATCCTCACAGTCTGGTACAATTCCATCGTCTACTTCTGGTTCTTCTCCGTCATCTTCTAGGAACTCTTCTTCGACGAAGTCATCCCCAGCGGGTATGTCTTGGCGGCCATCTTCAAAATCTACCAGGTCATGGAATTCGCCATTGTCACCATTCTCACCCACTACAACTTCATCTTCTTGTTCCCAAACAAACTCGTCACCTGCCAACACATCAACTTGATTGTTGGCATCTAATTGGGAGAGGGCTTCCAATGCAAAACCAACTTGATCAACCATAATTGCTTTACAAACACAGTTTCTAACAGAAAATACAAAAGTCGAATGAAATGTTAGGATTTTGGACCGATTTTATATGTTACAATCGTGAGTGGGGGTTACCACCTCCACTAAACCAACACTTCATCTCCTGAGAATAGCAATTCCTCCATTAACCTAGATTTCCTCGTCATCTAATTAGTGACGCAAATGCAAACAACGAGGATACAAAAATACTGAAGATATTTAGGAAAAAATATTTGATTTTCGAATTAAACCACAGAAACATGACAAAAATATATCTTCAAATTTTTTTCTATTAGAATTCATCCTTTCAAATCTTTTATCAAGTATGACATTTTTCGATAAAATCCATTATAACGTGGATACAAAAATATTAGAGATTCTAAAAAGAAATGTTTGACTTTCGAATTAAAGTGCAGAAACATGACAAAAAAAATATTTTCAAATATTTTTTCTAGTTGAATTTACTCTTTCAAATCTTTTATCAAGTATGACAAATTTCGATAAAATCCATTATATCGCGGATACAATACATTACAGCAATTCCAATATGCACTGATTCAACCCCGCATGGAAACGCCAATGATACCTGCCGTCTACAATAGCTTTAATATTTTAGTAACTGACCGGTGAGGGTGAATTTTACCTGAGATGACCGTAAATTCATTTCATTTGGGTAAATTTTTATTTCATAGCGTCTCTTTGCGATAGTTCAGTTGTGTTTTATCTGTAATGGCGTTAGTAACAAAATCTCAATCAGAAAGTGAAGCGGCGGTTAAGGCACTGTTGGACATGGAAAATATAGTGCCGACTATCATATCACCCATTAGAGAAAACGAAATTGTGGAACAATCGCCTGTGAAAAGTGCAAGGAAGCGTAGTAGGCCGATATCGAAAATAGACAAATTCAAAGAAATCGTCAAAAAAGCTAGCCCATATGCCCGGAATGCATGGAGAATACCGAACTTTTCATTACAACCGAGTGTTAGGGAAGAATATAGAGTGGAGGACTTTAGCGACGACGACGAACCAACAGAACAACAGACAGACAAACCAAAAGACACAAAAAACACTACAGACTCAGGGAGTACTTCTACAGACACAGATACTTCATCTACAGATACAGACACAAAACAGACAGACAACAAACAACAAAGGTCTACAGAAACGGAGAATTTTGTCAAGGAAAGCAAGCGTATGTTTGCTTTACTGGAGAAACTTGATTTATCGACTGATACAGACAATGAAAATTTGAAAAAACTGAACAGTACATGTGATAGGTATGAAAAGAAATTTCGGGAAGCTCAGATACAACGTGACCAACTGAAAAATAAGATAGGAAAGCGTGAAGAAGCAATAGAATTCAGGAAGCAGATGATGGAAAACTATGCAATTTTTTTTTCAGGAAATGATTAATATGCAATTTTTTTTCAGGAAATGATTAGTTGATGAAAGTTCTGAAAGGAGTGCATATATATTAATTGGTCGATGTACACAGTGAAGGGCGATGTAGAGGGGCCCTTCACGGACTTTCATTGATTAATTATTTGAAATAAAAAATCTATTTTAAGCTGGGATCGGAACAAAATTCTAGAAATGAAAAATAAAAATGGAAATATTCATTGATTAATTATTTGAAATAAAAAATCTAATTTAAGCTGGGATCCGAAATGCAAAAAAAAATTATAATCGAATAGAAAAGAGAGGTTCATTGATTAAAAAACGATAAATAAAAAAAACTATTTTAGGCTGGGATTCGAACCTGTACAGCGCAAAATTCTAGATATGAAAAATAAAAATGGAATTATGCAAAAAAAATATAATCGAACAGAAAAGATAGGTTTTTTTTTTGATGGGCGAGTTCAAGGTCACAAAACCAAAAAAAGCCCGAGAAATAAATCTCTTAATATCACCCTCCACCCACCTCCTAGGTGATATAGAGAGATTTCTTTCTCGGGGCACACTGCAAACTCACCACTGAGCTACGCAGCCTCCGAAAGAATTAGTCAAATTTCTTCTATATGAATGTTTTAAATCAAACCCCTGAAATGTATGCGACTAAATATACATGCTCCTACAATTCCGTAAAACTGAAGAGTTGGTCCATCTAGTGCCAAATAGCACAACACATATAAACTATACCAACTGAGCTAATGCGATCTCCGAAGGAATTCGTTATAGCTACCTCTAAAGACCTTTATTTAACCCCTCATGATAAATTCCCCCAAAGAAAATATGACTTTTTGTGATAGAAGTGCAAGTAAAAGGAACGTATGTGAAATATCTTGCAGTTTACAGGCTTGTAAATTGTACATGCTTCAAAAACTCTGCATGGGCAATTTACAAGCATATATTTTTGACCCTTGCTTGTGTTTATAAACTGCTAACAGTTCACATACGTTCCTATTCAAAAGAGATATTTTCTTTAGTTCAGAAGTATTAACTTTGTTAATACTGGAGGAATTTAACATGAAGGGTCAAAAACCCTGGGTGGGCACCCATGTATCTGAATCTTGGCGTATCCACCAGCCATTGAAGTGCAGAATGTTTTGATTAGGGGCAATGCATTGAACCGCTTTTCAGATATTTTGCTGCGATTTTTTTTATATATTTTTTTGGAAATATATGATCATTGCGAAAGTTTTTCATCATAGAACTTTTTTGAAATTCCCACTTATGAGTGAGATATGATTTTTTTAAATATTGATATCGAGATTTTGTTGTAAAATTTATTTCAAGTATAACCTACAATTTTATATTTTTTCTTGGAAGATATGATCATTTTTAATGTTTTTGACCAACAAACTTTTTCTTTATTATCATTCATGAGTGAGATATAATTTTCAAAAATAAGTAGGAGTAGGAGATCTGAGCCGGTTCTGGACCTACCCCCACCATCATAACTTTCAACCAGCAAATTATTTCGCGGTTCGATTCGCGGCCGCGAATTTAATCGCAGTTCGATTCGCGGCCGCGAATTTAATCGCGTTTTGATTCGCGCTCGCGAATCAAAACAGCGGTCAAGGTCTCGAATCCGCGGATTCGTCCGTAGGTCTATTATTTTGAATTTTTCACTTTCTTGATGTCCAACACTTCTTTTTCCTATGAAGTTTGTGAAGGTAACTCCTGGGAGGGAGGGATATCTACTCCCTCTCCTTCTATGGTGGTTTGTTGTCATGTTCATTGTGCGCATGTACCAGTCGACTTGTTTGAATAAAACTTAGAGTCGCATTAACATCAGCACCATTTCTGTCCACATCCCATTGATATCACACATTCCTACGAGCTAAATATGAACTCATTACCAAATTTGTCTGCTGAAGAAGAAGCAATGCCATGTATTGCAACAAATGATGACTTTGGTTTTGAAGATATTCCGGTATATCACTTGTCATCCCAAGAAGGTTTCATCGATGAATATAACATTGATGATTATCTGAAGATGGGAGATATACCGGAACCTTCAGAAAGTGTTGATCCAACCCTTTCACAATTGTCACTACCAAAATGCCCGTCACTTCTCTCTCCTCTTAGTGTCGATACGAAAGCGAAACCATCTAGGAGAAAGTGTGCATCTACTGCTTCAAATCCCAAGAAAACAAGTAAGGGTGTACGGAAACCCCGTAAGAAGAAAGTAGATGACACCTTCAAGAATGTGATAGGTGATTTGGAAGATGTATCGCTTCATTCTTTTGGTCCACTGCAGCGTTGTGGAGACATGCTTAAGAAAGCGAAATGCAGCATCGTAAAATCGAGAGCTATCATCGTCAAATGCGATGACGATGTTCGAAGAGGTAGCATGGACGACGAGGTGGTTCTTCAGAAGCTCGATGCAAAGATTGTATCATCGAAGGCTGAACTGATCAAAATGTGTGAAGATGCAGATAAACTCCGTTTCAAAATCACACAGAAGAATCAGTCCGCCCTTTGTTTGAAAATGCAAGCTGAAATTGAGCTTCAGGAGTCCACTAAACTTTTTGATATGGTAGCATCTGTACGTGATAAGTGGCGAAAAGAGTTTGATCACGCATTCCAATCTGATAGTGATTAGCTCTGAGGATTATGAAATGTTATCAATGTTGTGAGTTGAAATGAAAGACTTTTTCAAAAATCTATGAAGTGGGGAGGAGTATGCAGATTATTTCGGTTTTGGCATACACTGGGCGTTGCGTTTGGTTGGGGCAACGTTCACCACTTCATGATTTATTCATTTTGAAAAAAAACTCAAAAATAGTTCTATATTTTCTATAGTTTATTAATAATCTTACAGCTTAGTGAGAATAATAAGTAATACAATTTCATTCAAATATTAAACCATAGCACTTTTGTGTAACCATGAATTCTTTCCGCTTGGAAGGCCTAACCACTTAATGTATAGTTTATTTCCTTTCCTCCTCAACACTTTTTCAACTAGGTATACGTCAGGATTTTGCGTTTTCAATAATTCTTCTCCATAAAAACATCCTCTAATCGGGCTCCCATCCATGTCTTCAAGAATATAAGTTATGGGGTATGTTTGGTTAATTTTAACAATTTTGAATAGTTCTGTTGTGTAATTGGCAGTGTAACCCTTTTCGAAAATATTCTTGTACTTGCTTATACGTACAATATCATTCATTCGAAATTTGGAAATACTTTGTTTTCTTCGAGGGATTACTTTGGAACTTTTGAATTTCAGTTTTGTTGCTGGCATAACATCGATTGGTTTCATACCAATTGTACGATGCACCTTATTGTTATATTTGCTTGTTATGATTGGAAGAATATTCAACCATTTGTTGTGTCCCATCGCTGAAAATTCTCTATAAAGCCACGTCTTTATTGTTCGAATTACTCTTTCAGCTATGGCCGCCTTCATGGTGCTGAATGTTGAATAATGGTTGATCTTATATTTTCGCATCAAAAATGAAAAAGAACTATTGAAAAATTCTGATCCTTGATCGCTTTGTAGATGTTTCGGGGAATAGTTGGCTTCTTTCAGCACATCTTCCATTGCATTGGTTACAGCACTACCTGTTTTATTTTTAATCGGCTTCGTCCATAGATATTTCGAGTAGCAATCAATGACCACAAGAACATATCGATATCCTTTGTTATGTTTAGCATAAGGTTGTAATTCGGCAAGATCTATTTGCCACAGATCTGCAAAACCTTTGACGGTGGTGGTTCTTCTGATGAAATTACGTCTTGCCGGCTTATGTAACTCATTGACAACTTGTCGTTTGACATCACTTATTTCATTATCCATCTCCTCGCAATCACTTATTTGTTTTCATTCAGACAAACAATTTGACAATGTTACGGCATCATATAATGAGAACAAACTGATCATTTTTGCTGATGTATTAGATTATTATACCTTCCTCACGTAATTCTTCAATTATGGAAATTATTTCATTATCATGTCCAGTGTGTCCAGCTGACTTTGAAGATATCAATAGCCGCAAACGAGCGACTAACTCCTTGGGTGAATTCCAGTAAACATAATTCGCAGGTTTGGGATCATACATTTTCTGCATTTTCATTCGATGGAACCCTTCACCTTTTTTTGTCCTACTTCTGGTCGTCTGATAATGTGATAAGTTTAGTATAGGTTTAATAACTTCACGGAATTTTTTAGATTTCGGGTGTTTGAAACCATTTCGCAGTAGATGTTGTTTGTAAGGTGCATTTGTTAGCCTCAATATTTTAGCATATGTATGACGAACTTCATCATCATCATCAACTTCAGGTGGGTTTTTCAAAAAAATCATGTTGTATAACTCCAGACTACTTGGGAATTCATGTGTTCGTGTTTTATTTTTGTTCCAAAATAATATATTTCCATCACTGAAACGTACATTGTGACTCCCCATTTTCAGTTTTTGTGTAGTAGGATCTAACCGTATGCCAAATATTCTGTCATAAGCTGCATTCTTAGTTTTGACATTTTCCAAATGTCTTTTCAAAACATCTCCAGTATTGTCTTCAAAATTATCAAATACGGACTTTTCATCTTTTCCGAATTCTTTGATGGTATCTGTCTCACTGTCAACAGATGATAATTCACTACTATATGATGAATTATTTCCCACTGAAGTACTCCTAACTTTTATTGGAGTAGACTGAGAATTCACTTGCTTCATCGAAAACGTCGGCTGTGGTGGCTGTGGTTTCGTGGTAGCAGCAGCTGAAGAAAGAACATTTAATGGCTTCATTATGGGATCATAGAGTTTTTCAAGCGCCATTCGATTTTCAATAAGTCCACTCTTGATAGAGTTAAATTTCTGCCGTACAGCTTCTGTTGTCTCAACAAGTTGGCGTTTCAAATTCAATTCATTGTTTTTATCTTCAACTACTTTATCATTTTTTGTCTTCATTTTGCTTCACAAGAGAGAGAATACACTGAAGTAACCTCTATGCAATTCAGCGATCGATTGAATGCGTATTGTATTATCATGGATATATAAAACTATCGAACCCCATGCGATATCTACCTTCATGCATTTTTCTATCCTTATCAATGACCAAAAATCCATATTGATCCTCCCAACATTTAACACACATCAATTGGAATTGCTTAAATGTTACATCGGGTGACACGTGATCCGAATAAATATGGTGTAGATTCGTTTCATCTTGCTTGAACATTACGATAAAGTTGGTATTATCTCGCACTAACTGTTTGGGCACTCGTGAATATGTTTGAGCAAGATAAAAACAGTCAACATCTTTATGACGTCCCATACAGAAATATGATCTTATAATATCCTGTTTTTCACATATTACATCATCGAAAATGAAAACAGAATTTGGTTTGGCATCGGATGGTTCCACTATTTCTGCATTATTACTGAATGTATAAAATCCCAACCCCTTGATGGGTTCCAATACATTTCGTAGGAATTGATATTTGGGTTGATTGAGTGATTTCGAATAGAGATAAACATTTGTGAATCGCAGTCCTTGTGGATGTGTTAAAAGAGAGATCATGGCATTCGTCTTTCCACAATTCGATGGTCCGATAATGAGTCCTCGAACAGATGATGGAAGTAGTGGACCATGCCGCAACACTTTCTGTCCATTCAATCCACAACCGAATTTTTCATCTAGATTATCTACAGCAAACTTTTCTTTCTGCTTCACAATGCGCATCGTACCGTGGTTGGAGACTATGTAAGCGATGATATGCTGTGAACATTTCATTTAAATGAGTACCATCAAACGATACGGATGTGTTCGTAGTGGATGCAGAAAAAGCGGTCGTGGATTCGTTAATAATTTAATAAACAAATTGCCGTTCGAATTACATTTACCCGGAGGATATCAGTATTGTGGACCCGGTACAAAATTGGAAAAACGTTTAGCCCGCAAAGATCCTGGAATCAATAAATTGGATATTGCATGCAAACAACACGATATTCAATATTTGAATCATCTAACTGATCTCACAGCGAGACATAGAGCAGACAAAGAACTCGAATACGCAGCTTGGAACAGGGTTAAATCGAAGGACGCTGGTATTAAGGAAAGAATAGCTGCCCTACTCGTTACCAACATTATGAAATCAAAGAGACGTTTCGGTATGGGTTGTAGTAGTACTACTGTGAAGACAAAAAAGAGGAATCAACCGAAGAAAAAGAAGAGAAATCAACCGAAGAAGAAGAAAAATAATCTCATAAAAATCGCCTTTGGTTCTGGGGTGGTTCATAAAGTGCGGAATGTACTGAAAAAAGCTGGGGGTGAGCAATTTGTGACGAATAATTTGAAAAAAGCCACCGTAGTGGCATTGCATGCAGCACGTAAATACCTCAAAGCTGCCGGTGGAAAGAAAACGATCCGCACGCCTCGCATAATTCCAATACCTAAAGTCGGAGGGATTCTACCATTGATACCAATTTTTGCTGGATTGTCTGCGCTCGGAAGTTTAGCTGGTGCTGTTGCAGGCATCACCAGAGCTGTGAATTCAGCAAAAGCAAGCAGAACCGCCCTGATCGAAGCGAATCGTCATAATAGGAAAATGGAAAGTGTGGCATTGGGTAAAAGTGGTAGTGGTATATACCTTAAACCTTACCGTAAAGGACTCGGACTCTATTTGAAACCATACAATCCAAAAAACTAGTTGATTCCCTACCTCGAAAACCTCTCACCGACATCGATCTCACTTATTATGCCAAGAAAATGAAAATTCCATACTTTCGCGGTATTTTCATGCGTGATACATTACCCACTAGAGGTCCACGACACCGCGAGACCGCCATTGTCAATTTAGATGGAATAAGAGGATCGGGAACACATTGGGTGGCATACAGCAAATGTGGGAAAGACATTACATACTTTGATAGTTTTGGAAATCTACCCCCACCAATAGAGTTGATTCAATACTTCCAGAAATGTTCGAAAGTGAAAATTCTATATAACTATGATCGCCAGCAGAAGTTCAACACAGTTTTCTGCGGTCACTTGTGCCTGAAGTTTCTCTCTGAATTATTATAGAATGGATAAAACTCCAGCAATGACTCGAGAGGCTATTAGGACGATGGGATTATCACTCAAAATGTATTCAAAATATCGGACCTTGACAAGAATGGATCGAGTGATGCTTGCAAATATGCCGAAGGAAGTGATACTCGCATGCGCTGCACATGAGATTGCTTCTGTTTGGGAAAAGTTACCTAAAAGTCTACAAGATGATGTTGATATAATGAAATATAGATATTGCAATGACCACCACAATCTTGACGGCGAAAGCGTTTCAGATTCTGATGTGAATGATGGTCCTATACCTCGAAAAATATTCTGCTGTTATTGCAATATAAAGGATATGAATATTGGTGCTAATAAAAATGAAATGGATATTGATGAACCATCTCCGAAAAAGCGTAGGTTGTCCCGAGTGTGTTGTAGACAACAATAAATTGAAGTGAAATCCATAAAATGTATCAGTCATGTCACGGAAGTTCGAACTACAAGCTGTCGGGACGAGTGTCTTGAGTGCAGACTTTTTCCCACCCGTTGAATTGGATAGAAACAGTCGTTATGGATTGGGACTTTTAGGATTCTATGGATGCAACACAGTAAATAATATAACTGAAAAAAACAATGTGATCAGTTTTAGAATCAGTGATATAAGTTCACCAATACTTCAGAAGTACACAATTGAAATTCCATGTGGTGCCTATGAAATAGATGAGATCAATGCAGTTATTCAGAAACATATCATGTTTCGATTGTTTCATGGGAAAAATCAAAACGATACCAATGCAGATGATATATTCTACCTACATGCCAATAATAATACTTTCAAATGTGAGATGCGATCAAAATATGAAATTGATCTAACTCATCCGAATTCCATAGCAAAGATGATGGGTTTTAATTTTGATAGATTTCAACCGAATCAGATACACGAATCCTCACATCCGATAAATATAACAACTGTGAGACTAATCCGCTTAGATTGCAACATTATATCTGGTTCATACATAAACAATGAAGAATCCCACATTCTTTTTTCATTCGATATCGATGTGGAGCCTGGATTCAATCTCACAAAAGAACCACACAAGATTATATATATGCCCATCAGTCCAGAAGGTCGTCAGTTGATTCACAACATCACAGTGCGTATTTTGGATCATAATAATAATCTCATTGATTTTGGAAGTGCAGAAGAGATTGTTATAATTTTGGAATTGAAAAAAATCTAATAACTATTATGGGTTTTTGTTATAATAGACAGAATCGACAAGGATTTGAAAACATTCCACAAATAGCTAAAAAGGAAGGTTCGAATAGAAAAAGGCTCATTCCAAAAGTGTACGCTAAACAGTTAGCACACCACACTGCTCTCTCGCTGAGAGATCTCAAATTTTTGAAATCAATTGGACTGAAAGTAAGGAACAATGGTGCTCGAAACAAATAGTGAAAAGTTGAATATATTTGACGAGCCGATGCTCGATCATTCCCTCACAAGTTTACATGAGCATACATATAAACCATATGGATCACCATTGTTTAGGAATTCAGATGAAATTCGAATTGCAATCAATAATCAAGACGTTATACTTGACATTGCTGAGAGTTTCATTTATATAGAGGGTAAATTCACACCTAAAGATGAAACAAAATTATGTTATCTCTCGAATAATGCAATCGCCTTCCTTTTTGATGAAATTCGCTACGAAATGGGTGGTGAACAAGTTGCTGTGGTCAGGAAGCCGGGGATAACATCTACAATGAAGAATATGATATCATTTGGACAATCGCATGCTAACACTTTATTGACAACTGGATGGGGACTTTCGGAAACTAAACAGGATATCTTGGATACAACTAGTCACGTATTCAGTGGTAAATTACCACTGAAATATTTGATGGGTTTCGCTGAAGATTACAACAAAAGTATCTTGAATGCCAAACAAGAAATGATTTTAATAATCGCTCGATCCTTCAAGAACTCATATATTGGTGAGGTTGATGCTGATTTGGAAATCAATAAAATTGAGTGGAAAATAAGACACATAGTGCCAGAAGATAAGCACAAGCTCAAACTTTTAAATAGAATCAACAAAAGCGGTCTGAATGCTAAAATCAAGTTGGCTTATCGCATGTGGGATCTCTATGAACTTCCATCACTACGTGGCACGTCTTCAGACATATGGGCTATCAAGACAACCAACGCCCTTGAAACACCTCGTTACATCATCATTGGATTCCAAAGCACTACCACTTCTGAAGACAGGACAAAGGACATCACTAAATTCACAACTGCTGATATCAATAACATTCGTGTGTACTTGAACTCTGAAGTATACCCATATGAACGTTGGAATTTGGATTTCGATAAAAAACTCGATACTTCGGCTTATTATGCCTATGAGAACTTTCAACGAAGTTATTATGATAAAGATATGAGTGAACCTCTCATGGACATTGGTCAATTTCGACAAAATCCACTATTCATCATTGATTGTTCACATCAGCCGAATGCCACAAAATCATCAACTATTGATATTAAGCTCGAGTTTGAAACTAGGAAAGTCAACTTCCCAGCCAACACCAAAGTATATGCACTCATTCTGCATGATACATTTTTGACATACAATGCATTGGATGGTTCAGTTCACTGCAGATATTGATGAAGACACACACACACACACATTTTTTTCATTTTTCTTTCTTTATTCATGTAAAAGAGAAATAGGTAAATAAAACATGTGTAAAAAATTTTTATGTTTTTTTATTCAAATATCATTAGCTTAGAATTCAAATAGTCTTAGGTATGTACAAACAATCTAATATAACTTCTTCTTCATCTTCATCATAATTTTCTCCTTCTTCGATTTCACTATCATCATCATCCAGTTGGTACTTTTTGATGATGTCTTCAGGTAGGTATGGTAGGAGGCGGTGGAGAAATCTTTTCAGCTCACATTCAATCATTGCGTCGCAGAGGTGATGTAGATCGAAAGAACCATCTGTATATTTCTCGCAGAGATCCACACCCTTTTTGTAGTTCTCGTAATCACGCATACAGTGTTGGATCCTTTCTTCATCATAGCATACGCTCAGGTCATAAATGGTGGCGTGGTGAGCATCCTCGCTCAAAGCACGCAACTCAGAAGTTAACCTTTCAACGGCGGAAGAGATGTCTATGGCTTCGGTCCAGTGTTGACTTGCATACATCATCCACATTTTTCAAAAATGAAGCTATGATCAAAGAGAAATTATTGAAATAAGAATGCTACAAAAATAATCAGTACTACTCACATTAGACTTTTGATGATGTCTCCACCGAAGAGTGTGTTTAACAATGTATGAAAAGTTTTTATATTTTCCTTACAATTATCACCTATAATATAAAAGAATCAGAATTAGAAGATATGACAAGTGGAAATTATATATTACAATTATTCAGTGAGATCAAATTTGACCAACGATCTCGTTTTCATGCCGGCAAAGCTTTGTGGACTCTGACCCAAATATGCTACTGTATATTTACCACCTGATGAATTGATGCATGCTACATCATCATCGGTAAATTGTTCTGAAACGCGTTTTGGCAGCCATGTTTTGAATAATGTATCATTGCTTACATCAAGTAGTATCAATAAAATGGATTTACCAAACCGGGTAGAACAAACTGACATCGTCTTAATTGGGTAAGCTTCATTCAGTGGCAAAGATGATATTACTTTTTGCTCTAACACTTCCATCTCTTGTTTAATTATAGAATTGATTTTTTGTAAATCTACTTTTGGAACTGACATGATGATAATATATATGGAAAATATAAATAATTTTCAATAGAAAAACACACTCACTGATCTCTCTCACTGTGTAGGCACTGAATAACTTCACTACTCTTGCTGACTGCTCGACTGCTAGGTATACAACTTCTGATTTCATATCACCATACCAACTTCTTTTATAATAGATAGTGAACCACCCCCCACCACAGACTTATGAAACATGTATGATACAAAGCCCCCACCATGCGCGAGTTTGCATCGCATCGATAGAGGGCGGAGAGTAAATAGTAGTCGATGAGTCACCGCAGCGTATGGGTGTGTGACGTCAGCGCGGATCCAACCCACCCTATCGAGAGCGAGGGTGGATGCGCATAGCGTCACGCGACCCCTCCTCCCACCACCATCGCAAGGTATACATCACTGGAGAGTAATCAGAGTTCACATATCTGACTGGATCTCCGTGGTGTGCAGACGTGTTGTACCCTCTCTATACTTCGGTATAGATTTGTATGTGTACTCCACACATAAGGGTCATACACAATGGCAGAGTAAGTATACATGAAGGACATGGAAGACATTGAGGTAAGAAAAATAAATTAAGTACTTGGAAAAAGTACTTGTCCGTGTATGAAAAAAAAATCCAAGTCATTATAATCTCAATGTCAAACACAAACCCTGAACACCTCCCAACAATATACATCATGGTCAAGGCTAAGGGCAAGCCCAAGTCCTAGGTCAAGTCCTAGGTCGAGGTCATAGGTCGAGGTCATAGGTCAAGGTCATAGGTCAAGGTCAAGGTCATGGGTCAAGGTCATAGGTCGAGGTCATAGGTCATAGGTCAAGGTCACTGATGACGTCATAGTGGTGGGGGGAGGCCCAGAACCGGCTCAAATCTCCTACTCTTATTTTGAACAATTTTTCATTTTTTATTTCGAACATCTGTCGTGACTTATTCCTTCATAATTATATAATTAACAAGTTGGTCCAGTAGGTAGTGCAATTCAATCAAATTTAAGAATTACACATGTCAGAGGGTATATAGTTAGAAAGCAACACTTTCAATGCGGTATGAACTCGGAGACTTGTTTCATGATCCTTACCTCACTCAGAAGATTCCTCACCAAATCGGCAACGAGTATCGTATCATCGGTCCTGGCAACTAAATATGAATCCTTGCCCATTATTTTGACATCTTCGATTTCACCTCCGTGTTGAGATCTCAAAACAACACCTCTTTCATTTATATCTAAGGGCTTCACGAGGACCTGACTAGGCCCTACATACGTTATTTCGAATTTATCCTTCCAAATGGTTCTCTTCAGAACTATAACAAAGTGTAATGAGAGTTGGTATTGACATTGCATGATTTTTCACTTAATCTGGAACCGAATATTATAATTTTGCAGAGATTGTAGAGATTCAAGACGATATCAATAGTGACGAAGCAAAGACTCCAGGAAGTGAACAGCGTTCAAGGATTTTTGCCGGAGAGTATGAAATAAATAAAATGGTAAAATCGACAATGTCGAAGTACCCTCCTCTCCAAATATTTCAGACAGAAAACAACTACTTGCTTGTCTAATACCACGACGGACATTGAACTACATCTGACAGATATTTGTGCAACGTTCTTCTTAGAAGACCCAATTGTAAATGCTTATTGTAATTTAACAGTAGATTATCCTTCATTTGGCTGGAGAAGACCACCACAGACGCGTTTCGACTGTTTCGAGGTTCTTGCCTCTCGTTAGTGACAGGGTAGGTCGGACAGCATTGAAGTCGTTCTGCCCCAGCCCAATGAATTATAATCCACTGTATAAATAATATTTCTCCACAAATGAATAAGCAGCGACTTACAGTAAAGTCAGTCGCAACGCCACCCGCGGGGAGAACACAAAAAGCAAGGACACCAGGAAGTAAACAGAGATCAAAATTTTGGCCGAGGAGTACCTGACAAAAAACAACATTATCTGTCATATGTAGTCCAATGTCCGTCATGGTATTACCCAGGGGAGTAGATGTTTTACTGATGTTTGCCTCATATATTCCGCATGGAATATTTTGAGAGAAGCTAAGGTAGTTCGACATTTCCGATTTTAAAATTGTATTTATTTGATACTCTCCGGCAAAAATTTTTGAACACCAATGCTCAATTCGGTCAGCCGTAACTCGAAATGAACACTAATTTAGATTGGGAAAAATTAACGGCATACAGACAGATGTTAAAATTCTAGATGATTCTTTCAATAAAAACTAGAGAGAATTAAAAAAAATCAGTTATCTGAATGAAAATGCGAATTTTCACTTTCAGATTTTTTCTTTCCTTTTCAGTTAGAGTCTTTTCACAATATCTATCAGATGTAGTTCAATGTCCAGCGTGGCTTGTGCCGGGGTAGTTGTTTTCTGTTAGATATTGCAAATAAATCACATTTTTCATTTTTCAATTTTCATGGAGAATGTTCCCCTTTTCAACATGAATACCTCCCAAGAGGTTATCTTGAACGATAGAAAATAGCGACTAAAGTTTGTCTTTCAGTCGCAGATAATTCCACAACAGATTTTATGAATGTCCTATTCATATTTTCGAACTAAAATCTAGAAAAAAGTTTCTCCTCGTGCAGGATCACTGAAAGCAAATGAGTTCCCACCCATCCTATAACATTCCAACACCTCACAAACGTCGTAGTTTTTGGGTGACATTACTAACATCTAACATCAAAATTCTAGGAGAAAGCGGTCCTCGATATGCGGTGGTACGCATGTCTTTTCGTTAGCTCAGTTGGTTAGAGCACTGTAACGGCAATCCAGAAAATCCTGCCGTATCTGGAGGAGAACAAGATTGTGGTGAATCCGGATAAGACCGAGATCATCAACTTCACTCGAAAGTATAAATTTACCAAAATTTATCGTGATGTTGTGGTCTCGGGCAAAGCCATAAAGGCGAAAAGCCCTGTGAAATACCTGGGAGTTCTTATGGACAGACGACTAACAATGAATGCGCACCTGACGCTTGCCATTCAACGAGCGGCAGCGGCGGTAAAGAGGATATATCCCTTTATTTACCGTACGTCACATCTCTCATTAGAGAATAAGATGCTGATGTACAAGCAGATGGTGCGCCCGGCGTTGTTATACGCCTGCCCAGCGTTCTGCAACCTCTACAATAAACAGTGGAAACGACTGGATGTTATGCAGAACAAAGTTCTCTGTAAAATCCTAAATATGGATAGTTACACTCGTGTGGATGTGCTGCGAGCGCTTGCGGGCGTCGACTCCATCCCGACATATGCAAAACAAGTATCTTACAAGTTTTATAAATACTTTCTCCCCAGAAGTCCTTTGACTAGAGACCTAATTAGGCTTAGGATCCATGATAATGAACCCCGCAAACACGGCGGAGTTCTTTATCAAGCGCTCGACCTTTTCCATGAACGCTGGGAAGAACCGGCGGCTTAGGAAATTGAAGTTTTAAACCAAACGCTCAGTATCAAGATCTGGTTTTTTGCTTATAGCCTTTTCCGGAGCAACATCCAACTAGCCTGCACACATCAAACTAATATCTCGCAGTGTCTACATTGAACGGAGACATAACCCACGCATAAGCAATGCAGGAGGCGTGGATACTTCAGACACCTCTCTGAGATCTCGTATGATCGACAACCCGCATAACATCTGCGGGGGTCTAGCTAGCGCCCTCCCTGTGAGGACTCAATGCTATTCCTGGGCAGGGTGCGCGGCACATATGCCGTCCTTCCCATCTTCCCTCTTATCCCCCGGGATGAGCTCGAAGAGAGAAGTCACATTATATTGAGATTTCTTAAGAATTTAGAGTTGTAATTTTATAGGAAATAAACTTTTACTTACTTACTTTACTTACGGCAATCCAGAGGTCGTGGGTTCAAATCCTGCACGAAGAGAATTTTTTTCTAGAATTTTAACATCTGTCTGTATGTCGCTAATTGTTCCCAATATATTTATATCACAGACGCAAACTAATTTAGAGTTTAAACTCGAAATTAAGAAAAAAATATCGCGTGTCCGCTCAACGCCTTCGTAGGTTTTTGTTTTTGATACGGTTTCAAACGGTAGTTTTAATAGTTTTTTACAGGGTGTTCGCGCTTCGTTACAACTAAACCAACATAATAATTGTATAGAAAAAACACACAGGCGGATGCAGAGTCCTGATGAAGGTAACTACCTACTAATCATTGTAGAAGAATCGTACTTTACCTGATTCGAACATGAAAACAGCTCCACAGAGTCCTCCACAAGCTACTTTCGACCCATCTCGCTTCCAAGCTAACGCTGTAATTGTATAAAAGTTGGTTATTTCCTTAGGAGCAGATTCTTCCCAAATGGATTTTCTCGTATTCCATGTATACACACGTAACCTACTGAAACTTCCTATTGCTACCGCCTGAAGTGAAAAGTAAAATTGAATTAGCAGTTGTAAAAAATAGTAATTTATGTAAGTGTTTTTTTTACTTGTAGGAATTGCCGCACTTCGCCTACAGCGTCGTGCGTCAACATTTCCTACTCATAAAAAAAAGTATCACTTTACTCACGAGTTTCATACAGTATTTTTTCTACAACTGTCAAAAAAGAAATAACCAATTCATATTTTTTTGCAAATATGAAATGAATTTGCCATATTTTTATTGATTGATTATTCGAACAAAGTTCGAAGAGTATGCTGGAGAGTTGAGTTTCAAACAAATGAAACGAATAATTTCGACAGAGTTGAAATCTTTTTCTCTTCACACTATCCCTCAAAATGGAGAATTTTAAGTGAATATTAAAATAACATATTCATCGACGTCAATATTATTATTATTAATGTTGACTTGACTTTCGAATAACTAGGCCATCCAAGTTACTTTTCATTTTCTTAGATTTGTATTCAAAATGAATAAACAATCCTCGTGAAGCAACGAATATCTTTTTCTTTCTTTGAACTATGTCAAGGAAATCTCATATTTGCATTATCCACGATTTTCTCCGTTCAATCTGCATCACTTTTCATTTCTACTTAAATTAAATTTTTTATAGTTATCAAGAATTCGTTATCTGGATAGATGCCCAATTTCACAAATTTCATTAATTATTGTTGTCAAATAGTTTCTGACGGCCAAACAGCCATAGCTACCTTGGATTACCTAGTGTAGATTATAGGTCCAATAGTTCCTTAGAGGTATATGCTATTATTTTGAAAATTTCACACCTCACTTTTTCAGCCAATCAAAAAATTGGTTTTTATTTAGTTGCCTTGGTAACCCAAAAAATTTCCGGAAATTTTTATCCTCCTGGGTACCCTGGGTGAAATTAATAAGTGGAAATTTTTCTGTCAAATATGTGGCATGTGATAGTTAACATTTTGCTTTTATGTACAAATGGAATGTTATTTTTCATATGAAAGGAGATAATATTTCATAATTATATATTCACTAAATATTTCTAATGTGTCTGAAAATAATTTGAGAACTTGCATTTCAACGATGAATAGGTCAATCGGTAAAAAATGTATATCAATCAAATCTATCTATGCTTGACTTGATGAACTTAATATTTGAAACAATTTTATTCAACTTATCTTTTCGTGAATACTCGGCTGAAATTTGCAACAATTCCTTTCCACATCACTTCCCAATAGACAATCCGCATGGACCAGTCAAAACTATTTTAGTTCTGCGTGATGTGCAATGTAATTTTAGGTTGAAAATGTCCCAAAATGAATTTTCCTTTCTCACATACAAACACCGCCACTAATACCAACGCGTAACTGTCATTATATCAACAAAAACCATTCATGGCCCACTGATGTTACAACTTGTTTTCTCTCAGAATAATCTACAAGTCAGTTGAATTAACCATTAATTTAATATATTTTGGTGTGCAATTTTCTTACCGAATCCCCCGCGTGCTTGAATTAATTGCTGGAAATTTATCTCGTACATGAATTTTTTAAGAAAATTTTTTTTTAAGAAAATTCATGTACTCGAAAAATTTCCGGCAATAATTCAAGCACTAGGGAGATTATAAGTAAATATATTCGCCGCGATAGTTTGGAATTTTGATAATACTTATTCAATAGTAAGAATGCTAAGAATATTATTGGTGAAACATTTGTATATCAGATATTTATAGGTTATTAGTTGCCAAAGATAATGAGAGCTGGCTTTATGACAGGATTTCGTTATTATTCGGATCTATCACTGTTGTTGCATGAAACTGTCGGTTGCCTAGCAACAGCCGTTAAAAAAGTACACTAATTTTTACACTTTTCCGTTTAATAATGAAATCGTATTTTAATAGTGAAATATTGTAATACTTTACGCACACAAACCACACAAAAAAAGTGGACTTTTTTTGTCAGTTGTAGGAAAATAATCATTTAGACTTCACGGTTCTCAAGTTTTTGATGTAGCCATGGTAATTTAAAAAAACGCGCGTTTTTGAAAGTTCGATTTGCACACGCTGAGGCGTGCGGCTTCAAATGGGCAAAAATGGGCACCAATTGAAGAAAAAAAATTATAGGCTGTTCAAGTTGTGACGAATCTAATAAAAACATTCCATAAGTGATGTAGGTGGGTATCGATATTTCTGAAGGAATTGGTTCACACGTCAGATTAGGCCTCATAAAATGTTAAAAATTCAAACCTGTCCGCTCGGGCTACATGCAGCAACAGTGAAATCATACTCGCTCGTGTCTTTGCTGTAGTCGAAGTTTTTCACCAACTTTCCATGGTTGTTGAAGACACATATTCTTTTATCGCAGCCTGCTACGAAAATGTACCCGTGTGGCCACGCTAATGCGTACGGGGGTACCGAGTGAGAAGCGATTGTTCCCTGAGCCTCATCTTCGCTGTGGTCACTTTTGATGAAGAATCGTATGACGTTCCCGTTCACATGGCCCGATAAAAACCCAGTACCTTCGAAAATAAATTTCAGTTTCATAAATCATAAATTCAAACTTCAATTATCAATACAAAATCAATAGTATTAGTATATTGTGAAATGAATTGTGAATGTACTCGACGTTTCGCCCACACGTGTGATACGCTGCATTATTGTGACGTCAGAAATGTCAGAAACTGAATCCAAACAAATTTATTTCTTATGTAGTTTTGCACTGTTCCGAGTTACTTTTGGTGATTTCAATAATATATTTCATTTACTATGGATACTTTCGTATCATCAGGACTTTGTAAAAGCTCAGTCGTGTCCAGTATTTTCTAAGGTAAATTTGAGTCAATATTCCGTATAATAATTGATACGTACCTGTATTCGACCAATAATTCCCTTTGTGCACAATCCACTGCTAGAGATGAAAACAATAATGTCCAGACCATCAGGGTATCAAAAAATCAGGGAATAGAAAAAAAAACACAACTCCAAAATAATACCAATGCAAAACGCCATATACGATCTTTTTGTTTGGATTCAGTGCTATGACATTTCTCAACAAAATGACAGATGTGACGTCGACAGTAATTATGCGTATTGGCATTTTCAAGAGAGATGTCTACAGTTAAAGTATAACCAGAATTATAAGAAGGTCATTAATCACCAACCACTTGAGATATCAGCAGGCGGTCAGGCCGTTCATATTACGCAGAGTTGTACCTAACCTAACCATTCAATTTTGTTTTGTATGTAAATAAATAGGTATAATGATATTGGGTTGAGAAAAATCGCTTGATTATAATTGAGAATTATCTATGTACATATAATATATTATGATATATAACACACAAACATTTATAAACATCACGATAATGAATATGATTTATAGTTATAATTTTGAGTTGTTTAGAATTAAATTTAATATACACACACTTACAAAATTACTCACTAAGATCAGTTTCACTCTCACTGTCGTCACCCAAATTGATAATAATCTTTTGTTTGGGAAGTTTTTCTATATCCATATATGATTTGTCCACCTTTTTAATATAAAAAATACAGTTGGCCCAGCTGCTGTCAGGAATGTTTGCAGTTTCTGTTTGAATGAGAGCTACCACATGTGAACTTAATGTTGGAGAAGTATTATTTCTTCGAACAGCTGACTCAAGCTGATGCCATATATGTTCGTTCAATTGGGTTAAACATACAGTGATAAGGAGGAAGTCTGAGCACCGTTTGTCCCAAGCTTTCAGCCAATGAATAACAAAAATATTTCTTTTTTATCGAAAAACTGTGTAAAACTTCTAGAAACTGTTTTTTTGTGTACTTTTCCTCATAGTACATATCATGATTTAACATATATTCTTGTATAGTGGCTTTGGTGTATTTTGAACATCGTGGTTTATCTAATCTTCGACTGTGGTAGGTAGCATTATCCATGACGATAATACTGTTGGGTGGAATATTTTGTATGAGTTTATTTTGGAACCAGTCTTCAAATAATTCGGCTGTAGTATCATCATGATAATCGACTTAATATTCTTTGCCGATAAAGACAACGCATTTGGTATAAAACCACTTTCGGTTCCTGCGTGAATTATCGTAATGCGTTTTCCTTTATTAGACGGCGCATTAGTTTGGCACAAGTCAGATGAGTCTACCCAACTTTTTTTTGGAATATCGTGTGTATCGAACCAAGTTTCATCCAAATAAACTATCGTTCTACCACATTCTCCACTCGTTTCTAGCCAATAAATTTCTTGAGGCGCGCAGATTCCATTATGATGTTTCTGCCACTTACTGAGTTTTCAAAATTGAAATCCGTTTAGTAAAAGAGCCGTCCTCAAAGTCTCTTTGCAACACTGGATACCTGTTTCATTATTTTTTAGCCGTTGCATTAAAATATCTAATGTAGGCACAATTTGCTCTTTATATAAGGCATATACTGTTCTTCGAATTATATCTACATCACAGCCATCTAGTTTCCTTGAACGACCAGAGTCTTTTCGTTTCTTTCTTTCTAAAATAGGGTTACTTACTATCTTAAACACTGTGGAATACGGTGTTTTTGTTAAAGAAGCACTTTCTCGCACAGCTTGATCCTTGGACATTCCACGTTCCAGAAGGGAAGTATAAACATTTAATATAATTAGTTTTCCATGAGAGTGTAACATTTGTCGACTAGTGGTACAACGACCACCAGTTGGAGTACTAGCTTCAGGATGAGCCCACGGTTGCCACATTTTTCACGACACAAAATTCGAATAGACACAACTGACAACAGAATATTGGGTAATGACTAAATGTTGTTTAACTTTCTCCCTTTTATTTCTGAAATAGACCATTATTGCTATAATCTCGTTAATAGTCCATTAGTACCAAAAGTCAGGTGGCCAGGCAAGTAAATTTTATTACTTACACACATTTAAACATATCATTACCAAGGGTTCTAAATCAACTCAGGAGATTTTTTATTACCCAATATATTCTTGGAAACTGTTTGTCTTCTAAGAAAACATATTCAGAAGTTTGAAATCGTTTCTTCTCGTTATTCCACACGACTAAGTTCCAAAAATAACTTGAAATTACCTATACCTTCGTCCTCTCTGATCAAAGATTCATTTATTTATAGCGGAATCAAGATGTATAATCATTTGCCAATCGAAGTCAAAGATTATAATGTAGATATAGAGATTTTTAGAAAAAACCTACTGTGTATAAGGCCGTATTATACTTTGCAGGAATTTTTTGACGATGATCTGACAATAGATTAATTGTTTTCATTGTTTTACTCACTTATTTTGTAATTCGGACCTGGGAATATTTTAAGGGACACACACTTTCATTGCTTATCTGTATTCCGAACAATGGGTAATAATGAGGGTCGTCGGCTAATATTGATTTAGAACCTTACTAGATTGTTGGTTCTACTTTACTCCGTTCACTGATTTATGTCTGTTATTTCAACCAGTATTTATATGTGTCGGTGCATTGGTTTGGGATTGGTCCACTGTGTTAGGTGACCCCCTAGGGCCATTGGTGCCATTATTATCCAGGTCAGATGCCTTCCTCGAGTAATTAATACCGTTATTACCCGGTACTCATCTAGGTACGGTGCTATTTCTACATTTCTGAGAACAGGTAGTCACGCATTGTTAAAGCGTAACCCTCTTCGGTTCTGTTGAAGTTATTTGGGTGTTTTTGAATTTCAATTGCTTCCCGGGTAATATACCGATGTGCAAATTACTTGGGTTTCCTCGAACTTTACCCAGTGGTTGTCCTTGTTGAGCGCATGTGCTAACCGACAACTGGCCTTGTGTTCCCTTATTCTCTTATTCGTGAAACGCTGCCACAGGTGCATGGGATGCGGTATACCGCAGATGAGCTTAGCTCTTCTAGTTTGTCTTTCGCCGATCTCAAATGATCCTTCAGTTTTTTTGAAGGTTTATATATGGGTTCAATCTCATGCTGTCGTAGTATATGGCCAATCCGGTATGTGACTCTCGGAACATAAGGTAGGAATGCTTTTCTTTCTTCAAGTGTTCCAGTTCGGCTCCCAAATGTCGCTCAACAACGACAGCCATATGGTAAAATTCGAGGAAACCCAAGTAATTCGCACAACATCTGCATATTAGCCAAGACTATCATGGGGAGCAAATGAAATTCAAAAACACCCAAATAACTTCAACAGAACCAGAGGGGTTACGCTTTAATAAAGCGTGGCTACCTGTTCTCAGAAATGTAGAAATAGAGCACAGTAGCTAGATAAGTACCGGGATAATAACGGTATTAATTACTCGAGGAAGGCATTTGACCTGGATAATAATGCCACCAATGACCCTAGGGGGGCACCTAAAACAGTGGACCAATCCAAAAGAGTGCACCGACACATAAATACTGGTTGAGACAATGGACATCAAACAGTAAACGGAGTAACTGTAAACATCTCTCTTGAAAATGCCAACCACACGTCTTGGCGAAACGTCGAGTAAATCGCATAATAAACATCTGAGAACCCGAAAAAAACCATGATTCAACTATTAGTATATGCTTTTTTATGTTCGGCTCTCCACAACAAGGAAAATCCTATAATGTTCAGAGAACATCGCAAGACTCGAGGAAAAGTAGGTAGCAATTGGTGTTTTACTTGAATTTTTGCAAGCTCATACGCTCAGAGAAGACCTTCCTCATTCACAAGGCTTTGCCGTCCGTTCTGAGAACACGTCCTGGGAAAGAGATGTTCGGTATGTCTTCAAAATGACGACAAATTGATGTGAAGACTGAGTTTGACGGGTCAGTTTCGATGGAACCGCTACCGGTAGAAATATTGAGGATATTTCATGAAAATATCTACAGATGCAAATATCATTATCTCCGACCTAAAAAAACCCACATACCAATTTTAAATCGAGTAGGACCACAATAACAAAACTCGCCCGACTTGTTAAACTTATGAGTTTTGTCAAAAAAATCAAAATTTCCGACTTCAAATACCCTCGCATATCAATTTTAAAGGGAATCGGACCATCATCTCATCCACCTCATACCGCACATGTACGTCCATTGCATGTTCATTGGACGTACAAAATGGATATTATGGACGTCTATTGTGCATCGGGGTATGTACAATGATACGTCCAGAAAATGTCCGAACCTCACTGGATTTAACATCCTATGCGTGTACATTCAGGATGTGCAATGTACGTTCATACAGGATCAGGATGTCCACTGGACGTACATAAAACATCTTTAACATGGATACAATTTATAATGATTTATAATAACTACGCTGTTGGACCATTAGTTTTGACACTATTGAAATTTGAATTTTGTTTTGCATCATTTGGAAGCGTGACAGTTATGACGGCGAAATCTAAAGAATGTAGGGAATCCGAAATTATAATCGTATACCCAAAATTTCAGGATTTCGATATTCAAAATCGGGATGTCAAGATTGAAGTCGGCAATTAAAATCTCCGCTCTGTCGTATAATAAATAACTAATTAATTATACAAGGGAAAAAAGTGTTAGATTTTTCCCGTGTATTTATTCAAGTACAAAAATATATATATAAAATACACTATTTTTTTCTGTGACGGGAAAAACGACGATTTAATAGTGCAAAAATCAAATGTTTACGGCTTGAGACTTTTCGGATCGCGAGATCTTTCACATTTTCTCTTATGAAAAACCATTTCACCTACATATACAAACACGGTTCATAGCCGCATCGATAGGATTGCGGCTTACTACGCCATAGGTACGTGGTTCAAAGCGACAGTTAGGCATCTTTTTTTCATTTCATCAGTTTTTTTTTAAGTGATGAGCTAGGTTGGGTTGAAGCTCTGAGCTGAACATCGGATGCGTGCGAGATAAGCTTTTGCAATAGCAGATATCTACCTTTACCTAGGTATATATCCGAATATCCCGGGGAAAAAAGTAATTTCATAAAAAGTCATATTTTAGTACCTGTCAACCGAGGGGGAAACTACTCTTTCATTAGGTGTACATCATAACATTTTCATTAATTCAATATTAATTTTAATTAAATTCATTATTCGAAATGTCAAAACTCGCCAGAAATTATTTTTGCGCAAAAAAATACATTTGAAAACTGATTCAAAGCTGACCAACTTGAGAACGGTTAGAGATAGACGAATTCTGCGAACGCCAATCGATTCAGAATGGCCGAATTAGTTTGTACTGAAAGTTTGAACGAGAAAAATATACGGACAAAAAAGTCTAGTATATCATGATTGATAATTTTTTGAAAATAACTAATTCAGAGCTGAGCAACTCGATAACGGTTAAAGATAGACGAATTCTGCGAACGCCAATCGATTCAGAATGGCCGAATTAGTTTGTACTGAGAGTTTGAACGAGAAAAATATACGGACAAAAAAGTCGAGTATATCATGATAGATAATTTTTTGAAAATAACTGATTCAGAGCTGACCAACTCGAGAACGGTTAAAGATAGACGAATTCTGCAAACGCCAATCGATTCAGAATGTCGAATTAGTATGGATTGTGAATTTCGAGTGAATCGAAAAAAATTAAAAATTACTCGAAAAAGTTGCAAGGGTTCACCCCTAAATATCATGAAAAATACTAAGTCATCACATCGACTTGAAATTTGCCCTTTATGCGTAAAATTTCACGCTCATTCCGAAAATGTATGATTTTTATGTGCTCAGATAGTAGATTTAGCCGGAAAAGGGTGTTTAAGGTAGAAAATCCAATATTCTGAGATTTTTCATTTTCAATTTTTCGAATTTTAAATGTTTGTCTTCGAACGTATTTTGACGTGCTGATTCCGAATAATCTTTGAACGGAAATGTCGAAAACTCATCAGAAATATTTTTGGCAGGAGGAAAACCATGTAAAAACTGTTTTAGAGCTGACCAACTCGAGAACGGTCAGAGATATACAAATTCTGCGAACCCCAATCGATTCAGAATGGCCGCATTAGTATGTACCGAGAGTTTGAACGAGAAAAATATACGGACAAAAAAGTCGAGTATATCATGATAGATAATTTTTTGAAAAAACCTGATTCAGAGCTGACCAACTCGAGAACAGTTAAAGATAGACGAATTCTGCGAACGCCAATCCATTCAGAATGGCAGAATTAGTATGTACTGAGAGTTTGAACGAGAAAAATATACGGACAAAAAAGTCGAGTATACCATAATAGATAATTTTTTGAAAATAACTGATTCAGAGCTGACCAACTCGAGAACGGCTAAAGATAGACGAATTCTGCAAACGCCAATCGATTCAGAATGGCCGCATTAGTATGTACCGAGTGTTTGAACGAGAAAAATATACGGACAAAAAATTCGAGTATCATGATAGATAATTTTTTGAAAATAACTGATTCAGAGCTGACCAACTCGAGAACGGTTAAAGATAGACGAATTCTGCAAACGCCAGTCGATTCAGAATGGCAGAATTAGTATGTACTGAGAGATTGAACGGGAAAAACATACGGACAAAAAAGTCGAGTTTATCATGATAGATAATTTTTTGAAAATAACTGATTCAGAGCTGAGCAACTCGAGAACGGTTAAAGATAGACAAATTCTGCGAACCCCAATCGATTCAGAATGGCCGCATTAGTATGTACCGAGTGTTTGAACGAGAAAAATATACGGACAAAAAAGTCGAGTATATCATGATAGATAATTTTTTGAAAATAACTGATTCAGAGCTGAGCAACTCGAGAACGGTTAAAGATAGACAAATTCTGCGAACCCCAATCGATTCAGAATGGCCGCATTAGTATGTACCGAGTGTTTGAACGAGAAAAATATACGGACAAAAAAGTCGAGTATATCATGATAGATAATTTTTTGAAAATAACTGATTCAGAGCTGAGCAACTCGAGAACGGTTAAAGATAGACGAATTCTGCGAACCCCAATCGATTTAGAATGGCCGCATTAGTATGTACCGAGTGTTTGAACGAGAAAAATATACGGACAAAAAAGTCGAGTATATCATGATAGATAATTTTTTGAAAATAACTGATTCAGAGCTGACCAACTCGAGAACGGTTAAAGATAGACGAATTCTGCAAACGCCAATCGATTCACAATGTCGAATTAGTATGGATTGTGAATTTCGAGTCAATGGAAAAAAATTAAAAATTACTCGAAAAAAATGCAAGGGGTGTTCACCCCTAAATATCATGAAAAATACTAAGTCATCACATCGTCTTGAAATTTGCCCTATATGCGTAAAATTTCATGCTCATTCCGAAAATGTATGATTTTTATGTGCTCAGATAGTAGATTTAGCCGGAAAAGGGTGTTTAAGGTAGAAAATCTAATTTTCTGAGATTTTTCATTTTCAATTTTTCGAATTTTAAATGTTTGTCCTCGAACGTATTTTGACGTGCTGATTCCGAATCTTTGAACGGAAATGTCGAAAACTCATCAGAAATATTTTTGGCAGGAGGAAAACCATGTAAAAACTGTTTTAGAGCTGACCAACTCGAGAACGGTCAGAGATATATACAAATTCTGCGAACCCCAATCGATTCAGAATGGCCGCATTAGTATGTACCGAGAGTTTGAACGAGAAAAATATACGGACAAAAAAGTCGAGTATATCATGATAGATAATTTTTTAAAAAAAACTGATTCAGAGCTGAGCAACTCGAGAACGGTTAAAGATAGACGAATTCTGCAAACGCCAATCGATTCAGAATGTCGAATTAGTATGGATTGTGATTTCGAGTCAATCGAAAAAAATTAAAAATTACTCGAAAAAGTTGCAAGGGGTTCACCCCTAAATATCATGAAAAATACTAAGTCATCACATCGCCTTGAAATTTGCCTATATGCGTAAAATTTCATGCTCATTCCGAAAATGTATGATTTTTATGTGCACAGATAATAGATTTAGCCGGAAAAGGGTGTTTAAGGTAGAAAATCCAATTTTCTGAGATTTTTCATTTTCAATTTTTCGAATTTTAAATGTTTGTCCTCGAACGTATTTTGACGTGCTGATTCCGAATCTTTGAACGGAAATATCGAAAACTCATCAGAAATATTTTTGGCAGGAGGAAAACCATGTAAAAACTGTGTTAGAGCTGACCAACTCGAGAACGGTCAGAGATATACAAATTCTGCGAACCCCAATCGATTCAGAATGGCCGCATTAGTATGTACCGAGAGTTTGAACGAGAAAAATATACGGACAAAAAAGTCGAGTATATCATGATAGATCATTTTTTGAAAAAAAACTGATTCAGAGCTGACCAACTCGAGAACGGTTAGAGAAAGCCGAATTCTGCGAACGCCAATCGATTCAGAATGGCTGAATTAGTTTGTACTGAGAGTTTGAACGAGAAAAATATACGGACAAAAAAGTCGAGTATATCATGATGGATAATTTTTTGAAAATAACTGATTCAGAGCTGACCAACTCGAGAACGGTTAAAGATAGACGAATTCTGCAAACGCCAATCGATTCAGAATGTCGAATTAGTATGGATTGTGAATTCCGAGTCAATCGAAAAAAATTAAAAATTACTCGAAAAAGTTCAAGGGGTTCACCCCTAAATATAATGAAAAATACTAAGTCATCACATCGTCTTGAAATGTGCCCTATATGCGTAAAATTTCATGCTCATTCCGGAAATGTATGATTTTTATGTTCTCAGATAGTAGATTTAGCCGGAAAAGGGTGTTTAAGGTAGAAAATCCAATTTTCTGAGATTTTTCATTTTCAATTTTTCGAATTTTAAATGTTTGTCATCGAACGTATTTTGGCGTGCTGATTCTGAATCTTTGAACGGAAATGTCGAAAACTCATCAGATATATTTTTGGAGGAGGAAAACCATGTAAAAACTGTTTTAGAGCTGACCAACTCGAGAACGGTCAGAGATATACAAATTCTGCGAACCCCAATCGATTCAGAATGGCCGCATTAGTATGTACCGAGAGTTTGAACGAGAAAAATATACGGACAAAAAAGTCGAGTATATCATGATAGATAATTTTTTGAAAAAAACTGATTCAGAGCTGAGCAACTCGAGAACGGTTAAAGATAGACGAATTCTGCGAACGCCAATCGATTCAGAATGGCCGAATTAGTATGTTTGGATGTTTCGAGGCAATCGAAAAAAATTTAAAATTACACGAAAAAAGTTGCAAGTTCACCCCTGAAAATCATCAAAAATACCAAGTCAAATCATCAAAAATACCAAGTCAAATCATCAAAAATACCAAGTCGACTTGAAATTCGCACTGTATACGTAAAATTTTATGCTCATTCCAAAAATGTATAATTTTTATATGCTCAGATATAAGATTTAGACGGAAAAAGGTGTTTAAGATGAAATATAAAATTTTCTGAGATTTTTTATTTTTCATTTTTTGATTTTCAAATTTTTGTCCTCGAAAGTAATTTGGCAAGCTGATTCTGAATCTTTTAACAATAATGTCGAAAACTCATCATAAAAATTTTTGGCGCAAAAAAAACATCTAAAAACTGATTCAGAGCTGACCAACTCGAGAACGGTTAGAGATAGACCAATTCTGCGAACGCCAATCGATTCAAAATGGCTGAATCAGTATGTATTGGGTATGTATATTTGGGAATTATTTTATGATTTTCTAGATCTTATTTTTATACATAAGAGTTAAATTATGTCCATACAACGTATTCGAGTAATTGAATGGTAATTACTTCACTGATATCATTAGGTGTACAAAAACTGACTAGTTGTTTCCCTCTCGCTCTCAACAGAGATGAAATATCAAACTTTTTTCCTGTCACAGAAAAATAACTATTTATTACAGTGAACTATTTTCCAAAAAAGTGTATACATATATTACTATTACTATTATTGAAACACGTATCGAACGCATACCTTTTGGATTTGAAGCCAATGAAACCACTAAACTATCTGCAGCAAAAAGGCTCTGAGATTTGTTGGACTCGATCTGAAGGGCCCTAACTTTTCCATCTACCAGGCCGCATATAATGGGACCAGTCAGTAACCATATCAGACACGTAACTGGGGAGGTCTGCGGGAATTTATTACATATTGCCTAGAAAAATAAAATAAATAATCAGAAAGAAGTATACAGGGTGATTTACCCAGGACTTACAGTAGGAGTTTTTCATCTTAAAGTTGGATTAGAAAGCTGAAATTCGGTACTCAGGCATAATCGAGTTCAGCCCGTTCAGCTCAAGTAAAATGCGATCCTTCGTTTATACAGTTTGTACCAAAAGTCCACATCAACTTTTTCATTTCAAATGGAACCCTACATTTTTTTGAAGAAGTGCGATAAGTTTATGAAATGATCCACCTTTGGTAAGTTTCAATTTTCGGATAGGCCGTTTGGGGAATTCTTATATTTTCAAGTAGAAATGTAACAATTTTCGATTATATTTACAAATGTGGTTACCAGAGGACTAGTTGAAGAACATTCTTTGAAAAAAATTACATGGCCCACCTTCGTTGAAAAGCCGATAACAGGTAAGATAGTAGGATTTGAATTTTTCCCTTAAAAATTGAACTGAAACATTTTATGGCAGTCACAGCCACCACGTTACGATTCCAAAAATCGAATTGAAAATGTACCCTTATTATTAATATGTTTAATGAAATGTGAAAATATACAGGGTATCCATTTGAAAATCAAAAGTGTAGGTACGACGTCTCCAATGAAACAAGAAGTTACTCAAATAGCAAAATCCTATCAGTTGATAATATAATAATATTTTATATTATAAACCCTCCAAATTTTTTAATTTCTGTATACCTACTTCAACGGTATATTTTCAAATCGCACCCTCAGTAGAAACTTTCATAATAATTTGTTCTCTAACAGTGCGTAAATTAAGTGTTTACATACTGTTCACAGTTGCACTCGTTGTGCGTGCTTTAAAGGTTCACTTGTACACTTGTATCATAATACAGTGACCGCCAAAAAGTATGTAAAAAGTATGAAAAAATATTCTTGAAGAAAGTTTGTAAATGTCCGATAACTTGAAAATCGATTTTGACACATGTCACGTGATCGCCGGTATGGCGGCAAATTGAAAAATATTACTATAAATAGGCAAAAAATCGGGTAAAATGGCAAGATATCAAAAAAAGTTATTTGAAAAAGCTGCTTAGTATTCAATTTTATACACATATACAAAGTTTGAACCAATAATGTGAGAAAACTGAAAATAGCAATTTTTTAAAAATATTTTCCTAGCTGTATAAAAATATCAAATTATTATCTTATGAATAGCTTGACCATACTGAAACATTTGTATTTCAATGATAATGGCAAAACTTTTTCATTTTCTCCACACCACTGAGCACTAAATTAAAAAAATTAGATTTTGTCAAAACCCTGGCTGTTACATTGGTTCGTATCACATGATCACGTGACATGTGTCAAAATCGATTTTTAGGTTATCGAACATGCACAAACTTTTCCCAAGAATTTTTTTTTCAAAACTCTAATAATAAACTTTTTCCCCATATGGTACATACTTTTTGGCGGTCACTGTATATATATATATATATATATATATATATTATTCTTGTTTCTGCAAATATCTACAAAACTTTTCGGGAACTGAATACCTGCACATCTGCCGCAAGGATATTTAAAAAAAAAACTACTGTACATAATTATAAATATTTCTAATTGAACTCACCTTCTTTTCTCCCCACTTGTCTCCAATTTTATACACATACACTATACAGTCACTTTGTGCTACAGCTATTTTCGTTGAATCTGAACTGAAGGCAATTCCTGTTATTACATACGATTTTTTACCAGCTTCTGAATCGAACGGTTTCGTAGAAAACCTGTCTTTTTTCTCTCCCTGATCATCGAATAGAAGTACTTGTCTATCGCAAGTTGCTACCGCTAATTTTTTGTTGTTAGGCGACCAACAGATCCCGGCTACTTTCAAATCATAATCCTAAAACCAACCCCATTAGTTATGAATCTCGGATCAAGAAAATACCTTACCTGTGCTTCTATAACAGTTTGAAGATATTTCAACTGCATGGTTTGCAAAGTTTTAATAGCAAAAGCTGAATTATTACTGAAAGAATTGTGTTTACATTGCGCTATTACCATGGAAACGTTCGTTGTTACTTCAAGTAAAACGCATCTTGGTTGGTGTTATTATAGAGGTATTTCATTTTTTTTTTTTTTAATTATTACCTACTCAAGTACAGTTGTGTGCATAAAAAAGTCGTACAGCAGTTAATGGTTATTTTTCGTTCATTTGACTGAATGAGAGAGCACAGAAAATTGAGAAAATTGCATTTTTTCGAATTTCTAGCACATTTTACTCGAAAACGGTGATTTTAAAGAAAAATTTGTAGAGCCTTTTTTGTAGAGAATTTCATGGAGTATATTGAAGCGTCATTTGTTTTCGGAAGAAATGGATTTTACGATTTTCCTCGGAAAATTCTTTTACTTTTTTTTACTTTTTTAATTTTCCGTTTTTCCGCTACTGAAATGCTTTGTGATCATGAAAAAATATGTGCTGAACCCGTTTTGATTGACACTATAAAGAATTCGTACACTAAAAAAATGTCGGTTTCATGCAAGGTAAAAGTATCGGGAAATTCAGTATCGGAAAATCCACACGAATGATTTTTTCAAAAATGTCTCTTCTGTTATTCATAGTCTAGATATATATGAATAATGTGGGAAAAGGTGATCCTGAAAATATCATTATGTGACTGAATGAGAGAGCACAGAAAATTGAGAAAATCGCATTTTTTCGAATTTCGATCACGTTTTACTGGAAAACGGTGCATTTTCGAAAAAAACTTGTAGACACCTTTTTCGTAGAGAATTTTATGCATTATGACATTATTTGTTTTTGGAAAAAATAGATTTTTCGATTTCCCTGGGAAATTCGTCATTTAAAATTTTCCGGATGCTTTCACGGCTATCACCCTCGAAATTTGGATTCAGCGGGTCAAAATACATAAGAATCCCTGCTACCGGACCATAGAGGTAGGATCACTACCATGTTATAGTAACATTAATTTTTAGTAATTAATTGTATGGTATAACTAAAAGAGGTTTGATTATTTACTTTCGTTTAGTATTTATTGCCTACTGATATGATGACATCTTAAGGTGCGTATTATGACAAAACATATTTAGGCAACCGATTATTCATATAAAGTCACTCTAGTTTTCTATTTAACAATATTAAGTACGTCTGTAACTTTCGCCTCTTATTATGAGATGGCGCCACTTATCTGATTTGAGTATTTTCAAACTGGAAATAATACACAGAATGTTTTTTCTGAGATTTTTTAAATTAATGCTTTTTCTTTCTTTAACATTATTATCGTGAAACCGACACTTTTGAGTCAACTTTGTCAAGCTAAAATCGATAGAACCCTAGCGACTTAACGCAAATTCATTATAAATGTTTCCAAGTTATTGTTGGTCTTCATATTTTTAGGTAAGTAAAACCACTATAATTAATCAAAGATGTTTTATTGATAATGTCTGAAGCTTCCAAGTTTTTTTTCTGTCTTGTTAAAATATCAATTTGGATTATCTCTGTCTCTTGATTTTGCGCATAGTTCAAATCTTCATATTTTTAGCTAACACCATCGCCAATATAATTAAACCAAACTGCAACGAGCAACAGTATTTTTTTTCTTCATCCACACCGGCCCTAGCCCACGAATAAAATAAATTGCCGCCCCTGAGAACAAAAAAACGAGTTCCGGCTCAGTATTCACTAAAGCATTCGTTCCGCAAGAGCACCGAACGAGCAAATGCTCGTACAGCATGACGCATCCTGAGCTTGTACCGAGCAGCACATGTGCTCATTCGGTTCTCATGCGGAAGGAATGCTCTAGTGAATAACAACCTGCCTATTTCTGTACCACAAACAGAACATTTCAATTTTTATGGTAGTATTTTTAGGCTTGAAAATGGCTGAAAACTTAAAATGGAATAATCACATTGATATGACTTGTAAAAAAATTGCTCCAATATCATTGTGAAGAATGATACGTATTCAAAAATTTGATTTGAATAGACTTTTAATTTTTACTTATTGTTCAACCTTGAGTTGTCTCTATATGACAAAGTTTAAATACTGTGTTACCAGATATGATTGACAGCACATGTCAGGGAAAAATCTGTTGACTGAAATAATATTAGGAACTTCACTGGAATAATTTGAGAAATAGATTGAAATATAGAGGCAACCGTAAGTTATTCATTGTTAAAAAATGTATCAGTTTATTTATTATTGTTTATTTTAGGAATTGGAGTACTTACTTACATACATACTACAACAGCATACATATACTTTCTCTTACATTGTTATATTTACGGAAAGTAAATAAATAAAGAAAATATTGAGTGTGGTTTGTACTGCAAGTCCGGCCAAACAAGTGTTCAATAATCTATTTCTACAAACATATTGCATTCAACAACTGCTCTGCAGCGTGAGTAAATCTTTATTTTTAATATACTATCATGCACACTTTCACTCTATTATTTCTTATCGAATAGTGGCATGGAGAGCATCTAGCGATTGCCCCAGGATATTTAAAATACAAAAAAGGACTCTCAGGTAAAGTCTCAGAATCCTAACGCTCATATGCACTTAATTACATTTATGAGTATTGCAATATGTTAAATCAGATATAACAAGTTTTCAAAGTATTAGCAGAAATACAAATTATATCACTAGGAATTCACAACAGCTGGAAGTGCCATCACACAGATTGACAGTTACTGAAACATGCCCTCAACTTATGGCCGCCATAAAAGTTTACAAGTTACCAAATGCAATAAATAATCTGCCTTTAAAATTCTATAAGCATAGAGTCAAGGAGTTGCTCTTGGATAAATCATACTATACACTGAATGAATATTTAAATGATAATCTTTGATATTATATTATTTATTAGAATTGACGGTGCTCCATATATTGTAATGTTATTCCATTGTTCTCTATATTGTAAGTTCTCTGTATTGTATAATTGCATTCCACTGGCTTGTTCAATATCATATTTGATGATCCTAATAAAAAAAATTATTATTATTATGGTTTGTGGAATTCGAGCCCAATTTTTTCTGCCTGCATTCGTACATGTGGTATGACTGTGTCTGATAACCGATCAAAGTCTGCAGTGCAAGTTGCATTCAATTAGTCTCATTTTTTAACTCAACAGTTTACACAATAAACCAGACTATGTGCCTATCGAACACCACATGAGCTCCAAAGATCCTTTATTCAGTCAAAGAAAGAAAAGCGTGAGATGCTGACAGCAAACTTGAATGTCTTCTTATAAAAAGAAAAGAAAAATAAAGATTGTAAAAACAACAAAAAATAGTGGTTTTAATGAATCCTATGTTGGGAAAAAATTAATTTCTTTTAGGAAAGCAATAGTTCTGAGATAGGGCGCTTGAATGGTCTCAAGCTTGACAACATAAAGGTGAAAAAACTGAACTTGTCAGCTCAACTTTGCTGCAGCTGCTGTACATAAACATATTTAGGAAAAGAGGAATATTACATTATTGAATTTTCAAAGCTGCTATGTTCCAAAGAAAACTCACAAATTGACTGATGCTTTCTTCTTTTTAATTCATCACTCAAATATAGGTACAGAAACTACAACTGTTATTTTTTAAACAAATATAAAACTCCAATATGAACTTAATAGCTATGAAAATAATCTTACTGTCAATCAAACGTAAATTCCTACAGATAGAAGTAGAAACAGTACTCCAAAACCTGAGAAAATAGATGCTACCAGGGCTACTAGAAGTTCTTTTTTCAGATCCCTCGTTTTCTTCGAACTTGTTACTTCATATACGAAAAACCATGCAGTGAAAAATATTCCTATGCCCAGTAGTACTAAAGTGAGATGTGGAAATACAGCAGGGTTTACGGGGGATACGTAACGAGTAAGTTTGGCTGTGTCGACCTGGAAGAAAACAAAAACGTGAGGTTATTTCTAAAATGTTACCGGTCAATTAGTGGAAAAAAACTGGAATTTACCATTTTAACTACACAATTTATTCTTCTAAAGCGAGGATAAAAAACGTGGCAATTACTCCAAAGCTTCGGTTATAACGAAAGAATAAATAAACCGAAAAAAAATATGCAAAATTTTTCAATTTCCAATGAAAATTTGACAACTGTACAGAATTGACAACTCCACAAATAGATTAAATCCAATACAGTATTGCCATTTATAAATTACCATTCCACGATCTAAAGTGGCCCATACACACAAGAGTTTCGTGACAGTTTCACCCATAAGGGTGTGTTAGAGCCGATTCAGACACATGGGTTTTTGACCTCGCATGATGAATTTCTCCAGTATTATTAAAATTCGATAAAATTAATACTTTTGAACCAAAGAAAATATGACTTTGTGATAGAAACGCAAGTAAAAGGAACGTATGTGAACTGTCTTGCAGTTTATAGGCACAAGGGTGAAAAATATTTGCTTTGTAAATTGCACGTGATTGAAAAACGGGTTTTACAAATAGTAAGCAAATAGAAATCAAATATTTTTGACCCTTGTGCTTATAAACTGCAAGACAATTCACAAAGATACTTTCTTTGGTTCAGAAGTATTAATTTTATCGAATTTTATTAATACTGCAGGGGTAAAAAATCCTGGGTGGGCACCCATCTGAATCGGCCTTTACCGATGCATCGTTTTTGCCTTTCGCGTCGTGCGTCAGGCCTTCTTCACATATTCTGACTGGCGAATTGGTGAATCGTGTCTAGAGTTGGGAACTCACCCTAATGTGATTACAAAACGGGGGTGGAAATGTTATGTACCTCAGAGTAATAAAAGACCATAGAAATGCATTCTCCATCCTTGTCTTGAAGTCGACATAACTTTGTTTGTTTACAAGCGAGGGCCTTATACATGTTAAGTCCATATTCATTTGGGTAGTTTCGTGTATGCCCGCTCATTTCATTCGGATCAAGTTGTGATTCTTCGTTTGTATTATATGGTCCTTTTACTCTGAATGTAAACAAACTGTCCATAACATTTCACCACCCGTTACCCCCTCGCCCACAAATTGTATAGAAAAGGATAATTCTTGTTCACTTCAAAACAGATATTTGTATAGGTATAGGCAGGGCATCGATCTCTATGTCTTTTATTACTCCAAATTGCGCGAATTCATCCGACAGGCCTCAACTTCTGAGGGATTTACACATGGAATATAAAATCAGTGAGTATTACTGATTTACTATTAGAAACACTGTGTGTTTGTTCAGTTGAACAAACGATCGTATATAACGTGTGCGTCGCAGTATAAACTTAATGTGCTAAGATAAGAAAACATCGAAAGCTACGAGTAATTGGTTCTGACATAGCTCAGTATATCCCATTAACGTATTTGCAAAGAAACAAAGTCCAAAAACTCGAAAACTGTTTGTTTGCACTCTATTTTACGGTATTCGTTTTCCAAATATGAAATTGATTTATTTCTATCGTATTCATTAATTTGGAATAAAATTCAGAATAACGGGAAAAGTGACGTTAAAATCCATACGATTTTCGGGAAAGTTGAAAATATTTCAACTCGTACGACAGTCGGATGAAAGTTGAAGTGTTTAGGATGAATATTGGCGCGAAAACAATTTAACCAATCAGAACATTCTCGTACCATCGGATCGTCGGATATCGTATGCATGAAAATTCGGCTTTAAACGTTCAATTGCTGTCACTTGTCATCATTTCTTTGACTAGCAGACTAGCGACAGATGACAGATGACAGATGTCCAATCTTCGTCTATATACTCTATCTATACGTCTATACTCTATAGCGGTTTTGAAGTTTTGATGGGTGATGTTCTCACATATTCAAATATTTATATCAACTCTGCTATAAACAATAAGTTAGTAGATAAATATCATATTACACTTTTTCATTTTTATTCTTTTATTACTTGACAATTAAATTTTTTGCGGGCTTTTCCTGCTATGGGCGATTTAGGAATACTTGACAAGTGTCACATATTAATATTATTTTACCATTTGATTTATAGAACAGCTGCTGATAATTCGATATGCACTTGGCAATTAAATTCATATTTACTTTCAGGATGTACTGAGAAAAACGAATGCAACGACTACCACGTTATAAATATCGGAATGCTGGGGTATACTCTATATGAAGTGTTTCAGAACTCATGAATGGGATGAATGAAGGAGACCTTCTCAAAAGATCAGCCGAAGAGCGGGAAAAAATATTCATTCGATATGAACAAGGGAGAGAGGGAGCAGAAATTGATCCCTGGGAAGACCCTGGCTTCGAAGTATACCATGCAACAGATCGATATGGATTCATTCATGATAAACGTTTGCCATCCAAAGTGGACCCGCAGGAAGCAAAAAAGCTTGTAATAGAGGTTGAACGCCAAAAAAAATGGCTGAAGATGCTCAAGAACTGGGACAGTTCTGTTGTTAAAGAAAAGCTGCATAATCGTGTTTACAAAGGCATTCCCAATTCATTAAGAACTGAAGTATGGGGTAAATTATTGCAAGTCGAGAAAATTAAAAAAGGAAATAAAGGCAAATATGCTGAAATGATGAAGTTGGCTAGAAAATATTCTACAGATGCTCGACAAATAGATTCAGATGTAAATAGGCAGTTTAGAGAGCATTTACACTATAGAGAAAGGTACAGTATCAAGCAACAGTCTCTCTTCAATGTTTTGACAGCATATGCAATGTATAACTCGGAAGTTGGATACTGCCAAGGTATGTCTGGTTTGGCTGGTGTGCTGCTCATGTATATGGATGAGGAGGATGCATTTTGGGCTGTCCACATTCTGTTGACCAGTCCGAAATATGCCATGCATGGTCTTTACAAAGAAGGCTTCCCTAAACTAACTAGATTTCTTGCCCATCATGACCGAATTCTGATGAAACTTTTGCCAAAAATCAAAAAACATTTTGATAAACATGGTTTGGATGCGATATTATATTCATTGAAATGGTTCTTTGTCTGCTTTATTGAGAGGGTAAGTTCAAGTGATTTTTTGGCAAATTGTTCGCTGGTCACGCTTATATGAGTCATAAGGTCAGAATGAATTAGCCTATTAATTATTTCATGCTATGTAGGTCAAATGGCCAGTATAATGAATTATTTCTTAAATTGGAATTGGGTATTTGTTAGATAAATTATCCAAATCTGAGTCATTTTCATCGGTAGGTAAGGCTTGGAAACCATTTGTGACCATGAAGTTTCTGTATCAATCATTTAAAAAACAGCGATATAGAATGCCAACACCAGAAGGTAATTATTATTTTCGGAAAAGATAATATATTTATTTATTTACGGGCAAGCCCAATTAGGAATACATAAGAAATTACAAAAAGGTACGGTGCCAAACAAAAATAAGTAAAAATATAAATAATATGCGCACAAAAAAAGAAAACAGAGTACCTATGTTGATTACATTACAATACTCAAATTACATAAACATTTATTCTCCTTAAATTATTCAGTGAATTGGCCAGAAGAAGGGTTCTTGGAAGAACAGAATTTAAGGCATAGTTATACCTACGGAAAGGAACAAAGAATGTTTGTGATTGCCTGGTTGTACGGGAAGGTACATACAACTTTATTTCTGATAACATTCACCTTTATTTATCTTGATTGAACAGCAATGTAAGGTCTTGTTTTTTCCTCCTAACCTCAAGAGGTGGAATATTTAAATAATGTTCCATTTGGCTGTACTCGCAAACAACTTTAACTTTGAAAGCTATGTATCTCAGAAAATTGTGTTGGACTCAATCTATTTTATTCTCAACGATAGTCGTCGCAGACCGATGTTATCAAACGATCTCCCAAAAGAACTCTGAGCTTTGAGTTCAGATATCTGACTATTTTATTCTTGTTAAATTGTAAAAATTGTAAGTGATATAATGTGGGGACCATATAGGTTGTAGTCCCATGATATGGATTTTCATGTATTATTAATTGACAGGGATTCTGTTATTCCTACAAATAAAGACATGCTTCAAAGTGTAATGAAGAATATTTCACTTCTGGAATCTCTGAATCACTATTGTCAATAATTTTTAAAACAATTTTGAAAGCCAACATCATTTACTCGACGAACGTTTTGCCAAGAAAGTTGTCATTCTAGCTCTGGAGAATGCCAACTTCGTTGGCGAAACGCGCGTCAATTGAAAGTGACGTAGTTTTGATATATTGTTGAGAAAGATACATTGTTATGGAATTAGAGGTGTTACTCAGAAGTGGTTTTCTTCGTACCTAGCAGACAGGCATCAAATTGTGAAGCAAGGTAACCAGTATTCAGGTTGTGGAGTCATTCAAACGGGTGTACGTCAAGGCTCGGTTCTAGGACCAATACTATTCCTCTTGTTTATAAATGACATTACCCTCCTACCGATTACTGGTTTATTCACACTATTCGCTGATGACGCGACAGACGGGCAGACACCCTGATAATCTCCACCATAACATGTCTAAAGACCTCGCAGTGGTTACAGAATGGTGTGCAGCTAATAAAGCCACATTCAATTTCAATAAAACGCACACTTTAACCTTCAAAGGTGGCCAGCGAGACATTATTGTAAATACTTGAAGGAAGAAACTTTGTATTTCGTGCAAAATATTTTTATTTTAAAAATTGTAGCAAAGCGCTTTCGACTGTTAAGTCATCATCAGTGCGTACCTGCAAGTAAGTAATGCTTGAAAATGAAATTGATAAAATTGAAAATTTTTGAAATTTGAAAGTTATGAAAAGTGAGGTTACTTACTCGTCAGGTGTACAAGAAGCCATATAAAAACATCATGTTCATGGACCAAATTAAAATGTTACAAAATATAAAACATATTTAAAATTGAATAATTTTCATCCTGTTTGAGGATTATTAAAGATAAAGATATGGGATACTACATCATATCTGTCAACATTCAGACAGATATGATGTAGTATCCCATATCTTTATCTTTAATAATCCTCAAACAGGATGAAAATTATTCAATTTTAAATATGTTTTATATTTTGTAACATTTTAATTTGGTCCATGAACATGATGTTTTTATATGGCTTCTTGTACACCTGACGAGTAAGTAACCTCACTTTTCATAACTTTCAAATTTCAAAAATTTTCAATTTTATCAATTTCATTTTCAAGCATTACTTACTTGCAGGTACGCACTGATGATGACTTAACAGTCGAAAGCGCTTTGCTACAATTTTTAAAATAAAAATATTTTGCACGAAATACAAAGTTTCTTCCTTCAAGTATATTGAAGCGTGCACACAGCTTGACAATTTCATTATTGTAAATGACGATACCATCGAATCCAAACAATGCAGCAAATTCTTGGGAATACAAATTGACAGCAAATTGAATTGGGAAGATCATGTTGTGGCCCTTGGAATTTTTTTTTCGAAGGGTGCCTATGCTGTTAGAATTATTGTAAGTGAGCTAGGAACAGTGGCAGCTAGACCCGTGTATTTTTCAGTTGTAGAATATCACCTTGTATATGGTTTAACTTTTTGGGGAGCATGTAGTCGATATCATTTCAACATGATATTTGTTCTGCAGAAGAGAGCTCTCAGATATCTCTGCAGAGCAAACTACAGACAATCATGTAAACCCCTTTTTGTGAAAAATAAAATATTGACCCTTCCAGCTCTTTTTATTTTTGAAACAGTCTGCATCATTTTTAAATATAAAAGTTCATTCCCTACTAGAGTTCATGTTTATAACACACGTCAGGACAATAACATAAGACTGCCAATTCCAACATCAACTCTTGTTAAGAATTCTTTTATATATAATGGTATAAAAATGTTCAACTACTTGCCAGAACCAATTAAAAGTACTGAAACCTATTATAGATTCAGGAGGGCAACAAAAAAAATACTTTTAGAACAGCCATTTTATTCTGTTGACGAGTTTTTATCTTCTTCTCTCTGAAATTTATTTTTCTTGTTTATTTTTTTTTAAATATAGATTTATATGTACATATGTATGTGTTAAGCGAATGTGTGTCTGAATTATGTTTTATTTATTTATGTTCTCTTGACAGCTCTGCTACAAAAATATATATTTTTGAGCAAATTTTACGAGGTACAATGTTTCAATTATGTTTTTATTTATGTTCTTTTGACATGCTTTGTTACAAAAATTTGTATTTTTAAACAATAAAGCTATTTTTGACTTGACTTGACTTGTTTGACTACCATATGAACTATATTCATCACAAAATTTGAAAACAATGCAGTAATTATTATTAATTTCATTAAGGGTCTTTTTATGAAACTTGCGATCAGTTCAAAAAATATTGAAGAAATATGAATATTTATATTTACAGGTTCCTTTCAGTCTGTGTCTCCGCATTTGGGACATTTATCTCTTAGATGGAGAAAGGGTTATAACAGCAATGGCCTATACAATACTCAAGTTACATAAACGACAATTGTTGAAACTCAATGATATGGATTCGATAGTAAATTTTATACAGGTGCGTTTGTTGATTAATCAAATTCGTTTTCTAATATATCCCAAATCTCATTGTTTGCAATTCTAGGTAAAGTTATACAAGGACTTTTTATATGATGAAGATTCCGTTGTTCGTCACCTCGAAACGTCTATGGACGAATTGAAAAAATATAAACTGGATCTACCTGGGCCGCCAACAAAAGACGAACTTCCAATAGGGCCGTTTGGCATTTTTAAAGAACCCACTTTTGAACAAATGGTGGGAATAAGGAAAGAAACATTTACAGAAAAAGAGAAAGAAACCAACGAGATAGTCGCGTTGACCAGTGAAGCGGCAAAAGAAGCTGCTGAGAAAGACGGGGAGTGTCAGTTATCAGTAGGAGATTCAGTTGGCCTCACAGGTACTGATACTGATAACAATTCTACTCTCGGTAGTTGCACCACTTTGGCTAGTAAAAGCAGTATATGTGATAGTGTTGATAGTAGCGTCTATGAATGCACAAGGCTTTAATTTTTCTCAGTCGGTGTTTGTTTAAGTCTCGAGTCTGCGTTGATTTACAATTTACTTCATTATTTGAGGAAAAAAAACCCACGTATTCCTTTTAATAATTTTTGTTTTCTAAGACTGATTGAATACAGCAACTTATTTTTAAAGTTTTTTTCAGGATGCATTTTAACGTTGGTTATCATCATGTATCTTTATTTTTGGAGTTATATCAGATATGTAAGTCTGTTGGGATAATGGTGCATTTGTGCATGTCCTTTTTGGACCTTTTCATCAGGTACTGACTAGTGTTTCATCATTTTATATTCACATTCAAATTTCACACGTTTTTGAAAAAAATAGTGATTAACTACTGGTACCAATAATATGGTGTTATTCAATGTTGTTTTTATGTTTTTTTTTAACAGTTTGTTGACACTTTGTTTCCCTATATTCCACTAAGTACTTGAGTTTGATTAGTAAAAATCTTGTGGTTTATATGTATATTATTTACGTATTTTCAATAAATTATCACAAACTTCACAAAAATAACGTCAGAATTAATGATTGTTCAATTTTTGGAATTTTAATATAAACCTAGAAACGTTTTCAAATAATGGCCAAAATTTATTTCTGAGACAGATAATTCAACATTTTCACTTGAAATGTGGTGCAAATGAAAATCATCTTGAAAAAACTTATTGGAAAGTTGACTCTGATTATAATTGAATGTAACTCAAAGAAGATAAAGCTAAAGTAAAATTGCCTTATAATCCAGTACGATTGGGTTTTGAGACAAGAATCAATTGTAGCACCACCAAACTTGGTATGCTAGTAGTTGGAACCATGATAAACGCGAAAAAAAATTGTTTACGAGAATTCCAGGAATGGAACATATTTTTTATTTGTTTAAAAATAAATAAATAAATTTTTGCTGTAATCTTGGAAAGTATACGATTTATCGAAAAAACCACAAGGTGAAAGACAATTCAGTTCTCCACGAAAATAATTTCTAGTGATTTTTTATGAAATGCGCTCGTTTTCTCAGAAAACGTGATTGAACGCCGACATCATATTTCTACTATTTCTGCTAAAAATGATCGAAGAAGGAAAAGGAAGAGTTCATATCGTTTCAGAGGACTCCTACGTTCTCATGCAAATGTAATATATGCGAGTATTTAGTACCTAAAATGAGTTTTGTCGCACTTCACGGAGATATTTGCGGGTGATCCAAAAATCATGAATAATTTAGTAAATATGGAATTTTTAAACTAAAGCAGCAACCTATCCCCTCTTTGGACTATACGCAACAATTTTAAAGTAGTATGACATGTCCCACTTATACATGCCGATTGCTGCTCCAGTATAATTATTTCATATCAACTAAAATATCCATGACTTTCGGATCCTCCGTAACTATCGTAGAAGGGTTTTTTTTCTAATAATACATGATGTCGAGATGTCATGTACCGAGTTTCAGAGTGCTACAATTCACTTTTTGCTCGAGTTTGTCTGTCGTTACTGGATTATTATATTTCGTTTTGTTTTCTATCCAAAAATTGCATCTTGTATTGATTATTAAAAATCTAAACCATGATGATAACTTTAATAGTTGCTTTGTGCACTTCAGTCTTTGGAAAAGAGATTGCTTGATTATTTGAAATGTGCCAATAAAATGACAGACTTCATCAAAATTGAAATGTATAAGTACTTGAAAATATTTATTTTGACAATTTGAAATTGCTAGCTCCTGCCATATTAAGATCTGAATTACCCGCATTGATATTTTAATCCAAAAAAGTGTGTGTGTGTGTGTATTATTGTCTTGCATTGAGTAGATATTTGAATATTTGTATAAATAAGAATTTATTTCTTTCCAAGGATATTTGAAATGTTACCAGTTCTTAGTAATTTGGTAATTTTTTATTTTCTATTCCCAATTATTTAAGTTATTATTATTATTTATAGGTGTACTTATACTTGTACAGATCTTCTGTATATAGAGCCATTGAAAATTGTAATATATTTTTTTAATTTTGGAAGGTATTCTCATTCAAAAAATCGTACAAAGTAACTTTTCTTCTCTTGCCTAACCCATATCTATTCACCACATCACAAAAACAAATTAATACCTATTCTGCACATTACATAACCAATTGGTTATATATTAACTAGAAAGCTTTGTTTTGCGGGTTTTAACTTTCTTGTCTGAAAGAACTAACTTTTATTATAATAAAAAACGGGAGTTGTTTAGTTGATTGTGAGATTAAGATAAATGAATAGTAATCAGTCAGATTTAAACTATATCCCCCTTATTTAATTAGTTGGTTTACAAATCACAGCTGTAAGGTGGCATACAGCTCAATGATTGTTCATACAACGATTCAGTAGTCCTTTTGTAATTAAGTTCAACCTGGTATGAAGCTTTTCTGTTGAATCATTTGTATAATGGCTACTGTTCAATGAATATGTTTGCTATGCTATAAAAAATTATAGTCAGGATGCTGGGACATTGAGGATGCAACATTCTAAAGTGAACCAATGTATATTCGACCACTATTCTAAATAGTCAAAACTGCCCCATTTGAGTATTTAACTTGATGAAGAGATGTACCACCCTTACACAAATAACAGGAAACTATCACTTAAAAATATACTAGTATTCCAAATGTTTCAACAGCATAATTTACAGATCTCTCAACTAACATAACTTTTGAACCAAGGAGTAGTTATAGTCCATTTAAAAAATGCAGATATCTTTATTCCATTAGAAAAACCTAGAGTTTTTGAAAATATATTCGTTATGCTATTAAAGAATAGATTTTTGGTACATATGGTTGATACATATTTTTAAAGTGCATCTTTTAACAACTAAATTGATAGATTGTTCAACCTCTCAATTGAAATAAATCACTTGTGAATCAGTAGTAGTAGCAGTTCATTCCATAAGAAAACCAAACATTTTTGTTAGTTTTGTATTGTTAAACTCCTCTGTTATTTTAGTTTTGCCCTCAATCAGCATTTGAGTTTGAGAAACACCTACGGAAACAACCTACACAGTCTTTTGGTAGGTCTGCATGAATTCTGCATGCTAAATGTATTTTACGTTGTTTAGATTCAGAAAACTCCCATTTCCTTCCTGATCCCAAATCTTTCTCAAAAGCGCTCAAATTGGGAAGAACATCCATAAGGGAAGATTGGACTGTTTCAATGAAAAAATGATAATGGATAACAACCTGTGCAGCTTTTGAATTTCACTATTTCAAGATTAACTTCACATAGCTTTCTGTGGCAAAATAACCTTAAGAGGTGATGTGTACAGTGATTTTTTCTTAACTAAATGGTAAGGAGGAAAACATTTCATATAATTACTAACCCAAAATTTTGGATGCATTTTAATTCGAAGCCCTCAATCAAACTAACGAATTGTTATTACTAAGAGTATAAATGATTTGACTGATAGGACAAAGAGGCTGCTGAATGTTGAAGATGACGCAAAGACTATTAAGCTTCAGTAGATTTGTATATTTGAGTTTTTGATTTCTTGATTTCTTATAACTAGTTTAGAAATTTACTGTTTCTTTTTTTTTCAAACTTGAAGAATACTCTGACATTGATTTTTCGAAAGATTTTATGGAATGTATTAGGGGCGGCATGAGAATGATGGAAAACATCGATATTTGGAAGGAATTGGACTATTCTTTAGGTGACTATCGAGTGAAGTTGCCTGATGCCCTTTATGCCCCCCACCTCATTTTTCGTTCATTAGAGTAGAAGCTTCACAGAAGAATACCAAATAAAAAAAATCTCCATTTCAAAATGCATCCATCATTTATATAGCACAACCTCGTAACCTCATAACCATACTGTTCTCATCCGCTCCAAATATCCTGCTGCTTCCATACTGCAAAGGGCAAAAATGGTGGTTTTATTCTTGCTTGTTGGATAATTCTTGCAAATAATTTTGTATTAATGTATATTATATTTTGATCGAATTGAATATTCAACTGAATTTGTTTTTTGGAACAAGCACTCTGCCCATGTTTGGTTTTTGTGAGTCGTGTTGTGTTTTCATCTCGAACTACTTTTCATTCAATAAAAAAAATATTGCTTTCAGAGAAAGTTGATGGAGAGAGGCAGAATCAGTTCTATCCATATTGTGGTGGATATCAGACAGAAAACAACTATTCCCCTGGTCAAAGCCACGACGGACATTGAATTATAACTGACATATCTGTGCAACATGACCGTAGACTAGTTGCAAGGTTTTTGTTACTTATCACTGCAGGGCCAGTTGGGTGATACTTGACAGTCACTCTTCCCCCCCTATCTGAATAAAAAAGTTTTTTTTTTATCAATTTCACCCTTAGACTAGTTCATGATGTGGAAACTAGGCTACTACATGTGGTGATCACATCCGCCCTATGTCAGGCAAGGCTCTGCTATTTGATGCAGGAGGTCCCCATGACTGCGCTGGGGAATGGTGTACAATATCTGCAGCTTCTTTCAAGATAACCTCTTGGGAGGTATTTATGTTGAAAAAGGGAACATTCTCATGAAACTTGAAAAATGAAAAATGTGATTAATTTGTAATATCTAACAGAAAACATCTACTTTCCCGGCTAAAGCCACGCCGGACATTGGCCTATATCTGATATATATTGTGAAAAGACGCTAACTGAAAAGAAAAAATCTAAAAGTGAAAATTCGCATTTTCATTCAGATAGTTAATTTTTTTATTTTCTCTAGTTTTCATTTGAAATTCATTAAATAAATTAGATAGAGAGAATGTTATTGAAAAATTCCACTTACAGAAATCGTTCATTTCATTGAAGCAAGGTTCGCTTCTCTCGCATTTAATCCCCAATTCATTTCGACGAAAATCTATTTCGCTTTGCCAAGCTCATCAGGGAGATTGATAGAATTGGAAAGCAGGCTCTTCAGAAGCTGTTATACACATCAAGGATGGAAATGATGGAAATATTTCTTCTGCGGTAACACTTTGAAAGTTATTTTTTGACATAGACGTGTCATGGGCATTGCATTTTGATTTTTGTTCGAAAATATGAATATACCTCCCAAGAGGTTATCTTGAACGATGGACAATAGCGACTAAAGTTTGTCTTTCAGCCACAGATGATTCCACAACAGATTTTGTGAATATCCTATTCATATTTTCGAACAAAAATCAAAATGTTAGACCCATGACAGGTCTATGTTAAAAAATAACTTTCAAAGTCTTACCGCAGAAGAAATATTTCCATTATTTCCATCCTTGATGTGTTTCTATCAATCTCCCTGATAAGCTTGGCAAAGCGAAATAGATTTTCGTCGACCAAAATGTATTGGGAATTAAATGCTAGAGAGGCGAACCTTGCTTTTCACTTTCAGATTTTTTTTTCAGTTAGATTCTTTTCACAATATCTATCAAATGTAGTTCAATGTCCAGCGTGGCTTTAGCCGGGGAAGTAGTTGTTTTCTTTTAGATATTACAAATAAATCACATTTTTCGTTTTTGAATCTTCATGGAGAATGTTCCCCTTTTCAATCTGCAGTGGTATTAGGCAGGGAAGTTGTTTACTTTCTAAAATATGGAGAGATTATGTTTGTTGTTGATTAAAAATAAAAAGTCGAAGTAGGTACTCGGTCAAGTGATAGAGTCAAGAAAAAATTATCTCTGAAGGGTCAGGGTCAAATCAAATCCCTCACCCCCTCCAAAGGAGGATGGGATAGTGTCCTCATTCCAAATAAGCTACCCTCTAACCAATACGAGGCAGAATAGCACCGACCAATTCTGGACCAAAGAGCTGGAATCGCTGGGAAAAAGGACTAGATCTCTCTTTAATAAGGCCTATAGAACAGTGCAGTAGGGCGAATACAATAAAGCCCTCGCTCTGTACAAAAAAGTCATACAAAGAGAGAAAAGTAAGTCGTGGAAGAATTTCTGGGAAGAAGTCGAGAGCACGGCTGAATGCTAAATGAGAGCACAAACACTCGAGGTAAGACCAACAACGGAAACCTGGGACATAGCGAAAGAGGTCATCACCTACAGTATCTACATTTACCAACCTTCAGTTCGTTCAAATCAGCAAGGCCAGACGAAATCCAATCTTTACTAACACCTGGCGAAGGTCCAAAGTCTTAATACCGAAGCCTTCCTTCGCACAGGCTAAGATATTCAGACCAATTCCTTTCATCGTTCATGCCTAAGAGATAATGATACAGAATATCCAATTTTCTCGAAGTACCAACACGCATATAAACCTAGAAAATCCTATCAGACGGTGCTCCATAGCCTAGTTGGAAGAATTGAGAAATCTCTCTCCAATAGAGAGATTTCACTCACAGCGTTTCTTGACGTAGAAGCGGCGTTTGATAACACATCAATATGCATCTATCATATCAGCCCTCAGAGAAAGAAACGTTGCTGCAGCCTGAACCAGCCATGCTGGGGTGCATAGTAATACAGGCCTCCCTATTCGGGGACACAAGGAGGTGGAAGACATGAGAGTCTGCCCTCAGGGAGATTCTGTACCCACTATTGTGGAACCTCGTAGTAGATAGCCTCCTCACAGACCTGAACCAGAGAGGACTGTATGTTCAGGGGATCTGTATGGATCTGATGCAATCAGCCCTCACAGGCGTGTAGACGTCTTGCATGAGGGAGAGCCTCAATCTACAAAAAAACACGATTATTCTGTTCACCAGGAAGAGAAACCCAGAGACCAATGGAGCTCTTAGAATCGTGCCTGATGTCAGGAGAGACAAAATACGTGGGGTTAATCCTAGACGCGAAGCTCCACCTAGAAGAAACATCTGGAAAAAGTGCTGACAAGGGCAAGAGCATTACAGGCGCTTCTTTGGCAAACCATGGTGATTTGGAACCAAAAAAAAATTATACACCATGGTGTGGTGGCCTAAGGTTGAACAAGTGGCAGTCAAAGGTAGGCGGGATGGTTTACAGAGACTGGTCATGCGCGGGGTCCCATCTACGATTAGCCTGGAGGTAATTTTGAACCAATGCTGTCAAGAGGGCAAATCTGGTACACTGATGGCTCTAAGAAAAGCAATGGAATAAATATAACAGAATTTGTTTCAAAGACAGTTTTAAATATCTTGCACAAGTTATCCAATATGAGCAAAAATAAACACATTTTTACGTCCTATAGTATATTTATATTTTTCATAACTGATTTCTCCATTCATCTTGCATTTCAGGTTCGAAGTTTTCGTTTGATCCCAGCATAGACGATGCAAGTTCTCTGCTTGAATGCGATCATACGGGATCGAAGCGCTCCTTGGCCGACACGAGTGTAACTTCAACAGCAGACCTCTCGGTTTTCTCTACAATTACGAGATCTCAGGCCCATGAAAACAGCCTAGATACTCATAGCAATATGTCTGACAATTCGGTAGGTGGTGCTAGTTCTGTTGGTTCTGGCATAGGTGCCACGAGTAGCCTCCAAAGAGGAGTGAGCAGTCAGTCCACTCCGAGAGCAACACCGCATAATCCTAGTCCGGATATACTCAGGATATACGTTCCATACTCACCACTCGATACTCCGATTGCTAGTCCCCATAATGGTGATTTGCAAAAAGTGCCGTGCTCGTTTTTAGATTCGAATAAGATCAGAATAAAGATTGATAATGAGGATTTGCCGACGCCTTTGGTAGAACATGGACAAATAAAAAGTTTTCCTATCGATTCGAAATAGTGACAGAATCTCACATCAGCGAGTATAATTTCCTCCATATACGTAAACCGATTTAAGGTTCAAAATAAAGCCAGGTCGTATGATTTTTTGTGCATACTGCATGGTATTAGGAATACTTGTGAGCTGGTTGAATTTTAAATTGATCTTGATTTTTATAGGTTATATCTCCAAACGGGTGTCAGATTTCGAAAAATACTAATATTTTGTATTTGTCCTAACAATGTTCATTATTAACATTGGTATGTAATTATATATATAAATATATTGAGGGGGGTTTATTTATTTTTATTTATGGATATTTTTTGTATATTTTGTTATGTCAAATTTATTTTATTAGAATAAAAAAGAGCATGTATCGGCATAGGGCCTACAATTTTTATATTTGTTGGTGATATTTGGTAGATTATAAAAACGTTGATATCAACTGCATCGTTGGTATTTGGTCATGATTAATAAAATATATAATTCCATCCTTCAGTATTTCAAGTGTTCTTCGGAAATCTTCAGTCTGTTAGATCATGTATTTAGAAATTTACCTGTTAATGTTGTGCATTTATTTTTCGTATATTAGTTCCACACATTCACGTAAATAGTATTTGTTAGTAAACTGAAAAGAATCAGGAATGTATAATTGACAGTGAAAACAAGAAAAAGTATTTTTGAAGGTTTTCGCATAAAATCATATTTTTGATAGGGTAATAATTTAGCTGCTAAGAAATTGTGCCATGAAATAGTCTTTTTAGAAATTAGTAATTCATAACTAAAAACAGTTCTGCATCACATCTAATTCTGCATTGCACTGGCAAGTCATGCTCTAAAAAAGTTTCCACCAAAGTGCAAACCAGAATCTTGTGTAAAACTTTCCATTTTTGCAAGAGTAGTACAGTCGCTGAAGTAAAATATTCATTATTTCCACCAGTAAATTAGCATTGAAATTTTCATAAAACCACATAAATCTATTTTGGGGGCACGGCTTGCCCACTAAAAAACCAACCACCTATGGGGTCAAAAAAGTTTGTTTTCGGCTATAACCGTCAACTGTTGAAAATATCGTAAAATCATCAGAAAAAAAAAAGTTTGGTGAAGAAAAGGTCTCCAGTAACATTCCTGCAAGCCATAGTTTAAGAGAAAATTGATTTGAAATAATAAATGATAAAAAATACGAAGGAATATAGTTTTGCGGCAATTCAGACATGAAAATGAAAAATTGAAAAACTGATATAAAAATGTGGAATTGCCGCAAAAACATATTCTTTCATATTATTTACAGACACCAAAACTATTCAACTTAATAAAAAATACTTGTACTCCTTGCCCCTTTTAATGGTCATAGGTATGTATATAGTAAAACAATAAGTGTAATTATCCACTAATAGTTTGTGGTAATAACTGCATAGAGCATTACGAAAAAAAAAATTCTACATATTAGTGAAAAATAAACAATCAGCGAAAATTTGTCAAATTTCAGTCTGTTGATTTTTTCAATAGGAATATTTTTTACCTTTTGTGCATCAAACTAATACCATTCAACTATGATTGAACACATTTATAACTAATATTGAAGCCCTTTATTATTCGTAAGCAGTTATGAACACAAAATATCAGTGAAAAATCACATTTATTATGTAATGCAGTAGTTTTGCGTCTGTAATTGATTTTAATTGGAAAATGAGTTTATGGCAATACAGACGGAAAGATAATAATAATAGTGTTTATTATTCATAATTCATTGCTACAATATGTACAAAATGTATACCGATTTCTTAATAACTAGGTATTGATTTTATTGAAGCTTTCAATTTAAACAATTGAATTGTTATCGGAGATACAGTGTTGTTTTTTTTTAACTTTATAACATTATAAAAGGGTATATTTATATGCTTATATAATTTCTATGCAAGGAATAGCATGAACAGTCTGGTATGAGACTGTTTATGAACCTTTTGTATTTATGCATTCTATTCTAAAAAAATAACTTTTAGAATTACAATGAAGAAAAAAACAAACAATAGAACAAAGAAAGAATCCATTCAATTTCGATTTCATTTTTATTTTGAATTCAGTGATATTTCTACATTTTTTTAGGTCTTCGGGCAATTCATTGACTTTCGAATCTTTTCTGGCCAATTAACGAGTTTGCAGAATCAAGATGGAACAAGTTGTATTGTCTTGTATTGTAATTGTGAATATCTGAATTTCGGCTTGATATAAAATTAGAAGATTTTATCATTTTATTAATAATAAGATATAATATTTTGAGAGTATCCATTGCATAATGCTCTTCCAAAAAAATGTGTTCGTCATTAAATAAAGTTGATTTGTTGGAATGCCATAATATGGTAGACGATAGAGTACTTTTAAAGCTTTTCGGTAAACAGCGGAGATTTTATTAAACTTATTTTTAGAACAAGTTCCCCATATATTTATTAATTCAATATTTGATTCTACTGAGAATATGGGAATATAAAAATATATTAGCTATTTTAGGGTTTAATTTGGGACATCTCAATGCTCCAGTAATCGAAGATATTTTTTTAAATTAGATTTTCAATATGTCGTGCTAAGGTAGTAGTGGAGGGGGCGCCGAGAATCGGAGAAGTGAGAGACCGGTTGCGCGCACAAGGCGCTTTTTTCTATACAGCGAAGACGTCGCTTCTCGGCGCCCCCTCCACGACTCGGCGACGAATTTTCACTCGAAGCGCTGTGTTCAGAAGCATTTTTAACAATGTTCTCCAAACTTATGGGAAAATGTGAGATAGACAAATTGTAGTTTTTAACCTCAACTTCAAAATGCCGCTTTAAAAATTCAAATCGGACCATTTCCCGTAATATGACGCATCATGCAAAATATGGCTGTAATTTTTTTAAAACCCGATTGTAGGAAAACTATTGAAGCGACAATTTCCACCTTTTGGGAGCTCAACGTACATGATATTAGCTACCATTTCCCGAAAAATTATTTCTTAATATTGAAAATTGAGTGAGATACGAATTTTTGAAAAAAGGCCTTTTTTCAAGAGTTTTTCCGGCTTTTCTCGGCGAAAAATGGTCGTATCGGGATTTTCCAAAAACCATTTTGTAGGTTTTTTCATTCTCTACAAACGGTCTTTTATGAGTAAAGCCATTCGTCCAGTACCTTTTGAGATATTTTCAAAAACACAAAAAAGGACCCTTTTTTTTAATAATCATTGTTTAAACAATTGCACAAAAAAAAATTTGAGTTGCAATTTGGATTTTAGTTATTTATAAAGTATTCCCGAAGTCATGGCGCAAGTCGCTTACTATTAGAATTAATTTGCAAAACAGGCTTTATTTTTGTTATATTGGTTGGACTACAATGAAGTAACGCACGTGGCCGGAAACCATGATATCCCGGGTTCGAATCACGGTTGATCCACATTTTTTAAATTCAGTTCTGATTGCCATTTGCCCGTCTGCTAGACCATAAACTCATTAGAATTTCCATTTATTATGTTTTAGTAAGTATATACAATTTGAATTTTGATCCTAGCTTGCCTAGTTTTTGAGAAATTTTATTTTTTCTATAGGCTTCGCGTGAACAAATTTGAATGAACAAATTCGCGCCCAAATCCATAATGGTAATTGATAAAATTTCGAGATCGAATGGCTTATACAGGAACGTTACTGAACAATTTTATTTGATGAATATTCTTTCGATATTTTTAACTGTTGAAGCAAACTTTCTATGTCGGTTAAGTGTGTAGGAAATTTCTACACTGCCTGTACTACTGTAATTGTCCAGTAGATCGTTATCAAATTTCTCAATTTTTCAGGAAAAGGAAAACTCGGTATCACTTAAATATTTTGATATATTTTTGGTATACAGTAAAATTGATATTTTATCTAGTGAGATACTTTTTTTTTATTAACCGACAGTTCGAGAAAAGTAAAAAATAGTAACACAACCATTTTAAAGTGTCGAGATTTCCAAATGTGATTATGATATAATAGAAGTCCTTTAATTTAAGAATTGGTTTTATGTGTTAGGTGCCTTTTACAAGATTGAGTATTTCACAAATATTTGAAAATCATAGGCCTGAAGTAAAAATGTAACAAAAGCTGTTAAATAATTCACTGAAATTATTTGACTTGTATTGAATTATAGGTTCTTGTTAAGCAATGAATACTTTGAAGATATTAATATGATACCATGTTCAAACCTTGAGAAATGCTCTCACGTTAAAGTGAAAATTTCCAATTATCAATTACTCATTTTTTAGCTGACTGTGTCAGTTATAATGATAAAGTATAATAAATTATTCCTTCACCAAGGCGAGATTTTTAGTTTTAGTTTGAAAGTAACTCATTTTCAAAGAAGCACTGGTTAGTTGGATATAGCGTCAGCTTCATGATGACTTGTAATGACGTGATACATGCAATAAAATGTATTATACACTTTTGAACTGTAAAATGTTGGATCAGTCATAGAATGACTTCTAAATTTCTTAATAAAATTATGTTTAAAAGTGGTAGTTTTATTTCACAAGAAATAAGGTAGGTACATGTTGATTTTCTATTTGCAAACTTTGGCCTTGGTAGGATACTTGTCAGCAAGCTGCCGGAAATTGCTCATAGTAGAGTGGTTGGATCTGTGATCCGAGAGCTAGGAGGGCATCTGATTGTTTTCCACTAAAAAAAACATTGATTTTAAAACTGTCTTTCAAATAATTAGAAATGAGTAATGTTAGATTTTTTCAATTTTTTTATTCAGAATGACTCAGTTCATGTGAAAAGTTCTTATAGTTCTTATCAATTATTGTCGAAGAATGAAAGGTGACAATAATGCTTTTTGATTATATTATAACAATTCTATAACACTATACCGGGTGACGAGACCACTTTTGGGCTGCCATTTTCTTATTCTTCCACCCTGTAAAATAAAACTCGATGAGGTTATTATTCGTACTGAATGTCATTTTTTGACTCGACGATACATTTCCACCACTACCGGTTTCACCGGAAATGACCTTGACTTCGAAATTTAAATGGGTCACCCTGTATATTGTTTGTTTTTCAGATTCTTTAAATGATTGTACATCCGAATTCTCAATATTTAAATGAATTCCTACATCAATTTTATTTTTAAGTCAAATTTCAATTTTCAATCTAGAGTGCCATGAACATCCTAAAATTTACCTGGAGGTATAAAGTCTCCAAATATAATTTTAGTCTTTACATTATTCTGAAAAATCAGAATTTTCTTATTTTATTTTTTCTGACGTTATCGCCAGTACTTTCTATTTTGTTCCATCTCTGACGATAACAACAGAAAAAATAAAACTAGAAATCGAAAAACTGAGTTTTTCCAAAATAATTTAAAAATAAAAAAATTGAAAACGTTGTACTTCCATTATAGTCATAGTCTGTTGCTCAATTTTTTTCCATTTGACGTATACTGTATCTATTACCTTTTCAGATATCTTCATGGTGGACAATAATATCTTGGACTCACTGTATAATGTATATTCAGTATAGGAATAAAAAACTTTTTGCAGCTCTTGCTGTCGATTATATTCATTTTTATCGAATTGAACCCCTAAAATCAGAAGTGGTACAATTAAAATTTTCAAATGGAACAATTTTTTTGTATCACCCAATTCATCGTTAGATTCTTATTTCTGTAAAAAAAGAAAATAGTGTTGATTTTCAAGACTAGCTTTTCATTTTCGTGAAAGTTGTGTGAAGATAGCGTGAAGACATTTTCCTGTATTGAGAAAATGTATCAATTATCGCGGTGTTGGTTGCCAAAATGAATATTTTGACATTGATATGTTTCTGAATTTCTTATTCATTAAATTGTCCTGCCTAATTACACTCGATGTTTGTATTGATATCAGGTAAATTTGTGTTGTTCAAATTCTGTTCAAAAACTGTTGCTTTCAGCAATTTGACTCGAAAAATTGTCAACCTTCGGTGTCGCGTTTTTAATAGTTGACAGTTTTTCTGGTCTAATTGGTAGGAAACTACCCAAATTCACCCGATAAAATACAAACCTACGATTATAAGCGACAAAAAATGCACTAGCGGTTTTTTCCCTTATTCATTTGTTTATTAGTTATCGCGGTGTTGGCTGCCAAAATAAACAGTTTTTGACATTGATGATATGTTTCTAAATTTTTTATTCATTAAATATTGCCTTTAGGCAATCTGGCAATGCTATTGATATCGGGCAAATTTGTGTTCGAATTCTATACTGTTTTCTATAGCAATTTGACTCGAATAAATGTCAACCTAAAAACACTCCACCTTCGATGTCGCAGCTGGCGTGAAATACAAACCTCGTGGCCACCCGGTACATTTGTTCGAAATTAAAATACAGTTTTTACATAATTACCACTATACTGTAACCTGTATAACTTGTAACACACCATATAACATATAGGTATAGATAGATAAGCTATTGTCTAAAATTTTACATTTTGTCAATACCGACAAAATTCAATCAAGATTATACATTTGTAGAAGGTTGGTAGGTATGAACATATTAAAAAAAATCAACATCTTATTCTTAAAACATTCACATTTTTGATTAAAAAGTCACACGGTAAAAAATATAACAAATAAATTCGTACTATATACACATTGAGAATTTACATTTACATTATATATAATATAATATAAACAATTAACATGTAACAGTTATATATATCTGAAGAGAAACTATTTTTTGATTAGTCAAATAACCCCCTTGGGGGTTTCCAAAAATTGCCTTAGCGCACGGTATTTCACGTGCACATGGCGGGGTATTGGTTAAAGTTTTCAACTAGCAATAATCGCACCTCGGATAAACCTCATCGGTTACGATATCGCCTCTGCGCAAAGCTAAAGATCATAAGCCGATTCATAGTATTTCAACACATTCTCTGCGGTTATAAACTGAATCGATATGTGCTGACATCTCTAATATATACGTTGAACTCAAAATGAGAATTTGACATAGTCATTTCATGCCAAGCGCGCCATCGACCGGTTTGTTTGGGTATTCGGGTCAGATAGCTGTATGTATGTGATCCGCATTCTGCGCAAAGGGTCCGCCATCTATATTTATTTCGTTAAATTGAATTGAATGGCTCTGAAACAGTCTCTTAAAATTGAACTCAGTTTCAGTCGGTAAAAGTAGTATTCTTTTTACCAATTTTAACTGAGATTAAGTAAGATTATCATTTATCAGCACAGCTCAATAGCTCTGTTAATAATATCATTGTTTATATTTAAACAATGATAATATGTTACATTTACTTTAGTCTGATAACTGTCATATTATTGAGCATTGCTGAGAATCTTACTTGATCTCAGTTAAAATTGGTTAAAAGAATATCGCTAAAGTGTAATTGTTGTTCCTGGAATAAAATTAGTTATGTGTAAAGTCACAGCCGACTTGATCTCCCGAGCCGTGGTGAGAAAATCGGCAACACCGCATGTAAAGCAATTTGACGTCCTACTCATTAATTCTTTAATGTGAATTTCTCGGCTTATTCGAAAAACTAGGAAAAAAACATACGAAAATGAATTTTTAGAGAAAAGAACGGCGATTATTGTGGTTATTTAATTTTTTTCATCACAAATTAGAATAGCAATATATTCAATTTCTTAGATATGAGAAATCTGTGAAGTTTTGTAACGAAACCATTGACCCTTTTTGTATCGTTTGTTATTTACAGATATTATTTATTGATATACTGCCTTTTTTATCGGTTGTTTTGTTTGCCGTTTGCGTCGTCCCCGCCCGCATTATTTTATTTGTGGTTAGGTACTTTAGGTAGGTATATGAAGCACTGCGTCACTTTTGTCATAACTAGCGTTAGGCAATTTTCATGCCGTTCGTGTGGTATTGATGGTTGCATACCCTAAAGGTCAGTAATTGCGAATAAATTTCGTTTCTCTTAAATTGAGCGCATTCCATTGGAAGGATTATAAAATACGCTACCTACTTTTTTTTGTAATATCGTTTATTTTATGCGAAATATAAATCAGATTTCCAGTGAGAAACAAGTGTTTGCCATTGACACATTCCAAGTATAATTATTTAAGACAGCTCAAATATTTCAATGCTTTTTTGGTCTTAATCCACAAATATAAGCGATAGCTCATATTTCGTATGGTGTGCCTGCGTTTGTATAGGTAGGTTTTAAATCAGTTTGTTTCAGGGGTATATAACTTTATTTCCTAAAATACGCCCTGAATATTAACACGTTTGTATAGTTTTAGCTGTGTACAAAATCTGATACTTTCATTGGTGTCACACGTGTTCAGCATCTCCTTCATCACTCAAATAAACCGGCAAAGTCAACTTGATCCAGGTCATTCTTATTTGCTCCTGAGACCCGAAAAATACCCTGAGATAACTAGATCCTTTGCAGTTTGGTTTTCCATGCCCTAAAATCCACATTTAATCATCTATAAGAAATTGAATTAATTGCGATTCCAGTAGTACGTAGAAATGCGTATTTCCTTAGTTTTTAAACTTTTTTTTTTTCAATTACAATTCATTTTCACGTTTTAGATTATCTTTATACAGTGAGTTTCAAAAAGTTTGCATCATATAGGACACCTTTTTATTATGCATTTGTCAGAAAATATTATTCTTTATAAAAGTTGGTGCTTCCCAAAAATCTTTTATTTTAATTATCAAAATTCTGAATTTTCAAACAGCGTATCAGAGCACTTTTTCGAAAAAAAATCCTAGTGAGATAAAAAATAGTGAATCTGGTCAAATTTCTGCAATTTTTTCAAAGTCATTTTTAACAAAAATTGAAAAAGTACCCCGAGAGATGTCTAGATTAGATCAAACCTTTCGAATTCAGATGGTGAAAAAAATCTCGAATTCATTGAGAGAGTTCCGAGTATTTTGATTTCTCCTGCTCCTCGTTTCCCCAATAACCACTAATAGGGTTAACCCTCTCTTAACTTTTAGTTTATCTTAAGGTTACCTTATATCCGATTTCGATATATTGAATATATTAATTGAAGCATTTTTGAAACCTAAATAAATATATGATGAATAAACAAATGTATTTTACTAATTTCTCACGTTTTCCTATATTGAATTAGCTCAACAAGCTGAGTTTGCTATCACTGTACATTTACTTTTAAAAACCAATGTTGTTATTTTTCACCATGAAATTTCCTGTAATTTGCTACCACACATGATTTCTCATGATATTTCCAAATTTTTCATGTTTTTTCAAGATGGCGGCCAAAAAAAGGTATTTTGCGCAATAATACGGATGTATATTTTTAGTATGTTGATTAGGACCATATTACCTATCGTTTTACAACAAGAATCATTTCTGTTGCAATTTGTTCAAGGTGAAGGTATGTTTTTACTTATTTCTATTCCACTATCAGGACAAATGAAATCAATAACATATTTGACATGTTATCAGTTGTCAAACAGAACTTTACCGGCCGAATATAATTCGAAATGTTCAGTCTTCCACCTCAACCTCCAAAAGATTTCGTTTTGAAAGATGTTACCAAAAGTCTTCGTTCATCTTCTCAGTTCACTCCGGATTCTCAACCAAGAGTGACTCAAAACAATTTGGGTAAATATTGTTATCCTATAGAGAACGAGGATGGCGAAATTCCTGAAAAAATCTCAATTGATATCGAACCTATCATCATGAAAAAAATGACGAAAGAGGCGAGGGCATCTTGGGTAGTGGAACCTGGTAAAGACGATTTCTTCCTCCATGATGTTTACAAGAAGTATACTGTGAATCAACAACAAGCTAATCATGATCCTAGATACATGCATAAAGGTAAAGTTCCTGGGCGATCGAGCTTTGCTAATTTTTCAATCTAATATGAACTGCAATCGTTTAATAGCGAACGTAGACGCAGCGTTTGAAAATTCTCATCATTATTATTCTCATATTCTGGAATTATTGCCTCGTCGTCAGTCCTGCTCGATGTGCGTGCCAAATCAAAGTTTATTCAGACGATTGGTAGTGGGTGAATATTCAATTTAGAAATTATTATTACTCTCATTACAACTGAAGAAATCTGCATTGTTTACAATAAGCTTGTCAAGAGAGAAACGTTACGGTAATTGGATACTCGTCTGGTAGTGTGCGGTGGAGCACATCATGTTAAAACCAGACGTTGTTATAGTTAGCCAAAGGTACCTAGATTATCCAAATAGTATTCGAAAATCGACATTAAAAACTGGTGATAGGTTGTAACGAAACCATTGTCCCTTTTTGTATCGTTTGTTATTTACAGATATTATTTATTGATATACTGCCTTTTTTATCGGTTGTTTTGTTTGCCGTTTGCGTCGTCCCCGCCCGCATTATTTTATTTGTGGTTAGGTAGGTATATGAAGCACTACGTCACTTTTGTCATAATTAGCGTTAGGCAATTTTCATGCCGACTGTGTGGTATTGATGGTTGCATACCTTAAAGGTCAGTAATTGCGAATAAATTTCGTTTCTCGTAAATTGAGCGCATTCCACTGGAAGGATTATAAAAAACGCTACCTACTTTTTTTTGTAATATCGTTTATTTTATGCGAAATATAAATCAGGTTTCCAGTGAGAAACAAGTGTTTGCCATTGACACATTACAAGTATAATTATTTAAGACAGCTCAAATATTCCGAATGCTTTTGGTCTTAATCCACAAATAAGCGATAGCTCATATTTCGTATGGTGTGCCTGCGTTTGTATAGGTAGGTTTTAAATCAGTTTGTTTCAGGGGTATATAACTTTATTTCCTAAAATACGCCCTGAATATTAACATGTTTGCATAGTTTTAGCTGTGTACAAAGTCTGATACTTTCATTGGTGTCACACGTGTTCCGCATCTCCTTGACCACTCGAATAAACCGGCAAAGTCAACTTGATCCAGATCATTTTTATTTGCTCCTGAGACCCGAAAAAGGTTTCTCCATTAAGAATTCCGTCAAATAAATGAGGACCCAAAATTCTATCTTTGTAAAGTCCTGCCCACACGTTAATACTAAATCGCACTTGAGGTCGAATTTCTCGGAATTGCCTGGGGTTGTTTATGCTCCAAATGTGTTCGTTATTTCGGTTGAATATCCCACAATTCGTAAAAGTGCTTTCATCTGTCCAAATTACATTTTCCAGGAAAACAGGAATTATTAGCCTATTACAAAATTCTAATCGCCTTTCGGGATCACCTGGATGCAATTTTTGAGATATGTGTATTTTGTAACATTTTAAACCGCTTTTTTTGAGATGTCTCCAAGCACTTTTATGACAAATACCTATTCATATCGGTGGAAATTTGACGTGAAGATTTCACCGGGTTCATGCTTTTCTGCAAGTTATTAATTTTTATTGAAAAGGACACAATGTCTAATTTTCATACATACCTCATTTATCAAATTTTCTTTAGTTTCCTGGTCCATTCTGTCTCCGTATTTTTTCCTCGGCTTTTCAAATGAACCAAACTCGGTGATATTTTGATCCAATAACTTGAACATAGTTCTATGTGGTTGTCGTCTTTCGGGATACAAGTTTAAATACATTTCCGATGTCCTAACACTGTTTCTATTGTATTTGTAATAAATTTGTATCATATCTCTTTTTTCTTCATTCGTGAAAGCCATTTTTCGCCAAAAATTAAATGACTTGTACAATAACAAAATGTAATTGAGTGTAACAAATTGAAAGTCAAATTTGGAAACATCAAAGTCAAAGCCTATTATGATAAGAATAAATTTTTTTAATATCTCCAATTTTTTGAAAAATAATGATAACTTATGATACGTCATTGAAAAGGTAAAATCTGGTTCTATTCAAAACAGAAAGAATCCAATGTAGCGCCCATAAGAAAAAATAAAGTTGATGATGGTGGCAGGAAGACGAAACGTCGGATAGCAAATCTGAAAACACCATTATATAGCAGGGGAAAAGTGACAATGTGGAAGTGCAAGTTATTTTCGAATCCTTCGAAAAATTAAGCCAGAAAAAAATAAAAACCATTTTCCGAAATTTCTGTTTTTTCCGGATATCTCCGGATATACGCGGAATTTCAGAACTTTCTCAACGGCATATTGTTTGTCAGGTAAATGTGCAACTTTGGCCCAATTTAACCATCTTCGTATCTCTCATAGTTTCCGAGATCCCAATGGTGAGGATCAAATTTGAAACACCCTGTATAGATCGATTTCTGCGTTCTTGGCGTTCTTGCCCTCATCAGTATATTGTAGGGCTCTACAGACAATAACTAATGTCTGCAACAAATGGTGCAAGAAACTGTCCATGTCAAGGCAGAAGCTGAGACACCGCCTGCAGCCTAGCGTTCACTCAACTACGGGCGCCATCTGAACACCAGCTCCTCAACCAAAGCAATACCAAAAACTTGCGTGATTAATTTATTTAACCACCAATACAAATGCAGAAATCTGCATTGTTTACAATAAGCTTGTCAAGAGACTCAAGAGGGAAAAGATGTCCTGCTCTACCAGGACGACGGCGACGCTTATTACCATGCAACTAGCAACTGTGGAGACATCCTTGTAGGAACTTTGCACGGAAATTCATTAGATATGATTCAACGTTCGTCGTGGTATTAGCCAAGAAAGTAGTTTTCTGAATCTCAAACGATATGTCAAAGAATTTATACAAAGCAGTATCTTTTTATTGTTGCTGAAGACCACAAATTATTGTGACATAATGATATAAATTTACTTAAATTGAATGCCAAAAATTGTTTCCATAAATTTTCAAGAATCAACAAATCAACTGAGGTTGATTACAAGAAAGAAAATGTGGGCTTGGCATCCAAGATATCATTAAGGGCCTAGATAACCTATACTGCTTATAAAATGTAAAGGTATCTGAAGAACTAATTATGAGTGTAATGATTTGTAATCGAGTCCAGGTCCCTTGAAAGTCGAAGAACTGAATCTGATTTGAATTTCTTTCACAAACTACTGAATGAATTGATTAATTCTTAACAATTACTAGAATTAAGGTTCCATTGTGACTAAACGACAGAAGAATGCGTAACCCTGAACTATTTAAATTGTCACTTCATTGAATACTAGGTATACGGGTTCAATGATCCCATGACAAGACTTCAAAGAACTTCCAATATTTATCAAGGTTATAATGATTTATTTTTATCATCTCCATCATCATTAACAAGAATATTAGAAATAAGATAGATGCAGCCAATATGGCCATGTTAAGACGTTTTTTTTTGCACTTCCGGGACTAAAGTTGGCACTTTAAAGTTGGCACTAAAGTGCCAACTTTAGTCCCGTATAACAGGGACTAAAATGTATCTCTCAGTCCCTAGGAAGATAAAGTTGCATTTCAAATCCCTAGGGACATAAAGTTACCGCAGCTACACTATTAATAACTAGGACAAAAATTAGGAAATATTCCATTATAAATCTTTATTGATTGAATTAAGATTGTATGTGATATTAACATTATTACAATTGATGAAACTAAATGGGCGATTATTTGTATTTGATAAGTGAATATTAGAGGAAAGTGAAGAGATGTCATGTTCTTGACGTATCGGTTAATGTCAACATTAACTGAAATTACACTGAATTGAAAAAGTTTGATGACACCGTTGCTTTGACGTTACCTACCGAGTAATCCAAGTACCACGTTTATATAACTCATCAAAATAATTAGTTGTATTATTATTGATATTTATAAAACTGGGAAGTGCAAAAAATAGCGTATATGCCGCAGGACTAAAGTGATATTTTATCCCTTACGTGATTAAAACATTCACTTTAGTCCCTTGCTATATAATATATTATTACATCATGATGTTTGAACTTTCCAAAAGTTTGGATAAGCTATAGTATAAATTACATAATTAGACAGATATTGCAAGTAATTAAAAGTCAACCGTATTGACCATTACAAAAATATGAATAATATAAAAAATAGGTTCAACTGGCCATATTGCCAACCGGGTGTATGGCAATATGGCCATACAAAATATTGTTAATTCTTATATTGGCCTAATTTCTGACATACCACCGTTCACAGCTTTTGAAGCGCTTGGGTTAAGTATTCTTGCCTCCCCTGACCTCTTATGCCTCTAGAGCAAATACGACCCATCTTTATTCCTTTAACAAGGGACAAAAAATTATAAAAGAACTGTTATGATATTATTAGCATACGTAATTCTACAAAAATGCCATGGCCATATTGCTCACATGTACCAAATCAACTGTTTTTTTCAAATATCACGCACTATCATGAACCTATCAAAAAATTAACTGCACTATGTTATCATCGTACATTTGCACAATCTAAATATCCACAAAAAGGACACGCGTAGTCTTATGGAAAATGGCTTTGTTTGTCCCCCCCATCGAATGTTTGACAACTGTCAAATTACGTCGCTGACAGTTCCACAGCCCACTTAGTCGGCTGTGACAGTGCTCTATTCCAAGAGGTTCTCGTTGTACTCCTTGCTTCTTTTTTTTAATTTGGAGGGGAAAATCCTGCTACACCTGAAAACAATATAAAATAAGACGGAAAGAAAACCTCAAAGTCATCTCCACAAGCTGGGAGGTATCCATGAAAATTGGAAAATGCGATTTTTTAATATCTAACAGTAAACAACTACTTCCTCGGCTAAAGCCACGCTGGACATTGAACTACATCTGATAGATATTGTGAAAAGACTCTAACTGAAAAGAAAAAAATCTGCAACTGAAAAGTTAAAATTCGCATTTTCATTCAGATAGTTGTTTTTTTAAATTTTCACTAGTTTTCATTGAAAATTCATTAGATAAATTGGATAGGGAGATATCGCTCACAGAAATCGTTCATTTCATTGAAGCAAGGTTCGTTTGTCTCGCATTTAATCCCCAATACATAAAGCTCATCAGGGAGATTGATAGAATTGGAAAGCAGGCTCTTCAAAAGCAATTATAGCAATTTTCATGGAGAATGTCCCCTTTTCAAGATATTGTTGTTACTAACCCCCTAAACTGAATCTTTTCATCTTCATTTTCAGAGAAAGTTTTCAATCGTTCGTACCAGTACGAATTAGATTGTATAGAAGCTGCACGCCTGGAAAAACTTCGGGCAAAATGCGAAAGAGAGGAAGCAGATTTCGAAAATTCCTTCCAAAGACTCGTCAACAATCAAAAAGCGAAAGAAAAACCCGCCATTCAAGTGAAAACTTGCAAGGAGGAAGCGCCATTTTGGTGGAAAAATCCGGACATTGAAAAAGATACACCGAGTGTCGAACAACCCAGCACGGAAAAGTATAATGGTGATTTGGCCGGTACTACCATTTATCGATCATCATACGTGAGATGGCAGGAGGAACCCAATTTGACAGCATTTGTACAAGACGACCCATGCAGAAGAAAGCAAGATATGCTTTTGTGAGTATATATCGTATGTGACACAGACTCATGGTAAACGTCATTTTCTCCTTCGTTTCAGTAGCTATATTTCTGAAATCTGGAACATTGAATATGCTCACTATAGGGCACTTTTTGACATTTCTGGTTTTTCCGGAAATGACATCAACTTTCGACTTTCAAATGGGACACCCTGTATATTAATACATTTTTGAAATCTGCATAATTTTCTAATGCCAATGATACCTCATAGTTGATATTTCATTGGTCAGAACACCCATTTTATTTTTCGATTTAGAGAGCCATGAACTCCCTAAAATTATTCCAAATAATCAAAATAATGCTACACTATCGTAATTTCGATTTAACAAGTGTCGGCGTGGTTCGAAATACGTGCCAAAAAAGTAAACCAATTTTTTTTTTACTCGACATTCCGTTTTTTCAAATGGTACCATAATGGTACTCTGACATCATTCGAAAGTACCATCGATGGGGTATCCATCCATATTAACTTTTGTTCTGTAAAACCAATACGAACACGATAATGGAGTTTACTCGGTTCATTAACAATAATTTATCAAGGTGGCTATGGAATAAAAATAACAATTTGACGTTTGAAATCACTGAATACATTATTGAATTGATCGGATTAATAATAGAAATAAGTTAAGAATGCCACCAGTTTATAATTGGTAAGATGCCTAAAAACCCTGGTGTACCGACAAAACCGATAAAACGAGAGACATTCACCAACTTGATTACGAGAAAACAATTGAATCCGTGGGCTGTTTTTCGAATATCCCGCTACATTTGAGTGCACCGCCACCGTCGGTTTTCTTGTTAGGGTTAATTTTCATGAACAGAAGTTTGAAGTTTTGCCCACGATTCACGAACATGAAATTAATAAAACAATATAATTATTGGAATATACGGAGTCACTGTCCCCCATCAGTTCTATTATTTGTTACATTTTCTACATGATTTATTAATTTTTTTGCTGAAATATAATTAACTCACATTTCACATTAGAAGTATTGCAGTTCAGCTACATCACATGGAAATTCACCATTAGCACCTGTCAATCTTATGCGCAGCGCATGCTCTCGCGCTGATATGTGCATTTGTGCCCGAGTTTTCACTATAATATAAACTTTTTTAAAGAAATAAAGAATAATTTTGTGGCTTTGAGTTCAATTGCATTTGGGATTTGATGTTTGTGATGAGTTAAAGTGTTATATTGTTCTTCCACTTTTAAAAAAACTGTTCAATATGACATTTAATACTGAAAATATTTCTATTGTGCAATTGTGTTCGACAGAAAAGTGTATTTTTTGATCAACTACACTAAAAAGATTTCCCCATTTCAAAATAAAAGGAATGCATGGAAAATAACTAAAACTTTAACAAGCTTACTGAAGACAAAACATTGATAGATTTCAGTGGGAATGGGGAAAAATTTATATTTTTTACTTTATCGCGGACTTTCGCTACTTATGGAAGATTTCAAGAACCGGTAAGATATAAAAACGCATCCAGAGTTGATTGAATTGATTAGAAAACATTTTTGCCATAAAATATTGTCAACATGCATGGCGTTTTGAAATAAAATGTCTGTTTCAAAGTATGTTCAGATTCTAAGTGGCGAGTAGGTACTCAATTTCTGTACTGAATATATAAATGAGTTTACCTACTTTTTTCATATTTCTGGATTGACACGAAAACGGAACATGATCAAATTATTAAAATATAAGGAAAATGAAGAAACACATCAATAATATAAGAAAATTGCACATTTTTTTTATTACACCACATCTATATTGACTTTCAAATGGTTTTTAGATTTTTTTTGGAAAAAATTACACAATTTTAGTAGTGTTATTTTTTCAATAAAACTTTAGATCTTCCATTTCGAGTATGGACTATTACTTTCGCATGGTATAATAAAAAAGTTTAATGAAATTCCTTAAAATTCAATTAGCAATCACAATCACCATTTCCTTGGAATGTTGACAGTGTTGACACAAGGAAGATGACGCCATCTCTGGAGTGGATTATAAAAGTAGACCACTAATTCACTTGTTTGGTCTTCAAAAAATTCTAAACAAAATTTAATCAGTCGGCACACCAGGATTTTTAGACATCTTAGTGTATGGGGAATGTCGGCAAAATCCAGTTGTTGCTGTACTCGGAAAGATACCCCGAACGACAATGTCCGGCTCGAAGCATCTTGAAAAGCAGTTCAGAAGAGAGAAGAGAGAGAGAGACATTTGAACTAAGGCTTTGAGCCCTCGAGCTTCAGGACCAGGAGCTCTATAGGTTGAATGAAATTTGGATGAAATATTGACTAGATCTTCGTGAAATTCGAAACGTCAAAGTGTTGTTTGTGTTCCATAGCCACCTTGATAAATTATTGTTATTGAACCGAGAAGAGACACTTAAACTTTCTAAACTCCAGTATCGTGTTCGTATGGTTATGCAGAAAAAAAGTTAATATGTTAATGGATACCCCATCGATGGTACTTTCGAATGACGTCAGAGTACCATTATGGTACCATTTGACAAAACGGAGTTTCGGGTAAAAAAAAGGTTTTGGTTTACTTTTTTGGAACTTATTTCAAACCACGATACTTTTTAAATCGAAATTACGAAAGTGTAGCATTATTTTGATTATTTGGAATACTTTTAGCGAGATAATGGCTCTCTAGATCGAAAAATAAAATGGATGTTCTGACGAATGAAATATCAACCATGAGGTAATGTTGGATTCAGGAAATTATGCAGATTTCGAAAATATAATAATATACAGGTTGTCCCGTTTGAAAATCAAAAGTTGATGTCATTTCCGGAAAAACCAGAAGTTGGATTTTTTTTTCAAAAAGTGCTCTATAGTGAGCATATTCAATGTACCAAAAATCACCTGAAAAATCCTGAGTTTGAAAAGCACTCATTTCATTACCCATGCATGCATGTAATGCAGTTTTTATCATATTTTTTCAGGGTTGGCCTGCCGTTCAAAACAGAGGCTTGTAATTGGTACTACAAGACATATCCTCCACCAGACTTCGAATTTCGTACAAAGAAATTCATATAGTTTCTGAATCCCAGAGTGACGTTGTTTGGTGTTTCAGTTTGGATCATTGAATACCGATAATGTATTTTTCAACTGAGTTTTGGTTTATGGTGATTGATCTCAGCATGAAAATAATCAAGTGATTTTATTATCAATTGCGGAACCGATAGTTAAATTAAATTATGTTTTTAATTTACATTTGTATTTGTAGGTTGAGTGGAAGAGAATGCTTACTTGGACTATCCAGGTAGTCGAGTGAGCGTTAACTCTGCCTTCTGACTGCATACTTGTGTAACTATTCGACTTTTTTGTTATATTTAATATTATTATCATTATTTTATTTAAGATCCAAGAAATCATTTATTTCTGAATGTTCAACAATAATTAAATAAGGCTTTTTAACACTTTTCAAATTGTGACAAAATTTTATACTACCTATTTTTTTTTGACGTTTGTATATAGAAGAAATTTTATTTGCATCTCGTTCGCGAAATACTTTGGTGATCTCTACCATTTTTTTTGAATCGGTTGCGGCTCGTTGAAAAAAAATCAGTTCTCGATCACCAAAGTAGCATTTTGCGCACCAGATACAAAAATAATAATTTTTTTTATTCAAATGATTCTAACAAATTAATAAATGACAGTCTTCCATGTGATGGCACAAATCGCCTACTAGATTAAAACGCTCCTATAACACTAAGTACCTACTTCATCGATTCAGCAACAAAAGTATATCAGACTCCGCTGCAGAATAACTTATTTGAAGATGTTCTGGAATGGTATGGAAGTTGAAATTTTGGGTAAATGTTTCTTTTGCATAGAAGTGTGCAAATTATTATGGCTGGGACCATTGGACCCCAAAAAGCACTCTCCTTTTCCAAGATTTTTACCACAGCATCTTGAAATCACCTCTCTGTGGTGATTCACTCCAGCTCTTTTTCGACAGAGGTCCTCTTTCTTCTCACATCAAGATTTTTCACTTTCTCTGGTCTCTTTGCTCTTGCTGGATGCATGTTCCAATCATTTAGACATATTTTCTCAGTAATTGCTCTTGATCTAACCGTTCTGCATGTACTTTCTATTGCAAATTAAAGTCAAACAAAAATTTCAATCTACTTTTTCATGCTTCCCACATTTTTCTTACAGGTCTTTTCTTTTTACAAATTCGTCAAGAGAGTATGATTTTTTGAAAAAAGTTTCTCATTCACTACTGAAATCATTGTTACGTCATCTTTTGCATCTTATTTAATTATTATTAAAAATCAACGTAAGGACAACTGTAAAAACCATTTTCAAAAACAAACTTTTATTCATCGATTATTGAACTGAAATTTATAAATAAGAATCTCTCTCCCTCTCTCTTTCTCTCTCTCTCTCTTATATAAAAACATATTCTATCCAGCATCTCAAATACATTTCTAATTTACTACCTGATAGGAACCAAATTACCAACACACATATTCAGGATTCTCTTTCCCTACTATTTGTATATAACTTCTAGTTATATTATAATAATACAATTTTTTTTTCCAAGAAAGGGAGGGGGCTCAAGCTCTCCGCCGGTATATTTTTTCTTTGCCATAATTTTCCACGATTTTCTATATTTTCTTTATTTCTCGGTTCATAATACGTGCGCACAAGATCTGGCACAAAGGACCAAGTTCTTTCAGTCAAGCGTTCTCAACGTCTTTGTATTTTAAAAAAGCTGGATCACCTAGCTATGAGAAGAACGAGGACAAGGATCAACTGATGGACTACTGAGCATAAAAAATCGAGTAACATGGAGAACAATCAGGTCAAGGACAAAAGTGAAATGGGCAACGGATATCACTATACCTGCTACTACCTAGAGGACCTACCAAAAACTTTCACAATTAAAATATTACCACCAGCGAACCATAAAAGAACAATGTATTTTTTTAGGCGATTCGAAAGCGTCTAAGGGCCACATAGTTTTTTTTTTTATTTTTCCAACTTCAAACACGGAATTTCCGTCTTTAAAGTCGGAATTTTATTTTTCCGACTTTAAACTCGGAAATTCGGACTTTGAATTCCGAATTTTATTTTTCCGACTTCATAGTCAGAAATTCCGACTTTAAACTCGGAAATTCCGACTTTGAAGTCGTAATTTTATTTTTCCGAGTTGAAAGTCGGAATTTCGGAGTTTTAACTCGATATTTTAGTTCTTTTGCTTCATACAAGTCGATAATCTTCTTCAGTGTGACGAAAGCTATTTTTGTTTACTGAGTATTAACAGTCTAATTGAACGATAGTCGTTTTAAAGTCGGAATTTCCGAGTTAAAAGTCGGAATTTACGACTTTGAAGTCTGAAAACATAATTCCGATTTCAAAGTCAGAATTTCCGAGTTTAAAGTCGGAATTTCCGACTTTAAAGTCGGAAAAATAAAATTCCGACGTAGAGTCAGAAATTCCGTGTTTGAAGTTGGAAAAATTGAAAAAAAAACTATGTGGCCCTTAGACGCTTTCGTAAAATTCCGATTTCGAAGTCGGAAAATTAAAATTCCGACTTCGGAGTCTGAAAATAAAATTCTGACTTGAAAGTCGGAAATTCCGTGTTTGAGACTATGTGGCCCTTAGACGATTTCGTAAGGCGACGAACGCGATTACGAATTTAGGTAGGTACCTACCTATCCTTTCCACCTCAGGCCTCAGGTAAGAAGTATGAATCACCGATACAGAATGTTGTCATGCGCGAAAAGTCTGAAATACGTCCACCAAACATGCATCCTGCATGGTTGCAAATATCCTTCGTCCTTTTTTACAGTCTCGAGTGGAGGGGTTTAGTTCACTTTTCAGACAGCAGACAATGAGCCAACGTGCTATGCTTACACTTTGCAGTTTGCGTTCACTTAAACGTCAACGCGTCACCGGTCGACAACTGATACAAGTTGTAAATCATAGAAATTTGTGAGTTAGTGTTGTTTGCCGAACTATTTGTGGCGTTGGATATTTATTAATGGTAAGAAAAAATAAGTTATAAGTTACCATCAGTTGACTGATGTAATATTGGTTTCGATATATAATCAATTGTATCAATTACTACTTTTATCGTCGCATTAGGATTTAAATTGAAGGTGTCCAATGAATTCAACAGAAAAATAGTAATCTCATTCATGAATAATACCCCGATTCAGTTTAAAATTCGTAAATCTACGTTTCTATTTTCGGCGCCAAAGCGTTTGTATTTCTACATTTGCAGCTGCGTATCCTGCTAGCCACGAGATTGCTCACGTGGAGAAGATAATATATGATAATGATTATCAATTAACTATTCGTAGTCAGTTGTTTGGTCTGGTCAGAAGCAGAAGACCGATCATCTAGCAGTTGCAATTTCATACCGCCATGCACGGACATTATTGCATCAGCCCGATAGAATTTGTAATTTGAAACGTGGGGCAATATTACATCATCCTTTTTTCAGCATGCTTTGTGGATCTAGAGAAGAGAGTCGCCGTTTGACGAATCCGAATGAACTTGGCACGTTTACTATATCTACAACTCGGTTCCGATTCGCGTAAAATACCTACACATTCATTGCATCCAAAGATCGATATTTGATATAACGGATGGCATATTTTATTTTGTGTGTATCGCTTGACCCGAATAAGTTCATTGAATTTTTCCAGTTGGTCGAATACTACAGTGGGAGCGTCGCGTCGCGGCGCCAGCATATAGGTATACAAATGCATCTCTAAAAATATTCCTACCGCGTGTAGTCAAATGATGCGCTTTATGCCTTTATGGGAAACAAAAACCAAAAATTTAAATTTTACAGCATGTCCTGTTGAAAATATTGCAATTTCCATATTATCAAATACTCAATCTTATTTATTAGGTACTTTATAGCTTTTATAGTTATTTATGCAACAAGTGCAAAAAGTAGGTGTTTATTGCACTCGACGTGTTGTCCAACTCGGCCTGACTCGGACAATTTCACGTCGAGTGCAATAAACTCTTTTTGCACGAGTTTCATACAATATTTTTTCATTAGTGTGAAGTTATCCATGGTTTTCCAGCCATACTTTTAATGAATTGGGAGAATTTACATGCGGCCTTACTGCGGCGTTGCCAAGTTTTTTGAATATCCCTGAACTGAATACTTATTTATTCGTTAATATTTTTAGCAGAAATTATTTATTATTGTTCATTATTTTTCGACCCTGATCCATGCATTCATCTAAGAGAGCAATTGAAATATGACACTTTTGTTGCATATGAGTGATTTATGATGGATTTGAACTGGAATATTGGTAATGATTTGGTAGGGAATATCTTAAATATTATAACTGAGATAGTCCTGGTAATCCGCACCTACAGAGTCATAAATCAATTTGGAACGTCTTTCGGGAAAAAATTACACCTAAATAATCCTGGTAATCCATAGAATGCCCCTGTATCATCAGATCAATTTTTAGCGGCACGAAATTTCTTCCACGGTTTTATATCTCGAGTTATCTCGGTTATAAGTTGATGTGTTAGGATTATTCATTCATAGAGAGGTTTGGTTATATGAAAGGAACACGAATCAATTCTAAAATCAATTTGACCCCACGTCGAACAAGTAGAAAAAACATATTTTTAGAAATTTATGGTTGGGTATTAGCTCGGTTATTAGTGGCTGTGTTAGGATGATTCAATCATAGAGAGGTTCAGTTATAAATTCTAAATTCAATTTGAACCCACGTCGAACAAGTAGAAAAAACACATTTTTGGAAATTCATGGTTGGGCATTAGCTCGGTTATTAGTGGCAGTGTTAGGATGATTCACTCATAGAGAGGTTCAGTTATATGAAAGGAACACGAATCAATTCCAAAATCAATTTGACCCCACGTCGAACAAGTAGAAAAATCACATTTTTGGAAATTCATGGTTGGGCATTAGCTCGGTTATTAGTGGCTGTGTTAGGATGATTCACTCATAGAGAGGTTCAGTTATATGAAAGGAACACGAATCAATTCCAAAATCAATTTGACCCCACGTCGAACAAGTAGAAAAAACATATTTTTCGAAATTCATGGACGGGTATTAGCTCGGTTATTAGTGGCTGTGTTAGGATGATTCAGTCATAGAGAGGTTCAGTTATATGAAAGGAACACGAGTCAATTCTAAATTCAATTTTTCGAAATTCATGGTTGGGCATTAGCTCGGTTATTAGTGGCTGTGTTAGGATGATTTACTCATAGAGACGTTCTGTTCTATGGAAGGAACACGAATCAATTCTAAAATCAATTTGACCCCACGTCGAACAAGTAGAAAAAACACATTTTTGGAAATTCATGGTTGGGCATTAGCTCGGTTATTAGTGGCTGTGTTAGGATGATTCACTCATAGAGAGGTTCAGTTATATGAAAGAAACACGAATCAATTCTAAAATCAATTTGACCCCACGTCGAACAAGTAGAAAAAACATAATTTTCGAAATTCATGGTTGGGCATTAGCTCGGTTATTAGTTGCTGTGTTAGGATGATTCACTCATAAAGACGTTCAGTTATATGGAAGGAACACGAATCAATTCTAAAATCAATTTGACCCCACGACGAACAAGTAGAAAAAACACATTTTTGGAAATTCATGGTTGGGCATTAGCTCGGTTATTAGTGGCAGTGTTAGGATGATTCACTCATAGAGAGGTTCAGTTATATGAAAGGAACACGAATCAATTCTAAAATCAATTTGACCCCACGTCGAACAAGTAGAAAAAACACATTTTTTGAAATTCATGTTTGGACATTAACTCGGTTATTAGTTGCTGTGCTAGAGAGGTTCAGTTACATGAAAGGAACACGAATAACTTCTAAAATCAATTTGACCCCACGTCGAACAAGTAGAAAAAACATATTATATGATAACTCGTGAACCAATAGTCTGATCGAAAAATTGCAAAGAACAGAATATGTTTTTTTATGGAAATCTATTGTAGAGAGCTGGAATATTTTAGGTTTTTGGGTTTTTAATTTTTAATTATGAAAATTCCCTCTGTGATAAATGATAGATGGACGGTTTGAATCGAGTCCTGACCAAACAACTACCTCAAAATCATGACATGATTGGTTTAGAACCATCAAACATACTAAGTTAACCAGGTGGAAAAAACTGAAAATCAGTATACCGTTTCGAGGCCGGACCAAACTGATTATGTGATGTTTCTTTCATCTGACAGAACCTTCTCATGGATTATTCATCATGACACATCAACCAATAACCGAGCTAATGCCCAAACATGAATTTCGAAAAATGTGTTTTTTTCTACTTGTTCGACGTGGGATCAAATTGATTTAAGAATTGATTCGTGTTCCTTTCATACAACTGAACCTATCTATGATTGAATCATCCTAACACAGCCACTAATAACCGAGCTAATACCCATCCATGAATTTCGAAAAATATGTTTTTTCTACTTGTTCGACGTGGGGTCAAATTGATTTTAGAAATAATTCGTGTTCCTTTCATATAACCAAACCTTTCTATGAGTGAGTCATCCCAACGCAGCAACTAATAACCGAGCTAATACCCATCCATAAATTTCGAAAAATGTGTTTTTTCTACTTGTTCGACGTGGGGTCAAATTGATTTTAGAATTGATTCGTGTTCCTTTCATATTACTGAATTTCTCTATGAGTGAATCATCCTAACACAGCCACTAATAACCGAGCTAATGCCCAACCATGAATTTCGAAAAATGTGTTTTTTCTGCTTGTTCGACGTGGGGTCAAATTGATTTCAGAATTGATTCGTGTTCCTTTCATATAACAAAACCTCTCTATGAGTGAATCATCCCAACACAGCAACTAATAAACGAGCTAATACCCAACCATGAATTTCGTAAAATGACTTTTTTTTTTCTACTTGTTCGACGTGGGGTCAAATTGATTTTAGAATTGATTCGTGTTCCTTTCATATTACTGAACCTCTCTATGAGTGAATCATCCTAACACAGCAACTAATAACCGAGCTAATACCCATCCATGAATTTCGAAAAATATATTTTTTCTACTTGTTAGACGTGGGGTCAAATTGATTTTAGAATTGATTCGTGTTCCTTTCATATAACTGAACCTCTCTATGACTGAATCATCCTAAGACAGCCACTAATAACCAAGCTAATACCCATCCATGAATTTCGAAAAATATGTTTTTTCTATTTGTTCGACGTGGGGTCAAATTGATTTTAGAATTGATTCGTGGTCCTTTCATATAACTGAACCTCTTTATGAGTGAATCGTCCTAACACAGCCACTAATAACCGAGCTAATGCCCAACCATGAATTTCGAAAAATGTGTTTTTTCTGCTTGTTCGACGTGGGGTCAAATTGATTTCAGAATTGATTCGTGTTCCTTTCATATTACAACGTCTCTATGAGTGAATCATCCCAACACAGCAACTAATAACCGAGCTAATGCCCAACCATGAATTTCGTAAAATGAATTTTTTTTTCTACTTGTTCGACGTGGGGTCAAATTGATTTTAGAATTGATTCGTGTTCCTTTCATATTACTGAACATCTTTATGAGTGAATCATCCTAACACAGCAACTAATAACCGAGCTAATACCCATCCATGAATTTCGAAAAATGTGTTTTTTTCTACTTGTTCGACGTGGGATCAAATTGATTTAAGAATTGATTCGTGTTCCTTTCATATAACTGAACCTCTCTATGACTGAATCATCCTAAGACAGCAACTAATAACCGAGCTAATACCCATCCATGAATTTCGAAAAATGTGTTTTTTTCTACTTGTTCGACGTGGGATCAAATTGATTTAAGAATTGATTCGTGTTCCTTTCATATAACTGAACCTCTCTATGACTGAATCATCCTAAGACAGCCACTAATAACCGAGCTAATACCCATCCATGAATTTCGAAAAATATATTTTTTCTACTTGTTCGACGTGGGGTCAAATTGATTTTAGAATTGATTCGTGTTCCTTTCATATAACTGAACCTCTCTATGACTGAATCATCCTAAGACAGCCACTAATAACCGAGCTAATACCCATCCATGAATTTCGAAAAATATGTTTTTTCTATTTGTTCGACGTGGGGTCAAATTGATTTTAGAATTGATTCGTGGTCCTTTCATATAACTGAACCTCTTTACGAGTGAATCGTCCTAACACAGCCACTAATAACCGAGCTAATGCCCAACCATGAATTTCGAAAAATGTGTTTTTTCTGCTTGTTCGACGTGGGGTCAAATTGATTTTAGAATTGATTCGTGTTCCTTTCATATTACTGAACCTCTCTATGAGTGAATCATCCTAACACAGCAACTAATAACCGAGCTAATACCCATCCATGAATTTCGAAAAATATATTTTTTCTACTTGTTCGACGTGGGGTCAAATTGATTTTAGAATTGATTCGTGTTCCTTTCATATAACTGAACCTCTCTATGACTGAATCATCCTAAGACAGCCACTAATAACCGAGCTAATACCCATCCATGAATTTCGAAAAATATGTTTTTTCTATTTGTTCGACGTGGGGTCAAATTGATTTTAGAATTGATTCGTGGTCCTTTCATATAACTGAACCTCTTTATGAGTGAATCGTCCTAACACAGCCACTAATAACCGAGCTAATGCCCAACCATGAATTTCGAAAAATGTGTTTTTTCTGCTTGTTCGACGTGGGGTCAAATTGATTTCAGAATTGATTCGTGTTCCTTTCATATTACAACGTCTCTTTGAGTGAATCATCCCAACACAGCAACTAATAACCGAGCTAATGCCCAACCATGAATTTCGTAAAATGAATTTTTTTTTTCTACTTGTTCGACGTGGGGTCAAATTGATTTTAGAATTGATTCGTGTTCCTTTCATATTACTGAACATCTTTATGAGTGAATCATCCTAACACAGCAACTAATAACCGAGCTAATACCCATCCATGAATTTCGAAAAATGTGTTTTTTTCTACTTGTTCGACGTGGGATCAAATTGATTTAAGAATTGATTCGTGTTCCTTTCATATAACTGAACCTCTCTATGACTGAATCATCCTAAGACAGCCACTAATAACCGAGCTAATACCCATCCATGAATTTCGAAAAATGTGTTTTTTCTACTTGTTCGACGTGGGATCAAATTGATTTTAGAATTGATTCGTGTTCCTTTCATATAACCAAACCTCTCTATGATTGAATAATCCTAACACATCAACTAATAACCGAGATAACTCGAGGTATATAACCGTAGAAGAAATTTCGTGCCGCTAAAAATTGATCTGATGATACAGGGGCATTCTATGGATTACCAGGATTATTTAGGTGTAATTTTTTCTTTGATTCGTCCAGTATTAACCGAGTTATCAGCAAAAATATGTAAAAAATGAGAGATCCTGTCTCTCCTACGGCGCCCCAAATTGTTTTGTAGGTATATTTGCCTTATTCCAAACGTTTCTGTATTAAAAAAAATATTTATCTCAAATCACAGTTTTTATCCCTGTCGGTCTCCCGAAAGACGTTCCAAATTGATTTATGACTCTGTAGGTGCGGGTTACCAGGATTATCTCAGTTATAATATTTAAGATATTCCCTACCAAATCATTACCAATATTCCAGTTCAAATCCATCATATGCAACAAAAATCATATTTCAATTGCTTTCTCATATTGAATGCATGGATCAGGGTCGAAAAATAATGAACAATAATAAATAATTTCTGCTAAAAATATTAACGAATAAATAAGTATTCAGTTCAGGGATATTCAAAAAACTTGGCAACGCCGCAGTACGGCCGCATGTAAATTCTCCCAATTCATAAAAAGTATGGCTGGAAAACTATGGATAACTTCACACTAATTATTTTTTCTACGTTCATGCAAAAACCAGAAAATGTTTCATTTAGGTGGCACTAAACTGTAAGGAAAAGATTGTTTAAATCAATCTGCTAAAAGTAATTCAAAAACAGTTTGTGTAATTCAGATGATATTCCAAGGAAATAATTTTATTTTTAACAAATTGCATTTTCTAGCAATTTCATAGTCCATTATATAATAAATATGATGAAACATGCAACTATTTAAAACGTAATACAATCTCACAGAAAATGGGCTAAATTTGGCGTCGATTTGAAAGTTTATGTCTGTCATGATGACAGAACGCTATAGTAGAATGACAGATGAGTGCAATAAAGAGACAGTTTTTCCACCAAATATAGTTCAATAAAGTTTTGTTTTTTGCATGAACGTAGAAAAAAAACATTAATGATTATTTAACGAAAAAGTGTATTAATAAGGGCGATTAACTATTGAGATAATTTAAAGCGTGAGCGGAGCGAGCGCGTTAATGTTTTGAGGAACTTTCAACGGACAATGAAGATACTGGTTGAAGGTCCAGGGCGACCAAGAATGTTTAGATATCGGTTAGACTATTTCAACTTGTGGAATGAAATATAATTCAAAACCCGATTTCGATTATTCAGAGAATCTGTACACATTAAAGCAAATTTAAAATAAAAAATGGGACCTTTATAAAACTGACATTCTAAAGTAAAAGTTAAGTTAACTGTTGAAATTAAAGTTAACTGTCAAACATTGATAACGTATTTAAATATTGTTTTTTCAATACCAACTTTTAACTGCAATCGTGTTCTTTGTCAAAACTAAAAGGTAACCTTTAGATACAAAAAGAAGGTTTTGAAAAAAAGACCTGTTTTATGTTGAAAATGTTCACATTTTGCATTCATCCGAGAAAATTTAGTGGTTACAATATTTCAATTAGCAGCTATAGGATTTTTTTGAACTTGTATAACTAGATTTTTCTGGGTGATGTAGTATACGAAGTTTGGTGGTGCTACAACCGATCCTAGCCTCAAAACCCAATCGTACTGGATTATTACGTAGTGTTGAGATTCAAATGACTTTCCCTTATATGAAATATATTATTTTTATGAGCAGTTTTTTTTTCTGGAGAGAATCATACAACCCACACAATAAGCCAACTGGAAAGGTTGGGTTAAATCAATAAATTGCGCTGAAAAACCTAACAGCATAGTTGCCTACATTAACGAATTAAATGTGGTTTGTATACGTACAGAGTGAATGCTGAAAGAATTTCTGGGAGATGCTATATTGAAACTTGGGAAAAATAAGGCGGGAAATTTAATAATGGAGTATTTTCAGGATTTTCCTTGCAAACGTTAATCAGAATATATAAAAAAAGATTTAATAACATGTTGAAGTAAAGAAAAATTATTGAACGCTTGAATAACTATCAGGCAAGAGAATGGGTCGAATGCATAAATCTTGAGAAAATTCTTTTACTCGGAAATCTTGAGAAAAACTGTTCATTTTGTTGAGTTATGAGGCAAACCTATTGTACATGCATTTGCTAGCTTTAATGCATACAACCCAGTGCCTAGAGATGTTAGATGAAAGGCACACATTGAAAGGGAGTTGCACCTACGGAAAATGTAAAAGAAAAAAAATCATCATAATTATCCCTTAAAGGAACTAAATTCCAAAATAGTTCCGCAGAATTAGATGGGCATTCCAGCGTTTGTCAAAATTCTATTAACAGCGACTTTAATTAAGAACAATCCTATTTATTATATTTCTGGCGAGGGGGAAACAACTAGTCATTTTTTGTCCACCTAATGAAATCAGTGAAGTAATTATCTCTAATGAAAAATAATGAAAAAGTTTTAGGGGGCATTGAAAGATAATTACCATTCAATTACGCGGATACGTTGTATGGACATAATTAAACTCTTATGTATAAAAATAAGATCCAGAAAGTCATAAAATAATTCCCAAATACATACCCAATACATACTAATTCAGCCATTCTGAATCGATTGGCGTTCGTAGAATTGGTCTATCTCTAGCCGTGCTCGAGTTGGTCAGCTCTGAATCAGTTTTTTGATAGTTTTTTTGTCGTCAAAAATATTCCTGATGAGTTTTCGAAATTATTGTTGAAAGATTCAGAATCAGCTTGTCAAATTACTTTCGAGGACAAAAATTTGAAAATCAAAAAATGAAAAATAAAAAATCTCAGAAAATTTTATATTTCATTTAAACACCGTTTTCCGCCTAAATCTTATATCTGAGCATATAAAAATCATACATTTTTGGAATGAGCATAAAATTTTACGTATACAGTGCGAATTTCAAGTCGATGTGACGACTTGGTATTTTTGATGATTTTTAGGGGTGAACCCCTTTCAACTTTTTTCGAGTAATTTTTAATTTTTCCATTGACTCGAAATTCACAATATATACTGATTCGGCCATTCTGAATCGATTGGCGTTCGCAGAATTTGTCTATCTTCAACCGTTCTCGAGTTGGTCAGCTCTGAATCAGTTTTTTTATAGTTTTTTTGTCGTCAAAAATATTCCTGATGAGTTTTCGAAATTATTGTTGAAAGATTCAGAATCAGCTTGTAAAATTACTTTCGAGGACAAAAATTTGAAAATCAAAAAATGAAAAATAAAAAATCTCAGAAAATTTTATATTTCATTTAAACACCGTTTTCAGCCTAAATCTTATATCTGAGCATATAAAAATCATACATTTTTGGAATGAGCATAAAATTTTACGTATACAGTGCGAATTTCAAGTCGATGTGACGACTTGGTATTTTTGATGATTTTTAGGGGTGAACCCCTTTCAACTTTTTTCGAGTAATTTTTAATTTTTCCATTGACTCGAAATTCACAATATATACTGATTCGGCCATTCTGAATCGATTGGCGTTCGCAGAATTTGTCTATCTTCAACCGTTCTCGAGTTGGTCAGCTCTGAATCAGTTTTTTTATAGTTTTTTTGTCGTCAAAAATATTCCTGATGAGTTTTCGAAATTATTGTTGAAAGATTCAGAATCAGCTTGTAAAATTACTTTCGAGGACAAAAATTTGAAAATCAAAAAATGAAAAATAAAAAATCTCAGAAAATTTTATATTTCATTTAAACACCGTTTTCAGCCTAAATCTTATATCTGAGCATATAAAAATCATACATTTTTGGAATGAGCATAAAATTTTACGTATACAGTGCGAATTTCAAGTCGATGTGACGACTTGGTATTTTTGATGATTTTTAGGGGTGAACCCCTTTCAACTTTTTTCGAGTAATTTTTAATTTTTCCATTGACTCGAAATTCACAATATATACTGATTCGGCCATTCTGAATCGATTGGCGTTCGCAGACTTTGTCTATCTTCAACCGTTCTCGAGTTGGTCAGCTCTGAATCAGTTTTTTTATAGTTTTTTTGTCGTCAAAAATATTCCTGATGAGTTTTCGAAATTATTGTTGAAAGATTCAGAATCAGCTTGTAAAATTACTTTCGAGGACAAAAATTTGAAAATCAAAAAATGAAAAATAAAAAATCTCAGAAAATTTTATATTTCATTTAAACACCGTTTTCAGCCTAAATCTTATATCTGAGCATATAAAAATCATACATTTTTGGAATGAGCATAAAATTTTCCGTATACAGTGCGCATTTCAAGTCGTTGTGACGACTTGGTATTTTTGATGATTTTCGAAATTCATAATACATACTAATTCGACCATTCTGAATCGATTGGCGTTCGCAGAATTTGTCTATCTCTAACCGTTCTCGAGTTGGTCAGCTCTGAATCAGTTTTTTGATGGTTTTTTTTTCGCGCAAAAATAATTTCTGGCGAGCTTTGACATTTCGAATAATGTATTTAATTAAAATTAATAATGAATTAATGAAAATGTTATGATGTACACCTAATGAAAGAGTAGTTTTCCCCTCGATTTCTGGTTAGATACTTTTTTTTTCTGCACCTAGGTACTCGAAAACAAACAACTCAACCCAATTTTCCTTCGAAAAGCATAATCGATAAATAACTATTCAGATGCATTTTTGCGAAAAATCTCTTCTTGAATTTTTTCACATGAATTTAGCAATACTTTGTATAGTTTGAGCTGAAATAGCAAAAACTCGCAGTTGGTTTTATGGGTCCGTAATTTATGGCCAAACGTTATTTTTGTATACAGGGTGTAACATAAGTATGTTGAAATAATCAAGTGACGTATTCCTGAGACAATTTTAAGAAAAAAAGTCTATATAAAGTTGTGTCCGGAAATGCTTCGTTTTGGACATACAGGGTGTTGAAATTGAATTTTTTTTTTGATTTTTGAAAATAAATTTTGCAAGAAATAAGTTATTTGCACGAAATTTGGTACCCGGGGTTTTTTGACGTGGGTAATCATAATTTCGGATCAATTTTCATGTAACATCTAGAGGGCGCTGCGTACGCTGTCATTATTCATTTCAAATTGCCCTAACATTTTTGACAGTAAACTTTTGGTACTTTTCATAAAAAAACCTCATTCCCACACCTTTTCCAAGTAAAAAAGGTACACTTCCTCAACAACGCTGGAGGTGATCGTTTTCGACATATTTATAATTTTCTATATTGATGCATGTTACTTAGCTCCTAGGGCGCTAAGTGAAGTTGCTGAGAACGTTATACAAAATCTAAGTATGTGGTAGATCTCGTCAAAATAAACAACTTTTTTTTCTATAAAATGTTTATCGAAAAATGATTCGTTTTCAAGATACAGATTGTTGAAATTTTTCTCAGCAACTTCACTTAGCGCCCTAGGAGCTAAATAACATGCATCGATATAGAAAATTGTGAATATCTCGAAAAAGATCACCTCCAGCGTTGTTGAGGAAGTTTTCCTTTTTTAATTGGAAAATTTGAAATAAATGATGACAGCGTACGCAGCGCCCTCTAGATGTTACATGAACAATAATACGAAATTATGATTTCCCACGTCAAAAAACCCCGGGTACCAAATTTCGTGCAAATAACTTAATTTTTGCAAAAGTTATTTTTAAAAAGCGCAAAAAAAATCAATTTCAACACCCTGTAAGTCCGAAACGAAGCATTTCCGGACAAGTTTATTTAGACTTTTTTCTTAAAATTGTCTGAGGAATACGTCACTGGAATATTTTAACGTACTTATGTTACACCCTGTATATCTCCTATTTTGTACTTTCATTGAACTAATTTGGGACTTTCCGTCATGTTAATGATTAGCGGTTCGATGACGTCTTATTTTTTATACTATAAATATGAAATAATTTAGTCTGGAGAACAGATTGCAGACATTTGTCTAGAATTATTTTTTCCGGGTCAGAAACAATTCTAGCAAATTCCAGCGGACAAAAGTGAAGAGATTTTCATAGTTCTTGGGGAAAACTTTAAGTAAGCTGAGAATTTCAGAATTCAGCCCTCATTACTTACATAATTTGTTCAATCCATTAGTGTTAGCGGCCATCAATATCAGTTAGAATAAAAAAATATGAAAAAATACTTGATGATCTATTAAAAAAAAAAAATACCTTTTTTCTGCTCCACTCAAGTGAGTCAAAATATTGTTTTTTTATATAAATAATCAAATGGCGTTGATTACAAAATAGAATTGAACGAATTGGTTGAATTCTACGTATGTATACGTTTGAATTCTGCTTAGAAAAAATCACTTATCTTCCATAATATATTTAGTTTCAAGTAATTGAAATATCAATTTCCTTCAAAACAATCCAATTAAATTTATCTTCCTTGTCATCCAACCGCGTACGACAAAAAAATACCCTGTCGTCATAAAATTTGATATTATTTAATCTTGTCAAGAGAATATTTTGAGAAGGTCATGGTACTCGAAATTAAAGATAGCAAAACCACTGGAGAACTATTATTGGTACAATAAATAACTACTTTGTTGTGTAAAAATATGTCGCAAATATTTACTATACACAAGCTACTAACCTATTGAACCGAACCGCACATAAATAAATAATTTTTCCACAAACAACCCATTATACTAGGTGGTTTGGGTGTTTCGTTAAAAGAATGTTGGAGATTTTGAGGGATTAGTCGCTTTTGTAAGTTAATCCATAGGTTTCTGAAGAATATATTATTGCTTTTGAGAAAAGTCCTTTTATAAACAAAGATAACAAAGACCGTTGTCACTCATGGGCAGTAGGTATCGTCAGAAACACTGAAGTTCAATAAAATACAAAATAATAAAAAGCCGATTTCAGATAGGTAGGTGAAATATGAATATCTTTTGTAAAAAACAATATTATAGTCCGGTGGCAGGGAGGGTTTTCGTAGCCGATGAAGTGCGACGGGATCACCCAAGTTGTTCCTATGTATTTTGACCCGCTGAATCCAAATTTCGAGGGTGATAAGCCGTGAAAGCCTCCGAAAAATTTTAATTGACGATTTTCCGAAAGAAATCGAAAAATCCATTTTTTCCAAAAACAAATAATGTCATAATATTCTGCATAAAATTCTCTACGAAAAAGGTGTCCACAAGTTTTTTTTCGAAAATGCACCGTTTTTCAGTAAAAGGTGCTCGAAATTCGAAAAAATGCGATTTTCTCAGTTTTCAGTGCTCTTTCATTCAGTCACATAATAATATTTTCAGGATCACCTTCTCCCAAATTATTCATATATGTCTCGACTATGAATTACAGAAGAGACATTTTTGAAAAAGTCAATCGTGTGGATTTTCCGGCACTAAATTTCCCGATACTTTTACCTTGCATGAAACCGGCATTTTTTTATTCGCGAAACTCACGCAGTCGACGAATTCCTTATAGTGTCAATCAAAGGGGCTTCAGCCAATATTTTTTCATGATCACAAAGCATTTCAGTAACGGAAAAACTGAAAATTTTACTTAAAAGTAAAAGAATTTTCCGAGGAAATCGAAAAATCCATTTCTTCCGAAAACAAAGGACGCCTTAATATACTCCTTGAAATTCTCTACAAAAAAGGTCTCTACAAATTTTTCTTTAAAATGCACCGTTTTCGAGTAAAATGTGCTAGAATTCTAAATTTTCTGTGCTTCTCATTCAGTCTCATAATGATATTTTCACACGAATCCACACGAATGATTTTTCAAGAATTTTTCTTTTGTTATTCATAGTCCAGACATAATTGAATAATGTGGAACAGGGTGATCCTGAAAATATCATTATGTGACTGAATGAGAGGGAGAAAATCGCATTTTTCGAATTTCGAGCACATTTTACTCGAAAACGGTGCATTTTAAAGAAACATTTGCGAAGACATTTTTTGTAGAGTATTTTATAGAATACATTAAAGCTTCATTTGTTTTTGGAAAAAATTGATATTTCGATTTTCCTCGGAAAATTCTTTTACTTTTAAACAAAATTTTCCGTTTTTCCGCTACTGAAATGCTTTGTGATCATGAAAAAATATGTGCTGAACCAGTTTTTATTTACACTAGAAGAAATTTGTCCACTACGTACTACGTGAGATTCGCGAATAAAAAAATGCCGCTTCCATGCAAGGTAAAAATATTAGGAAATTCAGTGCCGGAAAATCCACACGAATGACTTTTTCAAGAATGTCTCTTCTGTTATTCATAGTCGAGATATAATGAATAATTTGGGAAAAGGTGATCCTGAAAATATCATTATGTGACTGAATGAGAGAGCACTGAAAATTGAGAAAATCGCCTTTTTTCGAATTTGGAGCACGTTTTACTCGAAAACGGTGCATTTTCAAGAAAAACTTGTAGATACCTTTTTTGTAGCGAATTTCATGCAGAATATTATGACATCATTTGTTTTTGAATTAAATGGATTTTTCGATTTCCCTCGGAAAATCGTCCATAAAAATTTCCCGGATGCATTCACGGCTTATCACCCTCGAAAATCTGATTCAGCGAGTCAAAATACATAAGAATAACTTGGGTGATCTCGTCGCGCTTCCCTTCCACTATTTAAGTTTATGGTATATTGCTTGCATAGAAACAAAACTGGGAAACAGTAACTTATAGTACAGGGTCCGAAGAGAGGTCGACCTTCACCGTGCTGGTTAACGGATGAAACATACTTTTTATGAAGTTTCATGAATAGACGAATACGCTTAAAATGAGTTGCCAATCAAAATGTGGTCCAGACTATATACAGTGAGTTTCAAAAATTTGCATCATATGAAAAACTTTTTTATTATCGATTTGTCGGAAAATTGTATTCATCATAAAATTAAGTTCATTGCAGAATACTTGCATGAGAGTGGTCAACATTTGAAATTTCCGAACGGTGTACAGTGGGGAACAAAAATTAGAATTTTGATCAAATGTAAACTACGCTGGCTGTTATTCCAAATTTGAATATTGTTTTCAATTCTGAACAACCTCCTTGAATGAAATTTTTGATAATGTCATTAATAAGGGGTATTTGACACTTGATCAAAATTTCTATTTTTTGTTATCACAATATGACCTTAGTAGAATATTGATAATTTGGATATATTGGCACTTTTATGAATTTCGTGAAAATCGAAACCTTTGATCAATATATCGAGTGCCCGATTCACGAGTATTTTATTAGCTTCAACAAAATCGCCATCTGAACCTAGTAAGTTATTTTAAATATACAAAAAATACAACACTCACTATCTTCCGCTTGAGGAAAAAGATATTCCTAGTTTACTGTAATAGGGAGCACATTGTGAAATTACTGTAATAATTAGAAATTCGAATGAAAACACTAAGTGAATTGAAGTGACAGGTATTTATTGACAACTAAACAAAAGACAAAGAAAAATGAAATGAACATGAATTGAGAAGTTGATTTGAATTTGAAGAAAGTCTTTAATTTTTTTTTGTCTTTTGTTTATTAGTTGTCAATAAATACCTGTCACTTCAATTTACTTAGTGTTTTCATTCGAATTCTTAATTATTGAAATAATTTCACATTGAGCTCCTATTGTAGTAAGCTAGGAATACCTTTTTTTCAAGTGAAAGATAGTGAATGTTGTATCACGTCAAAAACTTCACCGAATGAGCAATTTTTTTAAAAATAAGTTGCCAGTTTCGCGTGGTGATTTTGTTTACAGTATGAAGAGTCTAAGTAAGCTAATAAAATAAATTAACTCGTGAATCGGGCAAATATGTTGTTTTTTCTCCAAAGGTTTTGCACTAATATTTTTACTTTGGATTGTAATCAGTAGAAGGGTTATTAAAGGTTGTGTAGCAAGAATTACATGCGGTATTCGAAAGGTTTCGATTGTCACGAAATCCATGGAAGTTACAGTATCTCCAAAACTATCAATATTTCACTAAGGACATATTGTGATATTCTGGTCAGCCATGAGCTGTACTATCAGTCCTTCAAAGGATGACGTTGAGTTTGGGACACCCTGTATGTAGACCTCACTTGAGTTGCTCAATCAATCTAATGAGATTAGTTTGATTTTGTTGAATAACTCGAAAGAAATATTATTTCCTTGAGTAGTGACCCTGTATAATTTTATCTACACTGCTGGTTTTACCGCAATGTCACCGTCGTGATAAGGGAAAACCTACACAATTTCAGATAGTGTGATAATAGTTTGAAGACAAATAAGAAACGACTTCTTCCATACACAGGAAACGTATTGCATTATTGATATTTTTTTATATTTGTTTTATTTTTCATTTTGGTTGTTTACTATTCAAATTAAAGTTCATTGAATTTTTGTACAACTCTGACGCAAACATACAGTCCATAGATTAGATTCAGATAAATATACCAACTCAGCTTATCGGAAGAGTCCAAAAACAAAAACAACTTATAAAAATAAGCTGATGAAAGTAGAAAAATAGTATATTTTACAATGAGCATGAAATGGCATACATTTCCCACGAGTAGGTATATGAAATAGTTCATATACCTACGAGTGGAAAATGGGTTATTCCATGCAAATTGCATAATATACTTTTCTCATCTGAATCACAAACAAATCTGTAATATTTTTAATAACACTTTTCATCATAAACTTTCCTGCCGTCATGATTCCCATAATACATACAACCTTAAAAAGGAAAGGAAGATACAAATATTGAAAATTATAATAAAAATCTAACACTTATCGATTTCATAAAAAAAATGTGTTTGTTTGGGATTTGAACCCTCATCCCCACTATCCAAATCCCTGTTGTTCTCTCACTCATCACTCGCTGCTACGAGCTCACATAATAATATGATGAGATTAACTGCTATATAAACTATTCAAAAATATAGAATTCGATTGTCATATCAATCTTTAAGTATATTAAAATTAGCGGTGTCAATGTCAAATCATCCTCACTATTACCACTCATATTTTCGATTACTTATTTTTTTATGACACTAAGGTAAAAAACGATTAAAATTTCCACAAAATTTATTGTCTTTGCGACATGTTTCGATACACAGTATCTTTTTCAAGCGAATGTAGTACATACGTTCCGTTTAGATCAACTGGTAGGTATAGTATTTATTCAGTGCATTTTTTGTTGGGAAATCAGTATTTGCTTTGAAATGGAGACCAATATTTCTTACTTTTATTAATTCTGGTAGAAAGTAAAATTTGTGATCTAGATCCTATAGAAATTTATGCGGTTTATGAAATACGCATCTAAATATTCAAGGTTGGGCAGTAAAAAATAGTCTACTGTAATAACATTCTCCACGTGGCATTATCAGCGAACAATTATTGCATTTCAAAACCGCGATACTCAATAAGACAATGATATGACATGGTTTATGATAATTATTATATTTCCAATAGAAGTGTAGCTTTTATCAGTGTCAGAGACACATAAGTAGGTCAATAGGTACACAATTCATTATGTCCCCTCAAGGGTGGGGCTGAGTGGACCCCTGGGTCCAGGGCCCGTGCCTGGGAGGGGTCCGAGCCAGTCTACTAATTATTTTTCAATTATTATTATTCACCTTAGTGTGTTAATAATCAAATGAGTAAAAAAAACACTACTCACGAGTTTCATACAGTATTTTTTCTACAACTGTCAAAAAAAATAACCAATTCATATTTTTTTGCAAATATGAAATGAATTTGGCATATTTTTATTGATTCATTATTCGAACAGACTTCGAAGAGTATGCCGGAGAGTTGAGTTTCAAACAAATGAAACGAATAGTTTCGACAGAGTCGAAATCCCTTTCTCTTCACGCTATTTGTATTCAAAATAAATAAACAATCCTCGTGAAGCAACGAATACCTTTTTCTTTCTGTGAACTATGTCAAGGAAATCTCATATTTGCACTATCCACGATTTTCTCCGTTCAATCTTCATCACTTTTCATTTCTACTTGAATTAAATTTATAGTTATCAAGAATTCCTTATCTGGATAGATGCCCAATTTCACAAATTTCATTAATTATTCTTGTCAACTAGTTTCTGACGGCCAAACAGCCATAGATACCTTTGATTACCTAGTGTAGATTATAGGTCCAATAGTTCCTTAGAGGTATATGCTATTATTTTGAATATATTCGCCGCGATAGTTTGGAATTTTGATAATACTTATTTAATAGTAAGAATGCTAAGAATATTATTGATGAAACATTTGCACATCAGATATTTATAGGTTATTAGTTGCCAAAGAAAATGAGAACTGGCTTTGACAGGATTTTGTTATTATTCGGATCTGTTACTGTTGTTGCATGAAACTGTCGGTCGCCTAGCAACAGCCGTTAAAAAAAGTGCATTTTTTTTACGCTTTTCCGTTTGATAATGAAATCGTATGTTGATAGTGGAATATTGTAATACTTTACGCACACAAACCAAACAAAAAAGTGGGCTTTTTTTGACAGTTGTAGAAAAATGAGTTTTCTTTCTCGTGAAAATTTGATTCACTCCTTATAGAGAACTATCACTTTAATTTTTTTCAGGCGACCAAACCTTCAATTATTGCCACGGAGTTGGAAAGTTTTCTACCTCAAGACAATTCAACAGTTAACGGAGTTACAAAGTAAGTAACCATACTTATTTTATATTATTTTAAGCTCTTATAGAGGATACAGCAATTTTGGGGTAAACGTGTGAGAACAGCAAATTTTTGGATATTTTATGATTTTTTTTCTGAAATTTTTCAGAAAATGTTATTCTATATCATATAAAACATCAAACTGTTGATACATCTTTCAATAAATAATATACGAGGGATGGAACAAAAATAAAAATAGTTCAACACCAACTTTATCACAACTTGCTCGTTGCGTTGGTATAAATGCAATCGCAACAATAACTAAATAAGTATACCGGGTGTCCACAGAAAGTGGCGTATCCTTGACGCATTAGAAACTTGATTTTGAACCATGGATTGGTCAGAACAACAAAATTGTTGACTGCCTACCAATGAGTAAAAAAATTTCTAGCTTCGGATTCCGCGGTTCGTTTCAAATCAGGTTTCAACTAGTGAGTGTAGATGAACCCTACTAGGGCAAAGAAAGTCAACCTGACTGTGGATATCTCGGATTTATTTGTGACAACTCTTACAGCAAATGATCCTTAGGCTATCTCATTATATAATGATGTGATATGTTCATTGAATTTCAACTTATCAATGTGCAAGCCAAAGAATCTAGTTCAGCGTGTTATTTCGAATATAACAAAAATAGTAACTCTGATAATTGCATTCATTATTTTTAATTGGAACGTGTCTTCATTATCATTATACATAACCCTCGCAGTGGTTATGTTAATTTTAATACAAAGCAATATTTGTTGAATAAATCAAATGAAAATGCCAATTTTTTATTTATAGGTACAAATTAGCTAACGGTAATGACTTGGAAGCAGCAAAAGCGAGTTTTGATCCATTTAAATCGCGGAAATTGGATCACCCAGTTTCGTAAGTATTTATTTTATATTTTTAATTTTGTTGATTATCTATTGATCATAAAATCGAATGTTTTGGCTGGTACGGTTCAAAATTTGGAAATGTTGAAACGATTTTTCAATTATTTTTTTTCAACTTCACGTTTACGTCGTTGAACAATCATTTGTTTCGGAAAATAGCAACGGAGAATCAACGGCTGGGGCATATAAAGTAGATTCTTCAAGAAATGAAAAAAATCTACATCTGTCGAAATTTGAATACAGCCTCTTTCATATACAGTGACCGCCAAAAAGTATGTACCATATGGGTAAAAAGTTTATTATTAGAGTATTGGAAAAAAGATTCTTGGTAAAAGTTTGTGCATGTCCGATAACCTAAAAATCGATTTTGACACATGACACGTGATCGCTGGCATGGCGGCAAATTGAAAAAAATTACTATGAATAAGCAAAAAGTCGGGTAAAATGGCAAGATATCGAAAAAAGTTATTCGAAAAAGTTTCTTAGAATTGTATACACATATAGGAAGTTTGAAAAAATAATGTGGGAAAATTGAAAATAGCAATTTTTTTTAAATATTTTCCTAGTTGTATAAAAATATCAAATTATTTTTTTATGAATGGCTTGACCATACTGGAATATTTGTATTTCAATGATAATAACAAAAGTTTCTCATTTTCTCCACACCACAGAGCACTAAATTAAGTGTTTTTTCAATTATAATCAATTATTGATGATAATCGTGCATGAACGTTTCACTTCGCACATAATCTTAAAAATAGTGCGTCAAGTTTAAGAGGCTAGAGTTTTCAACATTGCATGCGAAGTGAAACGCTCTGGCACGATGACCATCAAAACTTGATTATAATCTAGAAAACACCATGTTTCTGGAGTGTCATGTCATCACAATGGTCGTGGAATTCTGATATAACTGTTAGATACGAACCAATGTAACAGCAAGTGTTTTGACAAAATCCAATTTTTTTTATTTAGTGTTCACTGGTGTGGAGAAAATGAGAAAGTTTTGTCATTATCATTGAAATACAACTGTTTCAGTATGGTCAAGCAATTTTTTCAAATACCTTTTTTTGATATCTTGCCATTTTACCCCACTTTTTGCCTATTCATAGTAATTTTTTTCAATTTGCCGCCATACCAGCGATTACGTGACATGTGTCAAAATCGATTTTCAAGTTATCGGACATGCAAAAACTTTTCTCAAGAATTTTCTTCCAATATCTAATAATAAACTTTTTTCCCATATGGTACATACTTTTTGGCGGTCACTGTAGATGTAGAAACGTGTTTAAATTTTTTGTTAATCCTTTGCTGACCATAAATAATTATTTATTATACAAGGGAAAAAAGTATTAAATTTTAGCTCAAGAGCTAAAATCCATTATTTTTCCCGTGTATAATGCACTATTTTTTTCGGTGACGAGAAAAATGACGATATAATAGTGAAAAAAATCGGATGTCTACTGCTTAAGACCTCTCGGTTCGCAAGATCTTTCACATTTTCTCTTAGGAACAACCATTTCAGCATATGTAGATGAAATGGTTCACGCCGCATCATCATAGCCGCATCGATAGGATTGCGGCTTACTACGCCATAGGTACGTGGTTCAAAGCGAAAGTTAGTTGCAATAGCAGGTATCCTACGTATATATCCAGGAAAAAAGTACTTACTTTACCATTTAACTGCATTCATTTAACTGCATTCATTGATCAAACCATCGGAATTTATAAATGTCTTTTCAGGGACTTTGGTACACTGACACATTTGCTGAAAGCGTCCCTGGGAACAGGCATATTGTCTATGCCGGCAGCTTTCTACGCCTCTGGTTTGGGCTTAGGGATTGTTGCTACCGTTGTGGTATCTATTATATGCACCCACTGTGCATATATATTGGTAAGTAGATATTAAATTTTATAATCATTAACAAAAATATGAGGTGCAAAAACTTAGTAAATGAATATAGTTTGTGATTATCCTATGAGAAAATAAGAAAATTAGACCTCGTAATCCATTGTAGGACAATGAAAATAACATCAATTTCTCTCAATACGTGATTTTTAATGACGTCATTTTCTCTAGAGAATCTTTTCCTACAATTTCAAAATTTGGGTCCCAGCCGGAAAGGTAAAATATCAAACTAAAATTGTATATGAATTCAAATGGAAACAATTATATTCACTAACGATATTCTAGAGAACCGAACTTTGATTATAAAGAAATTGAAAAGAACCCAAAGATGATTTCGTGAAACCAATCCGAAATGATATCGAACTCTTGAACAGTCTAAATTCTATAAACTGAACATTTCTAGGAGATAAATGATCCGATTTTTCAATTCTAATGCTAATTCTACAGCTAGAAAAATATAAAAAAAAATTGCTATTTTCAATATTTTCACATTATCTTCTCAAACTTTGTGTATGTGTATAAAATTGAATCCTCAGCAACTTTTTCAAATAACTTTTTTCGATATCTTGCCATTTTACCCGACTTTTTGCATATTCATAGTAATTTTTTTCTATTTGCCGCCATACCAGCGATCACGTAACATGTGTCAAAATCGATTTTTAGGTTATTGGACAGGCACAAACTTTTCCCAAGAATCTTTTTTCCAATACTCTAAAAATAAACTTTTTTCCCATATGGTACATACTTTTTGGCAGTCACTGTATATATACTAGTTTGGAAGGTTCTTGAGTTATATAAATTACCTTACAACAAGTTTCTTCGTAAGTTTTTTTTAAAGTTCATTTGCTAAAATGTTTATACTTATGTAGGTATAGTTATTTATGTATTTATTTGTGAATAAACTTATATTATTATTATCATGAGAATATTTACCTATTATTGATATACACATTTCTACTGATTGAAAGCCACCAATCATATGCTTTTACTGACCAACTTTGCTTTTGAATACCTTCATTTGTTAAATTTATATTTAATTTTATTTATTTATTTATTATAATTTAAGTTATTCATAAAAAATCGCTCATTTGATTCTAGGTCGTGTGTGCCCATGAGCTTTATAAAAAAGCAGGAAAAACTCACATGAGTTTTCCAGAAGTAGCAGAAGAGGCTTGCTTGAGAGGGCCGGAGTGGGCTAGGAGCTCTGCAGGAATAGCAAGGTTTGTTTTATTGAGATTGAGAATTATAGAATTGAATATTTGTGTATGTGGAGTGTTGTATCTTAGGCAGTTGTTAGAAGCTTTTTAACAATTTAAAAACGAATAAAATTTAGTAAAAGTGTGAAAAGTTGAAATGAAAAATACTATTGTATAGAAAATAACTTCTTTTTCGGAAAAATATAAGTTGCGAGTTTCTTTTGAACATACATTTTTTCTTTTCATGTAATTTTCTTACGCAGTATTTCAAATCGTTCTGCCATACTGTAAAATTGGCCTGGCCAATAAGATGAAGAGAACGATCAGAGAATCGTAATATTCATTTTAAATTTTATCTAGAGTTTTTTGTCTAATATTATTCCCAAATCATTAGCCCCGCCCCTACACACACTAAGTATTGTTCAGCCTTGTGTACAGCAGAATTAACCTTTGTTTAACTATAGTAGTGGAATCTGCACCTGTTAGATGGTGTAAAGCGGGGAGTACTGAACACAGTGAATATCCATTTTTTTACCAAAGTGTGCAAAGGTAAAAAACTCTTTGTTGCAGCTGCGTCCACTTGGATCCAAAGTTCCTGAAATTAATATACCTTTCGCCAATTCGATTTCATTTGATGAACTTTAAGCGCGCTCTATATCGCATATCGACGAATCAACTTAAATTCAAATTGCTTACAATTAGATCGTTTGAAATTTGTATATTTCATAGAAGAGAATTGTTTAAATCCAGCAAGGATAAATGTATTACACCCATCGATCAAGGAATTACCCCCTGAATGTAACTGTAAAAAATGCTCTGCAAAACAATGCAGTTTTTGATAATCTGGGGTAACGTGCATTTCATATTGTGCATGCAAATCAACAAATACTTGCACAAAGTTTTCATACATATAGGAATAATGTGTATTAACAACCAAAGAATATATCTTTTATCTTTGATTTGAGAACTAGTAGTACAGTTCCAGCGCACACTTCAATTTTAAATCATTTGTTCGTTTTATGGTCCGAATATCAACTTAATGAGAAATCGTCATATCACAAAAATTGTTTAAAAATATTTTTTTTTACAAGAATTATGTCAGTCCCACAGGAGAAAAACTAAATTTTATAAATTTATAAACTTTGGCCCCATGTTGGGCGCCATATCAAACGGAACTTCAATAACTGATGGGAAGATTTATTCAACAAAATTTGTTTAGGTGATAATTTAATTCTCTCGATTTTTAAGGTTTTGGTTGTGATATCATTTGTGTGATAGTAATCTGAAATAATCGGCTCTTTAAGTACAATATGACATTCAATAAAAAAATTCTTTTCAGGAATGTGGTCGTTGGCAGTCTTTTCCTAGCATACTTCATGACCTGCAGTTGTTATGCAGTAATTGTTGCTAGACACTTTGATTATGTTATCAACTTTTACATCGGCTATGAACTCGAAATAAGAATAACAATTGCGGTGGTACTGGTTCCGCTTACTCTCCTAGCATGTGTACCAAATTTGAAGTATTTGGCACCATTTTCTACTGCAGCAAACGGATGCATGGCAGTGGCCTTGGGTATCACCATGTACTATCTAGTAGTTGATATTCCACCCATTTCCGAGCGAAGACAAGTCGCCGATATCACCACATTCCCAACATTTATCAGTATTACTATATTCGCTATTGAAGCTATTGGAGTGGTAAGTATATTTTATTAACGTCATTATGAATGTTTGACATTTCATTGCATATTTCTGAAACTTTATTTTTACTTTACTATTTCTAGAAATGGATTTTATGACATTCTTTCACTGTCTAGCTCAAGGTTGATGCGTTTAGAAAACAGTAGATTGAATAAACGAGGTTATTTGTTTTTCTAAGAGTAGTAGCTTGCAAACGTTATCCTCAGCCATGCAATAATGAATGCCGCACTGATTTTCATAGATAGTGTCATACTGAAGAAAAGTTATAAGTGGTTTGTCCTTATCGAGTGATTTGGGATATATATTTCGTCAACAATTGAGATTTTGGTGATGACAAGAAATACCTAGGTACCTAGTTATTTCTTGTATCAGTATCGTATTATCCATATAATAGTAATTTACGTAACAAGTCCGGAGAACACTGCTATGCTCGTCCTAGAATCTTGTCCACTCGTCCAAAAAAACTGTTTTCGGACGTGTTGCGTACACAATTTTTTCGGCAATCGTGTAGAATAACAAATCGAGACACATTTATTTATTGTATTCCTTTGTAGAAGAAAATTTCGCACATTTTAATTCTTTTTTGTATTAAATATTGAAATTCGAAGAGAAAATAAGTACAAACAGAAACATTCTAATTCTTATTTATATTAATATTTATATTAAAATTCGAGCATTTCCCGGACTAGTCCGGGAAATACGTACTTCCCGGACTAGTCCGGGAAGTGATACTTTCTCAAAGAAAAATCGTCCGGGAAGTAGGTACTTCCCGGACTATGTTGAAAATAAGTTACGCGAGAAAGATTTATATAACGAGGCCGTTAGGCCGAGTGGTATAAATTCTGAAGTGACTTAGGAAACACACGAGTGACATACAACAAGTGGAAGAAAACGTTTTTTTTATGAGATAATAATTAATAAATTTTGAATATGAACGTGAGTTATTTGATAGTTTACGTGAGTTATAATACATAACTCACTAGTGAGTTATGGTGTGTTATTTGATAGTTTACTTGTCTAAAATTACATTCATAATGACATTCATAACTGTCATTTGTTGGATAAAATATTGAAAGAGAAGCAACACGAGAGCGCAGCTCGAGTGCTGCTTTTTTTGAGTGTTTTACATTGTAATAAGAAATGTAAAACATTTATCCGCAGCTGATGATGATGATTTTATCCGCAGCTGATATGTTATAAACACGCATCCTTTTCCTAATTTGAGGGCGTCTTTGACGTTTATGACAGTTGCTGCGAAGGTTATGATGTAGAAAAGGATGGCATGTCAGATAATTACAATAATGATGATATTAATAACAATCCCTGATAAACACTCGTAGAGTACCCAAAGGACGGCTATTATCATTATCTTCCGTGGCGATCATAAGACACTAGTCGTTTATTGATTTAATAAGACATTTGTAAACAGAAGTCTGCGTGTCTGTCCGCTGGCAGTGTATTTCAGCCCGGTCTGCGTAGACTGTAGACCTTTGATCAGTGATTACCAAACGTGTCTTGAAAAATTTAAAATTCAATATAATTTTTTTCGACAAAAATGTATTCTTTCATTTTATTTTGTTTTTCATCTTCTACTTCCCACTTCATTTATCGCTCCAATTTCGGAAACACCCTGTATATCATTTGGAGCTCCGATAATATTAACAGTATTGGAAAGTTTTCATCTGGGGTATGGTGGTTTTATGAGAGCGTAAAGAATAGCTTGCTATATGTTGAGAGAGCATTACAATTTCTCCTCTACTCGCTCGAGGAAGGGATATCGACTGAGCTGTTAATTCTTCGAGCGAGGTGACAGGAGCGGCGCGCAGAAGTGCGTCTCTTTTATTTATGTGGTATTATCATATTGCGTTCCTTGTTGCTCGCGTAGATTTCTGTCTATACCCCAGATGAAAAGTTTCCGATACTGTATACAGACCGGCTACTGCCCTTTCCAGAGCCATAATTTTATGAATATGCGGCAAAGAAACATATGCTAATTGAAGTTTTATGAACGATATAAATCAATGATACACCGATACGTATCCATTTATAGAGAATAAATAACAATTTTTTTATAGGTTATGCCATTGGAAAACAACATGGAAAAACCACAGCACTTCATTGGTTTATGCGGGGTTTTGAACCAAGGCATGAGTGGTGTAACGTTGGTTTACATAATAGTTGGATTTTTCGGTTACTTGAAATATGGAAGTGGAATCGAAGGGTCCGTTACGTTGAATCTTCCAATCGAAGACTAGTAAGTATTTCCAAAACTAAGGGCAAGTTGTAAGACACAAGTTGCTAGGGATTAATTAGCCAATGAAATTTCTAGTTCCTTAGCAACTGAACTCGGTTCACGTGAACCATTGTTGAACTAGTCTTGTACAAAAAATTAAATAAAACACGAAATATTTTTTTGGGAGTAGGCATTAGTTGTAATAATAATAACAGGTTTATAAATACATAATACATCAAAATACAAGGAGTATAAAAAATTATTCAGGAGTAAAATAATATTTCTATAATGAATATCACAGAACAGTCAGACAGTTACGTAAAACTGGTATGGAGACTGTTCATGAACATTTCAAACAATTTCTAGTCTGTAAATTTTAGTGAGATAATTTATATATTTATTTATTCACCCAACAAACATTAATTTTAATTTGAAGTAGAAAAAACAGTTAATTATTAAAAAAAAAAATAAGAAAAAAAATAAATAAATAAAGAAATATAGATACACAAAGAACAGTAGTTGGTAATTTCAAAATAGAGGCCTTGATTATATCACGTACTGAAAATGAATATTAATTAGGTTTATTTCTTTGTGCAAGCATGTACTTTTTAAATCGATTTTTAAATTGTAAGGTGTTTCTGGAATTTTTTATCTCAATTGGTAATCTATTAAAATTTTAAAAAGTTGAATGTGTGAATATCTTTTGTCCAAAAATTGAGTTAGCAGGATCAATATGGAACAAATTATGTTGCCTGGTATGATAACTATGAATTTCAGAATTTCAAGTTAGTATGAAGTTTGATTTAACTTTTTTATTCACAATATTGAAGGACATTTTGAAAGTTTCTATTGTATAGAGTTCTTCTAACGAAAATTTATCTGTAACAATTATATAGAGTTGAATTGTTGGTGTATCATATGGAAGACGATACAAGACTTTCAAGGCTTTTTTATATAAATTGGAAATTTTGTTGAAATGTTTATGAGACAGGTAATTCTATTAATCATATGAGAATGTACAATCATATCTGTAATTTTTGGATTGAGTTTGGGAATTGAAGGAGACATTTTTTTCACAAGCACTTCAATGTGTTTTTTCCAGTTCAATTTTTCATCAATCCATATTCCTAGATACTTTATATGTGGAGTTTGTTTTAAAACATTTTTTATTTTCAAGTTGAGATTAATTTTTTGTTTATTCTTTTTTTGAAAAATTATGTATTCAGATTTATTTGTATTTAACGACAAAAGATTAGAATAAAGCCATATTTTTTTCATATCTTCATTGATCATGTTTTCTAAAATTAAAGGATTAGAGTTCTCATATAAAATCACTATATCATCCGCATAAATGGTGTATTTACCTTCTAAACCCATTCTGGCAATATTTTGAATATATAATAAATATAAAATGGGACCTAAAACAGAACCCTGGGGAACTCCTTTATTAATAAAAAGCTTGTTAGTTTCAAAGTTACAAGATTTAGTGTAGTTTTTGCCATCTCTTGCTTTCCTTATCCATACTATGATATTCGCTAAAATGGAATCAAACGGCATGTATATCGGGACTACCTAGATATGGATTCATACAAACTGCATCTACTGTCCTCAAGTTATGTGGCAGAGTAGTGTATAGGTGCTTGTCAAGGGAGCAATCTGACCCTCCGCGAAAGCCCTGGCAGGGCTGGTCCTCAGCCGAGCGCTAGGGCGGTCGCGGGCGACTGGTTCACCGGCCACCAGTCCCGCACCATTTGATCTGAGGGTGTTCCTCGGCTCCATTGAGTTTTCCAGTTCTCGCAGCGAGTTCCCAGTTAACACAAACGTCTAGGAGATGTTGCTTTCTTGATTATTATGGTAACAAAATGGGTTGCATTTAGACATCACTGTTACCACCAAGTGATGCCAAATGTTATGAACAGGAAAAACATTTTTACCAAGTAAACTCTTCAATAGTCAATGAGGAGCAAATACATTGTGTGCAGTTGAGGTACATTAGAAATAGGAAATATATTTAAAACGAAATGGATTTGATGATGGGCCGTAGTGGCACCATGGTAGAGCGTTCGCTTCTCAACCATAGGGGCGTGAGTTCAAATCCCGGCGAGGTCACTAGTCCTAACTTCTGAGGATTGCTCGTAGTGGTGCAACAGGTTGACCGAAATAACAAATTTTAACATAAAAAAATATGTATTTTTTTTCTCAGAGTTTAATTATTTTAGGACTGTTTAGTGACGAGTAGATAAACTGATAAAAAATAAATTTAGTGTGCAATTCATTTGAAAAAATCTAAATTCCTATCAAGGAAACTTCTACGCGAAAATGATATATGGTGTAATATTATGCTATTGCCTACTGAAAATATACCTTATCTCAATGCGCCTAATACAGATATAAAAGGATTACTTGTCAATGCAGATTCTTATCAAGGTTCATCGAAGCGCTTATAGATACGTACGACACACGGTAGGTATTGATTGAATGAGAAAAAAGTTGCGCAACATTATCGTAATACAGGCGTCATTCATATAGCAATATGAAATCTCCAAAAAGATATTGAATTGTCAAGTAATTTCGGAAAATATTGAATTTAATAAAAAATAAGAAACAATTCTTCACATAATTTTTTTATAAGCTTTCTCGAAGTGATATCAGTTTTACTGTCCGACGCGACGTTTCATTAATAATCTTCAACTCAGTTTTTTAAATGGGGCCTTCTTTTGTGATACATATAAATTTTTAGAGTATTTTCGATTTTAAATTTAACTTGTACTGTACTTGTGACAATTTTATTACATTTCTGTCCTTTTCACCTAACATAATGCATTTTTTATGAGATTTTCACCAATCATTATATAATATGTCAACCCAAACTTTTGATCAGATAATTATATTTTATTTTCAAATTTTTTTGCTTCGGTTCAGGCCTGTACTCGAAAACATCTTGAAAAATTCGAGACGATTTGAAAGGTGATGAAACTCTTATGTGATACATCATTGAATAATTAGGAATGAAAAATACTTCAAGAATAGTTAGTTATTATACAAGGGAAAAAAGTATTAGATTTTATCTCGAGGTTGTGTTGTCTCCCGACCGAAAACAAAAAGCTTATTTGGTAACATAATATAAAAAAAAGCTGCACCAATTGTTTCAATTTACAACCCCAAAATTACAAATCTCTACTATACTCGAGTTCCGAGATATTCCCTGTCTTAATCGTCGTGGGACACCCTGTAGATATATTATTATCGTTTTCATACAAACGAAATGAAGAGTTTTTCTACAACTGTCAAAAAAAAGCCCACTTTTTTTGTGTGGTTTGTGTGCGTAAAGTATTACAATATTCCACTATCAACATACGATTTCATTATTAAACGGAAAAGCGTAAAAAAAAGTGCACTTTTTTTAACGGATGTTGCTAGGAAACCGACAGTGACAGTGACAGATCCGAATAATAACGAAATCCTGTCATAAAGCCAGTTCTCATTTTCTTTGGCAACTAATAACCTATAAATATCTGATATACAAATGTTTCACCAATAATATTCTTAGCATTCTTACTATTAAATAAGTATTATCAAAATTCCAAACGATCGCGGCGGATATATTCAAAATAATAGCATATACCTCTAAGGAACTACTGGACCTAATCTACACTAGGTAATCCAAGGTAGCTATGGCTGATTGGCCGTCAGAAACTAGTTGACAACAATAATTAATGAAATTTGTGAAATTGAGCATCTATCCAGATAACGAATTCTTGATTACTATACTTAAATTTAATTTAAGTAGAAATGAAAAGTGATGAAGATTGAACGGAGAAAATCGTGGATAGTGAAAATGTGATATTTCCTTGACATAGTTCACAGAAAAAAAAGTATTCGTTGCTTCACGAGGATTGTTTATTTATTTTGAATTCAAATCTAAGAAAATGAAAAGTTACTTCACTAGTTATAGACTTGTTATTCGAAAGTCAAGTCAACATTAATAATAATAATATTGAACTCGATGAATATGCTATTTTAATATTCGCTTCAAATTTTCCATTTTGCGGGATAGTGTGAAGAGAAATAATGAATCAATAAAAATATGCAAATTCATTTCATATTTGCAAAAAAATATGAATTGGTTATTTTTTTTGACAGTTGTAGAAAAAATACTGTATGAAACTCGTGAGTAAAGTGTTTTTTTTACTCACTTGATACATAAATTACTATTATGTGATATTCTTTATCACATAAACTCTTATTCTTTTTTTCTAGTAGCAAATTGTTTTGTATTATAATACTTTTTATGTTTTTAACATTTTTGCTGTCTTGTATTGTAAAATTAACACAAAAGTTTTTCAGTTTTCAAAAATAACGTAGAGGAAATTCCCAGAGATTCTGAGAGATACATACATACCAAATTAGTTAATTTTCTGAGAATTTACTCTACGTTATTCTTGAAATAAACTCTAGATGTTACTTTTTTTTATGTATTTATATCCAAACAGACCTATTGGTCTAATTACTATGAATAATGTGTTCTGGGGAGGCCTTGTAACTAACTCCATACGCCACCTTAGGAGCAGCACTGTTAATTTTTACGCAACAGTGAATCGTGGAAGATTATTCCCAGTCGGCGACAAGGTCCAATCATTCCGATTTTTATATCCGAAAATTGGAAAAAACCTTGGTCCTCCTGGGAATAGAGCCCGCGACCTTTCGCTCACGAGCTCCGGCACGAACCACTGCGCCAACCAACACTTATGAGTAATGGTAGTAATTGGTAGGAGGACTCCAGCCACCGCACTCTTCCCCTTCTGGTCTTTCCTGGCTATGGTTTGGTGGATTTCTTCCACTTTTTGAATAAGACATTGTATGCCACTCGTGTGTTATGCTTCCTAGTCACTACCACTCGGCCTGACGGTAGAAATCTTTCTCGCGTGACTTATTTTCAACATAACACACTAGTACCACAGTATAAGGCTAAAGTTCTTTTAGCCTTATACTGTGCTAGTACCGCATAAATAACTATTATATTTATTTCAGTGCTACTCAATTGGTCAACATTCTTGTCGGTGCTGCTGCTTTCTGCACATTTGGTTTACAGTTCACGGTGTGCACTGATTTGGCTTGGGGTGCTGTGAAGAAACGGTATGAGAAGAAAGGACCATGGGCAATGTACGTTGTCCGGATAATAGCGGTTGTTTTCTGTGTGTCTCTAGCAGTGGCTCTGCCAACAATCGTTCCGTTTGTATCACTGATCGGTGCATTTTGCTTTTTTTTTCTTGGGTTGGTACTGCCAGTAGTAATTGAAATGCTAACATTTTGGGAAAAGGGTTTTGGAAGATTCCACTGGAAAATTTTCAAAAATATCATTGTTTTTATAACTGCAATGTTAGCTTTAGTATTTGGATCTAAATCGGCTATTGAAGATATAGTGAAATTGTATACAGTCAGTGATACATCATCATTGAATAACACTTTGTTTGAATTGTCGAATAACACAATGAGTTGAGAATAAAACAAGTCTGTGAGTATTCAACGCAAAATCATTGGAAAATCGGTCCACACACTAAGTTAGTTTTATACATGCTTTTGAACTATTTATATTTAGATTTAAAAATAAGGACTGTAAGAAATTTTAAGTTTTTACAAGAAACTTAATTTCGGGAAATATGACTTGTGAATGTTCGGGAAATTTCTGCATTCATCCTTAATGTATTATTTAATATGTATTTAATTTTGCCGAAATGAGTTCTGTTAATATAGTAAATAATTCTTTAATTTTTTGATAATGAAAGCGGTATTATATAATGTTAAATACTTTTTCTCTGTGATTTTGTCATATACGGGGTGTTTCACATACAACACTGCCACTAGTAGGTAATTTCAGAAACTGCACATGACACATGACATTAACAAAACGAGTACAATGACGTCAACAAATTATATCCATGACATGTTAGTAGATGAATGTGAGGGTAAGACAGTTATATCTTCAGTTTTTGGTTGAATAGCGTTTTCTAGTATAATTGATAACCTTTCCAGGTTACTATTGAAGTTATTTTCAAATTGATCAATCAAAAACTCCGCAACCAATGAACATAATTCAAAAAATTAGAGTTTGTTGGACAAAGGATTGAAATGTCTCTCGCGTTAGATATAGTTCAAATTGACACAAGTGCAACCAATCTTCATAGTTCAATAGTTTTCCTTCAAAAATATATAGTATTTATTTTGAGCTAAGTGATTATGACTTAAACCTATAAAATTTTAATAACACGTGTTCCAACGTTTCATAGTCTGAATTAAGAAAAGTTAGGTCAAGAAAATTCATGCAAGGGTAGAAATGGAGTTTTTTTAACGGGTTCTGATAAAGGAAGCTGATATAATCTTCGAAACTCAACGTTTTTTGAAAAAAAGGAGTATTCTTCAGTTAATTAATTGAACTCATAACAAAATTTTATTCAACTGATACATTTGCACTTTCTTGGTATCGGAAAGTTTTAATCTGGGGTATGGTGGTTTTATGAGAGCGTAAATAAAACCTTGCTATATGTTGAGAGAGCATTACAATTTCTCCTCGACTCGCTCGAGGAGTGATATCGACGTGAGTTGTTAATTCGTCGGGCGAGGCAACAGGAGAGGCGCGCAGTAGCGCGTCTCACTTATTTATGTGGTATTATCATATTATTGCGTTTCTTGTTGCTCGCGTAGATTTCTGGATATACCCCAGATGAAAAGTTTCCGATACTGTATAGTTGTATAGATTTTAAAACCCCCTAGAAAACCACATGTTATCAAAATTGTATACATTCCATTGAAAGGCGGATCTAGCATTGGAGTCGGGGGAGTTAATGACTACCTCATCATCATTTTAACATTGAATAATTTCATTATTTTTTTACTCAAAATGAGTTTTGAAATCTGAAATTGCCGGTCCACAAACCAAGCAATTTATGTGAAACTCCTCGTTTGTACAATGGCTGTGTTTTCAGTTTTTGTATATTTATTTATTCTGCATTATATTCTCTAAAAATCGATTCTTAACATAAGTTTAGATGGTAGTGACTTCAATTTGATACATGTTCCATTTCCTATTTTCAACTTTTATGAAATAGACATAATCATTCACCAAAGTACCTAAATGTTGTAGGTATTACCTTGAATTCTATTTGCATGACATATGCTGAATCAAAATAAAACATTGAAAAAGGGAACAATCTCCATTAAAGTTGAAAAATGTGATTTTTTAATATCTAACAGAAAACAACTACTTCCCCGGCTAAAACCAAAATGTAATACCAGTGACAGGTTTATGTCAAAAAATAACTTTCAAAGTGTTACCACAGAAGAAATATTTCCATCATTTCCATCCTTGCTGTGTGAAATTGCTTCTAAAGTACCTGCTTCCCAATTCTTCCGATCTCCCTGATGAGCTTGGTAAAGCGAAATAGATTTTCGTCGACAAAAATGTATTGGGGATCTCATGAGCGATCCTTGCTTCAAAGAAATGAACGATTTCTGTGAGTGATGAATAACATTATCTCTATCTCATTTGTTTATTTGAATTTTCATAATAATTTAATAATTAAAAAAAAAATCAACTATCTGAATGAAAATGCTAATTTTCACTTGTAGATATTTTTTTCTTTTCAGTAAGAGTCTTTTCACAATATCTATCAGATGAAGTTCAATTTCCAGCGTGGCTTTAGGCTTTAGCGGGAAAGTAGTTGTTTTCTGTTAGATATTAAAAAATTACATTTTTCAATTTTAATGGAGATTGTTCCCCTTTAAACATGAATATCTCCCGAAAGGTAATCATGAACGATGGAAAAAAGCGACTAAAGTTTGTATGTCAGCCGCAGATTCCACGACTGATTTTATGAACATCCTGTTCATATTTTCAAATAGTTTCATGAAATGGGGAACTTGCACCAAAATTAAATTTGAAAAAACTCCCACAAACGTAACGTTATACTATTAAAAGAACCACAGTTCAAGACAAAAGTCATTATTACTTTTAATTTGATAAATATAAGAAATTCGAAACTGCATAATCAAATCGAATCATTATAGTAACACGCCAAACTTGGCTGTGACCGGTTATGACGTCAAACTGCTCGTTGATACATGGCGTTTGGCCGATCGAACGAGCAGAGTGACGTCACGACCATTTCCGCGCGTTTCGTGTCTTTTGAAATGAATAGCTGGCAATCATAATTCTAAATGTTTATTGCAAATTAAATACTGGGAATTGAGGGCCAATATTCAGTATGTGCTTTTTCTATAAATAGACAAATATATTGAAGGCACAAAAAATGTTCAAGTTCCCTGTCGTACAGGACATGATATAAATTATAAAAATTCATTAATCTTTATTGAGAATGACGAATCTTGTTACATTTTTCATAGTATGAGATTATCAATGAACATTGTTGTTTCGGGAATTATATAATTCAATTGTTTGGCTGAATTTTTTATAATTATGAATTAGAATTTGTTTTGTACAAGCAAAATAAAGTGTAACAAAAGTTAGGTATTGTTTTATTCTTCAATAAATCTTCTTTTCTATTCTTTGTATAATTGAAAAATAAGTATAACAAAATGAGCACAGAGATGTGTTTATTGGGAGTTTTTTAATCAACATTAGTTACTACTGAAGATTCAATCTTCTTTCTGAGTTTATATATAACATACTTGTCAATGTTCCTCACTGGAGATGACAGCAATATTGCACGTGCTTTTCTGTAACCAGATTACAGACTAGTTCAAGGTGGTTGCCTCTCATAAGTGCAAGGGTAGGTCAGTACAGTCATATTTTTAGCTGTGTTAATCCAAATTATCACAACCAATGGCTATTATATTTATATTTATCTGGTTAGTCTGTGAAACGATGTCTAGGCGAGCCAATACTGATACAGCCAACCTATTTTGGGAATTGTGTTCAAGATATCAATTACCTGGTCTGAGTATCATAGCAGGAAGGGTTTATTAGTGCTTATTCATGAGTCACCATGAAACATCCTGGGGTGTAATGTATATAGTGAGCAGGAACCTTAAAGGATATTAGAGATAGGAAGTCTTCTATCTTTAATATCAATAATGTTTGATAAGTTTGGATTTTACCTAAAGATTGTTTTGCAGAAGTCAGTTCTCCTCGTTGGGATTTGTCAAATCTTAACAAAGTCTCTCAGCTAGATAGTGGGTATATCCTTCCAAAGTTTGTTAAGTTTTTATTCCGCCCGCCAAGTCATTGGGAGTTGAACAGGTTTGGCTTCTTGCGCTGTCTAGTACAGGTTCCGGCCCACAGATCGGCGTAACTGAACCATTTTTTGCAAGTTCATTGCCATCTTGTTTTCGCGCACCACTATGTGGCCGAAGTGGCCCAGGACCCATCCCAAGTAGCAATTCAACGTTGCGGCGACGTGTTTGAAAAAGTTGTACAATCAAACATAAGTTGCGTTGCCGACGTCAACACAACGTTGTCACAACCCTGTTTTACATACCAATTTGGTCAATCATTTTTGGGTTTTTACAACGTTTCTGCTGCAAATGTAGGTAGCAGTTGGTCGTTTCCTAAACGTTGCTGAATTTACTTAAGAACAACTGCACACCAGCGCCCTCTCAAGCAGTAATGACAGTTTATTTTCTATGGTGTTCAGAAAATAGTGGATTTATCAACCAAATAATTACTGATGGCCAAGATGGACACTAAGAAAAAACTTTTTGGCAACTACTACCTCAAGTTATTATCGAAATATTTCATGCTCAATATTACCGAAAAATAACGATTACGAAACAAAAATTGCCATCGCATTACATTTTACTGTCAAATATACCATTGTTTCATGCTAAAATAACACGTGGGCTTTTAATCTGTTGCGAAGTTTTCAAATGTCAAGAGTAAAAAATATATATTTTCATAAACAATTTTCAATGTTGATATCGATTCAAGCGTGAACTAAATACGGAATACCTATGAATTATTTCTAGAAAACTAAAATGAGGCATTAAAATCCTTTGTAAATGTTTGTTTTACATCCCAAGTTTTAATGGCCGACCTTGTTTCCAAATAGAATTACACTTCCAAAATGGCGTAGGAGTATACAAGTCGCCAACGCGACCTTCGTTGTCAAATAACTAAAAATATACTAATTTTTAACGTTAGTCTGCCAGACAACTAACTTTATACCCGAAGCGCGACTGGAGTTGCTTATCGGACCAAAAACTGAACCAATTCCAACTAACGAATACATTCCGCTCTACATTTTGTAACCCGTCTCTTTCGTGTTTTTCCCTCAGTTCTTTCAAATTATCAAACTGTTGTACATGGTCATAATCAAGTTGTTTCTCCTGGCTATAATACAGTTGTTCCTCTGAAAAAGAGTAGTTGCTTTCCTTAATATATCTCTTTTCAGGTTGGCACTTGTTCCTAAAGAAAGAAAACTTAAGATTTCCAAACTGTCTGTCTTCATATTAGCTTTTGACCGTGAAGTTCCTTCACGACTTTTTTTTTATCTGCGAGAGAAGACAGTGAATTTGTAAGCACTTTTCATTTCCAATTCGAAAGTTAGGTTAGGATCATTCTAGTCCTTTTTCTTTTACTATAAAAACATTTTTTGTCAAACAATTTAGCAAACAATGGTTCTTGTCACTGAATTAAAAAATATATAATAAATTGGGTAAATAATAATAATTATCTAAATTTGGCCTACACGTCCTCTGCAGTAAATATCTGAAGGAAGGTTAGTTGTGAAAACGTTTTCAACTTAACTGAAAAATTACCCACTGCTTAGTTAAATCTCATAAGGTCGCTTTACTGTCGGAAAAACGTTTAAAATAACTAAAGTTGACACTTAAACGTTTTTAGAACGTTATTCCCATTCCCAGAATATTTACTACTAGTGGTCGGTTGAGTAAACGTTATGACAACTTCGTAGCTTGACTGATGTCATGCTCAACGTTAAAACAACGTTGACCGGTGGTTTGGAGAGCGTCGTTTCATAAATGACTAATTTCTACACCAACTACAACGTTAATTTTGGTGTATTATGTGGTTGTCGTCGCCAAAATGCTAATTGGGATACCAGCTGAACTTCCTTCATTTCAGCTAGTTTCTCACGAGCATCTTCGCATACCTGTACAAGTGCTGTATTTAGTATGACAGATGGCCCTGAACGCTGAGTGATTATCTGAACAGATATACAGGATGATTTACGTAGGCCATACATTAGAAGTTTTTCAACTTACAGTTGGACTAGAAACTTGAAATTTGATATGCTGTCATAATCGATCATGTTCGTTCTACCTCAAATATTTTCAGTCCTACAACTGTACAGGGTATGCCAAAAAAGTCGTTACCAACTTGCTAATTTTAAATGGAAACCCACATTTTTTGTCGTGGTTCGATTGGCCTTCTGATTATGACTTTAGACAACCCAACTTATGTTAAGTTATCTATTACAGTTTTTGATATATTTCCATTTTTCTGAAAAAAATTACCGCTGTAGTAGTTCAGGAAAACACGTGTAGCCCGCAAACCGTTCAAAATTACGAAATTAAATTTATGGAGCAATTAGCAGGTAGTCCAGGCTATCACCTGATATCCCATCGAACGTCCCATTTTGTACCATATGGGCACAGGAGATTTTCGAATGTCGCATTATAAAATTGTCAAAAACTCAAATTTTTCAAATGTCACCTACCATTTTTTTTTAACCATTGAAAAGAAAATTGAATTTTAGAGTTATTTCAGCTTTACCTATAATAAAAATCAAGAAATGCCTTATCTTGCCGAATGATTCTGTGTTTATTCAAGTATGCCATGGAAACAAAAAAAAAATGGTAATAATTTGATCAAATATATTGCAAAATATTGACAGAACTCTAGCGTAAATGTTCAATATGACCACCATTTTTATTCATACAATCTATTACTCTGTTTTCAATAGATTGTGTAGAACTTCTGATTTCGTTGGGATCGAGACTGTCAAAAGTCTCAAATCATCTATATTGTGGACTGGTGAAGAATAAACCAAATCTTTTACCCTACCCCAAATATAATAAAAATCTAAAGGTTTAAGATCTGGAGATCTTGCAGGCCGCAGAAAATGGTCCTCGATTTCCCCACCAACGGTCATCAAACATGGATGTCAATTTAGTACCATCCATCTGGTACCATGAACGTGCAGCTCTAGCTAGTGGCAAATTGTCAAGGAATGTTTCTACTACGTTTTAAAGAATTTCTAAGTATCTCTCACTATTCAACTTTTCATCGTACATAAAATAGCGTTCCTCTTGGTTCATTACCAAACAAAACACATTTGTTCGAAATTGTACTTGATTTTCAACTTCCAACACCATATGTGGATATTCAGAATTTACTGAATGAATAGCTTTTTCAAAAGGATTGTTATTCACATATTTGAATGAAATCACAGAAGATCCCAACAGGACACTCTGTTTCAATGTATCCAATTATTTTGTGGTAATACCTACGTTGATTTGGAAAAAATATATTGTTGTCTTTGCAAAGTGATATTAATCTAGTTCAAGTAGCAAAACTCGAATATTTTTGAGAATGCTGGGATACTGTAACAGATTGTCTATAGTTTTGAAATTTTTGACATTTTTTTCATTTTTCCAGTTTTTAGTAAAGTTGGAAAATGATAAATTTACCAATAATACAAAAGGCTTTACTAGTCGCGAAAGTAATGTTTTATTGGAAATAGGGGAAATTTCATCAGAATTGGGTTAATGTTTATTTTTATTTTTTTTTGCAATCAGCTCCATTATTAGCATTGACTTCCGGTAGACAATAGCATCAACTAGCATGATCATTACTCAATTCCAAGGTTTCGTACAGTGTATAAATACCATAATAATACGGTTAGAAACCGGTGTTCACGTTAATAATAAGCAATAATTAGTATTCATCATTGGAAATCGGTTTAATGCATGTATACACAATGTGGTTTTGATATCCTTTGATAAGTTTTCTCGGGAAAACCAAACAAAAGCAATTCGCGTAAAAACACCTCGCCAATCAATTTGTTAACAATATATTATGTAATTGAAAGTATCCACAAATAGTGGATTTATTTGAACGCGAAATGAAGTCGATAATAAAATATTCTGTTGCACCTGAATCTAAAGCCAAGCAACGCACGGCGACGTTGTGGTTTGGAAGGTGGTGACTTATGGACGACCTCCTTTCGAAATTAATTCTCCTCGGATCGTGCTAGGAGTCGTACGTTAAAAGCTAAGGCTAAGGCGTTAATATTATTGGCTCGCACTAATTTCGACTTTTGAAGCCTGCCGTTCGTAAGGGGACGACAGCAGGTTAACGGAAGAAACAATTTTAACAATTAATAGTTTTTTTATCTACACACTTTTATCCACACTCATGAATCGTATAAAGTACCACTTCATCCACTAGTGAAATAATGAAAACTACAATTTCGAATCAATCACATTTTACTTATTTATTATTAATATTAACATTAACATTTACATTGATTCGAAAATAAACAAAAACCATTCAACACCTCCCGGTATTTTTGTACCTGATTTCATTAATTTTTGACAAGGTGACAGCCTTTTAAGAGCAAAATGTCGAATAATTTTTTGATAAAACGCTCGAGCTTCGTTATAGCGTTTAAATATTCATGTGTGAATAAAATGCTATCTAAAACACTTATACTTATAGTATATTCTTCAACGAGCTCATAATGCTCATTATATTATCTCACCAGGGGCCGCCAATTAATTAGGCCAAGCCGAATGAGATTACAAATATCTAGTAAAAACTCTCTCGATGTAAACATCTATAATATACTACCAACATTCGTAAAAAACATGAACCCCCACAAATTCAAAAAATATTTGAAAGACTTTTTGACAGCGCAAGTATGTTATTCTACAAAAGAATATATGGCTGCCATCACGGCCATGACTCATTGAATATGGCTGCCCTCACGGCAATGACTCATTGAACTTGTACCCCCGTTCCTGGATTGGACAATGTGTATATATTTATATCTGTTTATGCCGTGTATTTTATAATTTTATAACTATTACAATTTTTAACTTTTATATGTTTTATATATTTTTAAATCTAACTACTCTGTTATTTGACTTATCCTATCTGTATTACTCTGTTTGTACACCTAAAGGATCAATAAATCTATACTATACTATACTACACGCGAGTAGAAGACTATACTTTCTGTACGACTATATGAAAATTTATTAATGTGGTACTTATAATAATATCTATCGAAATTATTAATTTTCTAACCGAAATGTAGTGTAAATTAAAAAGGAATATAAGGAACAATATCAATTATATATGAATAGCTAAATGCTTGAGGAAACAAAAACTTTGGGATTCGAACTCAGGCTTTTATAACTACCCTTTTTCTACCGCGGATCCGTACCAATGGACCACACAGGTACATACAGAGTTTGAGCATGACGTATGACTAAAGAAACTCTGTCTGACCAGAAAATATTATTTGACATACCTTTGTTGCTAGAAGATTTCATCAGGAGCTGAAGTAAAAACTAAGAAAGAAAACATTCAATCTAACATTCGCGGATGCAAAGCCGTGACAAGTCCAACGAAGCAAAGCCTTCTTGAGAAATTTGTTTGGTACATTTGCTGTTTTGTCATTGGTCTAAACCTCCCAGTTACCGTGGATCCTAAAAATTCTAAATATGTGATTGGCCGAGAGAAATAATACAATGTAAGTTGAAAGTTAAATGTGAATAAATGAGTAATTACTTGATAACTGTTTTCACACTTGTTTCGAGAAATACTTGAAAATTTCGGAAATAAATATAAAAAAGACTAATGATTAATATCCCCCCTCCTGTTAACTTTTGAACGGTTTGACGTAGACACATGAATAAAAAACCGTTTCGAGGGTTTTACCAAAACTACTTTTTGAAATAAAAATATGGTGATTGCTCAATAGGGAGCACGGGGGGGCCCATCATCTCAACATTTTTTAATGGCATGGGGGTCAAGTGGCACATCGTCGAAAAGGAAATTCCATTCTCTTTACAACCATCCAATTTTTTTTTTGAATTTTGTTAATATTTTTTTTGCAATTCAAATTTGAAATATCAAATATAAATGCGAATCTGAATACTACTCATACCTCGATAAATTTGAACGGTTTGATGGGGAACAATGAAACCAAAAATTTTCTGATGGGTATTACCGATACCACTTTTTGAGAGAAGAAACATTACAATTACTCGACAGATGGCGCTAGGGGCACATTAACTTAAAAATTTCGAAAGGCATAAAAATCGAAATTGGGAAAAAAAATTCAAAAATATTTAAAATGGTTGTGAAGAGAATTGAATTCTCCTTTCAACGATGTGCCACTTGACCCCCATGCCATTTAATATTTTTGAGATGATGCCCCCCCCCGCGCCCCTATTGAGCAATCACCATTTTTTTTATTTAGAAAAGTAGTATTAGTGAAACCCTCGAAACATTTTTTTTATTCATGATTCTACTTCGAACCGTTCAAAAGTTAACAGGGGGGACTATTAAAAGCCGCACTGTATATAAAAATCTTCTGTGCGTGTGTAAGTCATTGAACACCTAAACGGCTGGACCGATTTTGATTAGAAATTTTGTGTGTGCTTATGTGGATTCGAGAATGGTTCAATTTCACAATTCGATTCACTATAAAATGTTTTTTTCGTTAATATTTTATTTATAAGTTGAATGTAGCAGCTGCTCCTAGCGACTTCGCCATAAAATGAGTTCGACAATAACATCAATAAGAGTTAGTCGGCGAAACAGAAATATAGCTAGTAGCTATCTAAAATATAAAATATAAGGACACATTTGCGCGCACTCAATTATATATCTCAAATATACAGTGTGGCCCATTTAAGATGGAAGCACCCTCATAAAACTTACATTTTTCAACCGATTGGAATGATTTTTTTTTCGTTAGGTAGACATCCAAGGAGTCTACTACGACACCAAATTTGATGAATAATCTCCATTTTCAGGGCCAACTCATTTTATTTATCGAGGTCCAAAATCTAGAAAAATTACTAGCGATCTTTTCAGAAAAAATCTAACTTCACCACTGGATTCGCGACATTTTCAAATGGTTCATATGTAAATTACGTTGAAATGCGTCAATGGATAAAAAAGTTATAAGGGAATGAAATTTGGAAAATATGCCGTTTAATTAACCCATCATGTCAATTTCAGAACTTTAATCAAAACGTTGACTACACCACTGTATTGAGGGTGTTTCGAAATATCACTGACTATAATTTCATTGAAATGTGTCGATACATAAAAATTATGAGATAAAATGACATTTTCCTGAAAATCCATTAATATATTTTTCAAATTTTATTATCTTATGATCTTTTTATTTATGAACAGATTTCAATGAAATTCTGACTAGCGATATATCGATACCTCCTCAATGCAGTGGTGTTTTTCGAATTTCGATTAAAGTTCTGAAATTGAATTGGTGGGTTGAATAAACGGCATATTTATCAAATTTCATTTCCTTATAACTTTTTTATTGATAAGCATTTCAACGTAATTCACATATGAACCATTCAAAAATGTCGCGAATCCAGTGGTGTAGTCAGTTTTTTTTCTAAAAAAATCACTAGTAATTTTTTTACATTTTTGACCTTGAAAAATAAGATTAGTTGGTCCTGAAAATGGAGCTTTAATCATGAAATTTGGTGTCCTGGTAGACTTTTTGAATGTCTACCTGAAAAAAAAAATCATTCCAATCGGTTGAAAAATGTAAGTTTTATAAGGGTGCTTCCATTTTAAATGGGTCACACGGTATGTATAAAAGGAGTCGCACGAATTATATTCTTAGCTGAAAAGGGAAACATTTAATTGTAATAATATTTTGTAATGATAAATCACATTTTTCATTTTTTCAATATTCATGGAGAATGTTCCCCTTTTCAACATGAATACCTCCCAAGAGGTTACCTTGAACGATGGAAAATAGCGACTAAAGTTTGTCTTTCAGTCGCAGATGATTCCACAACAGATTTTATGAATGTCCTATTCATATTTTCGAACTAAAATCAATATTCTTAGCATTCTTACTATTAAATAAGTATTATCAAAATTCCAAACAATCACGGGTTATATAATAAGTGGTATGATTATTACCGATAATTTTTTGGAATATTAATGAATTGCAATCCCAAAGCGGACTCGTTGTATTTTCTTGCATTGGGATTGCCAATGAATTGATATTCCAAAAAATTATAGGTTTTTAATCATACCACGAATTGTATTTAGGACGACAATATTTTTGAACTAAAGAAAAATCGTGTCACCTGGTAATTGATGCTTTACTTCTAGCCGTATTCAACGGAATACTCTTTTCCACGGCCTCACCTGTGATACCAATGGACATTTGTCCCCAACGATCGCTCAGATTGATAAATAAAGATAACTAGTCAAAACACATAAATTTGACGTTTATAATTTAAATCATTTTCACTTGACAGATGGTAAAACAAAAACTAAGCAGGTTTATCACCGTGAAAATACAGCGACAAGCTATATTTTCACTGTAGTTCTGATTCTATTGGCTGAATTTCAAAATTTGAAATCCACTGATTGGTTGTTAAGCAAGGAAATATATCGTCAAAGTTATAGCATATACCTCTAAGGAACTATTGGTCCTAATCTACACTAGGTAATCCAAGGTAGCTATGGCTGTTTGGTCGTCAGAAACTAGTTGACAACAATAACTAATGAAATTTGTGTAAATGGGCATCTATCCAGATAACGAATTCTTGATAACTATAAATTTAATTTAAGTAGAAATGAAAAGTGATAAAGATTGAACGGAGAAAATCGTGGATAGTGCAAATATGAGATTTCCTTGACACAGTTCAAAGAAAGAAAAAGGTATTCGTTGCTTCACGAGGATTGTTTATTTATTTTGAATACAAATCTAAGAAAATGAAAAGTTACTTGGATGGACTAGTTATTCGAAAGATAAGTCAACATTAACAATAATAATATTGACCTCGATGAATGTTATTTTAATATTCGCTTCAAATTTTCCATTTTGCGGGATAGTGTGAAGAGAAAGGGATTTCGACTCTGTCGAAATTATTCGTTTCATTTGTTTGAAACTCAACTCTCCAGCATACTCTTCGAACTTTATTCGAATAATCAATCAATAAAAATATGCCAAATTCATTTCATATTTGCAAAAAAATATGATTTGGTTATTTTTTTTGACAGTTGTAGAAAAAATACTGCATGAAACTCGTGAGTAAAGTATTTTTTTTACTCGTAGGAATGCTGCACTCCGCCTACGGCGTCGTGCGTCAACATTTCCTACTAGTAAAAAAAAAGTATCACTTTACTCACTTGATACATAAATTACTATTATTTCTTCTGGAGTTGATTTATCAATATCAAGAGCGTGAATGTTACCATTCTGGTATCAAATATGATTCCAGAATTGGCAAATTCTGTGAAGGTTGTGGAGAATAATACTTACATTGTATATTAGTCGTAAAAAATTTCAGTTCTAACGCAGCCGACTGTTTAATTTTTACACATAAGAGACGTGAACTTGCCTTTCACCAAAGTTCATGTGAGAGACAGGTGTGAACTCAATATTTCGAGAACTAAGAGGAATTTTCGTCATTGGGATTTACTGTATTCACTGAGCGTTTGCTGTTTTTTGAAATGAGATTTGCAAAACAATCAAAGCGAAGGTTCATGTGAGTGTTGGATTTCCCCAGATCGTTATACGTTTTTCGATGAGAATGTTAATGCCCTTTCATGCAGTGATATTATTCGAGTAACAGTAACTAAAACAACTGTAGAATACAGGACTGACCAATCAAGAAACTTATTTTGTTGAGTGAACATTGTGTTTGAAGTAATAAGTAGTTCAAATTGTATATTTCAGATATTGTAAAGTCCCGATGTGTTGAGAAAGCCTCGCATATTGTCTTTGTATTATTCATCTCCGTATACAGGGTGAACTACGACCACTCACAGAAAATTATACAGTGTGCTCTTCCCACCAAAGCAAGTAGACAATAAAGTAAAATTTGAAAATCTGTTCGAAAAAAATAGCATTTTGTGAGTTTAGGGAAGCGCTAAATTGGAGAAACATTAGAGGTAACATTATAATCACCATGTGGAGTTGAACAAACCTTATTTCTCAATGTGAGGTATTTCTCGATTCTTTTTCTTTGTCACATTCCGATTTGGGGATAAAATTTGGCCCATGCAAGGAATATGACAACTATCCAGGAATTTCATAATATTAATGTAATAATAATAATTTTTAAATTAAATTTTCACCCACTTCCAGTCTTCCGAAAAATCTTAACAGCTGCCATAAATTGTTTTTTCTGTTTTGCTGCTGTAACGTGAGCTATTTAAAAGATTGGATCACATTAGATTGCAAAAACGAGCGAAGCTCGGTCGCCCAGGTACTTACTATTAATGTATCACAAAAAAAATTATCACGTTTATCAGTTTTCACTAATAGAATAGTTGGAAAATAAACTATGTGAAATACCTTCTCTTCTAGGTATTTGTAATGTTGCAATCTTAGTTCGATGAACTACTAAAAATTCTGTGAATCGACAGTTGTTGATATTTCCCATTCAAAATGTCATGTATAAAATATTATGCAGAATTTCTGAAGTTACTAAGATCAGATATTTCTGGAAGATAAAATCGCAATTTAATCCAGTACGATTGGGTTTCGAGACGAGGATCGATTGTAGCACAATCAAGCTTGGTATGCTAGTTGTTGGAACCATGATAAACAGAAAAAAAAATATTTACCAAAATTCCAGGTGTGAAACATCTTTTTTTTTTCGTTTAAAAATAAATAAATAGATTTTTGATGTCATCTTGGAAAGTATATAATTTATTGGAAAAACAACTCAACAAGGTGAAAGACAGTTCAATTTTCCACAAAAATGATTCCCAGTAATTTTTTATGAAATTTGTTCATTTTCTCAGAAAACGTCATTGAACGCTGACATCAAATTTCAGGTTCACGCTTACTCGCCGCTGAAAGTTCTGGCGGAGCCGAATATTTGATCGGTCATTACTCTGCTAAAAATTATCGGAGAAGGAAAAGGAAAAGTTTATATCGTTTTTGATGACTTCTACCTTATAATATGCGAGCATTTGAGTACCTAAAATGTGTTTTGTCGATGATCCGCAAATCATTAATAATTTAGTCAATATGGAATTATTATACTAAAGCAGCAACCCATACCCTCTTTGGAATATACGCAACAATTTTAGAGTGGTGAAACAGGTTCCACTTTTACATGCCAAAAAAAAAACTTTGTTTTACTCATACTTCATTTTCAACTTACCCATAAAACCGGCATTCTCTTCAGTAAATGTTGAAAATAATCGCTTATTCATATCCTGCATATATGTTTAATGACACTATTGTGAAGCGCAAACCTCAAGCTTGAAATCACATACTCCATTTTTTATGTAGGATATACAGTGACCGCCAAAAAGTATGTACCATATGGGAAAAAAGTTTATTATTAGAGTATTGAACAAAAGATTGAAAAAAAGATTCTTGGGAAAAGTTTGTGCATGTCCGATAACCTAAAAATCGATTTTGACACATGTCACGTGATCGCTGGTATGGCGGCAAATTGAAAAAAATTACCATGAATAGTCAAAAAGTCGGATAAAATGGCAAGATATCGAAAAAAGTTATTTGAAAAAGTTGCTTAGAATTCAATTTTATACACATATACAAAGTTTGAGAAACTTATGTGGGAATATTGAAAACAGCAATTTTTTTTAAATAGTTTTCTAGCTGTAGAAAAATATCAAATTATTTTCTTATGAATTGCTTTACCATACTGGAATATTCGTATTTCGATGATAATAACAAAACTTTCTCATTTTCTCCACACCAGAGAGCACTAAATTGAAAAAATTGAATTTTGTCAGAACCCTTGCTGTTACATTGATTCGTATCTAATAGATATATCACAATTCCACTATTGTTGCGATGATAGGGAAATCCAAAAATATCGTGTTTTTCAGATTATAATCAATTTTTGATGATAATCGTGCACGAACGTTTCACTTCGCACATAATCTTGAAAATAGTGCGTCAAATTAAAGAGGCTTGAGTTTCAACATTGCATACGAAGTTAAACGCTCTGGCACGATTATCATCGAAACTTGATTATAATCTGGAAAACATCATGTTTCTGGAGTGTCATGTCATCACAATGGTCGTGGAATTCTGATATAAGTGTTAGTTACGAACCAATGTAACAGCCAGGGTTTTAACAAAATCCAATTTTTTAAATTTAGTGCTTACTGGTGTAGAGAAAATGAGAAAGTTTTGTCATTATCATTGAAATACAAATGTTTCAGTATGGTCAAGCTATTCATATGATAATAATTTGATATTTTTATACAGCTAGGAAAATATAAAAAAAAAATCTATTTTCAATTTTCTCTCATTATCTTTTCAAACTTCGTATATGTGTATAAAATTTAATTCTAAGCAATTTTTTCAAATAACTTTTTTCGATATTTTTCCATTTTACTCGACTTTTTGTGTATTCATAGTACTTTTTTTCAATTTGCCGCCATACCAGAGATCACGTGACATGTGTCAAAATCGATTTTTAGGTTATCGGACATGCACAAACTTTTCCCAAGAATCTTTTTTCTAATACTCTAATAATAAACTTTTTTCCCATATGGTCCATACTTTTTGGCGGTCACTGTATATGAGCGATTACTTGGTGATTCGTTCTCCGCACTGATCACAAATCGGAGGGTCTCTGCCCTCTAGAAGAAATAAATGCATATGTTAGTTTTGTGTGTCCAAATTTCAGCCGATGTATTTTGACTCTTTCAGCTCTGGGCATAGTTGTAGGGGGTCGCCACGATCGGATATACTGTTTCAGTGATTTTATATTGTTATCAACCTGGTTCCATTGCTCTTGCCAGATCATTAACAGCTCCGACTTGTATTTTGTTTTGATATCATCCAACCTTATGATTCTGGCTTCAGCAATTTCAGTCTTTGCAGCATTACGTGCTGCTAAGTCGGCCATTTAATTTCCTAATATTCCGACATGGCTTGGTGCCCATATGAATGTTATCGCTTTCTCATTATGATTATGGATATGATATATCAAAGACAATATAATTTTCACGAGCGGATCTTCTAGTATTAAAAAGTTTAGTTGCATGTATTATATAAGGAGCTTGAATGAAAACGTATACAATTTTTAGTAGGTATAGTGTTATAGGTCGTTAGTACATTTTTTCCTGTTTCTTGTAACGAGTTTCATGAGACTTATTTCTCCATTATGTCACTGGCCTTGACGTGGACATTTTGAATTATTGAAATGGAGAAATAACAACAATTAATATTCTTCGGAAACCCAAATACAGGTCCTACATACGAAAACATAGGTGGGTTTTCCGAAGTGATTACGTCAATTAAATCAGAAATAAAAATAAGGATATTGTGTGAACGAATCACTTCGGTTATTATTGAAGCTATGATGGTCTAAAAGTATAACATCAAATATTATTGAAAGAAGATTATGAGATAAGAAGGGAAATTTAGGTTCCGTTCAGTTTATTCAAGATGGTGGTAATTTTTTTAAAAGGAATATTTGTAACCTTTTGTGCATCAAACTAATACTATTATACTATATATGATGAAAGCATTTATGAATTATATTGACATTGTCGCTCTTTATTTGTGGAACTGGAAGTATGTTTTGTTATTCACTCATACAAACATATGACCATCAAATATGGCAAGGGATTTTTTTCACTTTCAAAACCAAATTTGATTTTTCATCCTAGCTTTTTAGTAATTTCATTTTTTTGATAAGACGTGCGCGATTCGATGACAATTTTGACAAAATATCAACATTGATTTTCGCGTGAACTATATGGCTTACACAGGAACGCAACTAGACAACTTTTTTCTTAGGAAACTGGTCAAGTTTCCTTTTTTGTAATGAGCACTCTTCAATATTTTCAACAGATGATTAAAACTGCCTTTTTTGACACAAGGAGTTTTTTTAGGGACAGCGCCTTTTCCTTGAATGATTTCACGAAGAATTCTTCATTTGAAAATAGGTCCGCAATCTTGTTGCTTTCTCATTTTGCCGCGCCCACGTGTTCATGTAAAGTTAGTTGGTTGATTGATTTATGGCTAAAGGCCGATTCAGATACATGGGTGCCCACCCTGATTTTTCGACCCTGCAGGAGAAATGCATACGCATCGACGTTCACACTTGTGCCTATCGGCGTGCGTGAGAAACGCATGGAACATGTTCTAGTTCACATAATGAAAGATTCAGGGAAATATACGACGGGATAATTTGAAAAGCTCAAATACCGTACCTATAGTATTGAGAAAATCAATACAGACCCAGAGAAAATATGACCATGTTATAGAAACGGAAGTGAAAGGCGCGTATGTGAATGGTCTTGCAGTTTTCAGACACACGAGTCAAAACTGGTTATGCATGTAAATTGCACGTGCTTCATAAACCCTGGATGGACAACCATGTATCTGAATCGGCCTTAACGAGCGATATACCGTTTTTTTTTTATCCTTATAGGAGTGTCCCTTAACACTGAGACCTACCGGGATTTATGGTATTGTTCTGTCGTCAGTGGTTCCTAGTTGAATAGGCCTGTGTTTTTCACTAGGTTCAGTAGTCTATTCAGAAGGTAACTTGTGGTAGAAGTCCATTGTGTTTCGAAGTGGAGTGGTATACATTTACGATGCAGAAAAACTCAAAGTCATCTCCACAATTTAATAAAGCAACCCAATGCTATGTAATGGAACGATCAAAAACAATCGATCAGTTCAACAGTATCGTAGCAGTACATATTTCGAACCTATATATAGGTTTATCATCAGCTAAGTTTAAATTCTAGAATAAAAGAAGAACAGTGTAACTATCAGTAATGTTACTTACATAGAGAGGAAAACTTGTTAAAATAGAAACTTTAATGAAATTAAAAATTTGTCACCACAGGTTCCCACAAGGGGTTATGTGGGCTCTAAAAAACATTATGTGGTTCATCCACTTGTTGATACTGTTGTTAATTTTCTCAAATTTAAGTTACAGGGATATAAGCTCTAAGCTTTCCTCATTGTTTCTGTTTATGATACTATTCATAAAAGAGTATATAGGCTCCAAGCCTCCCTTATTTCAATTTATTTTTAAATTGTGGTGACACATTTTTAAGTTTATCAAAGTTATGGAGCCGCCAGTAAAAAAATGCGCCGAACAGCTACTTATACTCCTTTCGAGCTCAGGAATGGAAGTACTCACATCGAAGTTACAAAATCCAAAATATTTTTGATTTTGAGTAGAGACCAGCCGAGAAACAAGGGAAAATATTTTGATAAATTGTAGCCGTCTTCTATATATTCCATCCGTTGAGATATGTTGAGAAAGTGACCAGTTATCATCTGACAAAGCGGAAGGAAATTTGGTTGGGGCTGGGGCTCTAATTTTGAAAATTTTTCTCCCGAAAATGTCTCAGGTCAAAAATTAGCAGGTTTCTTATATTCTCACTTTTTAGTTCATCGGTTTCATTTTGACCCTGAGATAGCTAAAATCAAGGTAGAAGGAATTTTAACAGGGACGGGTAACAGAGGGGCGGCAAAAGGGGGCACTCGAAAAGCTCGCGGGACCGGCTATGTTCAAAAATTGGAAAAATGGATTTGGAATGATGATTAGGCTCTGAAATTTCAGGTGGCACTTCTTTAGGGACCAAGAAAAGCAACCCTCCAAGGAAGGAGTTTTCGTCCAGTTTTCACCCCCTACCACCCCTTTCAATTATGGCCCTTTTTATGACTATTTTCTCGAAATGAAAAATCCTCTGTATTAAAGTACATATGGACGAAAACTTCTTTTCGATGTTTTTGTACCACTTTATATTTATAACCTTTAGTTACTGCAGTTTCGTCCTATATGGACATTTTCAAAACTATAATTCAAACTGATAATTGACTATATCAATACACGCCTTTTATACCTGGCATCTCTTACAGATAACAATTTAACCCCTAATTATATCCTTATACCTGATGGATATGTGTTTATGCTCGACAATGTGGAAGGGCTGCATTGAATACGGGTGAATATACTAAATCTACCTGTCGTTCAATAGATTACAACCGCAATATTTATGTTTATAAATTTCTAACGATTCTAAATAAATGGCATTGCACTGGAATTGGTTTCTTCTAGGACAATATAGTGACATCGGTTGGAGTGATAGCTTTGAATTAAACATAAGATGAGTTTGAAACGTCATCAACGTTAAGTATTAGTCAAAATACGACAAAAAATTTAAAGGAGCTGCACATTAGGTCTTTGACACCCTAGGATCGGCCCTGGATGTCATAGCCATTTTCTGGAAATAAATATATATTCCGAAAATTGTTTCAAATTAAGACGAGTTTATACAAATAAAATAATGAATAAGATAAGATAATTTAAGTAATAAGGTATAAAAACCACAGTTTATACGGATCACTAAATAAAATAATGATTAAAGAATCAACCAATACAATCACGGCTTTGATGACAGTGACGTTTTATGTTCTGTGTAAATTGTGTCAAATTGAGCTGTCATCTGTCAATATATTTTCTGCCATTCTGCCCGTTTATTTATCTCATACCTATATAAAAATAAGATTATCTGAAAAAAGTTCTCTAGACAATAATAAAAGAAAATTCGTATCTGACATCTATGAAAAAATTCAAATCCTTTGCTTCCAATGTGGCGCATTAATAGTTGAATGACAGAAATGACGGAGACAGAATTGATTTAGGTCATGCGCATTATCATTTTCCAAATAAAATAAAATAAAAAAGATGAAAGTTGGTCATCTTTTAATTTATTCTTATTCTTATGCTTAACTTATTTCCTGTATAAACGGTTCCATGGAAATGCCCATGTTGAACTTTCTTATTTCATTTTATTTTTAGTTCTTATTTTGTTTTATTTGCTGTATAAACTCTACTTTACACCTTTAATTCAAAATGACAAAACCGTATTGTTGGCAATACTGTACTTTTGAACGTGTCCACCTCTGAATTTTCTAAATGATAGCTTGTTGAAAATGTTCAGCAGGCCAATCGTCTTGGCTTACCGTGTATAACTTACCTTCTGGGAACTTTCAGCAAATGCGATATTTCCCCATTTTCAAACACATATTTTGATCTGGGTAAAAACCCATCAAGATCAAAACTACTTAACCCAGTAGGCGCCAGCGGTATCACGCAGTGTGAAAGAGATTCGTCAGTGTTGTGGGTGAGGAGAATTGGCATCAAAGTGAGGACCGCCAACTGTTTCTATGTTGAAGAAAGAAGTGAATTTATAACGTTTCTTGTTGGTGTTTTTCTATTGTTGGGTGAGTTGAAATCGTTTATAGTCATTTCATCGTTTCCAATTAATAATAATAATAATAGTAACGTTTAATAAAAACAACAATCTGTTTATGATAGGGAACACAACTGATGAACTGAAAAAATTGAAATGAATATTTTTTTATGTTAATAGATATTTCTTCAATTTAATTTTGAATGAAGTTAAACTTTTTGACACTTTAAGGAATTTTGGTAAATTATTAAATTGGATTATACCATTATCGTAAATAGATCATTTGCCTATATCTGCTTTAACCTGAATTAGGGTTAAGTCATATGCTTGCCTTGTTGAATGGCTATGATTAATTTGATTTAACTGTAATTGGAATGCTTCAGTTTATTTTTGACAGAAAAAACTAATAAAGATATTTTGTATTTATATAGATTTATAGTTGGTTCGCGATAGTCTAAATAGAAAATACATTTTATTGCTTTGTTTTGAAGAATTTTTAGTGGTTTGGGAACACATAATTAGGCAGTTCCCATATTGAAATCAAATATTATAATTTTGAGTAAATTAATGAAAAATATTTGCATTTTCTATACCTCAAAAGAACTTGATTTCGAATTCTATAAAGAACCCCAACAACTGGAGATAATACTCTTTTTCTCAGTATTTCAATTTGTGTAGACCATGATAAATATTGATCAATATACAGTGTGACCCATTTAAGATGGAAGCACCCTTATAAAACTTATATTTTTCAACCAATTTGAATAATTTTTTTTCGTTAGGTAGATATTCAAAAAGTCCACTAACCACCAAATTTATGAATAAATCTCTATTTCCAGGGCCAATTAATCGTATTTTTCAACGTCAAAAATCTAAAAAATTACTAGCGATTTTTTTAGAAAAAATCTGACTACACCACTGGATTCGCGATATTTCCAAATGGTTCATATCTGAATTACGTTGAAATGCGCCAATCAATGAAAAAGTTATAAGGGAATGAAATATGAAAATTATGCCGTTGAAAAATAAAAATTATGAGATAAAATACATTTACATATTTTTAAAATTTTATTATCTTATGATTTTTTTATTTATGAACAGATTTCGATGGAATCTTGACCAGTGATATATCGAGACCTCCTGAATACAGTGGTGTATTCCGAATTTTGATAAAAGTTCTGAAATTGACTTGGTGGGTTGATCACACGGCATATTTTTCAAATTTCATTCTCTTATAACTTTTTTATTAATTGACGCATTTCAACATAATTTACATATGAACCATTTGAAAATGTCGCGAATCCAGTGGTGTAGTCAAATTTTTTATAAAAAAATCGCTAGTAATTTTTTTAGATTTTTTATCACGAAAAATAAGATAAGGTGGCCCTGGAAATCGAGATTTATTCATGAAATTTATGGTGTCCTAGTGGACTTTTTGAATGTCTACCTAACGAAAAAAAAATCATTCTAATCATGAAAAATGTAAGTTTATAAGGGTTATTCCACCTTAAATGGGTCACACTGTATAAACCCAAAAATGGTATTTCATTAGAGTATTTGATCGAACAATTTTTGAATTAAATAGGAATTTCATAAAAATCTGAAAGTTCTTTTAGAAACATACATGTATGAATATTTCGAATAACTTATTGTTAATTTGTGGAAAGGCAGCCATGGAGATAATATATCCAAATCGTTCAACATTGTTCTATTGATTTCTTCTACATTATTTCCTGAATTGAAAATAGTAATTTACGTAACAAGTCCGGAAAAAACTGTTTTCGGACGTGTTGCGTACACAATTTTAAATCGTACGGAAAAGTACAACTTTTAAAACGAAAAATCGTGCGGAAAAGTTACTTTTCCGCACGCTCGTAGGAAAAACTAATTATCCACTAGCTACTACAGGCTGGCAGATACTTTTTTCGGCAACCGCCCGGTAAGTACCTACTTCCCGGACGATTTTTCTTTGAGAAAATATCACTTCCCGGACTAGTCCGGGAAATGCCTGAATTTCAATATAAATAAGAATTAGAATGTTTCTGTTATTACCTATCTTCTGTTCGCATTTCGGTATTTAATACAAATAAGAATTAAAATGTTCGAAATTTTCTTCTACAAAGAAATATAAAAAATAAATGTGTCACTATTTGTTATTCTATACGGTTTCCGAAAAAATTGTGTACGCAACACGTCCGAAAACAGTTTTTTTGGACTCGCAGACTTCTAGGACGAGCGTAAAACAACAGTGTTTTCCGGACTTGTTACGTAAATTACTATTTTGTTTTCAAAATTGAAACTTCAAAACCTTTTCATTTATAGGTATTATGTAGGCCCATTTCATGAATTTATCAGGAATTTTACCATGACTGTTCATTTGATGATTTTCTTATTATATATTCATAAAATACTTGGATAAAACGCATTTTTCAGCATGTTATGGTGTTTAATATCGAATGCACGTTGTGGTTATGCACTATTTTGTTGTGAGGCCCTCGCATCTTATTTCGCAGAACCTGATTTTAAAAATCTCCAGAAACCAGAAAATAATAGGTCAACGCTCGGAAGTGAGATCAAGCAGTTTGTTTCGCAAATGTGATGAAAAAAAATCTTTCCAATAGGACGGAAAATTAACGTTTTATAAGGGTGCTTCTGAATACAATAATTTACATGAATATTGAAATTTGATTGGTGATGTCGCTGCATGCGTATTCACTAGAGCATTCGTTCCGCATGAGCACCGAACGAGCAAATGCTCGTACAGCATGACGCATCCTGAGCTTGTACCGAGCAGCCCATGTGCTCATTCGTTGCTCATGTGGAACGAATGCTCTAGTGAATACGCATCTTTAGATCTTGGATGAGGACGTTTAAAATCCAATATTAATCATAACTTCGGAAAAGCATACATCAAAAATTTTTTTAAAAAATGTGTCATTAACGGCCCGGTCTATAATATTTGTATACATGTGAATACATGGAATAGCCAAAATCCCCGAAATATGGAATAGGCGTTATTAGGTGATAGTTCGTAAAACATAATTATTTTCTGGAAACGAGTAACATCAGTTGAATGAATAAATAACAATGTTTAGGTAAAAACAATAAATTGGCTCGTTTTCTATATACTTCTGTTTCCACTATCAAATAAAAATCTATAAATTTTTTGCAGGTAAACACAACAACGGCAAGTGATATCCGACCATGGTGAGTACCTACCTACTGAAAACTATTATTTCCTCCTACCCCCACAGAAAGTACACACTTTCCTCCCTCAAGCCAGGGAGGAAACTCATACTTTTCCTCCCCCTCATTAAAGTAAGTTGTAAACGACGAAACTTGTGAATCTATTATAATCAAATTGTTTCCGAAATTTCTAGAACATCTTATATATCCTGTATTCTGGTAAAAATCAAACATGAATGTTGCTTCTACTTTAGTTCTTTGATAGCTATTTTTCTACGTTCATGCAAAAAACAAAACTTTATTGAACTATATTTGGTGGAAAAACTGTCTCTTTATTGCACTGAGTGAGTGCTAAATTTGGCGTCGATTTGAAAGTTTATGTCTGTCATGATGACAGAACGCTATAGTAGAATGACAGATGAGTGCAATAAAGACTTTATTGCTATACGCTATAGTAGAATGACATATGAGTGCAATATAGACTTTGTTGCTATACGCTATAGTAGTTTGACAGATGAGTGCAATAAAGACTTTATTGCACTCATCTGTCATTCTACTATAGCGTTCTGTCATCATGAAAGACATAAACTTTCAAATCGACGCCAAATTTAGCCCATTTTCTGTGAGATTGTATTACGTTTTAAATAGTTGCATGTTTCATCATATTCATTATATAATGGACTATGGAATTAGTAGAAAATGCATTTTGTTAAAAATAAAATTATTTCCTTCGAATATCATCTGAATTACACAAAATGTTTTTGAATTACTTTTAGCAGTTAGATTTAAACAAACCATGTCTTCCTTATAGTCTAGTGCCACCTAAATGAAACATTTTCTGGTTTTTGCATGAACGTAGAAAAAATATTGTATGAAACTCGTGCTAAAAGAGTTTATTGCACTCGACGTGTTGTCCATCTCGGCCTGATGGCCTCGTCGGACAATTTCACGTCGAGTGCAATAAACACCTACTTTTTGCACTTGTTGCATAAATAACTATTGTGTATTTAGAGTGCAAAGTGATTGATTGTCGTTCGACAAAATTCACACATTATTTTTTCTACAAGCGCAGCTCTTAGAAAAAAAATGATCGACACTTCATTCAAATAGGCACATAACATTACTAATGAGAAAATCACTCAATAGCAATCCGAAATGTATAAGCTATCTAAATGTCCAATAATTCAAATCACTAACAAGAAAAAAGTAAAATAACGTTCTTAAAAAAAAAAGTTGCAATTGCCAGGAGCTAGCCATTGCACCACCGCAGATTCTCAGATGGACATGACTGTATTGTCTGTACTTTCCATCATGCAAGTATAGGTCGGTTTTAGACAAAAGCAGTTGAGATGCGTTTTAAATTTACAAAAAAAGTTTCATTGAGTGAGTAGGAGGAAAAATCATATCTATGTATTACATAGGAGAAAAGTACCTTTTCCTCCCTTGGATGTTTACTGCCCGACAGGAAGGGAGGAAAAGTGACACTTTCCTCCCTAGTAATACAAATAGCTATTAATGAGTTGCGAAATAGGGAACAGAGAGTAAAACAAAAAAAGTTTATTTTATAGAAAAAAACCTTCGTTTCCTGGATTCATTCATGTTTCAAATATAAAATAAAACGATAAGATTATTAACCTTGGTAGTCTTGGGATCCCCTTCTATTCAAAGTTAATTGTCTCATGATTTCATATCGAACAATACAAGTACCTATCTATAAATAACTTCTCAAGCTTCGGGGAAAGTCATTGAAATTGACACGGTATCTTTTAGGGTGAAAGAAACAATTGCTCATTGATTCTATCAAATTGTCAATCGAAACCGGACTATGTAAGAAAAGGCACTACACAAATCGAATGGAAGAATGATTGTTGCTGAATTTGCGATAGGTTGTATTTCGATTATGTTAATTTTGTCCACTCCGAAAATATTATATTCTTCAACGAGCGTATACCGTGAGCACCATATGTAACGGATAAATTCATTTTCTACGTTATTAGCCATTTTCAAGAAAAACCCTGAAACACGTCGATTTATGTATTTGAAAAGACACTCTGTGACATAAAAAAAATCCCCCCTCCTTCACACCCCTCAACGTGACAGCAACCCCCCCCCCCAATTTTTTTAAATGCAATAGGAGGTCAAGTGATACCTCATTTGGAAGGGTATTCAATTTTCTATACAGCCATATCTTTATTTTTTAATTTCGTTCATGCGCCATAATGAAAAAATATTGTTCAATAGGCTGAAATGTTGAAAGGTATCACTGAATCCGCTGTATTATGCCATTCACCTTCAATTGTTTTGGTTTATTTACAAACCGTTTTTTGTCAGCAGTGACAGTTGAGTAAAAAATTTTATGTTCTCTGTGAACTTGCTGAAGAGAACAGTTTTGCAGTTGTTGGTTGTGTTTCTTGTTCAGTATAACTTTCGGACAATAGGCTGAAAGTTCTAGCAATGTCTCATTTGACTGAACGTCAAAGAATAGAAGTGTTAATAATGCTAGGATGTGGGGACAAAACTAGAACCCAGAAGAATGTAAGTGAAATGTTCCATAATAAATATCCTGATCATCACATTTCTCAATCTACCGTTAGTAGAATAGAAACAAAATTTCTTGAATTTGGGACTGTCAAAGATATTTCAAAACCAGGCAGAAGGTTATTGATTGACGATGGGAAGAAATTGGATATTTTGGTAGACATAGAGGAGAATCCACATAAACCTACCCGACAACTTGCCGCCGATTACGACATACTCAAGTCAAATTGCGTGTTTTTAAAAGTGAAAAGTACCAGCCTTATAAAGTACAATTGGTATATGAACTCAACAAAGACGATCCAGATCGCAGAACTGAGTTTTGCGAAATAATGGAAGCCAGGTGCCTGCGGGATCCATCGTTTAAAAAATATATATTGTTTTCCGACGAGTCAACTTTTTTTTTAAATGGAACCGTCAACAGACAAAATTGTCGATATTGGAGCCGAGAAAATTCCCATTGGATGATGGAGGCCCACACTCAATGTCCCAGAAAAGTAAATGTTTGGGCAGGGATTATAAATAATCGCATAATTGAACCATATTTTTTCAACGAAATATTAAACGGTGAACGTTACTTGGAGTTTTTGACTAATTTTTTAGTTCCAACGCTAAAAAGACTTTTTCCAGATAATGACAATCCGAATCAAATAGATAGGAATATCTGGTATCAGCCAGCCCGTTTTCCCGACATGACACCGCTTGACTACTTTTTGTGGGGTTACCTGAAATCCAAAGTATACGTCAATAGACCAAACAATATTGAAAGTTTGCAAATCAAAATTAGAGTATCACTCCCGAAACCATTCAAGATGTTGTTGATAACTTTCAGCAACGTCTTCATTATTGTCAAGAAACAAATAGCTGTCAGATTGAACATTTGATCTGAAAAATTTCGTTAGTAGCACATTGATTGATACCGCTATAGTACATGATTTAGATAACACAATTTATTCAATTGTTTTTTCATGGCGCATGAACGAAATTAAAAAAATGAAGATATGGCTGTATCGACAATGGAATACCCTTCAAAATGAGGTATCACTTGACCTCCTATTGCAAATAAAAATATTGGGGGGGGGGTTGCTGTCACGTTGAGGGGTGTGAAGGAGGGGGGATTTTTTTGTCACAGAGTGTCTTTTCAAGTACATAAATCGACGTGTTTCAGGGTTTTTCTTGAAAATGGCTAATAACGTAGAAAATGAATTTATCCGCTACATATGGTGCTCACTTTATAATGCTTACTATACGCGAGTAGAAGACTATACTTTCTCTACGACTACACGAAAATTTATAAATTTACTCAACTCCTTCCTCTGGATTGTTTCTTCAAAAAGCATAAATCACACCTCTTGCACAATTCTTCAACGCCACTGTGATAATTCACCAAGTAAAATCCTTCTTCAATTAGAGCTAGAGAAGATATAGTCCGGGAGCCGACCGCTGAAAATGGCACCTGATCGGTTAAAGGACATCATATATTATTGGAAAAGGTAGTATTCAAGTAGATGAAAGCAATGATATAAAAGCCTCAGTCCCCAGCCAGTCACTTGACTAGGCAACCATTTTTTGATTTTTTAAATCTGTATCTGTGTGGTCCAGTGGTACGGCCCCGCGGAAAACTTAAAGGTTGTTATACGAGCGTGAGTTCGAATCCTACTGGTGGAAGTTTTTTTTTTATTTTTCCCCTCAAGCATTCAGTCATTCATGTATAATTGTTATTCTTCCTTATATTGCTTTGTAGTTTATACTACTTTTTGGTAATAAAGGCAATAATTTCGATAGATACCTATGAGTATCACAAACTGAGCTTTCGTCATAAATTTTCGTGTAGTCGTAAAGAAAGTATAGTCTTCTAATCGCGTATAATGAGCATTATACGCTTGTTGAAGAATATACTATTCCTCATTTGAAGTCCACCAGCACCTAAACATACACTCTCATGGTTGATGTTTCCGAAAAAATCCATTTCATCCGTCGGAAAAACGTCCATCACAAATCAAAAACCCTCGTATTTTTCTGGAACATCGTGGACAAGCCCGACAAGCTGCTGATATTCATCTTTTTCACAAGTATTTTATTGCAGGTGCTCTATGGAAATACTGACAGTACTTCAACTTTCCGGCATCTTATTTACCTGACGAGTTCAGATTTTCCCTTTGAAGCTCATAATATCCTCGAAAACTTACAATCTTCAGATATTTTAAAATTGCTTATTGAAAGGCCATTTTGAAGGCTTCCGGAGAGCAAAGAGATTATTTTCTCCACAACCATTATGAAATGTGTTTTAGTTCGAAAATATGAATAGGAAATTCATAAAATCTTTTGTGGAATCATCTGCGACTGAAAGAAAAACTTTAGTCGCTATTTTCCATCGTTCAAGATAACCTCTTGGGAGGTATTCATGTTGAAAAGGGGAACATTCTCCATGAAAATTGAAAAATGTGACTTATTTGTAATATCTAACAGAAAACAACTACTTCCCCGGCACAAGCCACGCTGGACATTGAACTACATCTGATAGATATTGTGAAAAAAAGTTCCGAATTAATTTTCAATAATAGAACATAATATACATTTTCTACTTTCCACTTTTTTTGTGTGGTTTGTGTGCGTAAAGTATTACAATATTTCACTATCACCATACGATTTCATTATTAAACGGAAAAGCGTAAAAAAAGTGCACTTTTTTTAACGGCTGTTGCTAGGCGACAGACAGTTCCATGCAACAACAGTGACAGATCCGAATAATAACGAAATCCTGTCAGAAAGCCAATTATCATTTTCTTTGGCAACTAATAACCTATAAATATCTGATATACAAATGTTTCATCAATAATATTCTTAGCATTCTTACTATTAAATAAGTATTAAGTTACAACTATCGCGGCGAATATATTCAGGGGTAATATAATAAGTGGTATGATTATTACCGATCATTTTTTGGAATATTAATGAATTGCAATCCCAAAGCTGAAAATACAACGAGTCCTGCGGACTCGTTGTATTTTCTTGCATTGGGATTGCCAATGAATTGATATTCCAAAAAATTATAGGTTTTTAATCATACCACGAATTATATTTAGGACGACAATATATCGATTCGAAATAAAGAAAAATCGTGTCACCTGGTAATTGATGCTTTACTTCTAGCCGTATTCAACGGAATACTCTTTTCCACGGCCTCATCTGTGATACCAACGGACATTTGTCCCCAACGATCGCTCATATTGATAAATAAAGATAACTAGTCAAAACACATAAATTTGACGTTTATCATTTAAATCATTTTCACTTGACAGATGGTAAAACAAAAACTAAGCAGGTTTATCACCGTGAAAATACAGCGACAAGCTATATTTTCACTGTAGTTCTGATTCTATTGGCTGAATTTCAAAATTTGAAATCCACTGATTGGTTGTTAAGCAAGGAAATATATTGTCAGGGGTAATATAATAAGTGGTATGATTATTACCGATAATTTTTTGGAATATTAATGAATTGCAATCCCAAAGCTGAAAATACAACGAGTCCGCAGGACGAGTTGTATAATAATAATAATTCAAGGTAGCCATAGCTGTTTGGCCGTCAGAAACTAGTTGACAACAATAATTAATGAGATTTGTGAAATTGGGCATCTATCCAGATAACGAATTCTTGATAACTCTAAATTTAATTTAAGTAGAAATGAAAAGTGATGAAGATTGAACGGAGAAAATCGTGGATAGTGTAAATATGAGATTTCTTTGACATAGTTCAAAGAAGGAAAGGTATTCGTTGCTTTACGAGGATTGTTTATTTATTTTGAATACAAATCTAAGAAAATGAAAAGTTACTTCGATGGACTAGTTATTCGAAAGTCAAGTCAACATTAATAATAATAATATTGACCTCGATGAATATGTTATTTTAATATTCGCTTCAAATTTTCCATTTTGCGGGATAGTGTGAAGAGAAAGGGATTTCGACCCTGTCGAAATTATTCGTTTCATTTGTTTGAAACTCAACTCTCCGGCATACTCTTCGAACTTTGTTCGAATAATGAATCAATAAAAATATGCCAAATTCATTTCATATTTGCAAAAAAATATGAATTGGTTATTTTTTTTTGACAGTTGTAGAAAAAATACTGTATGAAACTCGCGAGTAAAGTGTTTTTTTTACTCGTAGGAATGCCGCACGACGCCGTACTCCCACTTGTAAAAAAAAGTATCACTTTACTCACTTGATACATACATTACTATTCTTACTATTGATATATTTTCATTCCATCACAATCTCTGGTATGAATATTCTAAAGGTGCGTATTCACTAGAGCATTCGTTCCGCATGAGCACCGAACGAGCACCAAACGAGCAAATGCTCGGATAGTGTGGACGCTGATTTGAGCACGAACAGAATGCGTATTTACATTACGCAGCATGCCACAGCCTGAGCAGCACTTGTGCTCATTCGGTGCTCAGACGGAACAAATGCTCTAGTGAATATGCACCTTAAGAGGCCATGAGCGCGATGACATTTGGGACGCTTTTTAGGGTGAAGGAGTCAATTGATAACTCATAAACGGTTCGTCTTATCGATTTCAAACAAGGACAGGCTTCTAGAGGAAGTTTGATTCTATGTACGTGCTGTAATGGAAATTGAATTTTCAATCAACTTTTTCACAAAAAAATGTCCCAAAAATTCAATTACTTTTAAACAATTTTTTTGGTAGATGAAAAAATAATTTTAAAAAAACATTACAGCATGTACATAGATTAACGTTTTACCTTTCTTTTGATACCAAATTCATTTCTATTGGATAAAGATTGCTTCAAATTTTAATGGAAGAGAAACACGACTGCAGCTACCTCGACTATCTATGAAAAGCATCTTGAGGTGCTGCCACAGACATAATAATATAGAATCAAACGTCCTCTAGACGCCTGCCCTTGTTTGAAATCGATACGACGAACCGTTTTTGAGTTTTTGACTTTTTTACCCTAAAAACGGCACATTTGTGCTAAAGCTTCGTACAGACCTGAACTCCTGAACATCATGCCGAACGGCAAACAGAGCAACGTATCGAGCGGCGAACAGAACACTAATTTGTGTTTGTCACCATCAGTTAACTACGGAGAAAAAATCGCGAACAACAAGATGGTGACAAACACAATTTTGTTTAGCTGCTGCTACTCTTTTCCATCTTGAACGGAGAACTACTGAAAGAATTCTGGGAACAGCACCAACGTTCCGTTTGTTGTTCGGCTCGTTGAAATCAAATACGTCTGTTCGCCGTTATGTTTGCCGTTCGGTTCGTTGTTCTGTTTGTTGTTCGGCGTAATGTTCAAGTCTGTACGAAGCTTAACACTATGTTGTAGCAATAATAACAGTGACAAGATGTGAATTGATATATCAAAATAATTTTTCGATGGCTTTCCGTTTGATTATAATGTAAACTTTATGATTGTGGACAAAGCACATTTATTTTGTTACTTGGTTAAAATGAAAATTCGCGATGCTCGTGGTTTCATTTTAACAGATAGTGGGGAGGGAGGGGGGTAAACGTACAGAGTTGTTCGGAATGTCGAAATGTAATACAAGAATAATTCGGGGATCGACCAATCCTATGAATAAATTTCGCATCTGATTATACTTATTTTTCAGGCGACTCAACATCATTGTAGTTCTGCAGAATTGGAGGGCTTTCTTTCCCCTAAAAAGTCAGCAAAAAATGGAATTATTGTAAAGTAAGTTGACAAACTCAAGAATAAGATAAAGTTAAGAAATTATCCAGTTACCAAAAAAAATCAAATGATAATCACCAAATAGTAGGAAGTAATGAGAAATGAAGCAAAATACAATTTTTTTTCCACGGTTGGTATATTAAAATTACGTCTTTTTCTAAGTTGATGCATTGTCTAAACAGTGGTTGAGGGCTTATTTGAAGTGTATCGCAGTGGTCGATGTTATGATTCGTTATACAGAAGCTGGAATTGGCGCAGTGGCAACGCCGGGGCTTCGTGATCGGAAGGTCGCGGGCTCGATCCCCAGGCAGCGCAAGATTTTTTTCAGTTTCAGATATAAAATCTGAGTGATTGAATCTTGTTGCTGGCTGGGGATAATCCTCCACAATTCACTGTTCCGTTAGGGCCACCGTACATGCTATTTCCTGGCAAGTTCAATGCAACTCAATGTCGATTCACTCAAATCGCATGCGTCTATCATATTTGAGAGCAAGTTTCATGCTAGTAGATGATTTTCCCAAAGTAATAGGACTGTTTACAAACATGAAACTTGCTGAAAAATATGATAGACGCATACGCTTTGATCGATTCGAAATTGCGTTGCATTGAACTTGCCAGGATATAGTATAATGTACGGGGGCCTTTAATAATTAACAGTGCTGCTCCTAAGACGGCGTATGGAGTAAGTAACAAGGCCTACCCAGAACACATTATATCCATAGTAATTAGACCATCCGGTCTGTTTGGATATAAATATAAATAAAAAAAGAAGTGACATGATTTTTTGGGTTTGCAACCTTCCGCAATCTGAATATGAAAAAAATGTTAATCCAAAGACAGGTAACCAAATGGTATATTTTAGCCAATCTGGGAAAAATTGTCGTCTTTCAGCCGTCGATTACCACTTTATAAATTCGTCCAATTCCAAAGTTGTGAAGTCAATCGACGCAGAATTTAATGTTCCTCAATTTGTCTATTCATAAGGTTTTCGCTAGGATGCGTTGTTTGTGACTTATAAGCGAAAAACTAAAGGAAATTATGGTCCGATTCGATTTTAAATTGGTATGTTGGAGTTTTCGGGGTCGGAGATTATTATTTTCTTGTCAAAATTCATGAATTCAATATTGCGGCTCCAAGATGGCGGACGAGATTTATGATTTTGCTTTGATTTTATTCTTAATTGGTATGTGGAGGTTTTCGGGGTCGGAGATTATGATTTTCTTGTCAAAATTCATGAATTCAATATGGCGGACGAGTTTTGTGATCATAGTACGATTCGATTCTTAATTGGTATGTTGGAGTTTTCGGGTTCGGAGATTATGATTTTCTTGTCAAAATTCGTGAATTCAATATGGCGGCTCCAATATGGCGGACGAGTTTTGTGATCATAGTACGATTCGATTCTTAATTGGTATGTTGGAGTTTTCGGGTTCGGAGATTATGATTTTCTTGTCAAAATTCGTGAATTCAATATGGCAGCTCCAATATGGCGGACGACTTTTGTGATCATAGTACGATTCGATTCTTAATTGGTATGTGGGAGTTTTCGGGGTCGGAGATTATGATTTTCTTGCCAAAATTCATGAATTCAATATGGCGGCTCCAATATGGTAGACGAGTTTTGTGATCATAGTACGATTCGATTCGTAATTGGTATGTGAGAGTTTTTGGGGTCGGAGATAATGATTTTCTTGTCAAAATTCATGAATTCAATATGGCAGCTCCAAGATGGCGGACGAGATTTGTGATTTTGCTTTGTTTCTATTCTAAATTTGTATATGGCAGAATATCGCTATCCAAGTTGAATGTGATTCTAAGTGACCAATTTACGACAAGAAATAAATTCACGAATAATTGATGGTCATGTTTACGATTATAGGAATGTCGACGAATTTTTCTATAAGAAGTGCCGTTTTCAATAAAAAAAGGTGTGTGTATATTATGCTGGTGAAAAGGAGTAATTTTGAGTGTTTTTGCGCGGTAGGAGCGTGAGCTAGAAAATGCCAGTCATCATTTAAAATTAGGTCCGTACCTCCAAAATTACCGTACCTTTAAAAAAAATCATTTGGATTTTTTTTTCAGAAGACCAAAATACGTCAGTTGCAGATTTTTTTTTAAACCGTGTAACAGGCGATTTATGGTATTTTAACTTTATTCTGCTTCAACCGGAAGTTATGAAATGAATAACGGTATTTGGGACTTTGGGGGCTACAGCCCCAAATCCCCCTTTCGTAGCTGCGCCAGTGTGACTGATAGTGAGCTGCCGAAAGGTGATCTCAGGCATATAACTGCTAATAGGAATGATCTTGGGGTTACTTTCTCAATGAATTCCGAATAGAATATGTGAACAAAAATTTCGGCTTTTTCCTAGGCAGTAGTAACTATCTGGTGTTCCATCTTTCTTAATTAAATTGAAATTGAAAATCAATTAGTATAACCTTAATGTATTTTCAGGTATAAACCATCTCAGGAGAAAGACTTGGAATTAGCAGATTTGGAGTTCAATCCCATCAACTTTAGAAAATTAGAACACCCAGTCTCGTGAGTATTTTATATTTTTGTACAGACAATAAATCAAACCTTGAATATACCATGACCATCAGACATTCAAAGTAATGACGTAGTTTCGCCAACACTTATGCGGGTGGCATTTTCAAGAGAGATGTTTAGAGTTACTCCGTTCACTGTTCACTGTTGTCTCAACCACTATTTATGGGATTGGTCCACCGTGTTAGGTGCCCCCCTAAGTTCATTAGTGCCATTATTATCCAGATCAGATGTCTTCCTCGAGTAATTAATACCGTTATTACCCGGTACTTATCTAGGTACGGTGCTATTTCTGCATTTCGAAAAAAAGGTAGCCACGCTTTGTTTAGGCGTAACCTCTCGTCAGTTCATTAAGGGTTCATATTCGTTCACTTTTGTTTAACTGCGGATGATCCTGACGTCCCAGGACTTGTTATTTTCGAAACCAGAACATACCTATTGATATGTAATTTTTTGTTGTATAGGAAGTTCTTACTTTCATGAATGTTCAATTTTGACCAATACAGTGCTTTTTTCAAATTCGAGGTAATATTTTAACTTTTTTTATTCTAGCGACACTGAAACTCTCACACATCTACTAAAAGCATCCTTAGGAACAGGAATATTATCGATGCCTGCAGCATTTTTTGCTTCGGGCTTAGCCTTGGGGATTTTTTCAACCATTGTAGTATCTGTTATTTGCACCCATTGTGCATATATATTGGTGAGTACCGGAGGAACAAATAACGTTTCATTCAAAAGGTAATTGAAACGAGACTCAGCGAGTGGAGCAATCCCACGAGAGAAAAAAAAAACTTTTTTTCGTCGACCTCTACAAAAAATAATATTTTACGTACTAATTTTGAAGGCAAGTACTTTTCGTCCGCAACTGCTTTTCGTCCGCGGGCGAAAAGTATCTGTGGACGAATAATACTTGCCTAAAAACTAGTCGATTATTATAGACAGTTTTTCGTTCTTGGTACATAAATAACAAATGGATCACAATACAATATTTTTTGACGCGACAATATAATTGGAAATATTTCAACGTACTTGGTATTACTATTTTACTTTTCATATTGGTGATCACTTTTCGCATTGTTTCAGTGACGTTTTTCACATTGAAATGAGAACTGAAAAATAGCATATTTTGGTTGTCAGTATCAAAAAATATGCAAAAGTTCCTAGTAGTTGTAGATTTGTTTTTTTTTTGTGAAAGATACATACAACAACAACAATTCAAAAATGAAAGCCTGAAGCTCACAGCTTAATACTAAAACTCATCAAAAAAATATACAGTATCGGAAACTTTTCATCTGGGGTATAGACAGAAATCTACGCGAGCAACAAGGACGCAGTACTGTATGCCTCTCCTGTTACCCCACTCGGCCATTATCGGACCACGTGGCAATGCGACACACCTCACGTCGATATCCTCGTGCGAGTAGAGGAGAAATTGTGCTCTCTCAACATATAGCAAGCTATTATTTACGCTCGTATGAAACCAGCATACCCCCGATGAAAACTTTCCGATATTGTATAATTTTGTACCTTCTGGTAGAATTCAATCATCTAAAGCCCGCGTGACTCACTGTCAAATAGTTTGATCAAACGGCCTTGTTACTAGACACCACTGATTTTCGACTATATTATGGGAATCCCTCGATTTTCTGCGATAAAAAATAATCTAAATGTTGACCCAAGATATAAGTATATTTACACCTACCAAAATTCATCAACATCTGTCCAGCAGTTTGCGTGTAATGCATATACACTCAGACAGACAGGTTGATTCCAAAACTGGAGTCAGTATCGATTGATTCAAAATAATTCCTCAAATATATTTCTTCCTTATTAAATTTAAATATCACTGCTATGAACAATTATGTGGATACTTTCTAGGTTACACAAAAGTAGTTTACCTAACAAGTGCGGAAAGTTATACTTTTCCGCACGCGGTTGCAGTGCGGCCAGAAATCCTGTGCGGAAAAGACACTTTACGCTCGTGTTACACCCAAAAGTTAACATAAAGAACATTTATTATTAAATATATATTAAACTATACAACCATACTTGGTAAGCTTTCTATTTTAACCTTCTGCGACGCAATATTTAAATGTCAGAATAATCGGCCAAAACTAAACAAATCTACTTTTCCGCACTTAAATGTTTTTCCGCACTAAAAAGAGTGCGGAAAAGTGACTCTTTCAAAACTAAAATGAGTGCTAGTAGAAAAATACATTATTCACTTCTATTTCAATTTTAGGTTGTGTCTGCCCATGAGCTTTGTAGGAAAACTGGAAAAACCCAAATGAGTTTTGCAGATGTAGCAGAAGAAGCATGTCTGAACGGACCAAAGTGGGGAAGAAATATATCCGGTTTTGCTAGGTACCTATAGTGAAATTTATTATTATTTATCAATTTTTTTTGTCATGGGAAATTGGTTGCTTAGCTATTTGAAAATATTCGCACTAGACACCGATATACCCAGACTCCATAGCATGGGAACTGTCCTCATTAAAGAAACAATAGTAAGACCCTTCCATTCATAAACGTTAGGAACCTAGGTGCTCCAGAGGTCCTATATGGATTAAACTATACTACCCCACTATATTTCTTCTGAAAGACAGTACCTTTGACAGGTAGTTCAGATCTAACCCACTATATTTCTTCTAAAAGACAGTAAATTTGACAGGTAGTTCAGATATATCTACTATAACAGTGACTTCAGCTGCGGGATACTCATCCCTAGAATTATATTGTGAAAATATACACCAATTTAACAAATACCACTTATTGAAAGAAGATACTTATATAGTTAGAGGACTTCCCGGAAGTCCTATAGTATTTTTTCCCAAGGCTCATTCGGATAAATTGATGAATCTGAACGCACAGTACAAATCTCTGTGGCACATACAAAAGTACTTCAAACCTGCCCCAGCGAAAATAGAAGCATTGGAAGAAATATTTCCATGATGTACTCACGTTAGAAAGGACAAGAAGTGTCAGACTATGAATGCTGAACAAATCAGGAAACTTGCGGTCCTTGCTATTGGCACTCGTGATATTGTACAAGTTATCATTAATCAAGATACTTAGCTGACAAAACATATAAAACAACTGTCGATAAATGATTCACTTCAAGAACCTGTTACTTCATGCATGTACCATGCCACGGACAAGGATTCCCTTTTGTGGTTGTGTATTTATTCAACTGTCATTTTATTATTACGTATGTTTTAATCTGTATTTTCATGTAATTTGTTGAATAAATTTATTATTATTATATCATAAAAGTACTAGTAGCAGTACTATACAGTAGGTATGGATGGTGACTGATGCGTTGCGACCTGATTAGATCTATTGTGCCCCATCTGTTTCTGCTATCACAAGGTGTTCTTGTTTACAGCAGCCCTTCAAGCCTCAATTCCTTCAGACATTTTAGGATTTTGTGAGGGTCTACTCGTGGTATTTCTCCCACAGTCAGCTGGTATGATCCTAGTATATTCAATCTTTTATGATGTACAGCGTAACACTCCATCAATATATGGGGGGGTGTTTCTGGATGTTCCCCACAGAGTCTGCAGGTGCTGTCCTCCTCTAAGCCTAGCTTCCTTAGGTGTTCTTTGAGTCTGCAATGCCCCGTTAGAAATCCCGTGATTGTCTTTAGACTAGTTTTGCTGAGGTTAATCAGTGTCTTCGATCATGGTCGGTTGAAATTGCCGAGGAGATCTTTGGCCGTCCTCAGCCCTGGAAGTCTTAGCCAGTATGTTGCTCTCAGTGCTTCTTCAGCTTTTTTGAGTTCTTCTTGGAAGTAAGATTTTCCTAGTCCGCAGAATGGTTCCGGCCCGATCAATGGCGTTGATGCGCCTTTTCGTGCCAGGATGTCTGCTTGTTCATTGCTCTCCACTCCGACGTGCCCGGGCACCCAGAGGAGGACCACCTTGTTGTTCCTGCCTAGATCATTAAGTTTGTCTAGGCATTCCCAAACCATCTTCGAGTTGATGTTAGAAGAGCCCAACGCTTTGATGGCTGCTTGACTATCGAATAGGATCACGATTTCCTTCTTCCGATATTTCCTGTTGAGGTTGAACTGAATGAACCTTTCTATGGCGTGAATTTCCGCTCAAAAAATGCTGGGGAACTAGCCCATGGGTTCCGAGTATTTGGTGCGTGTCCCAAAGATTCCTGCTCCAGTTCCCTCGGGAGTTTTGAACCCGTCCGTATACCATGTAATGGCATTCTTTCCCAGTGCTCAAATGGATTCTATGTTCCATTCTCGCTTGGGTCGCACAGAGATACAGAGATAATGTTCTGAATGCCAAGGAAGAACCTACCCATTTTACTATGGTGAGCCCAAAGTGGTCTATTTCGTGCCTTCGTGCCAGATATGGAAAGCCTTAGAGAACAGAACAGAAGCAGATGGCCTTTCCAAGACGATTTTTTCAGCGATCTATGCTTCTTTTCGGAGGAAGATCGTATGGCATCGTTCTCAATCTCCTCCAGCAAAGCCGCATCCTGGTCCTCAAACAAGAAATATCGTTCATGATCGCATCCCCCGTACTCACGTTCAGCTCAATCTGATTTTCCATCATCTCTGCAAAGGCTGTCGCCTTGTCATTGAAGATTAGACCATCGGTGCTCACCGTGAATTGGTAGGAAATCCTTCTGTTCTTTCTACCTCTCCTTGTTATCGGTGTCTACGCTCACTTTTGTAATCACAGATCGCGCATTTGACTTCACTAGCCTTATGGCTGGTGCTCATCTTATTCTTACAGAGCTGCCTTGTCCTTTTATAGATTCGTCGTTACCCATTACGTTCCCTAATAAGGTTTACAATCCTTTTGGGGAACAAGTGCGTTTTTCACGGTGTTTTCGAAATATTCCACCGCTTCATCTACCTCAACTGGGGTATTCGCGAGAACTTTGCGAAAAGAGTCCCAGTTGACCATGATTGTCGTAGTATCGACTAGAGGTCGTCAAGTTCTTGAAAATTGCAAGATCAAGACAAGAAGTAATTTTAGATTTCAAGACAACACAAGAACTGTTCTGTCAATACCTAGATTTCTTGTCAAGAAAATAAGAATATTGAAATATCTTGAACACGTACCATGCTTTGCTTTTAAGTGTCTTTTCACCCCGAAGTGTCGGCATTTTTCATTTTCAGGTGAATACTTTTGTTGTGTTTTTGAAAACATGGTATACATTTGGCTAATTTATCATTTTTCTTTTTGCCGTTAGCACTGGTATCCATCTGAATTTCAAAAAAAAAATTACAGAATTTCTTTCTGCCAGTATTGCCACTAGTACCACTACCACTATCCTGCATTGGTGAATGCTGCTGCTTTTTTCTTTTGCTGTTGCTATCGCAGACAACTACGGTTCCATATTCAGTTTTGTCACTCGCACTAGTCGTAGTCGCGTCAGTGTCACTGATCATTTGCCGTTGGTAAATATTCTGAGCCAGAATCGGAGCCAAATGGCTCAGCAGACGTACTGTTTACTGAACTGTCACTGTCATGTAAAATATGAGATAATATTAATATAATGTACTTTTTCCGCAAATCGCTAGGAAATTTTGACATTCCTGTCAAAATTTCTTGAAGAAAAAGTCAGGACTTCCTTACTGTAAGGAAATGTCATTTCCTTACTGTAAGGAAATGATATTTCCGTACAGTTGTTAGTGTTCTGCATAAATGATTGAAAAAAAAACATTGCTTATAAGGAATTAATTTATATTTTGAAAACATCAAGTCATTGCTGAATACATTTTTAAGATTAATTTGTTATATTTACAGTAATTTGACAGTTAGTACAATTATTGAACATTGGAGGAACACTGTTAGAACTATGAGAAACATTTTGGACAACATGCGGGGTGGTAGGGTTATTTTGTTGAATATTTTGTACTGTGAAAATTTTATTTGCCACCTCAACCTTATTGTTAAGCGATTCTTCGATATATCCTTCAGCAACGTTTGATGACTTCCATCCGCCATGCCTCTTTAAACTAGTTATGTCGACACCAGAGTCAACCAATATTGTTGCAGAAGACCGACGAAAGCAGTGACCAGTATATTCTGTCGGATTTACCAAGTTCAAATAAGTAGCAACTATTTTGGGCATTTTTCTAAATTGATGAATTCCTACAACCCTTTCCGCTTTGATATTTAAAGAAAAATCGGTCACTGTTCATATTTTCTGGTCTTAGCGAAACATACTTTCGATAAACATTCAAGTAGATCTGATTAATTACAAATGATCTTGGTTTGTTGGTTTTCGAATCAGGTATGCTGATTAAAAGCTTAGATTCTAGGTCTTCTATATCGTGTACAGTCATTCGGACTAACTCATCCATTCTACAGGCCCCAGAAATACCAAATATTACAGCCACCTAAAAAATAAATAAAGGTATAATCTAAATAGAAATTAAAACCTTGTAAATTACCTTAATCATTAAATTTTCTTTATCTGGAGCTTCCTGGATAAATTTTTCAATTTCTTCCTTCGTTAAAATCTTAGATTTCTTTGCCCTATAACCTTGAGCTTGCCGTTTCAATAAAGAACGAAGTTTTGAGTATGTAGATATATCTACATTGTGTTTAATTGCAAGGGTTGACTACAGCATTGAATAATTGGCCCATAATGTTGAAGATTTCATCTTTAAACAAAGGTCTAGGAAGTATGCCATTTTCTGAGAAAGAACTCGTATTTTTACTCATGCGATAATCCACAAAACGTCTGTATGCATTTTCGTACTTTTCTCTTGATTTCTTTGGCAATAATTCTAATGAAGCAGTATTCACTGCCTCAACCAGCTCTGGAGGAGTCCCAGGAATGGAAATTTCATCATCACTTATCATTTTACTTTCGAGAACACCAGCAATTAAATTTATAAACGTCAAGTTTGACAATTCAACCTCAATACGTTTCCATAGTAGCCCAAGTAATTTTATTAGGAATTTCAAAGCACCATTTATTTGGGAATAAAATTATCGCGTTTTTTTTAATTGCTAAGTCTCGGCTTGCGCCTCGGCTTAGCAATCTTCACAGTCGCCCAGGAATGTTAAGCTTTTCCTACCCGGTAAACAATGTACTATTTACTACCACTATTCAAAAACTTGCATCAAAAATATAACAAAATACTTCAAAATAGGTACAGACTACTACTTTGTAATAATAACCTCACTTAACAAAACGGGGTAAAGCGTGCAACTGCGCGACGTCACTTGCGTTTGTCAGAAAATGAATAAAAATCGGGGAACCACCAGATTGTCGTGTTAGCACGCAACGCAATAAAAAGTTCGCTGGGGTGTCACCAGTCAATCAAGAAATTTCAAGATCTTGAAATTTCTAGAGTCAAGACAAGATATAATATGTCAAGAAATCGTCAAGACAAGATTTTTTAAAATTTCTTGACTTTTTCTCAAAACAAGAAGTTGTAATCAAGACAAGAATTCTTGTCTTGACGACCCCTAGTATCGACACAGTTGTGTTCCATAGGAACTCTGAGCTTGGCGTTAAAGTCACCCACAACTACCGTTGAAGTACCTGATTCCATCAGAAAAATTTCTGGGATTGTGTTGGATTGCACGCTGAGGCTACCCTAAGGGCTCCCCTATTCGTCCTAATTTGAACCCCTACAGCCTCTGAGGTTCATCAGTATGACTACACCACGCCACCCAATTTGCTGGTGGGTGGAATCTCTTTAGGAGCTAGGATGCCAGCAATGGACGTCCTTCTAACGGTGAGCGCGCCTGTGGCCCTGTTTTTGTCTTGAGCTGGTAAAATTGGTGCATTTAGGCTGCGGGTAGTTAAGGCATAACCTGCTGGCTGTGTGGAAACTTCGCCGTTTCTGTCTTCGACCTTTTGCAATTCGGCAATAGGTTATTACAGAAATGTATTTTATAAATTTATCAACAAACAAATTTTCCTTTCAGGCAAATGGTTCTGGTTGGCATCTTCGTAACTTACTTCATGTCATGCAGTTGCTATGCTGTCATCGTAGCGAAAAATTTCAATCAAGTTGCGAACTACTACCTCGGTTATGAAGTTGAAATAAGGATAACAATTGCTCTGCTACTGATTCCGCTCATTCTGTTGGCATATGTACCCAATCTCAAGTGCTTGGCACCAGTCTCAATGGTGGCTAACGTAGCAATGGTGTTTGGTTTAGGCATAACAATGTACTACCTCGTAGCTGATATTCCATCTATTTCGGAACGAAAGCAAGTTGCCGACATCGCTACATTTCCCATCTTTTTGAGCATCACGATTTTCGCCATTGAAGCTATTGGAGTGGTAAACAAATTTTTAATTAATATTCATCTTTCATTTTACAGTTATTTTGATAAAATTTGTGCTCTTTCAGAATCTGAAGTTTTTTTTTTTTTTTTGATGAAAAGGTTATTTCGAAATTATCTCAAAAAATAAGTTTAGCGCGTCCCAAAAGCGATGTGTACGTTGTGACATTCAATTTGAAAAAATATTATTTGAGGTGCAATTTCAGTTAAGGTTAAGGATAACCATGTTGATTGGCCTATATCAAAAGTTCAACTTTAGCACTTCCGTCGAAATTGACACGACTAGTTTAGTCTTCCTATCCCTTTTGTCTTCAGCCTAAACATTTGCAAATATCTAATTTGGTGAATTAAAGTAACATCATAACACAAAAGACGCCTTGACGGATTTTGAAGTTTATGAAGTCACAACAATAAAAAATGGTTTGTAATAACTTCAAATTTAAATCATTCTACATAACTTCGAAACTTTTGGATACCTCAGAGAATAGCCAAAAATTCTGATTTCGAAATTGAAAATTCAGATTCTTGGGAAGTAACCACCCTACTGGCATATGCAATTACATGCTATAATCTGCGTAAGGACAGAACCTAGTTCTAGTACAGAAGCGTCACATTACAAAATGAACTCCTTGGAAAAAATTTAAGTCAGTATTAGAGCAGTCACTAACACTCTGCCTCCAACAACATTGGGAATGAATTGCCGGTACTAGATATGAGACCAACGAAACGATAAACCTCTATTACTGTTTTAGAAGTTGGGTAGTTCAACATACTATTGAGGATCCGTCAAACCGTATTAAAATTTCCCAAAAATCTAAGCTCTGTTCTGACAAATTCACATTTCTTTTAATTGACCTTTAATTCTCTTTCCATAAATTACTAAATACTTTTCGTTAGACTTCGAAATGGGAAGAAAATCTTTAGTTGCGATGATAATTCCATCCATGTAAACGAAAACCGAGAACTCGGGACTAAAAATGGTGTCAACCAATATCCGAACAGTTGCCGGCGCATTATTGAACCCAATAGGAATTCTATTAAAAAATGAGACAAGGCTTTACTTGGTACTGTGAAAGTTATCTTCTGTTTATCAGAAGAGTCTAAAAAGAATTTGATGATATCACTGTTCAGATCAATTGAACTCGAAGCTGTTACATTTACCAAAATACCTCTCCATTCGGTTTTTCGGGCGAAAGGTACTCGAGAGGCATTGGAGAATTTAATAGCAGGATATTAATAGCTAACTTTTCAGGACAGTTGATCAAAACGCAAAAACTTGGTTTTCATCATTGGGCTTTTTCATCAAATAATTTTTCTTTTTTATATAATTGATAGAATATTGATATAATTTCGATTTTGAAGAAGTCGTGTTCACTAACAAAACTACTCGTTTTACAGGTTATGCCATTGGAGAACAATATGCAAAAACCTCAACATTTCACTGGGTTGTGTGGTGTCTTGAATCAAGGTATGAGTGGAGTAACCCTAGTCTATATACTAGTCGGTTTTTTTGGTTACCTGAAATATGGAGACGAAATCAAGGGCTGTGTTACATTGAATCTTCCAATTGAAGATTAGTAAGTATATTTATAAATACTTCTATAGAATAAGACTAGAAAAGTATTGCAAATAAATTGCCTCGAGATACCCTCATTTCGTCGTTTTTGACACAACCAAATAGTAATAGTTATTGGTAAAATAATAGAGCACTGTCATGGCACTAAGGTAAAACACGATTACAGAGCACTGTCAGCTGACGTCACAACATGGCGGTCATGGGGGGACAAACAGAGCATTTGACATTTGATGAAATGAAAATTCGTTTTTTGTGGGTTTTAGTGGATAATTGCGATTTTTATAAATCACTTTTCGCAGAAAAGTGACCAGAAAGATTCACATAGCTTTGTGGAAAATGGGTTCAATGGGATTGTTTTTGTTCAGTTTGGTTTGTTTGTCCCCCTATGACATTGTTCCGCAACTGTCAAATTACGTCACTGACAGTGCTCTATTCTGTATACATTTTGATGATTTAGCGCACACGTGCATAAATGTGATCATATGATTTGAGTTACATTTGGGTGATTTTTTATAATTTGAATTTAGCTAAATTCATTGACAGAAATCCGCTAATGCGACCATCTTTTGGAGGAAGATTGGTATAGACTAAGATGTCTAAATACCCTGGTGTATCGACTGATTCGATTTTGTTTAGATTATTTTGAAGACAAAACAAATGAATTAGTGGTGAGCTTCTGTAATTGTATCAAGAGATTACAGTACTAAATGTCAAGACTCCTATACAAGGTGCATTATTGGTATTTCTAGTTAGATGTATTTTCGCAAAAATTGAATAAATATTTTCTAAAATTGATATTAATAACAATTAATACTACCTGGGACAGTAGTTCCATATATTCCACTTATTATCTTATTTTTCATTTCATAGTCGTACGCAATACTTGGAAACCCACCTTAAGAAGAAAATCGACGGTGGCGATACAAGAAAGTATTGCGGAACATTCGGAAAGCATACCACTAATTCATTTGTTTTCGCATTAATCAAGTTGGCGAATGTCTCGCGTTTTTTTCCACAGTTCTGCAGGTATGAATGGCTACACCAGGGTTTTTAGGCATTTTAGTATAGACAAATGACTGGTTACAGAATATTAGCTATAGCACTACAGGCTGAGGCAAAGTGTCCGGTCGTTTTTTAATGTATAGTGTTCATTGACTAATAAATGAAAATAAACTATAGGCCAGTCATAGTGTTATGACAGGAATGAAAAATATCCTTTGAATATCTACGAAGATATATACTCAGTATCGCACTATTACGCGCCTTTCCTGTTACCTCGCCCGTCGAATTAACAGCTCACGTTGATATCCCTTCCTCGAACGAGTAGAGGAGAAATGGTAATGCTCTCTCAATATATAGCAATCTATTCTTCATGCTCTCAGGACCATAATGAATCATTTTAATGCTCTGTGGTGTACATTGCTGTACTAACTCACATGAGAGCTTTCTCGAACCTCTAATTCCTTGCTAGTTATTATTGATAGTAATGCACTGATTCTCTGATTTTAAAATACGATTTTTTATTCCAGTGCTGCTCAAGCGGTGAATATCTTCATTGGAGGTGCTGTTTTTTGTTCATTTGGACTGTCATTCTATGTGTGTATTGACATACTTTGGAATGCAATTCAAGAACGTTATACGGACAATAAAGCAATGGCTCAATATATTCTTCGTACTCTGATGGTGGTGGTATGTGTTTCCATAGCAATAGCGTTACCGACCATTATTCCATTTGTGTCTTTGATTGGTGCCTTTTGTCTCTCTTTTCTTGGATTATTAGTTCCAGTTGGAATAGAAGTGCTCACTTTTTGGGACAGAGGATTCGGAAAATTCCATTGGAGGATCGTGAAAAATATTATTGTCACATTAACAGCCTTATTAGCTATGATTTTTGGTTCTAAAACAGCTGTTGCAGATATTGTTGCCATGTATACAACAAGCAATATACCAATAAATAGTACAGTACTGCTGCTGAATGAAACAGTATTTGATAGTGTAGTTATGAATTTTTTTCATGGTCTCACATAACTTGATGTAAATTTATCAAAAAACAGTATTAATTTTTGTGTCATCATATTTTAGTTTTTTGACATTTTCTATACCAACCAGTCGAAGTATTATGAAGAGTATTTCTGCAGATGTTTTAACGTAGTTCATTGTTCAATTTTTATAAAATTGATAAACGTTCTTTAGGTATATATTTTTTTACATTTCCATTGTGACAAGCCCGATTTAACAGATTTTTGTTAAATGTCAAAGCATTTAATGTGATATATAAATATATAGGTAGGTAGATGTTTACAAAATGTGTCTGTACCAACCCAAAATTTATATTATTAAAGAGGTGATTTTGATTCTGATGTACATATGGTTATAAAATAGAAGAAACCTAATTTTACTTTCTTTTAATGAGTATAGTATTAACTTTATCATGAAACTTTAACCCTGATTATTTTCACAGATTATGGTTTACAAAACCACTACAATTGTTTCGCAATGGTTTCAAGTGGAAGTAGATATACTCATTGAAATTAAAGTTTTATTATATAAGTTAATATGGATTTTTGTCAGTATTACTTCAGATGAAACTAAATGTGTTTTATGTCACAGCATTTTTCATATTTGTGATTTTTTTAGTATAATTTACAACTTTTTGATCGTCTCCGTTTCAATGAGTCCCCTTTATAAGGGAAAGTTGATTAACTTGAACTCTAAGGCTGATTCTTAATACATTTTTCAATTTTTTTCATTACTCGCGAATTTTTATTCACCATCCATGTTCTTTCATCCTTTAAATATTTCCTGTTGCTTTATCCCATGTTATTTTTGGCCTCTCTCTCTCTTTCCTTCCCTAATGATAGAATTTATTAAATCCTCGCAACCAGTACTGAGTTCTTCATCATTGCAGAGTAGCGCACTTTTCCTTTTTGGGTCAATACGAATAAAGTGCCCATCAATGGGGATGGTAGAATAATGAGTACTGAAGCAATGGATTTAGCTTACTGTTAGTGTTGGAACTATTCAGAGGGAAGCTTCTTACTATTGGCTTTTATTGAAAATTTCTCAATGCTTGTAGATCAATCATAAAGTCCCCAACAAAGATTTTGGAATATTGATGGTCTGTTATATTATTCCCGTAACTGACAATACCATCCCAATGAATGGTCCTGTGTGTGGGACTCTCCCTGCGAGTACACTGCGGCCAACAGTCCCAGTGTAGAGTTTCTATAAAAAATAATCTGATGATTGGCGCATTTGGTTTAACAGCATAGGCCCAGTATATTGACAAAAGGTGGAACTGCACTGGCCAACTGACATTTTCCAAATGATAAAAACGGGGAAGGGGGAGTTGAATAAATACAAAATTCAGAAAAACGAAAATATATTCTTTGGAAAAGACGGAAATTATTTAATTTTCCTGGGGCCCCGTAGCTAGAAAGAATAGATCCCTCGTAGAGTCTACCTGTCGTAAGAGGCGATTAAAAGACCATAACCATAATTACGATTTTCAACGGCTTAGAACGAAAAAAGTATTACCGATATTGATAAAATGAAAATAAACTTTCTCTGCGGCTATTGTCTACATTGATTACATATTCATTATCAGTTGAAGAATGAAGATGATCCCAAGACACCGTGGGTCCTAACTCATTATTCATCGGCACTCGGCCAATCACAGATTCAGAAATTTCAGAATCCACGGTAAATGAAAGGTTTAGACCAATGACAAAACATCAAATGTACTGAACAAATTTCTCAAGAAGGCTTTGCTTCATTGGACTTGTCACGGCTTGGCATCCGCGAATGTCAGATTGACTGTTTTCTTTCTTAATTTTAACTTCAGCTCCTGATGAAATCTTCTTGCAACAAAGGTTTTTCAAATCTACACAATTTCGGTTTTTGGTCAAACAGAGTTCGTTCAGTCATATGTCATGCACAAACTTTGTAAGTACCTGTGTGGTCCAGTGGTACGGACTCGCGGAAAATGAAAGGTTGTTATAAGAGCGTGAGTTCGAATCCTACTGGTGGAAGTTTTTTTTTGATTTTTCTCCTCAAGCATTCAGTTATTCATGTATAATTGTTATTCTTACTTATATTGCTTTGTAATTTATACTATTTTTGGTAATAAAGGCGGTAATTTCGATAGATACCTATATAAGTACCACAAACTGAACTTTCGTCATAAATTTATAAATTTTTGTGTAGTCGTAGAAAAAGTAGTCTTTTACTCGCGTATAATGAGCATTATTTTCTCGGATAATTCCAAAACTCGCCTACGGCTCGTTTCGGAATCGTTATTCTCGAGAATAATAGCTATCATTATACGCTCATTGAAGAATAAACTGTTTCCACATTTTGTCGGTTTCAATTTTGTTGATGGATAAGTTTTTGCTAGGGCTGATCATTCTCGAAATATAACTGGAATAGTTATTTATGATACAAGTGTTAAAAGTGGCATTTTATTTTGTGAGTGGGGAATATTGCGAAACGAGCGTTAGCGAGTGGAGCAACCCCACGAGCAAAATAAAATCACTTTTAACAAATGTATCATACAAAATTTTTTGTTCAACAGTTACTGCTAGTAAGAAAAAAACAAAAAAAAAATAAGATCCATAAGGATTCGAACACACGATCTTTGGATTACAAGGCTGACTGACAGATACTTCAAATATAAATAAATAAATAAATAAATAGGGTTTTTATTAAAATCTTCCAACAATAAAACATTCACGTATAAGGACAAGTCACTTAACATATATCTCATTTCCATAATCCAGGGGGAAGAGGGAAAGGACATACGGGCGCAATAGTAGCAACCCCCCTACACCTTTTCAGGGGTGCAGGAGGGGTGCCTTGCCGAGGCGAACATAGCACCCCCGCGAAAGGGCGCAGACGTCCGCCCGCGCTGGTGTTAACGCTGGGCCGGACTTTTCATTACACAGTGGTTGTAGTCAGTAATACACGCCTCCTGCAAAGCTTATGCGTGTTGTTCGAATTTCTATTCCTTGTAGATACGCCATTGTTGCAGTTTGTGAGGATGATTGTTTCAATGCTGAACCCCGGAAAAGGCTGATGCAAAAAACCGGGTCAAAGTACTCTGCGTTTCAGTCAGACTTTCGACTTAGTTCCCTACGGAACCGGTTCTTCCCTTCTTTCATTAAAGATATCAAGAGATTGATAAATGAGCCCGCCGTGTTTGCGAGGCTCATTATCAAACACTCTGAGCCTGGTTATTTCTCTAGTGAGAGGGCTCTTATCGAGCATGTATTTATAGAACTTATAAGATAAGTTTCGTATAAATATCGGAATCGAGTCGACGCCACCTAGTTCCCTAAGAGTTTCCAATCGAGTGTATCGTCTGCTACCAGTGATGATACGAAGTACTTTATTCTGCATCCTATCAAGTCTCGCTAGTGGAGTATCTTTCAGGCTGCAGAATACTGGGCAAGCGTATGTCATAGCAGGGCGAATAATCTGCTTATAAATAAGCATCTTATTCTCCTGAGACAATTTCGAGCCTCTGGCTATCAGGGGGTATGTGCGCTTTAGCGCAGCTCCACCCCGCTGTATCGCCAATGTGATATGCCGCCCGAAATTTAGACGTTTGTCCAGCTGTACCCCCAGGTACCTCGCATGATTCACGTTCTCAACAGCCTCGCCTTTGACTCTCAACTTACGGTACACTTTCGAGAAAGTATACTTTTTCGTAAAATTGATTGTCTCCGACTTGGCCGGATTCACCTCGATCTTATTCTCCTCTAGATACGGTATGATCTTCCTATCCAAATGAATTTGGATTCTCGATTGAGCAGCGACGCTTGAGAAGGAATGGGCAAAGATAGCCGTGTCATCGGCGTACACAGCCGTGCCCATATCCGTTCTCTCGCACTGAGGAAAATCATACGTATATAGGGAGTACAAGTGCGGGGATAAACTTGAACCCTGCGGAACACCTGCTTCAATTGGGAATTCTGCGGAGCGTGTATTATTTACACGCACCATAAAACTCCTCCCAACAAGATATGAGTTTATCAAACTCACCATGTATGAGGGCATGCCTGCCAACAGCATTTTATAGATTAGACCCTCAACCCATACCGAGTCGAAGGCTTTCTTCATGTCCAGCAGGACCATGACTGTATTGAGCCCTCGCTGAGCTGCCTCTTTCACCCCGTGTACAATTCTCACAACCTGTGAGGTTGTACTATGTCCTTTACGGAACCCGAATTGCACATCGGGGATCATTTTGAGTTTCTCCTCGAGGTTCAATAACCGTCTTAGAAGAATCTTCTCGACTACCTTAGCAATCACACTCAAGAGCGAGATAGGTCGATAACTTTCGAGTTTATGGCCATCCTTACCGGGCTTTAGAATCGGTATCACCAGTGCCTTCTTCAGACAATCTGGATAACACCCCCACTTGATGATGGCGTTGATCAAGTGTATAAACTGTACGAGGACTTTCCGCAGCAGATATCTGAGAAGAACGGCGTCCAAGCCATCCGGCCCAGGCGCCTTATTCGTCGGAAGTCGTTTAATGACTTCCGTCAGCTCCTCATAATTCGTCATGATTTTGGCAAACCTATGAGGGCCGATAGGAGGGAACACAGACTCCCGGAAGTCCTCAGTTGCCTGAGACCTCCGCCTGTGCTCCTCGCTAACGTCAGGCGCCCTTTTGTGGACGTCGGCGAAATATTTCCCAAATAACTCCGCCTTCTGAGGGTCCGTCGCTAGTTTATCGTTACCCTTCTCCATGGCTGGAATCGGAGCGAACTTCTTGGAAATTCGCTTCGTCATCCGCCACAGAGAATTGTCACGCGGATCTAACTTCTCCAGTTTGTCTTTCCACACTTTATCGTTATTGGCGTTGATCAGCTCCGAGATCTCTCTCCCCAGGCGAGATACTTCAAATATAATAAACCCCAACGCACTTTATTTATGAATGTCATTATTTGTCAGTGATGAAGGACATTCTACAGTTGGACTAAATACTACTTCGTTTGTAACTTCAAAAGGAATTAGTATTATCAATTGCGCAAACGACCAAATACATGTGTGAACTTTTATAAACGATTCCTCTTGAGTAGGTGTTCTGATTATAATATCTGATTGAAGTGTTTCTATTAGAGAGATCTATATTACTGAGTATCCATCATCTCATCTGTCATTTTACTTTTAACACTAGTGTTAAAAGTACTTTTAACACTAGTGTTAAAAGTGATTTTGTGAAAACGTCAGTTTTTAGTTCATGTGTCAATGAATTAAAAACGTCATTTTTAATGTCAGTTGTACAAAAAATACATAATAGATACACTTTTCGCTTTTTCCTATAGTCAGCTCTCAGCGCAAACCCCAGAATTTTTAGTATATTTCTAAACACCTTCGAACGCAGCTTGCAAGTAAGAAAAAAAACGGACAGACGTCTGTCTACAACTAATCCAGTATGATTGGGTTTTGAGATTTTAGCTAAACCACCACTCATCAATTTTGAATCAAATCCGACCATAATTTCAAATCTTGCCTGCCATTCTGAAGCCGCCATTTTGTTTTGGGCCTTAGAAAAATTCCATAATTCATTGTCACCGAATTTATGTTAAATTAGCTTGCAAATGAAGTATCATAATTTGGAATACGGAACAGTTGTTTTTCCCGCAAGAGGGCGCCAAAAAAGGAAGTTAGGTAGCGAAAATTGACATGGCTGAATTCCCTATGAAATTACCTTTTTAATGATGTGTCACACTCCCTACTTTCCCTATTCAAATTGTTTGGGTGATAGTGACCGAGGGGAGGGGGGGGGGGAGGTATGACAGTTGAGGTTATGATAGGAAGATGTCCCCTTGGATTAAAAATCGACGTGTTTTTGCATTTCTTTCAGAACACATGCGTATTGAAGATATTTGACCTGTTTCGTTTTCGGTGCCCCACCCTGTATGTTTAATAACAATATTGTGAAGCGCAAACCTCATGCTTGAAATCACATACTTCATTTTTTATGTAGGATGTGTATGAGCGATAATTTTCAACAATTACTGAAGAAACTGCCTGGATTATGGGTGAGTTGTAAACTGAGGCAGGAGTAAAACCCAGTTTTTTTCTTTGGCATGTATAAGTGAGACTTTTCTCACTTATCTAAAATCGTTGAATATGGTCCAAAGAGGGTACTGATTCCTCCTCCAGTATAATTATTTCATATCAACTAAAATATTAATGACTTACGGATCCTCCGTAAATATCGTAGACGGGGTATGTTAAGTGGGATAAAACCGCTTTTTTGGTACTCAGATACTCTGTTATATTTGCATGAGGAAGTAGAATGCTTCAGGAACAATATACACTTGCTCTTTTCCGTCTACTATAATTTTTAGCAAGGTTTGACAAATATAAATTTTGTCCCTTCCAGAAATAGCAGTGGTGGATTAACGCTAGCCTGAAATTTGATAACGGAATTCAATCAGGTTTTCTGAGATAATGAGCGCATTTTGTGAGAAATTACTTGGTATATTTCTTGTGGAGAATTGAATTATCTTTCGTTTTGTTGAATTTGTTCCTTGATAAATCTTATACTTTCCGAAACAGCAATAAAAAAAAATTTTTGAATAATTTTTTTTTGGTTTCCACCCTGATTTTGTGGTAACTTTTTTTTTTTTTAACAAGAAGTCATGTGCCCAATTTCAAAGTGCTACGATTCATTCTTCACTTGTGGCTAACATTTGTCTGTGGTTACTGTACTAAAACTATTTTCAAGCATTCGTTGATTGAATTATTTATGGTCTTCCAAATAACTCATGACAACGAATGTCAAGCTGACGCTACCAAATTCCCGTGCAATGTCCAGAACGCGGTGAAATTTTACCTCTTAATTATGGATAAAATTGCAACAGAAAATCTATTTTTGCTAGAGTTTTTGGTGGATAATGTGAAACTTGAAGGAAAACGCGAGTATGACGCACCTCCTGGAGAAAAATGTGTTTCATTTCAATTTTTGGACAACGCCCCTTTAGACGTGTGCGAGGCAGACTTTAACCCCAAAAGTAAATACGAAGTCAACGATAGCGCTGTCAAAAGTGGAAAATCATGTTTATTTTCTTTATCCCCGGAACAAGCCACCAAATGCATATCGAATTTAGATGTTCTCGTCACAGTTTTCGAAAAAATGCAACCAGGGTGGTTGCCAGAAAAAGTTGAAATAGGCAGTGCTCTAATATCTATCGCGAACTTATTTTCGGAACTTATAGACAGTGTCACAAACTCCGATGGAATCACACCAACCGCTAAAACTTTGAAAGATGTTTTTGATATAAGAAAGCCAGAGGGCGAAGTAATTGGCAAAATTGGAGTCTATATCAGGATGTCTTGTTTTGGAAAGTTGATAGTTACCCAATTCCAAATGAATTTACAGGATAAATCAGTTCTTTTCAAGGATAAAGAGGGAAAGTCATTGTACAGATATAAGAAAGCTGGAAAAGGTAAAGGTAAACTATAGATTTTTTTTAAATTCTATCGTATTTGGACAAAGATACGCCTGGATTCCGGGGAGACATACAGTGCGGCTTTTAATACTACTTTTTGAAATGAAAAATCCCCCGACAGGGGGGGGCGGGGGAACACATCAACTCAAAATTTCTAAATGGCATGGGGGGTCAAGTCACATCGTTGAAAAGAGAACAATTCTCTTTACAACCATCTAAATATTTTTGAATTTTGTTCATAATTTTTTCCCACTTTCGATTTTTATACCTTTCGAATTTTTTTAGTTAATGTGCCCCCAGCGCCATCTTTCGATTAATTGCAATGTTCTTTCTCTTAAAAAGTAGATTTGGTAATACCCTTCAAAAAATTTTTGGTTTCATTGTTCCACATCAAACCGTTTAAATTTATCGAGGTATGAGTAGTTTTCAGATCCGCATTTATATTTCATATTTCGATTTTGAATTGCAAAAAAATATTAACGAAATTCAAAAAAAATTAGATGGCTGTAACGAAAATAGAATTTCTTTTTCAACGATGTGACACTTGACCCCCTATGCCATTTAAAAATTTTGAGTTGATGTGTTCCCCTGCCCCCCCTGTCGGGCAATCACCATTTTTTTTATTTAGAAAACTAGTATTGGTGAAACCCTCGAAACAGTTTTTTCTTCATGATTCTACGTCGAACCGTTCAAAAGTTAACATGGTGGGGGGGCGCACTGTAGCACTATATATACCTACTTGGAAGTGGAACAACGCCACTCTCTAGAAGTTATTTCTGTTCTGATAGAGAATTGATATGTATTACATGAAAGTTTGATTTTATGAGGATAATTCGTTTAGTGGTAAATATTCGGTTAGAGAGAGCCGTTGAATTTTCAAAAAAAATTACGTATATCGGTTTGCTCTACAAAAAATCCAAATGAAATTTTTGGCGGTCACCACCATTTTCAAAAATACAAGTCCATTTTGTTGTGGATTTTCACCATTTGACATATCGAATTTCTGTTTTTAAAAATTTACAAAATATTCCCATTTTTTAACCAAAACACCACATGCCCTTATTTACTTGTTTTCAGTACTTTTTTGCAGAAAAAACTATTACTTTTTGAAAAATTCACCCTTCTTCAAAACGTTAACAAATTGTGATCAATATTGAATGACTAATATTTTTTATTCATCAAGTTGGTATCACTTTTATTATTCGGGTTTCGTCGGATCTCATTTACGTTTTAGGGAAACAACCTAACCCACCCAACTAACCTACCTTACACAACCTACCTAACTCTATTAAACTGTTTTGATTCGCATACAAATTTGGATTTATGTTCTTTTTACCCTCTACTCCAAAGTTGAGCTTGTGCCGGGGGTTAATTTTTATTTATTAGGGGTGAAAACTACTCCCATTCGAAAAAATTCAAAAAATACTAGTTTCGAGCGTGCAATCATCTGTAAATACGTTGAATTAACCTCGATATTCAACTTCAAATATCTCGAAAACCGTTCATATTTGTGAAACGAAATGTATTCCTCTTTTGTATAGGAAATATTGGGAATTAAGAAAAAGAAGACGAAATCGATATTAACCAGTGGCGTGAAAGTTGGGAAGGGGCGAATAGTGGTACCCACCTGCCGTACGCCCCTGTTTAGAGTTACAAACACATGATTTGCCTTGAAATGTGAAACTGAATGCTGTCAAGTGGCATACCAAATTTCATTAAGAAAAGTTAAACCGTTATGGAGAAAAACGCAAAAATTTACGAAAAAAGAAAATCTACAATTTTGTGCTCCGCAAAATTTTCATTAATAGTGTTTGAGTTATTTTGAAGAAAAGGCGATTTTTTGCTAAATTACGAAAATAATTTTCTATCTTCAAGTTCAAATTTTTTCAAAAATAAAGAAGGTTTATGAGTTTTCCCCGAAAAATGCATTGGTTTTTGGTTATTATAGGTAGAAATTTTCCATTATGGCATTTGAAAATACCAATCAACTTTCAAGCAATAATTCCGTTTGTATAGAGTCTTCATACATCATAAATACATGATTTACTTTCTTTTTTATTTTATATATTATAATTCTGATCTCTACAGATTTTTTGATTAAATGCATATTTTCCCAGTTATTCGCGAAATATATTCACCGGACAAAACTTGCTTAGAATCAGTCAATTTATCGATTTCCGCACTTATTTTCACCCCCAAGAAGTGGTGGCATCCATCCCCAGGAAAAAAGCAACCCCCGGCACATGGTAGACTTTGAAATAGATGGTAAGTAGAACCTAAATCCAAATTTTTATGAAAATCGATGCTGTATGGGATAAATACACGGGAAAATGGTCATTGATTGGACTAAGTGGGCAAGTATATATAATGTTCGAAGCGAACCAGCGATTTTCTTTGAACCATATAAAAAAAAAACATTTGAGTTAAGCGAACTTGTCCGTCTCTAATCATAACAATATTTTCAGGTAAAGATAAATGTAGCCCAAGACAACAACAGCAGAAACAGAATGTCGAGTGTCCCAGAGTTCCTTGTGGAGGATGCGAACCTCCAACTGGTAGAAATCCTGATTGCCTATTCGCGCCTTGTATCACGGACCAAGAAAATCAAGGGAGCCCTTACGATCAACCTAGAGTACCATGTAACGAGTGCGGCGCATTTCCAGATCCCCCATGTTTAGCCCAAGGCGATCCCTTGCGCATGGGAATGGGAATGGGCATGATGACTCCATGTATGGAGTGCGGTAGCTTACCTTTTGCTCCCTGTATGCCGCCCCAAAGGGGAGGATTCACTCAACGTCCTAATACTCCATGCGAGGAATGCGGCGGTTTACAGGAGCCGCCATGCGGCTTCAACCAAAATTATCAAGAACCCGAAGGCAACTATCAAGAAATCGGCGCCGCCATGGGTGGGAACTCTCTAACCATTCGCGTTCACAAAGACAAGAACAAAGTCGAGCAAGTCGATCCCAACGCCTCTCTTGGTTCCAATAGTAGCGACCGTTGTACCTGTTTGCCAGGCAGGCCCGGGAAGAAAGCTAGGCACGAACAAGCCCTTTGTATGATGCCAGGTGTTGCGCAAGGCAACCAGAACATGCCATTCGCATTCAAAATGGGTAACGCTGGCGGAAATACCGGCAATAACGTTGTTGTGAACCCCCCAGTTGCTACTTCGCCCGATGGTACTCAGTTCACGGAGTTTTCAGACCCGGATAAAGAACTGTTCATTCTGAGAATCGGAAAGAAAAGCGAGGGAGTCGATAAGAAACAAAATCTGGAACTCGAGCTGTGTACCCCGAAAGGTAAAGATCTGAAACCCCTCCCCAAAAAGGAAACGAGAGACACTCAGTATGATCCATTGGATGTTGGTCCGGAACAGTCGCCCGATGGCAAAAAAGGAAAGGGGGGAGGAAAGGCTAAAGGAAAAGAAAAAGGGAAAGGCAAGAAGAAATAAAAGTTTTTCTTTGTATTAACCCATACTTCTGCTACCGCAAACTTAAGTTTATGTATTCATCAGGAATCGACAATCAATATCAGTGGAAATAATGTAACCGTAAGCTTTTTTGAGTTTGGGATACGATATTTGAACGATAATCGACTAACTGAGTTGCTAAAATAAATATCATAATCTATAATGTCTTTAATTTGACTCTTTTGGTTTAGAAGTTTTCTTGAAATGATCAAACTGGTATCCTTTCTAGAAACACTTTCAATGGCGTAATTAATGAACATTAGTCAGCAGTATAGGCCTCGGATTCATCCTAAAAGGAGTATCCTGTACGCTCCCAGTTCTACTATACAGGGTGTAATCTAACCTCTTGCACTCCCGTGAAGGACGGTTGTATAATGCCATTTTATAACAATTGGCAGGTGTGAAAAATTCGAAAAAAAGTTGTAAAAAGTTTAAATTGTGTTGGAAAATTAGTCGAAATTTTGGGAACCGCTGTCCGCCGAAGGTCAGCTGACCGGAGCAGAGCCGCAATAATACTGGATGGAAGAAACTGTGTATTTCAAAAAGCGGTTTCCAAGATTTTCCGCATTTTCCAAGAAAACTTAAAATTTCCACAATTTTTTTTCAAATTTTTCTCACCTGCCATTTGTAATAAAATGGCATTATACACCCGTCCTTCACGGGAGTGCAAGAGGTTAGATCACACCCAGTATGTAAAATAAGACATAAAAAAAAATTGTTCCGTTGATGAAACTTGGTAAAAACATTTCATCTGACATGAAAATAAAGAATTTTGGGGGTATAGGGGCTAATGTGGATAATGAAATGGAAAAATTACATTTGCTAAAAATTACACAAGTTCTTTGAGTACTTTTTTATTCTGAATTTAATAAAAACAAAAGCAAGGCGATATAACCAACCTGAAAAAAGTTCTACTTGTTATAATTGTTGAAAGTACAAATATTTTTATTATTAATTATAACTATATAAATGAAGAAAAATTAGTGGCGTAATGAAAAAATTTAAAAATTCTAGAAAAAAGATTCTCCTCGAGTAGGATTTGAACCCGCGACCTCTGGATTGCTGGTGCTCTACCAACTAAGCTACCGAGGGGACATGCGTTCCACAACATATTGGGTGACCGCCGCGCTTTTTCCTAAAATTTTTAACCTAACCTAACCTAACCTAACCTAACCTAACTTGACCTAACCTAATCTACACTAAGTAATCCAAGGTAGCTATGGCTGTTTGGCCGTCAGAAACTAGTTGACAACAATAATTAATGAAATTTGTGAAATTAGGCATCTGTATCCAGACAACGAATCCTTGATAACTATGAATTTAATATAAGTAGAAATGAAAAGTGATGAAAATTGAACGGAGAAAATCGTGGATAGTGCAAATATGAGATTTCCTTGACATAGGTCAAAGAAAGAAAAAGGTATTCGTTGCTTCACGAGGATGGTTTATTTATTTCGAATACAAATCTAAGAAAATGAAAAGTTACTTCGATGGACTAGTTATTCGAAAGTCAAGTCAACATTAATAATAATAATAATATTGACCTCGATGAATATGTTATTTTAATATTCGCTTCAAATTTTACATTTGGCGGGATAGAGTGAAGAGAAAGGAATTTCGACTCTGTCGAAATTATTCGTTTAATTTGTTTGAAACTCAACTCTCCGGCATACTCTTCGAACTTTGTTCGAATAATGAATCAATAAAAATATGGCAAATTCATTTCATATTTGCAAAAAAATATGAATTGGTTATTTTTTTTGACAGTTGTAGAAAAAATAATGCATGAAACTTGTGAGTGAAGTTTTTTTTTTACTCGTAGGAATGCCGTACTACGCCTAGGTCGTGCGTCAACATTTCCTACTCCTAAAAAAAGTATCACTTTACTTACTTGATACATAAATTACTATTGAAAAATTATATGACCCTTCTACGCCTCCGTAATTTTGTACATAAAGCTTTATTAAATAGTTATTTATGCAACAAGTGCAAAAAGTAGGTGTTTATTGCACTCGACGTGAAATTGTCAACAACACGACACGTCGAGTGCAATAAACTCTTTTTGCACGAGTTTCATACAATATTTTTTCTACGTTCATGCAAAAACCAGAAAATGTTTCATTTAGGTGGCACTAAACTGTAAGGAAGACATTAATTGTTTGTTTAAATCTATCTGCTAAAAGAAATTCAAAAATATTTTGTGTAATTCAGATGATATTCGAAGGAAATAATTTTATTTTTAACAAATTGCATTTTCTAGTAATTTCATAGTCCATTATATAATGAATATGATGAAACATGCAACTATTTAAAACATAATACAATCTCACAGAAAATGGGCTAAATTTGGCGTGGATTTGAAAGTTTATGTCTGTCATGATGACAGAACGCTATAGTAGAATGACAGATGAGTGCAATAAAGAGACAGTTTTTCCACCAAATATAGTTCAATAAAGTTTTGTTTTTTGCATGAACGTAGAAAAAAAAACTTATAAAAGGCGGTAAGAATAAAAAAACAAAAAAAAGTCCACCAAAACAATCATATATGCCCGATAGTATACCGGCTCCGTTAATATCATCGTCATACCTGGAAAGTGTAATCGCTGATCGCTGTGGCTGTGACTTGACGAAGTTGCGGGAGTGGGGTCACAACACAGAGCCGACAAGTCGCCGGCAACGTGCTGGTTTCGCATTTCGTTTCGGTCAGTTCTTTTATTTTGTGGAGGGAATTAATGTTGACGTAACATGCGTTCGTGAGTTGTTGTTGTGAAGGTTTTCTGTTTTGCACGAGTAGGATCGAGTTATAGGGTATGACACCGTAAAGTATTTCTTTTTTATCGAATACAATTCAGTCACCGAAAACAAAATTCTCACGGGCTTCCCGAGTTGTTTATTAATAATATTCGGCGCCTGTTCTGTTTTCGTCGCTAATCCGAGCGTCGCTGTTTACTTTTCACACGTGTTGCTTTAAAAATATACCTAGTTTTACCTATACATCTGTATCAATTACCAGAAATAATATGTGGTATATTATTTCGACCCCCAATTCGGAGTAGGATTTTCCATAGACAGTTTTCTGTTTTTTTTTACGCAAAGTTGCTCGTTAACATGTGAGCCGCCTACAAAATCTCTTTATAATTTGCTTTCAAAATATGTACCTAGGTAAGTAACTGTTTTTGTAACGGGAATTAATTATTCCCTCATGGAATATTTGGAACTTTTCATACATCCTATTAGGTATATTATTATTGTCATATTGAGTAAATTTGCATCAGCCAAAGCCATATGTTATACCTCTTTACCGACACATGGCAATAACAGGGTCGTACTCAGGGGGTAGTCCAAACTCGGCACATGTCTCAGGTATACGAAATGAAAATATAGTCAAGCTCGGCACAGAGATTGAAAGATTCACTCTTAAAACGTTTAAACTCGGCACATCAATAATAATAGCTCCCCCTGCTTGCAAGAAATCGACTGATGTGATATTAAATGCGATATTATTTTAACTATATTGAATTTCCACGCACTCAAATTTCTATGAAAGGTTAGTTCGTTTTGGTTTTATTATAATAAATAATTGCTTTTCGCAAAATGTATGTACCTATTCAATTAACACGCACTCAAATGTCTGTGTAAGGTTAGTTCGTTCTGGTTCAATTACACTTTTTTGTTGTTTTTTGTTTAAAATTGTTTTTTCCGTTAACCAGCTGTCGTCCCCTTACTAACAGCAGTCCTCAAAAGTCGAAACTTGTGAGAGCCAAGGATTAACGAGGTCTTACCTTTTAAAGTGCGATTCCTAGCACTGTCTCGGGCCATCAGATAAAAAAAAATCTGTAGTTGCTAAGGATTCGAACCTAGCCGACCAGCCGTCACTGGTTTCGAACGAGAAAGTCTCAACCACTAAACTACATGACCCTCGAGGTATACTAAATACTTACTTTTCGTAAAATGTATGCATTCAAGTTTCTCGCAATAAAATGTCTACGCAAGGTTAGTTCGTCATGGTTATATCAGAGTAAAAATTTTCACGGTAAAAATGTCGCCCAATCTAAGTTATTCAGGAAATAATCTAGCTCGATCTAGAGCATAGGCCCTTTGCGTCATTTATTTTGTGGGTGACAAAACTTCTACAGGCTGATTCACGGTGGATGGCACATTAGACGTTTCTGGTGAACCAGACAACGGATCACTTTGAAAATTTAATGGAGGGCATATTCGGACATTCTCTAGCCAACTAAAATATTTTCGACAATGCGGTGTTGCCGCTTCTATTAGAAAGCAGTAGCAACTTTGATTTTTCAAATGGAACACTCTGTATATAATATTATTTTTGGAATCTCCAACAATTGCCCGACAACTTTTCTTGATATTTCCCTATACCTATCTGTTACCGTTTTCGAAATAAAAATTAATTTCAATTTTTTTCTTCGAAAATCATGACTTCTAAAAATGCCGATATCTTTTAGTTAAGAAGTACTATGATATCGAAATTTGGTTTGGAGTTAGGTGATACTTGGACACTTCCCACACGTTAGCCTAATCTCCGTTACTTCAATACAGGGTGGTAAAAAAATACAGTTTTTTCGTTTGCTTGAAAAAGTTGCTGAAATTTGATTATTTTAAATGGAACACCCTGTATATTATTGAAAATTCGGAAAGCTGCTGAAATTTGCTTTCTTTCTATGTATATCATACCTATACCTAACTAGTCAAGTTTCGGACTTATGAGCATTTATTTGTGGCAATTGTTGGAGATTCCAAAAATAATATTATATACAGAGTGTTCCATTTGAAAAATCAAAGTTGCTACTGCTTTCTAATAGAAGCGGCAACACCGCATTGTCGAAAATATTTTAGTTGGCTAGAGAATGTCCGAATATGCCCTCCATTAAATTTTCAAAGTGATCCGTTGTCTGGTTCACCAGAAACGTCTAATGTGCATCCACCGTGAATCAGCCAGTATATACCTTGGTCTAAATATGAAGTCTGGACGATTAAAACTCTTGCCTACAGTAAGGCGGTGATCCGCCAAGTTATTCAATTCTAGTGAAGATAAATTATTATTTTTTTGTTTAATATTGTTTTTTGCATTAATCAGCTGTCGTCCCCCTACGAACGGTATCCCTCAGAAGTCGAATCTTGTGTGAGCCAAGGATTAACGAGGAGCGTGCGATTTTTAGCAACTAGTTTAATATTTAAAGTCGTTTTGAACTAGATTATTAGGCAGCTCATTTGATCTGAGCTATTATGATAGATTGTGTACCTATTGACCCGCCTATGTGTATGTGACACTGATAAAAGCAACACTTCGAAGTCATGGCCTTCCTCCAAAATATGATTGGCATATTATGAGTGTGTTTTATTGTTTTTATAATTCATACTGTGTTCACGTATGCGGCTTTTAAATGGTCTACGTGTCTGGCCGATATATACTTTGGAGCAAGATCCACAATTCAAATTTATTAACTCCTGATTTTTTAGATTTTTGTGTTTTATCTTTATTATTCTTGATAAACCTTCCCAATGTGTTATCTATTCTATATGCTACTCTTAAATTTTGTTTATGCATAAATGAAGCTATTTTTTCCATGACGGGTAATGAAATATAATTATCGCAAACTATACCGGCTTTCCGAGTTGTTTATTAATAATATTCAACGCCTGTTCTGTTTTCATAGCTAATCCGACCGTCGCTGTTTACTTTTCACTCGAGGTGAACACGTGTTGCAACAAAAATATAGTTTCATATCTTTATTAATTTCTAGGAATGGGGTATATAAAATCGACCCCCAATACCTAGTAAGGTTTTCCATAGAAGCTCATCTACTGTTTTTTTTTTCGCGAAATTTTATCGTCTGCAAGAATATTTCATAACATTACCTACTGTTTTTGAAACGGAAATTCACAATTTCCTCATGGAGTATTTCGAACATGACATACCTACACCCTATGACACTTAGGTAAAACACGATTAAAATTTCCACAAAATTTATTGTCTTTGCGACATGTTTCGATACACGGTATCTTCTTCAAGCGAATGCACATTAAATTATTCTTCAAGGAAAAATCCTCAAATACCTTTCTTATCAATCAACATAATTAGGGACTACCTACAATTATCGCTAATTCCTAGACTCATACAACTTATAAAATTGACAATAACAATGTACCTACCTGGAAATATCAAAACATAGCTACTACTTAATTGAATAAACTTAACAAAGGGGAACTGTTCGGGTCCAATTGATCATTTAATAAACAAGATGAATTTTTCAATTTATTAATTTCCAAGAATTCTAAATAATTAAGCCTAATGCCCTTATTTTCCTCATGAAGAATTTCAAAGTTTTCATCGAAGTCATGGCCTTCCTCCAAAATGTGATTGGCACATTATGAGTGTGTTTTATTGTTTTTATAATTCATACGGTGTTCACGTATGCGGCTTTTAAATGGTCTACGTGTCTGGCCGATATATACTTTGGAGCAAAATCCACCCCTACGTAGTGCCGAAGTAAAGGGTTTTAAAAATCTGGAAATATAGATACAAAAGAAAATAAGAAAATACAAAAAAAAATTATGAACTTTACGGGACACCCGGTATATGGATTTCAGGCAATAAAGAATTTCTTGGTGATCGTTTCCCCAATAGAAAATCATATTTTAATAGCCTTTCAACCCTGGTAAACAAGACCCATCCTTGTATATCGAAATTATATTACAAAAGAAGTTATTATTTAAAATGAGAGATTTTCCAAAATATTTATCTCCTCATAATCCTACGATTTCGAACGTTAATAACCTAACAAAATTCTATTACGATTGCCATAAAAGTTGCAACAATATAATTGATCTGCTTTTATCATCCGAATGAATTTTTTTTTTAAGCATTTTCTTTGCCAAAAGAACTGCAAATCTCACTCTTCAGTCGTTTTAACTACACAACAAAGGTAGACTAAACTGAATAAAAATAAAAAATATAGTATTTCCTACCTTTTCAAAAAGGGTTTTATCAGCTGCAATATCAATGGAAAATAATGTACTCCTAGAGAAAGTTTCCCACCAATAGTTTTCTGCGAACACCAACTACGTCACTGGATTGTTTTTCTTGAATAATGAGTTTCCATGCAACCCAAAAAAATAGGGATGTCTTTATGCCCAAATATCTGTACCGACTTTGGATGGTACCCAGAATGATTAGAAACGTGTTACAAAATTTATAAACTCCTGATTTTTCAGATTTCTGCGTTTTATCTTTATTATTCTTGATAAACTTTCCCAATGTGTTATCTATTCTATATGCTACTCTTAAATTTTGTTTATGCATAAATGAAGCTATTTTTTCCGTGACGGGTCCTGAATAAGTTAAAGTTCTGTAATTATTGTCAAGGTTCCTCGAAGTGGGGTACACTTCCTGGATAGCCTTTCTATGTAGTTTTTTAGCAAGAATATTTTCTATTAATTTAACTTGATATCCATTGTTAACTTCTATCTGTTTTATAATATTTAATTCTTTGTTGAAATTTTCTTCAGACAGTGGAATATTTACTAATCTGTGTATCATACCATGGTATGCTGATATTTTATGTGTATATGGATGTACTGAATTATTATGAATAGTGATGTCAGTATGGGAAGGATTATGAAAAATAACAAAGCGGTGTTTATTATTAGCTTTACCTATTGTCAAATCTAAAAAATTTATTGAATTTTCTACTTCTATTTCTATTGTGAATATAATGTTTGGGTGAATAGTGTTAATATATTTATGAAAGGTGTCTAATTGTCTGTTGGTGCCTTTAAAACAAACTATAACGTCATCTACATATCTGTACCAATACAAAAACAGTTTCGAGAGTGGATGCTTATGAATCGTTTTTTCAAGATTGTCCATGAAGATATCATTTTTAGCAGAGTTATGACCAATCGAATATTCGGCTCCGCCATAACTTTCAGCGACGGTAAGGGTGAACCTGAAATTTGATGTCGGCGTTCAATCACGTTTTCTGAGAAAACGAGCACATTTCATAAGGAATTATTTTTGTGGAAAATTGAATTGTTTTTCACCCTGTTGAGTTGTTTTTCCAATAAATTATATACTTTCCAAGATTACCCACAGCTAAAATATATTTATATATTTTTAAACGAAAAAAAAAAAAAAATATGTTCCACCCCTGGAGTTTTGGTATTTTTTTCGTGTTTATCATGGTTCCAACTACTGGCATACCGAGTTTGGTGGTACTCCAATCGATTCTTGTCTCAAAACCCAATCGTACTAGATTATTAACATGTACCTTCCAAGCAAAGGAAAAAAACAATAAATCTCGAATTATTTCACATACATGGGTAAGATCCAAAAATCGAGCTGTATGCACCTTCATCCTTATGAAATTATATGTCTACCTATTGTAGGCAGTAAAATGCCTTCTTTCCTACATATAAAGACTATGACAAACTTATTCTAACCTTTATGTTTTGCATTAGTACCCACAATGGACGTTTTTCATTTGATGATCAGGATTCGAATTGATTTTGGTTATAACTGGTGATGATACCAGCAGCCAGCAGTATGTTATTTATTACACATTATATTTGCTTACAATAAATACATCATATAAGATTCGCTGACGTAACTCTTGAAACAGTGATCCAATATTACATCAGCGCGACTTCAGTCAATTCAGTAAATCGCCGTGGATAGGAAGCGTTATCAATCCCAAGAATTTGCGGAATCAATGACTACGTTTATCTCGACGGTCTCTATCCACTTCAAATTCGATAGCATTGGGTCAAGTTAAACCACCCTGCAGTTTATGTCGCAATATACAGTGTGGCCCATTTAAGATAGAAGCACCCTTATAAAACTTACATTTTTCAACCGATTGGAATGATTTTTTGTTCGTTAGGTAGACATTCAAAAAGTCCACCAGGACACCAAATTTCATGAATAAATCTCTATTTCCAGGGCCATCTTATTTTATTTTTCAAGGTAAAAAATCTAAAAAAAATTACTAGCGATTTTTTTATAAAAAATCTGACTAAATCTGACTATACCACTGGATTAGCGACATTTTCAAATGGCTCATATGTAAATAACGTTGAAATGCGTCAATCAATAAAAAAGTTGTAAGGGAATGAAATTTGAAAAATATGCCGTTTAAACAACCCACCAATTCAATTTCAGAACTTTTATCAAAACTTTGACTACACCACCGGATTAAGGGAGTCTCGAAATATCACTGACTATAATTTCATTGAAATTTGTTGATAAATAAAAATTATGAGACATTTTCGTGAAATTCCATTTACATTTCTTGACATGATTTTTTGGGTTAATGACCTTCCACAATCTGAAAATGAAAAAAAATTTAATCCAAAGAAATCTGTACAAGCGTAGAGGGGCAAATTAATTAATTTACCCTATAAGTTACTGCGTTCACAAGACTGCTGTCTTGAAAGAAATTAATTTTTGTCAGTAACGTACCCTACACTGAATTTGCCTATCTGAAAAAATGAGATCGAATTAACAAAGAATACTTCTCTTTTTTTGAAAATTGTTGACGTTTCGGAGGCCTTATCTGCCTCCGTTATCAAAACTTCTTGAAAAGACGCTGAAGAAACTGAATTTGAATTGCGGTTTTGGAAATAAGATCTTTCTTTGACAGAGTCAAATGAAATCTGTCATACATTCTTTTGATGCCGAACACCCTATGTATCAATATACCAAATGTCAATCAAAAGAATGTATGACAGATTTCATTTGACTCTGTCAAAGAAAGATCTTATTTCCAAAACCGCAATTCAAATTCAGTTTCTTCAGCGTCTTTCCAAGAAGTTTTGATAACGGAGGCAGATACAGCCTCCGAAACGTCAACAATTTTCAAAAAAAGAGAAGTATTTTAGTTCGAAAATATGAATAGGAAATTCATAAAATCTTTTGTGGAATCATCTGCGACTGAAAGAAAAACTTTAGTCGCTATTTTCCATCGTTCAAGATAACCTCTTGGGAGGTATTCATGTTGAAAAGGGGAACATTCTCCATGAAAATTGAAAAATGTGACTTATTTGTAATATTATAATAAGTCACATTTTTCAATTTTCATGGAGAATGTTCCCCTTTTCAAAGAGAAGTATTCTTTGTTAATTCGATCTCATTTTTTCAGATAGGCAAATTCAGTGTAGGGAACGTTACTGACAAAAATTAATTTCTTTCAAGACAGCAGTCTTGTGAACGCAGTGCCCTTCTACACTTGTACAGATTTCTTTGGATTAAAATTTTTTTCATTTTCAGATTGTGGAAGGTCATTAACCCAAAAAATCATGTCAAGAATTGGATTTCCTCCACAAAATCAAACTTTCAATCAATATATCCATTTACATATTTCTCAAATTTTATTATCTTATGATTTTTTTATTCACGAACAGATCTCGATGAAATTTCGACCAGTGATATAGTGATACCTCCTGAATACAGTGGTGTATTCCGAATTTCGATAAAAGTTCTAAAATTGAATTGGTGGGTTGATTAAACGTCATATTTTTCAAATTTCATTCCCTTATAACTTTTTTATTGATTGACGCATTCAAACGTAATTTACATATGAACCATTTGAAAATGTCGCGAATACAGTGGTGTAGTCACATTGTTCATAAAAAAATCGCTAGTAATTTTTTTAGATTTTTTACCTTGAAAAATAAGATAAGTTGGCACTGGAAATGGAGATTTATTCATGAAATTTGGTGTCCTGGTGGACTTTTTGAATGTCTACCTAACGAAAAAAAATCATTCCAATCGGTTGAAAAATTTAAGTTTTAGAAGGGTGCTTCCATCTTAAATGGGTCACACTGTATAAGTGGATCGAGGAATCCTATGCTTCAATCCGATTGAAAAAACCTAACTTCACAGCAATATGTCGAATTTCGTAATGTAAAATTTCTTGTATTTTGCGAATTAATTTACAAATGGTTGTTGAAAATATCAAAACCCTAATCCTTTTCTCATCCATGTATCTTAAAAAACGTTTTTCCTACGAGTATGAGGAAAAGTAACTTTTCCGCACGATTTTTCGTTTTGAAAGTTGTACTTTTTCGCACGATTTTTACTTTTCCGTACGATTTTTACTTTTCCGCACGATTTTTGTATTGTTGAAAATGAGGATATTTAGGACTAAATAAATGATCTATGTAACTAATCTGTCTTATTAGTCATTTTGTAGCATTATTATAAAAACTTGTTTATTAAAAACCTTGTTTTTTCATAAATAAGATGAACAAAAACACTCGTAGGAAAAATATTGTACCTAACTCTTACGGAAAATGTCTTTTCCGCCATTAACGGCTTGTCCGAACTCCGCTACGCGTCGTTCGTGCAACTGCCGTCGCGTGCGGAAAAGTACTACTTTCCGCACTTAGGTAAATAACTATTTCCTTAATCAGTTGAATGAAAAAACTGCCCTCTTCTTTGGACAATACGTTCTCCATTTTGAGAAAGAGAAACTCATCCGATTAGAGACAATTGAGACGATAAACAGCAAATCTGAATTTTGCTACTTTTACCTGACATATGTCAATTTCAAACCCGTTTATCTCGTAATGTCACTTCTCTTCAAGGCGATCGGTTGGGTCCAATCCTATATTTTATGGAATTGACTTGAGTGGTTCAATCCAAACCGAAAACTGTATATATCGTTCAGATGGATCGGATCCAGTCAAGTCAAACCCATTTTGAGCGGATCCAAAGTTATGAGATAAACGTAGTCAATATCCCTTTATATATATTGTGTTATTCAAGTTTACTACGTTTACTAAATAGTCAGTGTATGTTTCTAAGAATTCGTTCCGGACTGGATTTTTGTACGGATTCGATTATCTCGCACAAAAGCAACACGAATGACTTGCTTTTCTAAATTTAAATAACCACTGAATCGTTGCGAGAATATTTCTCGGTATCTTCTTACTCTGTCTAAATTTACTCCACGTTTCTTGCATTCCTGAAACACTGATGCATCACGTTTTCCTGTATCTCAAAGCAAACCACCAAATACCAAATGGGTTATTTTCGTACTGTTGAGTAGACCCACCTCTATTTTGATTCGATTTTGATATCTCTGTTGGAGATGTCAATATAAACATACAAATATTATATAATCCAGTTCGATTGGGTTTTGAGACGAGGATCGATTGTAGCACCACCAAACTTGGTATGCTAGTAGTTGGAGCCATGATAAACACGAAAAAAAATTGTTTACCAAAATTCCAGTGGTGTAACATTTTTTTTTCGTTTAAAGTAAATAAATAGATTTTTGCTGTAATCTTGGAAAGTATACGATTTATCGGGAAAACAACTCAACAAGGTGAAAAACAACTCAATATTTGATTGGCCATAACTCTGCTAAAAATGATCGGAGAAGGATAAGGAAAAGTTCATATCGTTTCTGAAGACTCCTACCTTCTCATGCAAATAGAATATGCGAGTATTTGAGTACCTACAATGTGTTTTGTCGCACTTCACGGAGATGTTTGCGGATGATCCGAAAATCATGAATAATTTAGTAAATATGAAATTATTATACTAAAGCAGCAACCCATGACCCCATACCCTCTTTTGACTATGTGCAACAATTTCAGAGTAGTGTGATAGGTCCCACTTATACATGCCAAAAAAAAACTTTGTTTTACTCGTGCTTTCAACTTACTTATAAAACCGGCATTCTCTTCGGTAAATGTTGAAAATAATCGCTTATTCATATCAAGCTTGAAATCACATACTTCATTTTTTACGTAGGATGCGTTTGAGCGATTATTTTCAACATTTACTGAAGAAATTTCCGGGATTATGGGTGAGTTGAAAACTGAGGCAGGAGTTAAACCCAGTTTTTTCTTTGTCATATATATAAGTGAGACTTATCTCACTAGTCTAAAATCGTTTCATATCAACTAAAATATCCATGACTTTCGGATCCTCCGTAAATATCATAGAAGGGTTATGTGAAGTGAACGATATACACTTTTTCTTTTTTTTCTACAATAATTTTTAGCAAAGTTAATTTTCGGCCCTGCCGGATATGACAGTGGCGGGTTAACGCAAGCCTGAAATTTGATATCGGAATTCAATCAGGTTTTCTGAGAAAACGAGCGAATTTTGTGAGAAATTACTTAGCTCTTGTGGAGAATTGAATTATCTTTCGCCTTGTTGAAATTGTTTTTTTGATAATTCTTGTACTTTCCGAAACAACAGCAAAAAAAATATAATTTTTTTAAATAAAAATTTTTTTGGTAAACAATTTTTCTTTTACAATACATGATGTTAAAAAGTCATGTGCCGAGTTTCAAAGTGCTACGATTCATCTTCACTTGTGGCTTACATTTGTCTATGGTTACTGTACTATTATAGGCGAGTTTCGGAATGATAGTAAGTTTTTAAATGTTTTTTCTACTAGCGTGCGGAAAAATCCACTTTTTCCCACTCAGTTTAGTTTAGAAATAGTCACTTTTCCGCACTAGTACGGAAAAGTTTTTTCCGTACTCTTTTTAGTGTGGAAAAAACATTTTAGGGCGGAAAAGTAGATTTGTTTAGCTAGTAGAAAAAATAGTGTACCTAACACGAGCGTAAAGTATCACTTTCCGCACTTGTTAGGTAAACTACTATTTCAAATAGAATAAGGAGAGTTTTGAAACATTATATCCTATTCGGGATATAATTATGTTCTAACTCATTTCCATTAAAAAGTCGATAACGCGAGTTTTCTATCTTTGAAAAGTGAGATAACTTGACTAACATCAAGGAGACTATCAAGCTGATGTTCGACATTTTGAGTGAGGTTTTCGTTTTCGTAGGATTATGGGGTCGATTAGATTTCCGTGATTACCCTTAAAATCATACATCTTTATGGTATAGTATAGTATAGTAGTGGTAGTAGTAGTAGTAGTAGTATTTTATTAATCACCAAATTACATGAATTTATAAAAGCATACAATAGAGAGAAAAAATATATGGGCGATTAATATAGGTAGAAGAAGAAAGGTTTGTCAAACCGAGTCTTGTTACTGAATTTTTATCAGCGGAAACATAGGCATTGATGATTCACTTAAGTTTTTGTATGCAAAACATCAATATCAAAATGGCATACGAGCAACTCCCTGCAAAGTCTTAATGTTGAGTTGATTTGGTATTTAGAGAGTTCGTCATATTTTTTGGTCTCTAATATAATTTTTTTGAATGCTGTTATTTTCTTGGTATAAATGACATAATCACATGGAGAAATGTTGAGCCGTTATAGAATTATTCTGGAAAACATTGCTTTGCTACTTTCAACACCCTGTAACTCAGTTAATTAGAGGATATGTTCATAAGAATTTTCACCCTTGAAAAAAATGAGTAATCTACCATCGGGTTTGTCTCCTTCATGATGAGACACCCTGTATATCAATACACCAGCGTACATCTCGGTGAATATAAATAAATTAAGTCTTCTGATTAGCAGTGTAAATCTTACGATGGTTTAGTAAAATAGCAACAATGACTTGCATATCATTATAAAAACGATTGAAAAGCATTTATTCACATTTGAATAATAGAAATTATGAATTGCTTCAATTAAGATTTATTTTGGATTCCGAAATGAGTTAACCAGGACTTTTTGACTCAAGCATAACGTATAACGTTTCATAAGATTTTGTTAGTTTCAAATATCATTTCATCTCTACTAGGTACTATATCATATTCCAAAGCCAATTTAGGAAGCCTTTGAAGACAGGAAATTGTATCTCTGAAGTCAGAGTATTTCTTATGTATTGCGATCCATTGTGTTGATAGTTGAAAGTAATTTATACAGGGTTACCATTTGAAAAGTTACAATGTAGGTTATAATAATTACGTCTTTATTCATCACAATCAAGAGAACATAAATTAGCATTGTATATAGAGAAAAAAATAGATTGATGATGAAATGGTTAAGTGTTAGCTGAAGCTGTTTTCAAACTTCAACTTTAGCTTATATAACTTATTTATTATCTAACTTATATATTATATAACTTATATATTGAATTCTTGGGGGCCGGTATTATAAAACTATTTTGACAGAAAACTAGAAGTTAACTTGTGGAATGACGTCACATCTTGCAGTTAACTTCTAGATGAAGGAGTTAACTTTGTAGGAAATGATGGTTTTCGACAGTTTTTCTGTCAATAATTTAGCACATACTTGAGTTTATTGTTGTATTATTTTTCTGACTTCGTTAAAACGATATGCACTTTATTTTTGAGGAACTTTCAACCGACGATGAAGATACTGGTTGAAGGCCCAAGGCGACCAAGAATGTTTAGATATCGGTTAGACTATTTCAACTTGTAGAATGAAATATAATTCAAAAACCGATTATTCAGAGAATATGTACACATTCAAGCAAATTTAAAATAAAAATGGGACCTTTATAAAACTGATATTCTAAAGTAAATGTTAACTTGACTGTTAAAATCAAAGTTAACTGTCAAACATTTTTATAATACCGGCCATAACTTATATATTAAGAACAAAAATGGATATCCATAATTATTCGAAACTCTTGTAAAAAAATGGTGGGGTGCTTGACAAAGTTCTCTTGAACTCTTGAACGCATTGTTAAATTAAACTAATATAGATCGAACGCACCCACGATTTTTTTATATTTGAGTAATTAAACTGTCAATTATTTTTTACTTTTTAGTCCATGTTGGAAGTAAAGCGTGTTCTTTAGTTTTTTCAACCTATTATTTTTTATGGAAAGATAGATTACAAAAATTATATTTATTTGGAAATAGTGGCGTATCATTATGTTGATGAAAAATATTGCAGGAAATGTTAACAGGGGCGCCACTGATAAAAATTAAGAAAAAAGCGTACTCTGTATGTACCAACATTGAAAGAAAACCCTAAAGCGGTTTTAGAGATATTGGGCAGAAGTGTTTTTTTTTTGTAAAACTTCAACATCCTGTAACTCATAAATAAAGCGGTTGCGGATCTGTGCTCATAAAAGAATAATTTTTCTTCAAATCATTCAAGCATTATCACCCTTTGAGATCAGCATTCGATTATGAAACACCCTGTATATTCGGACTGACTGACCAGCTCTGTTCTAATATGTGAGAGATAAACCTGCATAACTTCCACTGATATGCATTATGAATATGTATAATAATTTTCAGCTTCAATAAATCCATTTTGTTACCCCGGAAATGCTACATCTTTGATGTCGCTCCTCAGTCACTTGTTCTACGATTCGCTTGACTGACCAGAGTATGTTTGTGTACACATCGTCTATAACTAATTAACGGAAGAACCAGCTGTAATGAACTCAGAAAAATTTCAGCTCTGGTTCTCCGTCTATAAATACGTTATTATATAGTATATAGTATATATATATATATTTTACAGTATCACTTCCCGTGTCTGACTATTTAAAACTTTGCCGTTAAGATTAGAGTGACACTCCATTTTTATTGTGTATTAATTTTTCACAGACTGTACTTAAGTATGTCAGTAAGTAAGTTGTTTACTGCATATACGTTTGCTTTATCACTAGGTACTACGTCATACGCCCCTCCCCCCGGCACAACCAGGGCTCCCCAAAACCACCAAATTTCCACCGTTATTCATAACATGCGGCTGACGAAAATGTCAGCTCTGATTACTCAGGTTACTGATGAATTGTATGTTCAGCCCCCCCCCCAAACTGAAATCCTGGCTGCGCCACTGCGTACAGCGAAAGTAGACCGAAAATGTTGTCTTCATACTGGTGGAGTGCAAGATTTGGGACTCGAGGGCTGCTATAGCATCCCAGTCAAGGGGGGCTGAAAAGAGCATTCTATTAGAAGCAGAACTCGTAGCAGAGCTTTATAGACCAGCATCCTACGCCTATTTTAAAAAATGATTAATAACAGACTGAATCTTCCTGAGTAAAGGAAAAAGTTGGGCATCTTGGCAAAGAGAAGCTACTCAGGAAGATTCAGTCTGTTATTAATAATTTTTGAAAATAGGCGTGGTATCCTGGTCTATAAATATTTTGAAATTGACAATAATGTCATTTCATCAAGCTGTTATGGGCTTAGTTTTACAACGTTACAAAAATTGATACAATCTACCTGGCAGTTTTATTCGACCTCGAGATATTATAAACCAGGTAACGTTGTCCATGAAAATTATTTCTAATATTAACTTTTACGTCGTTGTCGTGTTTTACATGATAACAGACATCGACGCACGTTCGTTCAACGTAGACGTAAAAAAACAATGATAGTGTCAATTCAAATAGTACAATAATCAGCTATGAAATTGCAATCCTCTTAGAAATTATATATATATATATATATATATATATATATATATATATATATATATATAATGAAAAACGGAAAAGCGTCGCTAAGTGTCGTGAGAGAATATTTTGGTTTCAAACAGGAAATAGCAATTGGAAAATAGTTTATGGGAATAAGATGTTTTGATAAGTTGCCATTTCACTTATCTGGCCGATGTGAGCAAAACAACCTTATTTTTGTTTTAATTTATATTCTCGATAACAATAGAGTTGAATATCAAAAACGACAAATATCAGCTTACTGTTTGTAACCTGAGAATAACGTATAAATTCGAATAAAGTTCGAAAAGTGTACAGGAGAGTTTCGAATAGATGAATACCCTTCTCTCCACACATGTCCACAAATGGGTCTTTCTTATCAATTTTTTTTATTTAAGCTTCTAATAAGGATAACATTAAAATATAATATAATCAAAAGAATTTTTTTTCTTTCTCTTTTCGCCAAAAAACAATATTTTCATTTTTTGGGCGCGAAACTCAAATAATTCAAACTTGAAAGTTTTCCTTTTAAATGGCAACCTTGGTACAGCATTGACATTGACAGCAAAATGAGATGAGACTTTTGATATACTACAATTTATAAGATAACATTACGTTGTTTGTTTATAAGCAAAACATTGTGTTTCTGTGGTGTGTTGAATTTGTATTCTATATTGTGTGACTTGGGAATTGAGGTCAATCAAAATGTCTAAAAGATTGACTCTGGGTTTTGAGAAAGCAGATTCTAATAATCTACCTGAAGTAACCAGCGAAATGGTCCATGACTTTTTTTGCAAATAATATGAAATTCATAAGTGCTGAAGTACGTCATGAAAAAACCAAAAAGTTAGTATGGCACTTACTTACTTATTTTTATTCTAACAAAATTCATCTATTTTCTATCAGTGCTGCCAAAGAATCCTATGGAGATAATGCAATTTGTTATTGTTATTTGTTAGTGTTTTCGTCACTTTTTTCACAATTAGGCATAAAACAGTGCTTCATTTAGAAAAATTAATTTTCACTCCACAAACAATGTCGATGATGTGAAATTGGACCAGACTGGTTTATAGAATACTAAAATCTGCCTGAAATATTGAAAAAACTTTAGATGTTTATGCCTACCTTTGAATTAGGTAAATAGCACTAACCTGTTATTAATTCCTGTCATGCGTTTGTTCTTCTTGGAATACCAATTAAAATGCACAAAGATGATTTAGAAAAAACTTAATAATCAATTTTTTGAATAAATATGACTACTTTAATCGTTTTTCATTTTGTTTTGTTATATTTAGCATTTATTTTGGTCCTTACTTTCTTCACTGGTCGTTCCATTCCATCAATCCACCTTCATATTTTACATGCGTTCTCTGTTTGTTCCATGGGGAGTTGGAAGAGATGATACGGTGTAAAAATGGTGTAAGAGAAAGAACAGACCTATTCAGATCGTAAGTAGTTCATCTGAGTAGTTCAAAATGTTGATGTGTTTTTAACCAAGGCTGCCAGTTTACCAGGTTTTTTATTGGCAAGTCGAGTGATGACGAGTCAGTCGACTAACCAATAAGAAAATTTAAAATTTCAAACTTGTAATTGATTTTTTGAGTAAGCTAGCCCAAAATTCAAAACAAAAGTATATTTGGAGTCTGTAAAAAATCTATTTTACTGTTCATTAATCAAATCACAGATCGCCGTCTCATGAGAAAGACCTATTTGAAAATATGGGGCAAAAATCCGACAGAAAACAACTACTCTCCCTTAGGGGCATTGAATAACATTGACATCTTGAAAAGGGGAACATTCTCCATGAAAATTTAAAAATGAAAAATGTGATTTATTTGTAATATCTAACAGAAAACAACTACTTCCCTGGCTAAAGCCACGATATACATTGAACTACATCTGATAAACTAATATTGTGTCGCCAACGTTTTCTCGAAATAATACGCGTTTGGTTTATTCAAAATAGTATTGATGTTAATTGAACCTTGAAACGAATGACATAATTAATGTCAAAGGTCAATAGTTGAAACGAATTACTAATGATGCGACTAATTTCTAATCCGTCGAGATAATGTTCTCTTCAACAAACATACAGGAGGAGGAGCAGCGACTATATACCCGGTGACCACGTGGTGAGGTACGCCCCAAATTTTTCTATAGTTTTGAAGATACAGATTTCAAATTTGGTGTGTCGCTATAGTACTTGAATACACATATTTTGAACCCTCTACTGAAAATTCACCACTTCCGGTTTAACCGGAAGTGAACTCAAACTTTTTTTCAAATGACACCCTGTACATATATTTTCACTATCCGAAGGAGCTCGCAATTTGTGATACCACTGTTCTTCAAAATTGAAAATCGGTTGAAAAATGGCGGAGATACAGTTGATTGTTCAGTCAAACAAAATTGGCCATGAAATTCAAACTTAAAAATCATCACAACTGACAAACGATATAAGAAGTTATCAGAGGAGGCTTCCAAATGCGATACAGATGAAAACTAAGTTTCTCGTGTAATTGCAGCTCCCACACCACATAATCCAACAATTATGAAAAATTTACTAAAAACGGAATAGTACCCATGAAAAAATGCTCACAACTGCTATTTCTCAAATGGCAACGTGTTCTTTTCACTCCGTCATGATGATTAATTATCAAATTACTCGTGTGAAAAATTTTGAAAAATTCCGAAAGAAATCGCAAATACAAGATGTTCTATCATGAGTGTTCTCAAAACAAAGGCGGCCATGAACATAAAAAAGCGAAACAAAAAAGCAGCATTGTTTAAATAATTAGGACAAACTTTGACTTCGTTGAAATAATATGAGCTTTTGTGTATTGCTTTTTCAATTATGTTTTAAGCCGCCTACATTGAAGAACATTCAATTTCAGGAACACTCATCATGAAACCTGATTGTATCTTTCTTTCCTCTAGGAATTCTCCAAAACTTTTCACACGAGTAAACTGATAATTTATGATTCTTTATCATGACAAATCGAAAAGTACATGTTGCTATTTAAAATATGGCAGTTGTGAGCATTTCTTTATGGATACCATTCCGTTTTTAGGTAATTTTTTATAATTGTTAGAATATATGGGAGCTGCAATTACATGAGAACCTCAGTTTTCGACTGTGTCGCACTTCGAAGCTTCCTCTGGTAACTTCTGATGTCGTTTGTCAATTGTGATGATTTAAGTTTGAGTTTCATGGCCAACTTTGTTCGATTGAACAATCAACTGTATCTCCGCCATTTTCAACCGATTTTCAATTTTGAAGAACAGTGTTATCACAAATTGAGTGCTCTATCGGGTAATGGAAAACTATGTATACAGGGCGTCATTTGAAAAAAAAAAGTTTTGGTTCAGTTCCGGTGGAACCGGAAGCGGTGAATTTTCAGTAGAGGCTTCAAAATATGCGTATTCAAGTACTATAGCGACACACCAAATTTGAAATCTGTGTCTTCAAAACTAGAGAAAAATTGGGGGGCGTACCTCACCTCGTGGTCACTCGGTATAAGTAGCAGTTTCAGCTTGAGATAATAGTTTTCGTCTTCGAGCCCAATACTGTCAAATAGTACATCAAAGTATGAGTGGATAAAAATGTCTTTCAAACACGCGCGATTTTTCGAACACAATGGCGCAGCCGGAGGGGGGGAGGGAAGGGGTGTTTCCATGAAAAGTGAGACAAATTCGAAATTTTCAAGACTGACATTTTTTTCAGGAAAAAAGTGTATTTGTAGTAAGTTGGTAGTCCTGATCACGAATCTGAAGTAATTTAGAGCCTATATTGCCCCCTAGTATGTTTTACCGTAAAAATGTGACGGGCAGTGTAATTGCGGAAGCCACCGCAATTGAGGTGGTAGGTGCATTTTGAGCATCAGTCCTGAGAGTTTCATTCATTCTACCTCAATTATTACGGAAGATACGGGGCTGTTTCCATGAGAAGTGAGACACACTGTATAAAAGCTGGTCGAGGGTTAGGAAAAAAGTTTCGAAAATACTCGAAATTAAAATCGGAAAATATCTAACTGTCGAATAATTTAGTATAAAAAAATTGCCCTCCGCCTATAAATAGAAAACGCACTGGAATACGAAAACATTTCCGAAGGTTCTTGGACCCCCTTCTTTGACAGTTTTGGAAGAGGAAAAACAAGACAAAACCAAAATATCGGTTGGGGGCTCCAACACTCCTACTTTGAAAAAAAAAATTGCTAAAACTCACGATAATAAAATTGAAAAAATCCTGTACCTAAATAGGTATCCAGTTGAGATGAGATACGTGCCGAGAAGCTGGGCACCTGGCCCATTTATAAAAATAAATAATAAAACATATTCTAATGCTGAAAAGTACAAAAATAAATAAAAGTAAAAATCAGATATTCAGGTTATACTTCCTAAAATACACTTTACATTTTACTGATCTGAATTTCATGTTACGCTTTCTAAAACGCCCTCCAATATTTCTGTATTTCTCTAGAGGCGGGTTCAATTTTAATAATATTTTTTCTTTCAAATAACATCCTGTCATATTTCTTCTGATTATCCGATGAAAATTTTTAATTTTTAACAGGGTCGTTTTCGAAAATTATAAATTAGTTCTAAAATTGTGGCGATTAATGTTGATTGTTATATCGATCAGGGTTGGCCATGGAAATTAAACTTAAAACTTCAAAACACATGAACGCCGTTGGCAGTTACCAGATAAATCTTCGCGGTAAATAAAAACTGTTTTATTTCATGAGATTGCACCGTAAAAGTGAATAATTATCACATTAGTCGTGTAAAAAGTTCTGGAGGACTTTGAGTAGAACCGAAGATGTGTTTCTTTTTATTATTGGTGTGCTCCCGAAATAGGAAGTTCTTCAAGGAAGGCGGCTATGAACATAACAAAGCGAAATCAAAAAAGCAGCTTCCACCGACCGAAAGAGTAGGAGAAAGTGCCACTCTTTTGATGATGAAATACGCTGTTTGTATATTTTTTTATGGTCGACCCTTCGACGTTGAAAATTCTAAAATTTTTATTGATCAATTGAATGATTCCGTTGATAATGGATTTATGCAGCGTCAATTAGCATGTATCATGGAACAAGTATCATGTTACAATTATCATGGAACCAGTAACGAAAATGTGACCATTTATGCAGACCACATTGAAAATTAAAAATTAGCTAGAAATGGTACCTAACCTAACTTATCGTCATATTTTCATAATAAACAACTTTCAGAATGTTTAATGAAATGGAAGAGGTTGAGGCGCTTTTTGCACTGTTAATGCTACTGACAGCAAGTTTTTTTAATGAAGAGGAGGAAAAGAAGATGGGATGTAAAGCCCATAAATAGGCATAGAAAAGATAAAGGAGTTTTTGACGGCCTAATTAAAGCTATGAATTTACAAGACCATGAAAGATTTTACTCATATACAAGGATGACTCCTAAATTATTTGAAATATTGTTGTCGAAAGTGGAGCCAGAACTTAAAAAGGATCCATCGAAGAATCTCTTACCACCAGTAAGTACACAGATTACTGATTACTCTACAGTAAGTGTGCACATACTTTGTTTTCATTAGATGGTTTTATACAGAATTGGAAATTGACGAACAAGGTCCACAAGGATAGTATCATCAATATCCATTTTTCAAATATTTTTGCACTAAAACCAAACCTTTAACGAAAACACGTTATTTTGTTTTGAAACAAGTTAGGTTATGTTTCGTCGCCGGACGGGCCAATCCGCAAGCAGGAGTAAAACCCACTAATCTAAAATCGTTGCTTATGGTCCAAAGAGGGTAGGTACTGATTCCTGCTTCAGTATAATTAGGTATTTCATATCAACTAAAATATCCATGCCTTTCAGATCCTCCGTAAATATCGTAGAAGGGTTATGTGAAGTCGGAAAAAACACATTTTGGGTACTTAGATACTCACATGTAATATTTTCATGAGGAAGTAGAAGTCTTCAGGAACGGTACACACTTTTTCTTTTCCTTTTACTATAATTTTTAGCCAAGTTATGACAAATGTAATTTTCGCAGTGGCGGTTAACGCGAGCATGAAATTTGATGTAGGAATTCAACCAGGTTTTCTGAGAAAACGAGTGCATTTTGTGAGAGATTACTAAGTATATTTCTTGTGGAGAGTAGAATTATTTTTCGCCTTGTTGAAATTGTTCCTTGATAAATCTTATACTTTCCGAAACAGAAAAAAAAAATTTGTTGGGTTCCACCCTTGATATTTTGGCAAACAATTTTTTTCTAACAATACAAGCCATGTGCCGAGTTTTAAAGTGCTAAGATTCATTCTTCAGTTGTGACTTACATTTGTCTGTGGTTACTGTAGTATGAGTTCCATCACATTACATAACCAAAATTATTCTTGTTTCAGGTCGAGATTGAGATTTGGAACGGAGACATACAGGAATATATGATTCATGTTATAAGATGGTAAGTATGGAATATTAACGAAGAAATTGACCAAATTAGAATTTCCCCCTCTTTTTTCCGTCACGGTCTTTCAAACTACGATATTTATATTTCTAGTTTTATTATAAGTTTATTTCAAGGATTTTTGATCAAGTTAAAATAAAAAACATTGATAGGTATAATGACCAAATGTGCAAGAACACGAGAAAACATCGCTCCAAATACGCACTAAAATAGATAACGCATACATAAATTTTCTGCAGAGAGAAGAACCCAGAAATCGATCTATAGGTGGTCCAAATGTTTCAATTAACATTTCCATGCAACTAGCAATTGCGGAGATAGCATTGTAGGAACTCTGCACGGAAATTCATTGGATGTAATTCAACGTTCGTCGTGGTATTAGCCAGAAAAGTAGTTGTTTCCTGTTGGATTTTTGACCCAAATATATTCATATATTGTATAGGGAAATTGCAGTGAGCATCCTGGTATGGCAGGACATCTAGTTTCTTGATAAGCTCATTGTTAATAATAGATTCCTTCTGTTAGGTAATTAAGGTTAATTAAATTGCCAAGAAAAGAGACTATTCAAAAATATCAAAAATTCCGTCTGAATCTTCGTTAAAGTTACCAGAAGTTCCTTTACCTTATTTTCTGGTTCTGTCATCAATAGCACCCACAGTGGTTAATTTTATTACTGATCCTAAGATAAATCAATTTTTACAGGCGACCACTACTCCTCAAAATGGTGCAACTGAGTTGGAAAGTTTTCTACCCCAAGACAACTCTGCGGTAAATGGAATTAAGAAGTAAGTATTTCAATGAAATTATTGTTATTTATGCAGCAAGTTGAATGCATATTTCGCCTTTGATATTTTCCTCAGCGAGACCAAAGTGCGAGATGATATCACACGAGGGCGATATTATAATATGTCCCACTTCTTGGATATATCACGGACCATAGTTCGTCGAACGACTAATGAGCATCATTTGAAAAAAACGAAATACTCCTGGGAATATGTTTAGATTTATCCAAAGCATATGACTGTCTCAATCATGAATACCTATTGACCAAACTTGAAAAATATCGAATTCGGGGAAATGTATTAGATTGGTTCAAATCATACTTATCCGATCGCCAACAAAGAACAAAAATATTAAAGCACAAACAAACATTCAAGTCTGATATAAGGGTAAATAATATAGGTATCCAACAGGGAAGTGTATAACTGGTCCCATTTTATTCATAATCTTCATGAATGATATTTTGAAAATTTTTAATAATGAAAATAATGCATCCAATACTTATCACTAACTATGCTGATGACACCAATCTGTTAGTTTCAAGCACAAACTACCCAAATTTATTGAATAAAGCAGACACTTTGATGAATATAACTGAACACTGGTTCACAAAAAACTTGATCTTAATGTAAACAAAACAACAAAATGAAACTCCAAAAACAATTGAATTACTGAATGAAATAATGGACGTTCAAAACTCAACCAAATTTTTTGGAATTCATATAAACGAACATCTGCGTTCGCATACACATATTGAAAATATAGGGAAGAAATTGAAACAAATTTGCTACACCATCAGAATTATTAGTAACTATCTTAACGAAATTTTGAGAATAATTTTCAAACTCAAGTATGGAAAATCCTGCCAAAGTTTGTTCAAATCAGAAAACACCATGACAATATATGCACTCTATATTTATGAATGTGTGGTATATTTTTTCAAAAATAAAAACACATTTTTACTATCGAGTGATAATCACTCATATCCTACTCGTAGCACAAACGTGAGTTTTCCAATACATAAATTGACAATTACTGAGAAACACCCATCATATGCAGCATTAAAGTTTTTTAATAAATTTCCTGATAGTATCAAAACCTGTGAGAACGCCTTAACAAATTTAAAAAACTTGTTAGAAGCTTCCTAATTAGTTTAGAACCATATTCTACTCATGAGTATTCATGAGTATTTGGATCTTGCACAAATTGTGTTGACGTTGTTTCGTTTTGTGTTTTCTGTCTTATTGTAATTGATGTAAAACATTCTCCGGAATATATTATTAATATTAATATTATTATTATTATTATTTTTCCACTTTCAGCTGTTTTCAATTTCAGCTATGTTATAGCTAAAAAATTCATATTGACCATCGATTGTTACGTTCGATTTGGTATGGTCCGGAATTTGATGAAACCAGCTTGCCATTCCAGACATATAATAGCTATTTGTGGATTTATAGCACAAAGTGATAGATTGCCGCTCGACAGAGTTACCGCGCGACGCGAAACGGTGCTCTGTAATCTTTGGAGAGCAGCAATTACACTTTGTGCTAGAATTACACACACATTTTTTTTCACAAACGCAGATCACAGATACAGAAAAAACACTGGATACTTTATTGATCATACATAATTACATTTAATTGATGAAAAATGTTTAGGAGTCTTTTGAAAATCAATAATTCAAATAAATGGATTGAAATATGAATATTTCATCTTTTCAGGTACAAAATAACTGATGGAAACGACTTGGAAGCCGTACATTTGGAATTCGATCCATTCAAATCAAGGAATTCTGAAGTCACGGTTTCGTAAGTATTTTTATTTTAATTTTACGGTTGAAGGTAGCTGGAACAATACCAAGCAAAAGTCAAATTATTTTTCTAACGTTCATAATCAACTGCACAGTTGTCGAGCTCTCTCTTCAGACTAAGTTACTTAAGTATTCATTTTTTATTAGGTTTATGAACACCTACTGGACAATATAAATAAAATGGGAGAATCACATTGATTATTAGTAGTAATAACCCAAGGACATTGATAATTATAGCAGATTTCGAAAGCTTGTTTGTAAATTATATTTCACGCCTTGTTCTCAATGATCAAATGTAGTACCCCTTGTTTCCCGTGTGAACACGCAAATTTTTAAAGCAACCCTGTCGCTTCAGGCCAACAAAACACATCATCTCTGTTTCGTCGTGTCTGTGGCAGTGTAAGTGTTCTTTCTGTGTTTTATTCATTCCTTTGTTTTCTTCTTCTTCTTCTTCTTCTTCGCCTGTTTGGCCTTTTCCCTTTGGGAAGTTGGCCAGGCCAATATTCCTTTGTGTTGCGTTGATTTGGAAACATTGTCAAATCCGAACAAGATTGCAATTGAAAGAAGAAATGAAACGTAAAAGATACAGATCCAATTCTACATCGTTGTCATCATCCTTCGAATCCGAAACGACCATATTAGTGTTGAGTTACGTTTTAGTTAACAAATGTACAACATAAAGGGACATTTCTCAATTTGCATTAAGATGCTTTCCTATTTTCCTATATTGTTTGGTTTTACAGTTTTTTTTTTTCAGTAACTGTGCTACACTTACACATCTCTTGAAAGCATCATTGGGAACAGGGATATTATCAATGCCTGCAGCCTTTGCTGCCTCAGGATTAGTTTTTGGAATTTTTGCTACGGTCGTAGTATCAATTATATGCACTCACTGCGCATATGTACTGGTAAGTAGATTAATTGAAGAAAAAAAATTATACCAGTAGGGTTTCGTCGGACTGTTGAAACAAAAGAGTGTTTTTTGACGAGATAAAACAACGACAATAGGTCTATAAATGCACTACAATAATAATGTGAAGGAGCAGTTATTAAAAATGCGATTGTTATGTTTTTTGTGATTTGTTCAGACGAAAATTCCCCAAAAAAATGTCAATAATACTTAACAATCATAGCTGACTAGATGAAGTCTGGTTTAAGGAACAGGCATTTTTATTGGGGGTGAATACATAAGAGATCATTTTTTCATCGATAAAGTCCTACATCTTTCTTTGCATAAAAATTTTATTGTTATGGCAAAATATCGATAATCAAGGGCTTGTTCTTCTATTTATTCTACTTCTCTTGATTTAGAGATTTTTTTGTTGAAAGTCAATAAAATTTGAATGCCATTTGAAATGTATTTATTAAAAAAAAAAGATCTTGAATGTATTTTAGGGAGATGAATACACAACTGCATCAGTAATATGTTTCACACTTCTGGTTACTATTCATTGGATTTCTGTCACTTTGTCAGTATAGGCGTGTAAATCGCGATAAAAAACGATTCACCTTTCTTGTGGCTAACAAACTGAGAAAGAAGTCATCTTCGAATGTTTTTTTTTTTCGCAGGAGTTGGTTCATCAAAATAAATGTATTGTAAGTAAAGATATCACATAAACACACATGTTGTTGAAAAATGCGGTTCAAAATTAATGTATTATTACTATGAGTACGTCAGGCCCTGATAATGCATTTTATATGAAAAAATATAAATTGTCTGACCTAATAAACACTTGATAGACTTACCCTATTAGGTATACAGTATAGGAAACAATTTATCTGGGGTATAGATAGAAATCTACACGAGCAACAAGGAATACCACATAAACAAGAGAGACGCACTACTGTGCGCCCCACCCGATGCATTAACGGACCACGTGGCAATGCGACACACCGCACACAGCGCACGTCGATATTCCTTCCTCGAGTGAGTCGAAACTTAGTTGAAACAACCGTTGCTGTTAAATGTTTCATGTGAATTAATTCAAACAATTCTTGAATTTATGTTTCAAAAACTTTACTGTTTTGTTACCTATCTCCAAGTCTTTAGAAAACTTTATACTTAGTTGGGGATCTTGAAACGAAGTTGGTATCATCAGAGGCGATGATCGACTAAAAAAAGTTTTTCTTACGAAACTAAAGTTTATTCTGGAACTTCGAAGGTTTATTAAAACTTATTAAATTATATTCTTTTTTTTATTCAATTTTCATTTTTCTGACAATCAAATACATTTTTCCTACGAGCGTGCGGAAAAGTTGATTTTTCGTATTGAAAGTTGTACTTTTCCGCACGATTTTTAACTTTTCCGTACGATTTTTACTTTTCCGCACGATTTTTGTATTGTTGAAAATGAAGATATTTAGGACTAACTAAATGATGTATATATAACTATTCTGTCTTATTAGTCATTTTGTAGCATTATTATAAAAACTTGTTTATTAAAAACCTTGTTTTTTCGTAAATAAGATGGACAAAAACGCTCGTAGGAAAAATATTGTACCTAACTCATACGGAAAATTTCTTTTCCGCCCGAACTCCGCTCCGCGTCGTTCGTGCAACTGCCGTCGCGTGCGGAAAAGTACTACTTTCCGCACTTGTTAGGTAAATAACTATTTCAACACAGTTGTTAAGTGGGAACTCTACCAAGGTACAAGCTCTGTCAAAAGAAATGTGACATGTTCTGATTTTAGGTTACCTCTACGCATGAACTATACAGAAAATCCGGTAAAAGTCAAATGAGTTTTGCCGAGGTAGCAGAAGAGGCTTGTTTGCGGGGACCTCCATGGGCTAATAAATTTGCCAGATCTGCAAGGTACGTCTCAGGTAACCATTCATCAAGATGTATATCATGTAAGAGTAGGGAAAAGTTCAGAAAATCATCTCCCTACTCATCTATAATACTATTCCACTCTGGGCTAAAATGTACAGTAGTAGAGTACAAATGAGACCGCTTTGGGAGGGAGCTCTATAGAAATGAGACCGCTTTGGGAGGGACGAGTCAGCAAATAATTTTTAGATATCAAATTACGTTTCATGGAATTCGATGACGTCACGTTTCCGGTTGCAAACTTGTATGAACAATATTGCATACTACTTCTGGAGTACGGTACTCCGAGAGTTTATTCTTCGGATAATTTTTTGAAAATAATCATTTTGGATGGATTCAAAGGATAATACAGGGTGAACAGGAAATCAAGTAAATTAGAATTGTGACATGTAGGTATTCGAAAAAATAAAGGGGAAATGGTATACAGGGTGAACTGAAATCAAGCAAATTGAGAATAGGCACAGTGAATAGAAAGGTATATGGAAAATACGTATGTCGAGGCTTAATAATTATAGAAACTGCGGATATTACAGGGTGAACAGAAAATAAAGTAAATTGGAATTGTGACATGTAGGTATTCGAAAAAAATAATAATTTAATACGTGACTAGGGCTAACATGATGAAAATGAAAGCAAAGGGGATATGGTATACAGGGTGAACTGAAATCAAGCAAATTGAGAATAGGCACAGTGAATAGAAAGGTATATGGAAAATACGTATGTCGAGGCTTAATAATTATAGAAACTACGGATAATACAGGGTGAACAGAAAATCAAGTAAATTGGAATTGTGACATGTAGGTATTCGAAACAAATAATAATTTAATACGTGACTAGGGCTAACATGATGAAAATGAAAGCAAAGGGGATATGGTATACAGGGTGAACTGAAATCAAGCAAATTGAGAATAGGCACAGTGAATAGAAAGGTATATGGAAAATACGTATGTCGAGGCTTAATAATTATAGAAACTGCGGATAATACAGGGTGAACAGAAAATCAAGTAAATTGAAATTGTGACATGTAGGTATTCGAAACAAATAATAATTTAATACGTGACTAGGGCTAACATGATGAAAATGAAAGCAAAGGGGATATGGTATACAGGGTGAACTGAAATCAAGCAAATTGAGAATAGGCACAGTGAATAGAAAGGTATATGGAAAATACGTATGTCGAGGCTTAATAATTATAGAAACTACGGATAATACAGGGTGAACAGAAAATCAAGTAAATTGAAATTGTGACATGTAGGTATTCGAAACAAATAATAATTTAATACGTGACTACGGCTAACATGATGAAAATGAAAGCAAAGGGGATATGGTATACAGGGTGAACTGAAATCAAGCAAATTGAGAATAGGCACAGTGAATAGAAAGGTATATGGAAAATACGTATGTCGAGGCTTAATAATTATAGAAACTGCGGATAATACAGGGTGAACAGAAAATCAAGTAAATTGAAATTGTGACATGTAGGTATTCGAAACAAATAATAATTTAATACGTGACTAGGGCTAACATGATGAAAATGAAAGCAAAGGGGATATGGTATACAGGGTGAACTGAAATCAAGCAAATTGAGAATAGGCACAGTGAATAGAAAGGTATATGGAAAATACGTATGTCGAGGCTTAATAATTATAGAAACTACGGATAATACAGGGTGAACAGAAAATCAAGTAAATTGAAATTGTGACATGTAGGTATTCGAAACAAATAATAATTTAATACGTGACTACGGCTAACATGATGAAAATGAAAGCAAAGGGGATATGGTATACAGGGTGAACTGAAATCAAGCAAATTGAGAATAGGCACAGTGAATAGAAAGGTATATGGAAAATACGTATGTCGAGGCTTAATAATTATAGAAACTGCGGATAATACAGGGTGAACAGAAAATCAAGTAAATTGAAATTGTGACATGTAGGTATTCGAAACAAATAATAATTTAATACGTGACTAGGGCTAACATGATGAAAATGAAAGCAAAGGGGATATGGTATACAGGGTGAACTGAAATCAAGCAAATTGAGAATAGGCACAGTGAATAGAAAGGTATATGAAAAATACGTATGTCGAGGCTTAATAATTATAGAAACTGCTAACGGGACGTATACTGGGTGAATTAAAAATCGGACACAGCAACACACATTAGTGACCTAGTTCAAGATCAATATGTGCACGTGTCACATATCATATTTCCTAAAATTCGATAATGCAATATTTCTTGTTATAGATGTAGACAGATCAGCAAAATTCAATACGGATTCAACGACCTCTCTCAAGGTCAATGAGTGCACAAAAAAGTCGTACAAAGCATTGCACTAATTGCACTAATTTGGACACTACTTGTCAAAGTCGATACGAAGTTTACTGAAGATTAACACGCCTGACTCAGAATAGCCTATTACGGCTGTACGACTTTTTTATGCACACAACTGTACTTGTCCCAGAGATATGTCATGGAAGACAAAACTTAAAATATGCTGGTTCTTATCTCTCAATATCCCATCATGCTACGTTTAGGTGAAATAATCCAAGAAAAATCACTGAATCATGCTATCTGAATATACTATCGCTGCACGCCATTAAAGGTTTCATGTTTGGAATTGCAAAACAAGGTATAGACTTTGAGCCCATATTATAACATTTTTGGGGGGTCATTTGACCCAGCATGAAACATATTCAGTCCATATACAATGTGCCGTTTCCGGAGATCCAAAAATTCATATTATTATATTATTATTATTTGTAAAATCGTTCTTTTCTAAAAAAAAGGCGCCTGTATAGACGGTCTCAAAACGCGAAACTTTTTCTAAATACAAAATTTGATCCAAATCATTTGAGCCGTTTCCGAGATCCAAAAATTCTTATTTGCGATCATTTGCGCTAAAAACGGGCTACTTGTATGTTAAAATCTCCATATAAAGTCGGCCTTTTATTGCATCAAAACTGGATATATCCCCGTTTTGCGATCAAAGGCGGTTATGTCCAATCATTCGTTATATTAGTCAGAAATACGGCAACATAGTGGTGCATCTGACAACACTGATAACGACACATGGTATAAAGACTCACTTATTTCTGGTAATGCTGGGGTGAAATTCTGTGTACCATAGAATTCTATTGTCGATGGGAAAAGTGAGATGACATTATGGTTGAATTGATGAGAGAGAAAGAGACAAAACTGTCGACAATAGAATTCTATGGTACACAGAATCCCACCCCAGATACAGAAACTAGTGACCAGCAAGGAGATGTGGGCGAACAGGATGTGCCATGCAGGGATTCTTCAAGCCAAGTAGCTTAAATTTTTTATTGAATACTTAATTTGACTTCAAAACTCAAGCATTTGAAAATTTGATATTTGACTTGACTCGATTTACGGTGTGAAGTACTTGACTTGATATCAAGTAAAATCAAACTACTTGATATTACTTGAAAGCGATGACACCAAAGTGTTAAAATAGGGGATTCACCGAGGTTACATCAAGCAGGCCCCCGATTGCTCGATGACGACGTTCTGTTAAATAGTAGACCAGCGTTGATCAAGGATAAACAGTGACGGCTAAAGAATAATTGTTTTTATCTGATTTAAGTGATTTGTCCGTAATTGAATCGGAACCTTTTCAAAGCAGCGGCTCGGAATATATCGTATGTGAAAATATCGTAGAGGAAAAAGTGTCAGAATTTGATGACATCGAAACAGAAGTAGAAAGCGCAGGGTCGGCGCTATCAAAGGCCAAGCGAGTTGAAGTTAATAAAAAGGTACCTAATGAAACGAAAAAATTTAGGGATTGTTTATATAGTGCTAGTCTAAAGTCTGTTCCCCCATTCTAATTTTTGAACCGCTTGGTATATCGCAATGAAATTTGGAAGGCTCAAGTAGGAGATCAAAACCTACTTTTTCATGAAAAAATTCCAGCTAAAAGTTTCAAAATGGCAGCTGAGCGCCATCTTCAATCATTTTTTCAAATAGAACATCCGGTATATCATTGCATGATCGGTTAGGGACGATCATAAGAAATCCAACAACACCAAGTTTGATGCTATTATCTCCAAAGACCATGGAGATATCACCTATTACTTTATCCATAAGTCGAATGAGTGGGAGAGAGAAACTTTTTCTGGAGGGTCAATAAATTCTCTCTCACACTCATTCGGCTTATAGAGAAAATAATAAATGATATCTCCTTAGTCTTTGGAGATAATAGCATGAAACTTGGTGTTGTTGGATTCCTTATGATCGTCCCTAACCGATCATGCAATGATATACCGGGTGTTCTATTTAAAAAAATTATTGAAGATGGCGCTCAGCTGCCATTTTGAAACTTTTAGCTGGAATTTCCTCATGAAAAAGTATTGCTATTTGAGCCTTCCAAATTTCGTTGCGATATACCAGGTGGTTGAAAAATTAGTAGGGGGGAACGGACTTTAGACTAGCACCGTATAACTATGTAGTAGTTTGTGATAGATTGAACAATTTACACGGTGGGTCAAAAAAATTTCCACATCTTATTTTCTTTAATGATTTTTTATTTGTTGTTTTTTTTTTAATTTTGAATATCTACAAAAATCTATAGGATAGATCAAGCAATCTAGTAAAAATTGTGGCACATGCTATACATTTTTGTACAGGGCATTTCAAAAATATAACCTATTTTGCCATTTGAAAGTGGGACATTACAACGTGAATATTATTGTACCTACTGTATTTTACTAGCTCCAGTTTTGTTCATTTTGCATCCATATATTTTTATTGTTATTGCGTTTTGGCAGTTCAGTTCAGATTAATACAAAAAAGGTACTAGTTTTTCAAGATAAATCAAGTAGGTAAGTAGCTTGATTTACAAGTACTTGATGTGTAACTGCTTGACTCGACTTGAATTTCAAAAATAAATACGTAACATGAGGTTGTCTTGATTTCAAGTCAAGTCAAGTAGTTAGAAAATCAAGTCAAGTAGTACATCTCTGGTCATGTGAGTGTTGAAGAATTAACCTCCTCTTCATATACAGTGTGACCCATTTAAGATGGAAGCACCCTTGTAAAACTCACATTTTTCAACTGATTGGAATGCTTTTTGTTTCGTCAAGTAGATATTCAAAAAGTCCACCAGGACACCAAATTTCATGAATAAATATCCATTCAGGAGGTCTCAATAAATCACTGGTCAAAATTTCATCGAGATCTGTTCATAAATAAAAAAAATCATCAGATAATACCATTTGAGAAATATGTAAATGGAATTTCAGGAAAATGTCATTTTATCTCATAATTTTTATTTATCAACAAATTTCAACGAAATGATAGTCAGTGATATTTCGATACTCCCTTAATCCTGTTGTGTAGTCAAAGTTTTGATAAAAGTTCTGAAATTGAATTGGTGGGTTGATTAAACGGTATATTTTTCAAATTTCATTCCCTTATAACTTTTTTATTGATTGACGCATTTCAACGTAATTAACATATGAACCATTTGAAAATGTCGCGAATCCAGTGGTGTAGTCAGATTTTTTATAAAAAAATCGTTAGTAATTTTTTTAGATTTTTTACCTTGAAAAATCATATTAGTAGGCCGTGGAAATGGAGATTTATTCATGAAATTTGGTGTCCTGGTGGACTTTTTGAATGTCTACCTAACGAAAAAAAAATCATTCCAATCGGTTGAAAAATGTAAGTTTTAGAAGGGTGCTTCCATCTTAAATGGGTCACACTGTATAAATATTTAATATTTCTCTTGTTTTTTTTTTGTTTTTTATGTTGACTTTCCATAATAAAAATAAGTTTTGTGTTCCAGGTTTATAATATAAATATGTTTTCTAGAGGTTTAATTTTTTTTTGTTGAGAATTTTTAAAGCTTTACCATCAAAACCATCTATATCCATGCAGACTAATTTTCAATTTTTTTCAAGAACTGTTTACATTTTGAGAAAAAATTTCAAATTACATTAAACTACTGCCTAAAACTCTACAAATATTTTTTTGCTATCTCTATGAATTAAGGCGAACCCATAAGAAGTTTTCGTCGATTCCTTTTTTTCTAAATTTTTTCTAAATGGGATATGGCCGCTTTTGAACGCAAACTCCTCAAATACTATTAAAATTAATAGTATACTGACACTAGGTTCTATCTTCTTTGTAGGAATGTGATTCTAGTAGGACTTTTCGTCACGTACTTCATGATAAGCAGCTGTTACGCTGTTATAATGGCAGAAAACTTCAATTACGTCCTCAACTATCATCTGGGCTATACACTTGAAATAAGGATGACAATCGCCGTATTGATGATTCCACTCATACTGTTGGCATTTGTGCCCAATCTGAAGTACTTGGCACCGTTTTCAATGGTGGCAAATATTTTCATGGCACTGGGTTTGGGGATTACAATGTACTACCTCGTTGCAGATCTTCCATCAATATCCGAAAGAGAACTTGTCACTCATGATATCAAAACGTTACCAGTATTTGTCAGTATTACCATATTTTCCATTGAAGCTATCGGAGTGGTAAGTTATATGTTTTTCTGGATCATTTTACAAGATTGATTCAACAATAATAGTAAACGGTGTAGTAGAAATCTCCTACACAATTATCCGACGTATATTTTTTTTTCTGGTGCCCATTTTTACCCATTTCAAGCACGCCACAGCGTGTGCAAATCGAACTTTCAAAAACGCGCGTTTTTTAAAGTTACCACGGCTACATCAACTCGAGAACCGTGAGCCTTGTAACGTCAAATGAAATATTACAAATGCAAAATTTTCATTCAAACGTTTAACGAAAGGTAAACTGATGTCACATCACGAATTTAACCATTTTACATTATAAGTTCTTATTTACATTATTAGTAATAATGAAATCGTTATTTATGATTTTAAAGTGCAACAATTGAAAAAAAAATAAAAGTATTCGTGGCTGCGCAGTCGTGCTCGAAAAAGCGCGCGTGTTTGAAAGACCTTTTTATCCACTCATACTTTAATATACTATTTCATAACTTATTAGTAGACTTGTTTTGAAGGTTGTAGACGATGTAGTAACTAGATTACTTGTGTTTCAGACTTCCATCGTCTTAATGGTTGAAAGATTTCTACTTCTTTATATATATAAGGTGTTCATCTCCGTGGCTCCATATGATGAATTTCTTCTCAAGAATAAATAACATCAGGAATTCAATCAAGTTTACAATGGAAAAGGAAACTAACAGTACCTTGCCTTTCCTCGATGTGAAAGCTGAAAGAAAAGACCCTGGTATCATCACCTCTGTTTACAATGGACAGTACCTCAACTATGGCTCCAATCACCCGAATTCCACGAAGAGGGGCATTGTAAGAACGTTGATGGAGAGAGCAATGTGTATTTGCAACAACCAGGAGTCTCTGGATGCGGAAATAAACCACATAAAGAAAGACCTACGCCAAAACGGATACCCCGAGAAACTCATAGAGGAAGTTCAGAAACAACTCAAAAGGACCAAGACGGTCGAAGAACGATCACAAAACCCCATTCTTGTCCTTCCCTACATTAGGGGTATCTCCGAGAAGATTAAAAGGATCGGAAACAAATACAATATCAAGAGTTGCTTTCAATCCGGCAGCACTTTACGAAGTTTGCTCACCAAAACGAAACCAGAGAACGAAACAGAATCCAGCAAAAACTGTATTTACGAGGTCCCATGTGAATGTGGAGATTCCTATATCGGAGAGACCAAGCGGCCATTATCTGTAAGAATAGCTGAACACAAAAAGTGGACTCAACGGGGGGAAACATCTAAATCGGGAATAGCCGACCACGCGTGAACAGAGCACCATCGAATTCTTTGGGACGAGGCTAATGTTCTTCATAGAGAAGAACACTGGTTTAAACGCAAATTTACTGAAACCGCTTATATCGAGGTTAATGGTGCTTTCAGTCAACCGAGCGTGGAAATCAAAAACGTATGGAGGCCGCTAATGAACCGTTTTGGAGGGAGAATTAGCGCGAAAACACGCGCGCCACAAGACCGCGCGTAATTTACAACGTAATTACCGGCAGACGTATAAAACATCGTGTAGATTCAAAATTTGTCAGTATTCACCTGAAGACGATTGCAGATTCAAGCAATTGAAACGTGGTGAAAAATTGAAAGAAGTAGAAATCTTTCAACCATTAAGACGATCGAAGTCCGAAGCACAAGTAATTATTAGTAGAGGATATCATAAAACCACAATACCTAATCCGTTTTGGAGGTCAAATAAGCCTGTTGTCGCTTATAACTCGTCAACCGTTGAAAATATCAATAGTGCAAAAAAAATCCTATAAGAAAGTTTTTACTAGATACTTTTCCTGGATATATGCTATAGTAATCGATGTGGAATTTTTTTCTAGTTTTCCAATATGGATTTGCGCGTATATTTGTCCATATTAATTCTTTCGCGCGCGGTCAATCGATAAAAACTAATTGCTCGATAACTATGCAAGCTAGGATGAAAAATTGTATTGGGTTTTGAAGATGATGTCCATCCAAATTGTGGTTTTATAATATATGGAACCTCTACTAATAAGCAATTTATTGGGTAGATATAATATACCGGGTGTCCACGGAAAGTGGCTCGCAGGTATGACTCTTTTGCTTTTGCAGATATTGAAATGAAATTTGGAGGATCTGTATGACACATAAAACTGCATTCTTTGACAACTGACTCAGATTCTTGGGACTTTCGGTCTCACCGGAAGTGTTATAAACGTTTGATTTTTAAAGGAGACACCCTGTATATTTTCACCTTTTTAATCTCCAGATGACATTATGAATACAACCATGTATCACTTGTTACTTTTAGTGACCATATTTTTTTCTTTATTTCGATATTTAATTTTTAATCTAGATGGCTATGGATACGTTCAAATTTTTAATTTTTGTCCTAGTAGGTATTGGAAAAAGTACAACTTTACGGTTTTCGGTTGAAATGCATCAGCTGTGTAAAATAATTTTTTTCATTTATTCCTACTATTTTATTTTCAAATGACAACATAGTGGCTGGTCAGAAAAAAAATTGGAGGGTTTGTATATGACTTAAAACTGCATTTTTTGACGAGTAACTCAGCTTCAGCAAGTTCTAACATTTTTGTGGAAAATTATTTTTAGTCGAAATATTTCTATACAATTCAATTTTAGAATTTGTAGTACTAATTTTTTAAATGGTAATTTTATGAATTACATTAAGATTATGTTGATACCGCTTCACTGTTATAGGTTTCAACCAAACTTTTTTTTTAAAACTTTACTCAAGATATTTCTTAAAATGAAACATTTCAGATTAAAATGAGATTTAAATACACTGGGTAACATGTGACCTACATACCTTATAGAAGAAGGTAATCAAGGTGTATGAAAAAAAAAACCTTACTTGTCGATAACCTCACTTCTCCAAATCAAAATTAGGATCTATTGAGTACGCTATTGATTGAAAAACATGTTAATAATATCATTTATACAAGGAGATATAAGTTTTTGGATTAATGGTTTTGTTATATAATTTGTTTGGGTCACAGGTTATTCGATGAATTTTAATATTATTTCAATCGCAAAAAAAAGATCTACCGTAATATTTTCAAGTTTGTTGACGAAAGTTTCTTCGAGACCTAATAGTGTGCGGTATGAAATTAACCGTAATGAAATGCTCTTTTTTTCTGCCCTGACGAGCCACTATGTTGCCATTTGAAAAAAAATAGTAATAATAATAGTAATTAAAATTTACCCAGCAGATGAATTTTAACTGAAAACCGTAAAGTTAATAATTTGAACGTATTCATAGCCCTCTAGATTCAAAAATAAATTTCAAAATTTTAAAAATTTTTGGTTACAAAAAGTAGCAAATGATAGATAGAATGTCATATGGAGACAAAAAAGGTGAAAATATACCGGGTGTCTCATTTAAAAATCGAAAGTTTATATCACTTCCGCTGAGACCGGAAGTTGCATGAAGCTGAAAATCACTCGTCAAAAAGTGCAGTTTTATGTATTATATAGATCCTCTGAATTTCATTCCAATATCTTCAAAAACAAAAAAGTTATAGGGGCGAGCCATCTTCCGTGGACACCCGGTATATCTTTTACTTCAGCGCCTGTACTACAAGTTTAATATAATATATTTTTCATACACTGAAGCATAGGTCAAGACTTTTGACCCTTCCTGAGCTCCTTTTATTTTATTTAATATTAAAATTTTTTATATGTTCTTTTTTGATATCGCATATATTTGATATTAAACTCGTATTTTAATTGGACTAGTATTCTTCTTCTTGTGTTTAATATACCTATACATACAGGGTGTTTCCAAAATTGGAGCAATAAATGAAGTGGGAAGTAGAAGATGACAAAACAAAACGAAAGAATAAATACATTTTTGTCAAAAAAAAGGAATATTTTGGTAGATATTGAATTTTAAAGTTTTTTTTGGTAATCACTGATCAGAGGTCTACCAGACTGCGCAAACCGCGCTGAAACACTGCCAGCGGACAGACACGCCGTGGTCTGGTGAATCAAACCAGTGCCTCCCAAACAAAGGTAACTGAAAGCAATTTCATAAAATTTTATAAAAAATTCGAAAAATTTTTATTGCTTCAAAAACGAAGGTTTTTGTCTTTTATTGTTACATTGTTCAATATAACAACCCATTTTCTTTATCGCTCCAATTTCGAATACACCCTGTATATTTGTACTGACTTGTGTTTTTTATCGTATGGCACCAATTTCTATCCATCAATCTTATCCACTATATTTGCCTTCTCAAATACTCGAATTACTTTAATAAATGTTTCATAGATTATGCCACTGGAGAACAATATGAAAACGCCACAGCATTTTACTGGATTATGTGGTGTTTTGAACCAAGGCATGGCTGGCGTAACATTAGTCTATATAATAGTAGGATTTTTTGGCTACCTAAAATATGGATCTGAAGTAGAAGGATCAATTACGCTGAACCTTCCAATCGGAGATTAGTGAGTATTTTCAATATTATTACGTTTCCAATTTATCATTGTTTCCTAAGACAATTTAATTCATGCACTAAAAATGTCATATGTCGCGGTGTTTTGTCATTATTACAGCGAAAAAAGTTTGCCCTAACTTTTCCAGTGACAAAACAAAACCTAACTTTTGAAAGCATGACAACCAGCATTGTAAACATATTTTTCTACATTCATGCAAAAAGCAAAACTTTATTGAACTATATTTAGTGGAAAGAGAAGTTCTTTATTGCACTCATCTGTCATTCAACTTCAATGTGCTGTCATCATGACAAACATAAATGTTCAAACCCACTACATATTTAGCAGATATTCTGTGAGATTGGCCATACGTTTTACATATTACATATTTTATATTATTTTGTATTAATGTTAGCAGCCAGAGCTCAACAAACAATGCCTTCCCGAGAAAAACTCCATAATCAAAACTGATCCGCTTTGTTCTAAACCGTGTAACTGCATAGAGCAAACTGTCTGTACTCTGACTACACCTCGTGATAACATACGCGCTACTATGATTTTGATTTTTATAATGCAACTGTGGTTATAGAAACATCAGTCAAAAATTATTCCTGACAATTAGAGAATTTAAAGTTTTAAAATGAGTATTATTAATGGAGAATAGATGATATTGATGAATCAATTTTTTAAGTTGCGCTTTTCATTTTCCAACACCTAGTGCCGTTCCTTAATAAATCATTTTTTGCCTTTTGCATGAACGTAGAAAAAAATGTTGTATGCAACTCGTGCAAAAATTGTTAATTGCACTCAACGTGTTGTCCAACTCGGCCTCGTCGGACAATTTCACGTCGAGTGCAATAAACACTTACTTTTTACACTTGTTGCATAAATAACTATTTTGATGACTTTATGTCACATATTCATTAAATTGTCTTACCGAATTAAACTCTAGCTTTTTCTTGTCAAAGTAAACTTGACATTTATAATTCGAATTTTGTTGTCATTAGGACAATTCAACTCAAAAAACTGCCAGAAAAAATTACGCGTCTTGCGGACTGGTAAATTTTTCAGGGGCAGTTTTTTTCGTGGAATTCTCATTACTACATGTCAAGTTTACTTCGACAAAAAAGCTCTCGTGTAATTGTAAGTGAATAGAATAAAAATTTTGTGCGTGATTCCATCATTTTTATATAATGGTCACATTATTAATATTTGATAATTATAATATTTGAATAGATCTGAAATATTAAATGAAATTTATGCTTATATCCAGGCTGGACATGTACTTTTTGATAATAAACTGTTGTTAATGTCGTAAATTTTGTTCACCCTGTATCTTCGAAACAAACGGGTTTTTCAAATATCATCATAGGACAAAATAGTCTTAGAATAGGTCAAGGAACACTCTGTACATGACTTCAGTAACTTTTGAAGTAAATTATCATTACATAACCAATATTAAACCTTGAAAGCCTCTCATTTCTCCATTTATTTAAATATCTTTTTGTCTTCATAGATATTGAAAATTATTTTTTTTTGTCAAATTTCTTGTATGTGCATTTTCATTAGAAAAAAATCATGACTATTTTCATTTTATGAGTTTTATCAATTTTTTTTTTCAGTGCTCCCCAAGCTGTCAACATACTCATTGGTGCAGCCGTTTTCTGTACATTTGGATTACAATTTTATGTCTGCCTTGAAATAGCATGGAATTTTGTGAAAGCTCGCTATGAAGACAAAGGAATAATAGCACAGTATATACTACGTGCTGTAATGGTGATTGTGTGTGTTTCTCTTGCAATCGCTGTACCGAAAATTGTCCCATTTGTGTCCCTAATCGGGGCATTCTGTTTTTCACTTATTGGATTAGTGGCACCTGTGTTGGTGGAAATTGTAACATTCTGGGATAAGGGATTTGGAAAATTCTACTGGAAGATTTTTAAAAATGTTATAGTTGTTCTAACAGCATTGTTAGCTTTAGTTTTTGGTTCCAAAGATGCTATTAAGGATATCGTTAAAATCTATACCGAAGATTTTATTATATCATCCAATGGAACCGGCAGTTAGACATTTTTTTTATCTTGCCATTTTACAACTTCAAGAGAATAAATCTTTTAAAATGAAAGTTGAATTCCAAGTAACTAGAAGAAATAAATCAGTTCGAATTAATGAGTACCACTTACCCCAAATACTAAAACCGAAACACTTATCTTTGCCAGAGGTCATTCATATAATTTGATGATGCAAAAGTGGTTGGTGAAACAGGCGTCGAAAAAAAGCGTTTTGGTGTTTCAGAAAGGCGATTTTATTAATTTTTCACATCAGAGGTCCTCATATAGGAAACGATGAATTTTTCATCTACTTTAATTTCTTGTTCTCACCAAAATTGTTTCCAGTATATGTGGAAAAATAAAAAGAGCGTCTTGTTTTTTATACTGTGTATATTATTTTACACTGTACATAAGTATTATAAGCATATAAGTTGTTTTGTCCCTGTCGGAAATAATTTTGTTTTTATTTCTTAAATTTCGATATTTATTTTATTATTATGTTTCCTAGGTTATTATTATATGCAAAAAATATATATTTAGATTGATTTATGCACACACTTTGTCAGAAACATTTTTTATAAATATAATGTTTATTATTCCTATGATAATCCTCTCATGGAGGAATGGAAATGCGTTTTTTTATTATTAAAATTGTATGAATGTGTCTTAACGCATTTGTTCAATTAATTTCTGGTTGTTACCTGAATTTTTCATTTGTACCACTTGATCGAAAGTAAAGATTTTCTGTTTTCTGGCTTGTATTCCTTTTAATTCCTAAATTGTATTCATTGTCTCTTTAATATGGAAATTATTGTAAAATATCTACCAATAACAAGTGAAATATATTAATTTTCATTGAATTATTCCAATTCCAAATTTTTATAGAAGTATTCCAATTCCAAATTTTTATAGAAATAAAATATACAAAAATAGTTGTTTATTATACAAGGGAAAAAAGTATTAGATTTTAGCTCGAGGTTGCGTTGTTTCCCGACACAAAGCGGAGGGAGACAAAAAAAACCACTTAAATATACTGAAATTATACTAACTATTATGTTGGATGATATGCCATAGTAAAATGAATAAATAACGCTAGAAATCACATATTTAATTAATTTATGACACGACACACCTTATTTATTCATAATATTTCATGTTTTTATAGGGTTCAGTCATATCTGGACGAAAATTGGTACAATCTCTAAAGTTCATCAAAGCCTTCATCATTTGAGTGATTTCAATTAAATTAAAAACGGAGAAAATACATTTCGCGTTTGCTAAAGGAAGAAAAAAATCATTTGTTCAACAAAATCAGAAATATATTCATATTTCATATTTTTAGAATGATCATACATGTAACTTGCATATTCTCCTGTGTTATCTGATATAGTGTAGTATTATTAATACCACACAGTAAGTTTCCTCTACATAAGAGTCTAGTTTCATATCCCTATATTCGTTGTTAATGCACTAAATTTTATTTTCTGATAAAGTATTCGGTTATATTAAAAGAATATTTGTAAGAGTTTTAAATAAGTCTATCTGAGTTTCTTAAAACTAAAAGATCTTTGTAAATTTCACTTTTTAAGGGGCAATCGTGATTTTGCTACAATTATTTTGAAAAAATTACTGACACCTGTTGAAAGAGTAAAATATTTAGATTTATAAAATATTCCTGGCATTTGTTCGAATGTTAAATGCTAATAAGCGCAAGTACAACTTTGAAATCTACCAAAAATCTATTAAAAAAGTTCCCTTCGAAATCTACCAAAAATCTACAAAAAAAAATACATACTAAAATTTCTGCCGAGAAAGCCAAAATTTACTGAAAAAGTAGAAATCTACCAAAGGTGGCAACGCTGGATTCAGAACTGAGACCGAGGAATTGGCCACGTTCATTGGTTTTCCGCGTGCTTTTGGTGGAATATTTTGTACAGTTGTTTTAAATGAAGTGTTGTACAGCGGTTTTGATTACCAAATAACTCCTGTGTTCCTTGATTGACATGGCAAAATTTGAAAATACTCGTTTATTTTTAACAAGTTATTGATGAAACTACATACTATTTGATTTGAGATCACTTTAAAAAATAGAAAAGTATTTTTCACACGGAAAATATCTCAATATCTTGTCATAGCCCCCATCCGATTGTAAAACTTCATGACGACGAGGTATCGACGAATACAGGTTTTTCGTTAATTCCGGATCATCGCTTAGTTCATCTCAGATTTCTCCTATCACATATTGATGAGATGATCTTTACTTTCAGGTCGAAAGTTTATATCATACATTTTTCGTCATCAGACCCCACACATTTTCTACAATATTTAGGTCGGAGCTCTTCGCATGCCATAACTTGTCTCTATATTTCAACAAAATGCTGAAATGTTTTATCCATCTCCCTACTCGTTTCAGAAAAATTCAAAATTAAAAGGTGTTCAAGTCAAAGCTGAAAGAATATGTGGAAGAATATGTGCAAGAACACAGTTTCATTGGCATCTAGGAATTTTTTAACTTGAAATTTCAACACGTAATTTTCAAATTTACTATATTTATATTTATATCTGTATCCATTGCGTGAGTTAGAAGAAACAAGCGGAGAAACATAAATGACGAGGATTGACGCGAATAGCGACTTTGTTTCATAATATTTTGAGATTTATTCGAATTGAAGTAATTTCCATATATTTCATATTTATTTGCAATATGGTACAGGTCAATGGGGTCAATGGGGACAATGGAAACAAGAGCAATGAAACAAATTTCGAAATTTGAAAATTTAATCAGAACCAAGACAAATGCGAAGAAAACGTTTAAATAACAATATGCGAATGATTAAAATTATATAATAATGCCTAGGCACTGTATGACAAAGTATACATTTTAAGTAAAATATCAGAATGTGCTATGAGAAATTTAGTCACAATCTACAACACTGGTCTAGGAGTAATCGATTCTGAAAATGATATTTTCAGTTGTGAATGAAAAGATGGTGAAAGTTGACAAAAACCATACAATTAATCTTTTTCTATGAAGAATGTTACTGTTAACAGCAACTTTTAGTCAACGAAAAACATTAACAGATCAAAAATATAAAACAATACTTATCAGTAAAATAATCAAATTATATCACGAGTCATTCCGAAAAAGTGACAGACCAGTGTGATCACAGAATTTACCATTGTGAAACAACTAATATAAAAAACTACAACATATTCGTACTACTCAACTAACAAATTGGTCATATTTTGTACTCTCACCTGTACAAGTGACAACTGTCCAGCGGTGTGTATAAACAATAATTTCAACATTAAGTGTCCCTTCATTGGCAAAATATCACCAAAATATTCAATATATATGAAGGGATATTTTTAAAACACGTTTTTCGATGAATACACTTCTTACATTTGGATAATTTTTTTCTCTGATTGCAATTACAGGCACAATAAAGTAACTAATACGCTAAGTTGCTCAACGGATTGGTTCATATCACATTACTAAAAAAGATTTTATGACCGAAAAATCATTCTTTTGAACGAAGTCCATCCATAAAATCCATTCATATTAAACTATCTTAGGTGTCACTTGAAAAATTCTTTAAAAATCACAAACAGCTAATAAAAGGAAGACCTTCCATCAATATTTTCACGACAATGATTATAATCTTCCGTCAATATTCCACAAGAATGGTTATATTTAAAAGAAGAATAATTTCCTGATTTGTATGCCTTATGAACAAAAGTATGAATAAACATATATATTTATTGATTATTATTAGATTAGGTTCTAGGACTTTCACATTGGAATACAAAATATTTTGAGAAAAAATTTTAACAGAAGAAATCAAATGTCAAAAGGTACCATAAAATATAAAAATCTTTTTAAAGGTCGAAATATCAATTTGAATAACTATATTTAACGTTTTTGTTCATTTTGCATTAGATCGAGAACTATACATACATTAGGAAATTCCAGTAACTTAAGATAGTTAGTTCTCTTGATATGTTACAAATATATTCAATTTATCAGAATATTTGTCCTTAACTAAACATTCATGCTATCCTTAGTGACACCCTGCTTTTAGGGTAAAACAATATTGCACTCCTTGCAAAGAGATCCTTTTACGAAAATGGAGCTACATTACATAAATGCCGAGCCTGAAGCTATTAGTTTGATTATAAATAGTTTATAATAAATACTATAAGACCTTTAGAAAAAACTAAAAAGGTAATTCAAGAGGTTAGACCATCAAGAAGAATCTTTTTGAATAACATAGAAAGAGTCAAATGATTATATAAGAAATTTTATACAAAAACTTCACACGTCATGATCTTTCTCAATATTGCTATATTCCTGCCAAAAAACAATAGTGAAATTTCAACAGACATACTGTCTGAAAACGTGAAAGGAGAAAATACAAATCTAAGACTTTTTGGAGTGTGTTGTTGATTAAGGACAGACAATAAATATGCTTAAAAATCAAGGAAAAGCTCAGTCAAAGATATAGATAAATTATAAATTAAATTGCCGCCTTTAGAAATTCGCATTCTGTCACCATTGTTGAGAGGCAGTAATTATTGTTCTAGGTTTTAAAGTATAATAAAAAAAAATAATTTACAGAATACTTCTCATCGTCTTTATGGCGCAGACTCTATTACATTCCCGTTTGATATGTTGGGGATTGCTCAAACTTTTTCTTGTTTCTTTTTTTCCTTTTCTGTAGACCCTGATAGCGTATTACAGTCACCTTCTTGTATACTTCTATGGAAAAAATATTCAATGCTCACTTCTAAATAGAATAAGAAAACTATGTACTCCTTGAGATATTTATTCAAGTACATGTTATACCGAATGTTTATCGAGCTCGATCCAAACTCTATGTGATCGAGGAAATTCATTCCTAAAATAAAAGCCATAGGTGTTTCCAACAGTACAAGTTCAATATCGATTTTTTTTTTATATTTATATCATTGACAGTTAGGACATACTTTTTCTATATTAACCATGTGGGTTTTAAAATATACAGTAGGAATACAAAATATATTTAGACTAGGAGAAAACTATGAAAGAAATACATTCAGAAGTGTCCTTGCATAAGAAAATAATTTTGTTGAGTTTGGAATTCTAGAAAACAATATTTTTAATAACATATTTGCTGTTATCTGTCTATCGCAATAGCTAATTTGCAAGAAAATTATTTGCACAGTAGCAAGAATAATATTAGTCTAGCTCCCTGTAGGAATTGCAATGGTCAAATAATGTGCAGATTGAAACATTTTAATGATAATTTGTACACAATCTCTGAGAAAAACCATTAGTACTCAGCAAATATCTAGCTAAAAACAAGGTTAGTAGTTATATCACATATCACTTAGTTAACAAAGTTGGAAATTCAATGAAAACCAAAACTCACAATATTTTCAAGACGTTCATTTCATGCTATCTATGAAGAAAAATTATAGATGTTTCAACAGGGCAAGAAATTTGGGGAAAATACTTGGGCTATAATTTTAAATCCATCTCAATACAGCCAAATTCAAAGTTGGGCAATGTCATTGAATAAGGTATACAAAAGTTATTGCTCATTCTCTTCGAATATCCAAACGAAAATATATAGAAGTGATTGTAATGAGCCATTTCACACAAAATTTGAAAATGAAACTTCAAAGTGACTTCACTTGCTATAAAAATATACAGTGAGGACCAAAAGTCCGTCGAACCCCCCCCGGTTACTTCTTTATTTTACATATCATCCCTTTAATGGTTTGAGATTCATTACATTTATACAGAGTATCTCAAAAAAGCGCAGCGATTTTTTTAAATAGGACACCCTGTATATCATACATTGCATAATCGGTTAGGGATGTTAGGGACTACGGAGATATCACCTATTATTTTATCCATAAGCTGAATGAGTGGGAGAAGGAAACTTTTTCTGGCGGGACAATAAATTCTCTCTCACACTCATTCGGCTTATGGAGAAAATAATAGGCGATATCTCCATAGTCTTTGGAGATGATAGCATCAAACTTGGTGTTGTTGGATTCTTTATGATCATTCCTAACAGATTATGCAATGATATACAGAGCATCCTATTTAAAAAATAAACTTTTAAGTCGCTGCGCTTTTTTGAGGCACTCACCATTATAGAGATCGAATGAAACTCTACAACTTAGGTATCTATGATATGTAAAATAAAGACGTTACAGGGGGGCGGACTTTTGGTCCTCACTGTATATGTATGTCTATAATAGATCGTATTCCCAGCAATGTCTTTTTTGTCTGGTGAATTATCAGTTGGTACTTGGATTTTTCAGTTCTCTATACATTGGCACAAATATAGACAGGTTGGAAAATTAGAAATTCGTTAGAAATTATTGCTCATATTGGAAATGAGTATCCGTGAAAATTATGGACCTTTAGTCCATAATATCGAAGTATATGCAAACAGGACGATGTCAAAAGAACAAAGTTCAAAGCATTCTCAAGCACACGTAAATGAATTTCGATAAAATTGCTTTTGCTGTTTGAAGATTTGAAAGAGCAAATCTTCAGAGAAAGGTAAGAGGGATACCATGATAATTTCATCTGTTGAAAACAAAAAACAACCAGTATGAAAACTGAATGAAATTCTTGTAGATTACGAATCTTCAAATTATTTTGTCTCAGGTAAAGCAAACACAACTCAAAGAATTTGACACTAATGTAATGAGAATTCAAAAATATTTCAACAAGTACCAACTCAACATCTACCACCATTTCAATTGACTTAGCTGCGAGTGAGAGGAATGAAAGAGAGGAAAAAAACTTCATGCGAACGGAAATAACCTTCCATATTTGAATGAGTGGCTATTTCAGAATAATGACCACAGTAAATGCATTATTTCCAATACAAAAATATTCATGCTAACTGAAATAACCCTCCATATTTGAATGAGTTGTTATTTCAGAATAAAAAACACAGTAAATGCATTATATCAATGCAAGCACTGTGTTTCGAATGTTTATGGGTGGAAGTAGCCTTAATTAAAAAAAAATCTTTCCCATTTAAATACCCTGGCTCTCTTCCACTTATAGAAACACCAATTGACATAGAAAGTTTTAATATTTGTACATGTATGTATGTATGAATTGTTTGTGAAATGGTGTGTGTGAAATAGTGTTCACAAAATAATATTCCCCGTTACCGGTCGGATTATTCAAACTCTCAAACCAACACTTTGTAATTATGCAACAAGTTATCAATATATGTATCAATTATTTTTGAACTACTCGTAGTATTGCCACTGATAATATATGTTAAATTTAAAAAAAGCATCAAATAAATGTAATCTTCAGTATTTCGTAATAACATATTCGTTTAGGTTAATGTAACTATGAATTATCTGTAATTTCCTTCTAAATAAGTCCTAAAACACTATTTGGATTTTGGATGTATTTGGTCCCTTCTAAAATTGAAGACTTTAACTAAAGTTGGCTTTAATTAAAAAAATAGTTCCCACATTTATTCATTACGTTTGTTTCTACCTCTGTTGCACCAATTGCTTTCAAATATTTTTTGAACTATTATATTTTACTTTATATTTCTTGTTGTTGTGAATAATTATAGTATCAATAGTTACAAGTTGGATTATTGGATCTTTTACCATGGGTCATCAATTTATAATTATAGAAATCACCCACTATTTAAAATCTCTTTCTATCAACTGCTAGGAGCAAATCAAAATTTGTCACTGTTTATCTTTGAATCAAAAAATTATGGTATTTTGATGATCAAATAATACTTAAAAGAGTGAAAAGCCATACGAGCGAAAGTGTTGGTTTTAACTAAACTTACTAGACATATCTTGACTAGAGCTGTACTCTATCAAGACTTTGTTATGTAGTGGGGGTTTTGTTTTCGCGAGTTTTACCATCTTTGTTTTGCAGTCGAATATAGTACAAAAACATCTCTTGGCATTAATAATTTTAAAGTAAGTACAATACATTGTGTTTTATTCACCAATAATTTTTGAAATGTTTAACTTCAAATTTGACATTTTTGTAGCTCCAATTCCGTATTAACGGAATTTTTTACAACAGTAATTTAGAGTATGGTAACACTATTAAGAGACAATCCTCAATTTCCAGCACAACAATTTGTGCAAAACTTGAAAGAGAGGAAACACAGAGGATCTTTGGTACCATTTTCATCTGTTCAAGACGTGAAAAATAAAACCACAATAAAAATTCTATGACTTCTGTTTGAATGGAAACTCATTTTTTGATATGAAATTATAAAGGGGTTTTGAAATTATTGCAGTCCCAACTAGTACAGAACCACATTTATCATTAACTTTTTGTCGCATCAACATAAAATGCATTAATGTGAAAAAAGTTACATTTGGGAATGATTAAGGATGGAATTATTTCAAAGGGCTGCTGAGATATGTACAAAAAAAAATCGTATGTTTTATGACGGTGCTAGACGGAGTAGGAAGGTCCCTATGAAATCTGTTATTACTGGATTCATAATGATTGGAATATATTCTTGAATTTAAAATAGCTTACAATGTCATATAAACTCAAATGTGAATACTCCTGTATACCTACTTTTGACGTGGTTCAACAAATTACAAAGTTGATGTGTCATAGCTTTCTTTTCTGTAACACCTTCGAAACAATTTAAAAGTTCCAATGTGTTCCATCACTCGTCATACTGAATGACTCAGGTGTAAAATACCTTATAACACACAGTTTCCTAAGTGAGGAATCACACTGATCGACCAGGACCGACCGTCCGCGACCGTCCACCTACGACCAAAAGTAGAAGTAGACCAATGAAAACTTTCAAAGTCACACTGATCGACCATCCACGACCGACCACTAGAATAATTTTGTAAATCTGACATTAATTTGACATTCGAAAGGTTATGTGAATCGTCTGTTCATTTATTGAAAATAAGTCAAATTCATAATATCAATAGTTTTGCAATTCCTAACAGACATTTTATTTTTCCGGTAGGAAATATACCTATTTAAATGAGTTTTCTTGAAGTCAAAAGTTATCATAAATGTGTGTCAAAATGACATTACGTCAGGATAGTGTGACACCGACCAAAATTTCCAGCAGACTACAATTTCGAACATGGTCTTTGAAAAACGGTCGAGGACGGTCAATGATGATTATGGAGTGTGAGTTGTACGATAAGAATATACATGTTGGAAATTTTGGTCGTAGGTGGACGGTCGCGGACGATCGGTCCTAGTCGATCAGTGTGATTCCTGGCTAAAACATTCCCACAAAATACTTATCTAAACATCCAGATGAAAAAAAATTTCACTAATGATATGATCATTTTTTTCTCTTTATTGAGGTTCAATATTTCCATATTTGAAAATGTTAACTTTATAATGAAGGTACTATTCACACGTCATTTATATTGAAATATTAGACACTTCGTTTTTTATTTCAATACTTTATTTTGACAAAAAACTCCTCGACTTATTTCTTTTGCATAATATCGATGACGCACGGCAAAGACCCAATAATCGAGGTAAAGAAATATTTTAAAATGTTCTACTATTTTGTAGTGTGGTGTGGCTTTTGTAATATCAATAATAAATAGAAGAATATGATGGCTGAACTAAAGTTTTCAGGATAACATGCTAGAGAAAATCTTGAAAGAAACAAATCTCATTTTGTTGTTGAGCAGATAAAAATTGAATATTCTGATAAACTCAAACTTACTTGGACGGTTCAGCAACAGTACTAGACGCTATTTGATCAGTTGGCAAAGGTTCGTCTCCGCGATCCCCAGCTACATTTGGTTTGATTTCTTCCATTTGAGCAACATTGGTAATACTATTTGTTATTATTTCTTTGGGAATATTCGTCTCACCCTCAATATTCTCCAATTTTAAGTCTTTTTCTACCACAGGAACCATGCTTTCTCTGGCTTCAGCTTCTTTTCTGTTGATATAGTCACTGAACCCTACGCAATTGTTTACGAGAGGTGCAGAACTGAAATCAGCCCATCCTCCGATAGCAGAGTCCGAAATTGAAAAATCTGTATTCCAAGGATCAGTGCTAACTACTGGTGTAACTTCTTGAGTGGTCGACTTCGGTGATGACCAAGCTTAAACAACAATACTGAGGTGTTTTGAGACTAATTCAAGGTGTCACAGAAGATACGTATTTTTTTTTTTTTGACGTCATAACGTCTTATAAATCGATGAGTGCCGACTGCAAAAAGTATGACTCATTGTCACGTTCCGACTGAGCCGAGCGTGTAAGCGAGAGCGAGGAACAAGCACGATCGGCCTAAGCATTCGGCTTGTGACGCATCTATCTCTCTTCCACTCCATCGGCCGATGTGTCCGTGTAGAAGAGAGACAGCGGCAGCACACAACCTACACGTGAACTGTTTTGTCAACTGATTATAAAGTGAAGTGAAAAGTTAATGTGGTTTCCATTGTTTATTACAACTGCGGCAAAAAAAGTAATCAATTCTTGCATTTTAAGAATTTGATTTGCGATATAATCTCGTATATTTGTTCTTTGATTATTAAAAAAAAAGTAGTATCGGTCGGCGAGTGCAGTAATAATAGGTTATGTTACAATTTTGACTAAATGGTATATTAAAGTATAAGTGGATAAAGAAGTCTTTCAAACGCGCGCGATTTTTCGAGCACGCCGGCGCAGCCCGAGTGATATATTATAGTCAAGTGCATTTAAATTCTACAACTATATAAAACCATACTCACGATCGGCATCCATGATATCTTCTCCTGTGGGAAGTTCGTCATCACTGTCACTGCTATAAGCAGCTTCATTTCTGTCGTGCTTCTCGATGACTGTTTGAAAAGTATGTTCCCTTTCCTCGAAGATTTGATCATCAGCATCATCCAATGTATTGATATTCTGGGCGCAAACTTGCTTGAAAATCTCTTGCTGATGAACCAAATCGCCCTCGGAGAGATCGAAGTTCATTTCTGTTCGATGATCGATATTCCTAAAATGAAAAAAGAAATGATACAATATGAACAAAGTTCGAATTTGCGTAATGAAAAGTATCAATGGAATGAAACAAATATTTCGACAGAATCAAAAATACCCGTCTCCCTCCCATGAAGTGGAAAATATGAGGCAAATATCTGACAGAAAACAACTCCTTCCCCATAAGTGTGGTGAGACAGGTATTTTCGAAATACCTGTGTCTCATGTTTGTTTCAAAAAGAATGAAGAAAAATTTCCAGAAAAAATTGTGATATAATGTTTTCAGAAGGTCTATATTGAGAAATTGTCTTAGAAGAAAAAAATTTATAAATCAGTAATCTTAGTTTCTTCGCTATGTAGGTCACATGAGGATCCTATTTTAGGTTTTGGTCAATATTTGGTAAGTACTTTTGGTTTCATGATTTCTTTGAAGTGAGGATAATCAGCAATGTTTCGGAGAAAGAGATATAGTTTGTTTTATTCACATTTAGTGACAATTTATGAATATCTAACCAGTGCTTGATATATTTAGTTCCGCTACTACGACTTATTACACTTTTCCAATCCTTGTCACTGAAAGTGAGTACAGTATCATCTGCATATGATATGACTTTACCCTGAATGTCCATTTTGGTTAAGCTTTCCATTAACAGATTAAACAGTATAGGGCCTAAAATATTTTTTTATATTATAATATTTTATATTTCATTTTCCAGACGTGAACTTATTTTCTGATTGTGTTTCTGTGTGTTTGTCTTCTTTTTTAATTTGTTATACAAACAATATTTACCACTCTCCGTCTCTCTCTCTCTTTCTATGTGATGAAGATTGACGATGTTCTCTGAATATTACAGGATGTTCCTTTTCACATGAACCAGAAGAAAAAAAATACTTACTGTAGAGTATCTTCGCCATCGGTGAAAGCATCATCATTAAAACCGCTGTAGCCATCGATATTCTGCGTTGCTAAATTCTGCATTTGATATTGTGTGTATACCTGAAAAATATTCATTTAAATCAAATGTACTAAATGAATATACAATCATGACGATTTTGAATAGAAATATATTTTTACCATCTGAATATGGTGTCGACCTTCACAGACATTCAAATAAAGTGATTTTTCAATATTAATTTTTGTTTTTTCAGAGTTAAAATAAAACAAATCATCCTATCAACCGAGCTGCAAGAATAATATAGAATGTGTGTGGCAATAAACTCTAGTTTACCTGTTGCTGTACGGTGCTTGACGGAGTAAACCGTACATCCACAAAGTCGTTTTCTATTTGAGGATGCACACCACCCTACAATGAACAAAACTATTGCAACAAACGAAATTTATAAATAAAAATCTGAGCATTACCAGCAGTGAATTTTGTACCCTATTCGTTTCACTTAAAGTAGTCTCTTTGAATTCCTCCAGCGATTTGGCAACCTCGGGTAGGTGTTTTGTGAGATACTGTCCTAGAGAAGTAGTTGAACACAGCTCGACTATTTTATTAACAATACTTATCAAATGACCCATATAGCCCTTTCGGATTCCTTTTTCTTGTTTCCTACAAACAGAAATTCATTGAAAGAGAAATGAGATTTGAAATACAAAAAATATACATTCTTTTGGGTGTGCCACAATAAACATGTTTGTCTTCAACTTCTCAATTCGAAGGAAAATGAGACAGTAGTTATCTATCTCCCAAAAAAGGATGAAAATCTATATAACTACCTATTATGGAATTAGGAGTTGAAGATATATTTTCAATCATATTTGTGGAAATCGTTTTACATTAATAAAAATATACTTTAATTATTTGTTTAATTTTTTTATCGAATTATAGTGGTTAATCCAAGTGGTCCAAAATACTCACTGCTGCTCATCGTTTTCTTTCCAAGCCCTCAAAATCGTCTCTATCAACTTACAATCAACTAATAACTGCAAAAAAAATTATTTGAATAAAGAAAATTTAAAATATGTAATGTTCATACATGTTTACTTAAGGCATTTGAGTTGTCATCATAATCGTCAGATACATGAGTCTTCAGTGCTGATATAAGGCATTTTTCTACCTGGGTATGTAAAAAATTGTTCCAATGATATTTGAAAAATAGGTCTAATAATACAGGAAATGTTCGTAAAGCCTCAATTTCTTTCAATAATTCTTCATTATTGGACGAGATTACAGCGGCAAACAATTTAGTAACTTGCAGACGAGTATTACCCAAAGGAGGATTCAATTCTCCTACAGTCGTTAGTATAGGTGTTTGCTAAAATGTGATAATATAAAAAAATGTAATAATGTTGCAAAATGCATAAGTGCGAATTTAAACAATCCAATACATCCATCAATAATTCATGAATAAATGAGAATCGAAAATCAAACTGTTTTGAATTCAAATATCCAACAAACAGGTATCATAATAGACCTAGTTACAAAAAAAATCCGTAAAATTAATGAAATATTGGTCAGGTACAAATTAATAATTATCTATTTACATCTGTGAATGAAATCAAGGCCACAAAATTGATTACTTTATTTAACCGTGTAAATTCGCACAAACACAGAGAGAAAAGTATTTAGACAGTAAAAAAAGACATGGTACCTTTGGAGGATTTACCAAAATATCGTGAAAATCCTTGATCCGATACTTGATAGCTTGAGACGTATTAAAAATAATTCTCTGTTTCTGTTCAATATCACCAGGTTCCTCATTGAAATCACTGTACATATTTTGAGGGGTAAATCTGAAGAAACTAGACTGATAAACATCCAATATCGCTAAAAGTACTTGAATGCCGCCTATAATTGCTGTTTCACTCTTTTCCTCACCTAATAGCATATTATCTAACAATAAAGATACTGTTTCTGGGCTAAAATACAGAATTCAGAAATTGATAAGAATTTACTGTTTGAGAGGATACTTACGATTCTAACGTATTAAGAAGTGGATCAGGATCAACTCTTTCCGTTGAATTTCTCTGATTATCACGAGCTATCCTGATAAAATCACACAACATCTGAGAGACATTAAAATGCCGCTCTTTGTCAACATCTGGATTCAAAAGTGAAACCAATAACTGTATAATTCTTTGACTATCGAGCCACTGTAATAACAAAATTGTATAAGGAAATTGTTAACACAAAAACAATATTTATCACAGGACAAAAGTTTTTGATCTGAACATGAAAAATGGGTTCAGCTGGCTGAATATTTTCTTTATTGGCATGGAAAAGTTTAATTCCAAAACATTTATCATGTTGATCAGTTTTTGAAGGGCCAAGTGTTTCTTACTCTGTCGAATTTTTACTTTCATATAGTTACCGAGTCTCCGTGTTTAGAAACTGGGCTGCTAAAAACGGGTAAGCTGGGCTGCTAAAAACGAGTCTATGTCAATTTTATATGTTATTACATGAAGAAAGAAGGGGAAATAACCTAACCTAATCTCGCTATCAAAGGAAAAACGGACTAAATATCGAGATTTACTCTTTGAACTCCGCCATTCTGTTGAAATGGTGGTTCTGATTATAGGGGTCCTTGGTGGAATGAGGACACAATGCTCTCTAATCTAAAAATCATACCGGTTTGCCGTGATGCGGCAGAAATCTTAGCTAGACGAATGCAGACGGATAAAAATAATAATAATAATAATAATAATACTCGCTCATAAACACTCGTATAGTGTACCAATAGCCTGTGCGGGTAGAGGACGGCTATTGTTATTATTTGCCGTGGTGCTCCGAGGTGACTCTCTGGTGGTGTATTCACTTTTCAGCTGTAGAAAAACCTGGAAAACCTACAGCACCACCTCAATGTTTTTATTAATGTTTTAACCAACGTCAATAAAAAAAGTGCACTACCATGTAAAGGGTTACCATCTTATGCAAGTGTTGCCACCCCTCAACAACAACACCTATTTTTTAATCATCTTCACATTATCGTTCCGACAATTGAAAATTTGCCGATATCTTCTTGAATACGCTTCTTGGCAGAAAACATACGATTGCCTCAATTTCGATTGCCGGAAGTGGTGGCAAAGCATTCAGGTAAAAACGAAAGTAGCGAGTCAATGAGTGTGCAATTTTTTAAACTGATGGTCACCAGGAGTTCCCGCAACAGGAGGGATGGCAACCCTATGCCACTTGCAATAGATGGTAACCATCTTCACAGTAGTGCACTTTTTTTAATAGAGCTTATTCACTAACGTTGGTTAAAACATTAATAAAAACATTTGAGGTGGTGCTGTAGGTTTTCCTACAGCTGAAAAGTAAATACGCCACCAAGAATGCGGATGCGATCTATCAGAACGATCATATGCCCGGCTCTTGAACTATAAAGGCTACATTAGTAAGTGGTTGTAAAAAAAAAAAAGATTTGTATATAGACCAGGATCCCACGCCTATTTTCAAACATGATTAATAACAGACTGAATCTTCCTGAGTAGCTTCATTTTGCCGAGACTTTTTCCTCTACGAACTTTCTCGATAGTGGTAGCTAATAAAATGCGCAGGCGTCCTTGGTCGACGCCCTCTCAATATTTAATTATAAATAAATAATATTTACTTTTATTCAAATACTTACGTTTACTATGTTTTGCTTCGTGTCGGCTCCCTCGACCTGCGTCATCATTTTGAGCGTGAGATCCATGATAGCGGCGGTGCCTAAGTGTCTGAGCAGTAATGATATAAAGGTGTCCTTAGATTTTAAAAAGTCTAGGACCTGTAAGCAAGTCAACTGATAGGATAGCCAGTTCTGCTGAGCCAAGGAATGGGACGAGGCGGTTCACCACAGGATAGACCAGAGTCAGAAGAAGCCCAGGAAAGAAGGAGAGAAAGTTCTTTGTTATATTCCAGTCTACACAATTTTATTTTATTTCAAAACCGTTGATGTCAAATACTGGTAATTGAATCCTGAATGATTTTCAATTGTATTATTCCCACAACACAGAATTTATCGGAAAATTTCAGGATCCAAAGAACTGTCGGATGATAGTCCAGTTCCAAAACTCCCAATCAGTACTGACCAGTATTCCGAACGGTTCCGAAACTACTGATATCTAGTGGGTGTCTACTGATACTGTTTCGTTATTGCCGACTGTCACCAGTAGTTTCAGTAATTTCGGAACGAGTGTAATATCAAGTATTTGTTAAGGCAAAGAACTATTTTCAATTGTGTAACAGAGACAGTTTTCTGTCCCGTTCCATTGTACATAATTTTGAAGCAGGGCGGCTGTTTTCACTACAGGTTGGATCCTTCAAAATTTTCAATTGCATAATTCCCAAAACACAATACTCTGTGATAATTAACCAACCAGTTATTAAAAATTTCAGGATTCAAACAACCTTCGACAATATCAAGTACAGCTTTCAGATCGAGACATGACCAGTGACACGCTCTATTGGGAATTTAATATTAGATGCCAGCGCCAAAGTGGCGAAAGTTGAACCACTTTCAATTACATTGTGTCAACAGAATATTCACCATAATATAGTACCAGAATTTCATCAAATTAATAATTCAACAAAAATTGGTCAGTTAGGAATTTTGACGAAAACAATGATTATAATGTACATATAGTTTCAAGACTTGACAACAGAGGGAGTACTCATTATGTCAAATTCCTAATAGTTTGCGCAGGATATGATTTCTCCCACCTACCACGAGTGCCACGTCTTGATCTGTGAGCTGTATTCACATATACCAATTTAATAGCACTTTCAGACGGGGATACTGTATACGAGACACGCGTATCCGAGATACAGGCTAAACATACAATTAAATTGAGCTATCGAGAGGGAAACAACTAGTCATTTTTTGTACACCTAATGAAATCAGTGAAGCAATTATCTCTAATGAAAAATAATGAAAAAGTTTTATGGGGCAGTGAAAGATAATTACCATTTAATTACGCTGATACGTTGTATGGACATAATTTAACTCTTATAAATATATATAATAAGATTCAGAAAGTTCGAAACTCATACCCACGTATGATTTTTGGTGTAAGAAGGCGACAACTAGTATCAAATAAATTGAAGGATATTGGATGGTTACATAAGGAGAACAGGAGAAAGGTTCATTTTAGTACCTTGTCATAAAATAATTCCCAAATACGTACCCAATACATACTAATTCAGCCATTTTGAATCGATTGGCGTTAGCAAAATTCGTCTATCTCTAACCGTTCTCGAGTTGGTCAGCTCTGAATCAGTTTTTGGCGCGAAAAATATTTCTGATGAGTTTTCGACATTTTTGTTGTAAGATTCGAAATCAGCACGTCAAAATACGTTAAAAAATTTGAAAATCGAAAATTGACAAATAAAAAAGTTCCAAAATTAAGTATGATGATATATATAGGACTTTTTCCGTTCAAATATTCAGTGTGTACTAATTCGGCCATTTTGAATCGATTACCGTTCGCAGAATTCGTCTATCTCTAAGCGTTCTCGAGTTGGTCAGCTCTGAATCAGTTTTCAAATGTTTTTTTGGCGCGAAAAATATTTCTGAAGAGTTTTCGACATTTTTGTTGTAAGATTCGAAACCAGCACGTCAAAATACGTTCAAAAATTTGAAATTCGAAAATTAACAAATAAAAAAGTTCCAAAATTAAGTATGATGATATATATAGGACTTTTTCCGTTCAAATATTCAGTGTGTACTAATTCGGCCATTTTGAATCGATTAACGTTCGCAGAATTCGTCTATCTCTAAGCGTTCTCGAGTTGGTCAGCTCTGAATCAGTTTTCAAATGTTTTTTTTGGCGCGAAAAATATTTCTGATGCGTTTTCGACATTTTTGTTGTAAGATTCGAAATCAGCACGTCAAAATACGTTCATAAACAAAAATTTGAAATTCGAAAATTGACAAATAAAAAAGTTCCAAAAATTATGTATGATGATAAACAGGACTTTTTCCGTTCAAATATTCAGTGTATACTAATTCGGCCATTTTGAATAGATTAGCGTTCGCAGAATTTGTCTCTGAATCAGTTTTCAAATGTTTTTTTTGCGCAAAAATAATTTCTGGTGAGTTTTCGACATTTCGAATAATGAATTTATTTAAAATTAATAATGAATTAATGAAAATGTTATGATGTACACCTAAAGAAAGAGTAGTTTCCCCCTCGGGAGCTATTCACACGGCACGGCCGACGCATACAGTATCTGGATACCGAATTTCTGTATCTCTGCACCACCATACCGATTGAAGAAATACGTCAATTCGTTCTTGCACAGTATCATTGCCTGAAAGCGCTCTAAAACCTTTGACTTTGGTGTGAATATAAATTCAGAGACATAGAAAGCTACTCAAACACAAAAACTACATTCAGAGACGTAGAAAACTACTCAAACACAAAAACTAAGTCAATTTCATTCGATACGCATTTCACCAACAAAGATAGAATCGATAGCATCTGTAAGCTTACAGTTATTGTTTTAATATCACATATTTGTTATGCAAGGAATGATTTTAAATTGTAGAGAAATTCAAAAGAAAAATATAGACCAAAGAGATCATCAACAAATATCACCAATAAATACATTGTATGAAAACATCCATTAAATTACGCAAAATAATCCATGTAAGCATCTTTTTTTTAAGAATATATTGGAGTTTTGGGAAGGTTCTTGTACATCTGGCACTGACCAAATTCTTTTTTTTTTATAAGATCACCACATAACAAGTAGAAGGAATTACACAATATTGCCTGATGAATATTTTGCTTTTCAGAAATTTGATCATGGATGGAAGTGAAAGAATGTATGGTCACAAAAGGTTCAGAAAAAGAACAGGGTTAGTAATGAGAATGTAGGGGGTGATTAACCTCTTAAGCACCCATTGGAATATAAGAGGAGCATTTCCCAAAGAAAATAGTCGAAAAAGTCGAAATTCGAAAATATTGCTAAAAATGTCCTAGTTCGAAAAAATTGATACACTTAGAAAAGCTGTATTTGGGAAAATACTGGGTCTAGAGAGAAGGTTCTGGGCTCAGCCTTTAGCCTGTAGTCTACTTTTAAAACATGTTGCATAGTTGTACCTGCAATACTGGTTAAAGTTTTGAAATTGACAAAAACTGAAGAAAGATCGAACATTTCGTGGTTTTTTGGAGTTTCGACAATATTGTGTTTGGCTCTTGAGCTCAAAAACCTGGATTATTCATGGACCAATCATAAACCACTTAGCAAAAAATCAAACCTGCCACACAAGGTTGCAAGTTACTGAATTAATAATCTCAATTTAAGGTTCAGTTCTCTAACCAAATAGCATCCAGATGCGAGCTTTTAAAAATCAATTACATGCTATTGGAATTATAATTTATTTGAAAAGTTTCAATATGAAGGTTTCAAGATATAAGTTTAGAATATCAAATTCAAATGTGACATTTGTTTTGTATATTGAGTCAGAGTGAGTTTGAGTCCCAGCATCCTTTCAATAACCCTAGGTAGATAATGGCATACAATATCTTTCAGAACTTCCGTATCTTTTCCATGCCAGAGAAATGTTGATCCTGCTTACATTTTTTATGATAACGCCTTAGTTCCGTACTCAAAACCAGAGAGCAGGCTCATCTAACGTTATTTTTATAAACAATGTGCTCATATTAAAGAAATCTGCATGCATTGTTCACAATAAGCTTGTCAAGAGAGAAACAAGATGTCCTGAGCTACCAGGACGACGCTAATTACCATAATCCTATGCAATAGGAATAATTGGGTCGAAAATCCATCAGAAAACAACTACTTTCCTGGCTAATACCACGACGAACGTTGAATTACCCAGAAATCGATCTATAGGTGGTCCAAATGTTTCAATGAACATTTCCATGCAACTAGCAATTGCGGAGACATCCTTGTAGGACTCTGCACGGAAATTCATTAGATGTAATTCAACGTTCGTCGTGGTATTAGCCAGGAAAGTAGTTGTTTTCTGATGGATTTTCGACCCAATTATTCCTATTGTATAGGATTATGGCAATAAGCGTTGTCCTGGTAATGTGCTCATATTTTCATGTCAATTTTTTATCCATAGACTTTTGACCTGTCATATTGATGAGGTTTGTTTATGCTCTAATACTTTAATACATTGTGAGGTTATATCGATAAAATTTAAACAACAGTAAAAATGAAAGTCGTTGATGCAAAACCTTGTTGTATTATTATTATTATTAGCAATCTAAGATGCTAATATGGAACTAAAGTTTAATCCAACGGGTGGTGCCTTCTGTTAAAATCAAGACAAAATTGAATCGTTGGTTTCACCAGGGTTTTTAACATCTTAGTCAGGCTATAAACTGTGAAAATAATGTGTATCCTCTGATTTACTTTATCTCATTTAAAACTAGTTCATGACCTAGACAAGCAAATTGACCATAAACATAAACTAATTATGCTACCATGCTTTTCCCATTAGCTTGAGGATGAAATTTGGCCACTAGAACTCAAGTTGAAAGTTATAATTCATTGAACAAAATTCCTAACTTTCAAGCATAAGTAAACTGTTCTAGTTTGATAGTAGATATTGATAGTTTTTGGCTATAAATTAACTCAAAGAATAAATGTTGTTACTGAAATTTTAATCAAACATCATTGAACAACATTCCTAGTTCAGTTCACACTTCAAATAGATGTGTAATTTACCATATACAAAAGTTTCTTATGAAACTACACTCAAGATATACCCCTGGAACAAAAACATTATGAAGTCATCAAATCACCACTAACCTGCTCATTTTTTTTCACAATGAGAGCACTCATAAGTTTACTGAAATAGGATGCTAAAAGAGGATTCAAGGGTGGATCACAATCCAAAAATGACATTAGCTTCTCTAAAAGTAATTCTTCACTAGCCAATTTTTCATTCAAAGTGGAAACATCACAAGTTAGTAGCTCACAAGCTATGTGTGGAAACTTATATCTACTTCTTTCTTCTATTTCAATTGACGGTTCTGTCGTCATGACTGTTATTAGTTCACCCATCACCTCGACCTTTTGTAGGCTGAAATAATATGTTTATTTTAAAGATTCATTAGAAGACTTGTTAACACCTTACTAGTCTATAAGGATTCTGTTCTGCACTCGACATTCATTTATTATTTCTTCAAAGGCCAAAACTTCTAGCAAGGAAGCATCCTGAAATATATTGTTTAGTGATTAGTTCTTCGGTGAATGCTTGTTAATAATGATACTACTCACTTCTTTAGCTATCAAAGACTCAAGTTGTGAGGTAACACTATTATTGAACTTCCAAAACATGATATCAGATTCTGAGAGATAATTTTTCCTGAAAAAAATAAATTCCATAGAGCTATCGTTTCTATAATACCAATATTGACGATTTGGTTCATATGAAGAAACTGAAGCCAGCATATTGTGATAGAATGCACACCTTTAAAACTATTATAGAAGACGTTTGGTTAGATTCATTTAAAATGACACCGTAATTGATACTTTATTTATTGTAGATTCACTAAACACATGAACCGATACACTTAATTCTAGGAGGCATATCACAAATTTCACATTAATTGTATGGTGGAAATTGTATACTAGTAATTATATAAACATTCGATTTGGAAATACAATGATAAAAATAATACCACAATAATTCATACTTCATACTCCACAATGCACTATGCACTTGGCACTTGTTGAAAGTTGAAATAGAAAATGACTGATATTTAGCGGGAAATATGAAAAGTCGATATGAAATTTTTTGCACCTGTCTAATTTTTTTCTCGGGCATTTCATGACATTGACAGGGATGTATGATAGGGTAGTGAGAATGGGAAAAGTATTTTTTCCATTATTTTCAAGAGATGTTGCTAAAAAATATAACTTAGCTAACCAGTTTTTATTAGTTGCTGTGGCCAGCCTGAAAGTTTCAATTGGGGCGGGTTGTATCCCAAGTTTTCAAACCGAATTTAATGTCAAGGTCATTCCAGATTTATTGATGAATTTGAGTTAACTTTTTAACAGGAGCGTGCTTACGACGGCGTGCTAGGGCCAATGTTTCAGTTCAGTTTATTTTTCCACAATTGTCACTTTCAGCGTTGTTCCTGTCAGTACTTTCTTACCAGATCTAGTACTTTTTGAAGCGATCGAGTATTTTCGTACTAGAGATGCCTTCTCCATCCTTGGCTTGAAGTCAACATAACTTTGTTTGTTTAAAAGCGAGGGCCTTATACATGTTAAGTCCGCATTAGATCGGGTAGTTTCGTGTATGCCCGCTCATTTCATTCGGATCAAGTTGTCATTCTTAGTTTGTATTATGGTCCTCTTTACTCTAAATGTAAACAAACTGTTCATAAAGTTTCACCACCCGTCAACCTCCTCGCCCACAAATTGTATAGAAGAGGATGTGTTCACTTCAATACAGGGGGTCTATTCTCGAACCGTTCGGTTTCAAATCGTGTACGAAAAAGAGAGAACATACATATTCCGTATGTATTGGTGTGGAACAGTAAAACGAAATCGCATACGTACAAACTCGAGAATAGCACCCCAGGTATTTTTGAAGGTATAAGCAGAGGGCATCTCTATGTCTTTTATTACTCTAAATACTAAGAATATCACTAAACTCAATTTATTGTCCAAAAATCGATTAAAAATGGGAAAACAGTTGAAATAGATAAATTAACGCTTATGGCAATAAATAATCTACACTGTATCAGTTCAACCAAATGATTATAGATGTCGCACCCTTCCAATTCATAAAATTTGTTATAATCCAGTACCGACAGGCAAACTGCAGTGTTTACACAATGAGAGGAAATTCCCCTTTTGAGATTAAATTAGGTCCAGAGGGGAAGGAAAAGGAAACCACAAATTAGTGTGATACCATTGTCATCAACATTAATCTTCTCTTTAAATATGTCACCAACATTACAACGTAAATAAATGTGGCTGAATGCACCAAGAGGGAGCAAGGTAAGGGTCATAAAATTTTAAGAAGAAGAATGTAAATAAATTGACAGTTAGTGATTTTTCTAGTTATCAATTTTATCAATATCATTATACTAGTGCCAAAGGGCGAGTTTTTAAATTCATCGATGGATAATGCATGCTGTCATGATTTTCCATTAATTAAATAAGTATGAACTGCTCATCGATTGATTCATCGATGAATTCAAAAACTTGCCCAAAGCTAAAAGATTAAAAGGGGAAAAGAGTCCCCGAGAAGGGGAAAATCTGAATTGAGGAGTGGGGAAAAGACATTTTTAAAGTGGAAACACTGACCAAAAGTGAAGAATGAGTTGTATTGTAGCAGTAAAAAAAATATATTTTTTTTGTTTTTATTTCAGAAAATGTAAGATTTATTTTATTTTATTTTTTTTTTCTTTGGTGTGTTGGCATCGACTACTATGGTCATTAGCCACGTGTTCTGGATAGGCCTTGTTACTAACTCCATACGCCACCTTAGAAGCAGCATGATTATTCGTAGTCCCGTCAATCATGAAACGTGGGAAAGGTATTCTTCAATAACCCAGAATTAATTTCTAACGAAAAAAAGTCTGGTCATTGGAGAATCGAACTCACGACCCTTGGATCATGAGCCGAGCGCTTTGGTCACTGCGCTACCTCGGTCGCCTGTAAGATTTATTAAAAACGATTTCGAAGGCCAAAAATTAGATTTGTCATAACTTTGCTAAAAATTACAGTAGGTAGGTATAGAAGGAAAAGAAAAAGTGCATATCATTCCTGAAGACTTCTACTTCCTCATGCAAATATAACATGTGAGTATCTGAGTACCCTAAAAATAAATGTGTTTTGTCCCACTTCACATAACCCTTCTACGATATTTAAGGAGGATCCGAAAGTCATGGATATTTTAGTTGATATTAAATGATTATACTGAAGCAGGAATTAGTACCCTCTTTGGACCATATGCAACGATTTTAGACTACTGGGACAAGTCCCACTTATACCTGCCAAAGAAAAAATTGGGTTTTACTCCTGCCTCAGTTTTAAACTTACCCATAATCCCGGCAATTTTTTCGGTAAATGTTGAAATTAATCGCTCATACACATCCTACATAAAAAATTAAGTATGTGATTTCAAGCTTGAGGTTTGCGCTTCCCAATAGTGTTATGTTTATTAAACATATATGCAAGATATGAATATTATGGGTTGAGTTGAAAATGAGGCAGGAGTAAAACAATAAAGTATTTTTTTTGGCATTTTTAAGTGAGACCTGTCACAATACTTTAAAATTGTTCCATATTTACTAAATATTGATGATTTTCGGATCATCCGCAAACATCTCCGTGAAGTGCGACAAAACACATTTTAGGTAATCAAATACTGGCATATTATATTTGCATGAGAAATTAGGAGTCTTCAGGAACGATATGAACTTTTGCTTTTCCTTCTCCGATCATTCTTAGCAGAGTTATGACCAATCAAATATTCGGCTCCGCCAGAACTTTCAGTGGTGGTAAGAGTGAATCTGAAATTTGATGTCGGCGTTCAAACACATTTTCTGAAAAAACCAGCGCATTTCGTAAGAAATTACTAGGAATCATTTTTGTGGAGAATTGAATTGTCTTTCACCTTGTTAAGTTTTTTTTTTGATAAATTTTATACTTTCAGAGATTACAGCAAAAATCTATTTATTTATTTTTAAAGGAAAAAAAATATATGTTCCACACCTGGAATTTTGGTTAACAATTTTTTTTTCGTGTTTATCATGGTAATTTACCTTTAAGTAATTTAATGACAGAAACTCAAAATCTTTACTTTGCCAGTTTTGTACCAAATCTTCTCGCGAGCAGAGGATTCCAGCTCCAAAAGAACTGTTGAGTTTTGTGTTCAGATTGGCGCATCCCAACTAATGTGTCAGTAAGCTCTGTAAGGACTGGTTTACAGAAAGATTGGGAAATGAGAGTTGCAATTCAAAAAAATTGGATAACGTTTTTGCTGTTCTTTTCACAAAAGCTGTAACATAAAACAGTGTGGATTTATTGGCGAAAGCCTTGATACATTGAAGACTGTACAGATTCATCTACTTCAGAGATGTCAAGAATATTGATAAATTGGGTAAGGCTTTCGCGGCCGAAATTTTCACTATCACTATTTTGAATCGGGTTTGAAGGCCGTCGTGGTTTGGAATACTTTCCTAACGTTTCGCTAGCGCGAGTGGCTAGCTTCTTCAGAGGTCTGTTCATCTTCGTTCTACTCCGATGACTGAGCTAGGTCTGACTCTCAAGTCATATTTATGGGTCATAAGGTAGTTCTGGGTATTAATTACTTGGGTCACATTTGCACTTGTTATTGTGGTAGTCGAAAACATCTCCTTATTACCTGCTGTCATTAATTCGTTACTTGTCCTTTCCCTCACGTTTCTCAGAATTGGGGCCCGTATGCGGTTGATATTCAGGGTTTCTTCCTTTCTGTTGAAATTCTCCGCATGTTTGTGGATTTCTATTGCTTCTCGTACGAGACGGCTGTGATGCCCTTGGTTGGGGGCAAGGAGTTTTACGTCGTCAAACCGTATCCTATGTTCCCCATCACTGAGTGCGTGTTCCGCTACTGCCGATTTGTCTGTTTGACCTAATCTACAGTTTCGCTGATGTTCCTTCAGCCTGGTTCCTATGGATCTTTTCGTGGTTCCGATATAGACTTTTCCGCAAGTACACAGTATACGATATACCCCCGCGGCCGATATCGTACGACGGCCTTCAAACCCGATTCAAAATAGTGATAGTATCAAGAATATTGTTGAACTTATTCTCCTGCTCACAAAGTTATCCTAAAAATTCAGAAGTTTCGTTGCTGCCCCAATAAAAAGCTAGATGGCCTCAGACTCCTGGAAATCAGTTAGAGAAAAGGAAGATGACGGATCAGAAAATCGAAGCTTTAACAAAAATTTTTTGCAGTTCAGAGAATATCTGGGAAATATCTTTCATCATCAATAAAATCTTGTTCTTGATCATTTTTGTGGTGAATCAAACACTATTCATATAATTCCAAAATTATTCAGTCGAACTTTATTTACAAAATCTGAGTGTTAACTTGAATAGTGTCCATAGGCTCTCATGGCTGAAGCTGTTTGTTCATCAGTATCTTCAACCACACCATTCTGGATGCAGCGATCAGTCCTTCCTAGTGAGGAGGAATGTCTCCAAGTGAAGATGATTTACCTATTCGAAAGCAAAGGTCACACTGTATAGTCACTCCTCTTCCATTTGTGATACTTGCACATTAATAAAATATGCTAGCTCCATATTATTTCCACAGAATTTATACGTAAGGGTCATATAGTCGTCTAGTGTGATGTCCTGCATAACTTGTTCCTTAGTTTTTTGTAATTGACGCTCACATTCCTTTAATTGCTCTTCTAATTGTAAGTTTTTCATTCTTAAAAGCCTAACGTTGTTTTCTAATTCCATTTTTGATGGGGTATCAGAAACCACGGCTGTTGAAGTCTGGGCGAGTCTTTTGGATAAAATGCATTCTAGAATGTGATTGGGTTGAGAATTCTTAGTTGTTGGTGATGGGCTCCTTGATGGGTTTGCAGCAGAATCATTTTCACCTGAAAAAAAAAAAATCGAAATTAAAATAGACCCATTATTAAATTGAGTGAAAACATAAGTTTATTCAGTGATCTCAAACAATTATAGGAGATAAGGTAAAGGTGCTTGCCAACTTGTAGGCATGTTAGTTATGAAAAAAATAATTAACAAATTTAATATTTCCTATTTCATACAGAGGAGGTGCGTTTTATGTAAAAATGTCTCATGAATAATATGAAGTATTTTTTCTGAAATACACCGAAATATATAATCTGAGAAAGCTGTTTAAAATGGCATGAAAGGTGTTATCCAATACGAAGTCTAAAATCAAGATTATTAGTTCACATATATGATATGTGTAGTGTTATTTGCTTAGGTTATCTTAAAATGTTGTTCAAGCTTGATTTGATATTCTGGCACCATACCTATTTTTGAGGTTAGAAAGTGGTGATTGAAGATGGGGGCTGTTTAGAAATATCAATCTGAAATTAATTAAAGGCGATTACTTTGCAATAATTTTCAGTTGTAACCAGCTAGCTTTAAAATGATTTAATTTAAGTTCCACCTAATAACTAAACTAAAGAGTCAAAAGTGACCTTTATAAATTCCTGCCACCATTTACTGCTGTGCAAATTGGTTTTAATTTCAAACTAACAACTTAATCACCACACCCCAAATATATACCTACCTACTTTATGGTGTGACCCTAATTATAGCGGATACGGTCCATGAAACATCAGAAGAAATAATTTCTTGAATTGAACCATATTTCTAATTTTATTGCAGTCATTGGTGCCACCTACCTACTATATTTACAATTCATCACATGATCCGCCATCTACTTTACGAAAATTCAACGTGACTGCCAAATTACGTATTCTGCCATTCAAGTTGCGACATGACTTGGATGCGAACACCACTGACGCCATCTACACGTCGCCTCCATTTGAATCCAATATTAATCCCATAAGGTTGACCAACTAGCCTACTTATATTTAAACAATGCTGCGGCTCTGCTCCGATCAGCTGACGTTCGGTGGACAACGGTTCCCAAAATTTCGACAAATTTTCCAACGCAATTTAACTTCCCACATTTTTTTTCGTATTTTTCACACCTGTCATTCGTTATGAAATGGCATTACACACCCGTCCTTCACGGGAGTGCAAGAGGTTAGATTACACCCTGTATAACTATTGTAGATTGATGAAAGAGAAATATGATAGGTTTTACAACAAAGTGTCTTCTGGGTAGGGGTGTCTCTATTGCACATTTGGGTTCTTTCTCAGGGCATATTTGGTGATCTCTCAAAGCCTTGCAGTTTTTGTAAAAACTTCCTCTAGAGATATTGTAAACGATCCTATATCGGCATTAAATTGGTCTACTGATATAGCAGAGGATTAGGAGGATTATGGAGAGGATTGTTAGTGTGTCTTATCTTGGATATGTTGTCTATGCTACTTTAAGATTATGCAGAATTCGTTGTCTCAAGTTGGGTCATAGCGGGTGTCTGTATGAAATAACTGGACCAAAAATTAGTTTATAGATAAGGCTTGCTGTTGTTATGCTTGCACCACCTACCCCTTTATACAGTATCGGAAGCACAGTAATGTGTCCCTCTTATTTATGAAGTATTATATCATTCCTTGTTGCTCGCATAGATGTCTGTCTATACCCCAGATGAAAAGTTTCCGATACTCTATATCAGAATTGTGGAATGTGAAGCTCTCCCAATCATTTTTTTCTTATTAAGTGTTGCATGGTTGCAATTTGGTGTCAAAGTTAACTCCAAGATAATTTGCAGAAGCTTTTGGGTGAAGTACGTGATGATTAGAATACAATTGTAGGGGAAGTTGGTGAGGTATGGTGATGGAAGATGATGAACTGTGATTTCGCTGGATTAGGTCACAATCACGTTATTAAATAAACATTCATGGTCACAAAAAAATGCAAATTAACATATAAGCAGACACAATTTAAAATAAATTGAAATAACGATTAAGGAATAAAAAAGTCAGACTTTATTTGATATAAGTAATATATTACTTATATATAGAACAAAGTAAACTAAACAAAATATAGTAGTTTGCGATTGCTCATCGCTAACGCGTCGTTCGGCCACCTGCAATCGCGTGCGGAAAATATCACTTTGCGCACATGTTAGATACACTATTTTTTCTACTAACGTGCGGAAAAAATAAAACGAAAAAAAATACGTATAGAAAAATTTATTATTATTAACATTAACCGTGCAATTTGTAGCATTCTGTAAATTAATTGCAGAGGCTAAAATTTTTTCCAATGAAGTCGAGGACTTGAAGGTTGGGTTTCGGATTTCCACTGCTTTGTCGCTAGCACTAATTGTTCCAACCGTGGCCATGGGAGTAACTTGGGTAAAGGAGGTCATTTTGGAAGGCTTTACTGATGAAAGCTGCTGACTAGTGGATGGCCAGCTAGTGTCACTGAAGTTTAGTATTTTATTTGAGCAGTCCTTTTGGAAACTTGGTGAGTTTTCTATTAACTAGTTTTCAAGAAGTCTTAACATAGCGAATCAGAAACATAGGTTTTGAATACAGAACTCAAAGAACTAGGAAGCCAATGATTCAATATAACAAACGAAGCCAGGAATCACACTGATCCACTAGAACCGACCGTCCGCGACCGTCCACCTACGACCAAAATTTCCAACACATATATTCTTATCGCACAACTCACACTGTATAATCGTCATTGACCGTCCTCGACCGTTTTTCAAAGACCATGTTCGAAATTGTAGTCTGCTGGAAATTTTGGTCGGTGTCACACTATCCTGACATAATGTCATTTTGACACACATTTATGATGAACTTTTGACTTCAACAAAACTCATGTGAATAGGTATATTTCCTACCGGAAAAATAAAATGTTCTTCTTCAGTACCACTACTGCTTATTATTTAAAGCAAAACTATTGATATTTTGAATTTAACTTATTTTCAATAAATGAAAAGACAATTCACATAACCTTTCGAATGTCAAATTAATGTCAGATTTACAAAATTATTCTAGTGGTCGGTCGTGGATGGTCGATCAGTGTGACTTTGAAAGTTTTCATTGATCTACTTCTACTTTTGGTCGTAGGTGGACGGTCGCGGACGGTCGGTCCTGGTCGATCAGTGTGATTCCTCACGAACGCTACCGTACCTCAAGTGATCCTCATGAGAATGTGCAGTCATATAGTTGCCATGCTAGGGGGTTCGAATGCAATGCTACGACCTATAGTACGGAAAAACTTTTTTTCCGCACTAGTGCGGAAAAGTTACCCTTTCAACAATGAAATGAGTGCGTAAAAGTCCACTTTATATTAATCATCAACCTTCAACGTCTACAATTAATATAACAGAAAATTTACTAAAAAGAAATGACTTTCCGGGTTTGACCATACAAAATTGTACGAATTTTGCAATTAACTATAATTTTAAATGAATTATTGATTTGTTAAGAGGTAGGATAGGTATTTTGGGATATTTCAGTTTTGCAAATCATAAAAATAAATATTAAGTTACATTACTTGTATTCTTTGAATTTGTGCAGTTGTAGAAAAAGTATAGTGTGCAACATGTGGGAAAAGTACTTTTTTTCACTCGTGTGTTTGCGGCACTCGCCTTTTAGGCTCGTGCCACAAACTTCCACACTCGTGAGAAAAGTTGAACTTTTCCCACTTGTTGCACAATATACTATTTTTTCAAACATGCTGGAAATATTCCCAATGTGAAGCTTGCATTTATAGCTTCCGCAGAGCAGTACTTGAATAGATCAGAGCCAAAAATGTATTGCACGTCAATAATCTCCACGAAAAGTAATTTCTATGAAAAAAACAATGTTACCTGGAGTAACAATAATATTTTCTAGTACAACCACCTTGGTAGGAGGGTTTATTTCTTGCATAGAATCATCATCCTGCGTACTTGACTGTTCTCTTACTCCAACTGCAAGTTACCAAAAAATAAAATAAAAATATATTCTTCAACTAAGTATGCAAAATTAAGTTTATTTGAAATATGAACCAATTACAGTTGTTTTGTCCATCTGGATAACCTCTGAATACAGGGTGTTCCAAATTCGGTTAAATGGCCAAACTAGTAGCATTTTTAATGGCCTTCTCGACGCTGAAAACAAAAAAAAAATTGACAGTCGCGTTTTCGAAATATTTCATAAAATGATATTTTTTTAAATGGAACACTCTATATTTTATCATGCATTTCGACTCGTAACTACATTCTCAATAACAAAGCTCCTATGACTTTTTTTTCCTAAAGTTGAAAATGCGCGACTTATGTGGAAATATTTATTTTTTTCACTAGTACAAAAAATTTCTTAGTTTTGGCGAATAAACCCTCAAAATAAGACAGTAAAAAGAAAAAATTGCGCTGTGATTTGAACTCGTGAAACCCGTCAATTGACACAACTGAGATATTTGGTATTAATTTACAAAACGATAATTTCCATCTTAAAACCATTCCACTAGCCGTATTTAGTTTGTGAATCAAAATATTTCTGTCATAATGATAACTTTGAGGCCGTTTTTGTACAAAACAGAAAATGCTGGAGCGTCATATTAATGCGGTTGGAAATAGCTATTTGTGTATTTAGAACGCAAAGTGATGGATTGCCGCTCGAACAAAGAGAGTTACCGCGCGACGCGAAGCAGAGCGCGGTAATCTTTGGAGAGCGGCAATTACACTTTGTGCTCGAAATACACACAATATTTTTTCGACAAACGCAGATCGCAGATACAGACAATACACTCGATACTTTATTGATCATTGATTACCTTATAATAATATTCATTTCTTTTGTTATTTACTAGAATAAAATTGAATGTACAATTCTGACAATTTTTAATAGATATAGCCAAAGTCGGTATCCAAATTACTGGTAATACAATCCATATCTCTAACACATCTCTAACACAAAAAAAAACAAATACGATTTTTATAAATGTTTCCTATTGACAAAACTGACTTATTTTCAACTTTAGGAAAAAAAGTCATGGAAACTTTGTTATTGAGAATGTAGTTACGAGTCGAAATATGATAATGATAAAATATAGAGTGTTCCATTTAAAAAAATATCATTTTATGAAATATTTCGAAAACACGACTGTCAATTTTTTTTTTGTTTTCGGCGTCGAGAAGGCCATTAAAAATGCTACTAGTTTGCCCATTTAACCAAATTCGTAGCATCGATAATAACGGAGTTGGCAATGGTGCCGACTTAATTTGGAACACCCTGTATATATAGAATGTCATTCTCAACCAAGTGTTGAAAGGTAAGACCTAGATATCAAAAATCTCTCTCAAAGATTTCATATGCCTAGTAAGGCTTGCAACAGATTTTAAACACTTACCTACTGAGTATGTGTGGTCAGATCTTGCTCCTTCCAAGGAGGGAAAAATTGTAGGTGTTGCACTTGGAAGAAGTCTATTGTATACTGCATTTGTAAAACAACTCTTTTCAAAATGAATTTCACAAATACGGTGGGAGATACAAAGTGAATCAAGTTTCTCCAATAAATCTTCTCGTCCAACAGCCATCGCCCAAACTCTAGCTCTGAAATAAAAACATATAACTGGAAATTCACTACACACACACACACAAAATGCCTACTTTTTTGGTCTACTTTTTTTTATTCAAATTCAAATATGACCAAATATATGAAGGGGAAGTTATTTGCAGGTAACGGACTCACCAAAAAGAATAATAATTACTAATATGTTCAGGTCGAAATTGTATGTAAATTATGATTAGCGTCTGAAAAAACGGTAGACAAAAAAAGGAGACATTTTGTGCGATTTTTGAATGAAATTGGTCGATTTTCAAGATTCAGAAGGGCATAACTAGAAAAGTACTTGAGAGCTCTACGAATTCGAATTTTTTTAAGATTCTTGTTCCGGAGAGCAAACTACGAGTAACACCACTTTTTTTTTCATTTCAAGGTGGAACCCGATGAACTTACTTTTACCAAAAATTATATATCGATGGCTAAGAAGACAAATATTGTATATCAAAATACGTTCAAAAACAAAAATTTTAAATTCGAAAATTGACAAATAAAAAAGTTCAAAAAATTATGTATGACGATATATAGGACTTTTTCCGTTCAAATATTCAGTGTTTACTAATTCGGCCATTTTGAATCGATTAACGTTCACAGAATTTGTCAATCTCTAACCGCTCTCGAATTGATCAGCTCTGAATCAGTTTTCATATGTTTTTTTTTTGGCGCGAAAAATTTTTCTGATGAGTTATTTTCGACATTTTTGTTGTAAGATTCGAAATCAGCACGTCAAAATAAGTTCAAAAACAAAAATTTTTAATTTGACAATCGACAAATAAAAAAGTTCCAAAAATTATGTATGATGATATATAGGACTTTTTCCGTTCAAATATTCAGTGTGTACTAATTTGGCCATTTTGAATCGAATAACGTTCGTAGAATTTGTCTATCTCTAACCGTTCTCGAGTTGGTCAGCTCTAAATCAGTTTTTAGGTGTTTTTTTGCCGCCAAAAATATTTCCGATGAGTTTTCGACATTTCCGTTCAAAGATTCGGAATCAGCACGTCAAAATACGTTAGAGGACAAAAATTTGAAATTCGAAAAATGAGAAATAAAAAAGTTCAAAAAATTATCTATCATTATATACTCGACTTTTTTGTCCGTCGATTTTCATAGTTTAAATTCTCAGTATATACTAATTCGGCCATTTTGAATCGACTGGCGTTCGCAGATTTCGTCTACCTCTAACCGTTCTTGAGTTGGTCAGCTCTGAATCAGTTTTTAGATGTTTTTTTTAACGCCAAAATTTTTAATGATAAATCGAACTCCAATCGATGTCATAAAAGGTGGTTTATTTGAGATTTGAACCCTCACCCCCAGGATTCAAACACAACCGGTCCCTCACTCAGCACTCGCTGCTACAAGCTCACATAATAATATAATGAAATAACTGATATAAAAAGTCCTGGGATCTATTCGAAAATATAGAATTCGATTGTCATCAATCTTTATATTGAAATTAGCGGTGTCAATGTCAAATCATCCTCACTATCACTACTCATTTTCGATTACTTATTTTTTGTACAACTGTCATTAAAAATTACGTTTTTAATTGATTGACATACAAACTAAAAACTGACGTTTCACAAAATCACTTTTAACAATAGTGTTAAAAATACTTTTAACGCTAGTGTTAAAGATGATATGATGGATACTCAGTATTATAGATCTCTCTAATAGAAACACATCAATCAGATATTATAATAAACAGAACACCTACTCAAAAGGAATAATTTATAAAAGTTCACACATGTACTTGGCCGTAATTGGTAATACTAATTCTTTTTGAAGTTACAAACGGAGTAGTATTCACTCCAACTGTAGAAGGTCCTTCATCACTGACAAATAATGACATTCATAAATAAAGTGCGTTGGGGTTTATTATATTTGGAGCATCTGCCAGTCAGCCTTGTAACCCGAAGATCGTGTGTTCGAATCCTTCCGGATCTTATATTTTTTTTTTGTTTTTCTCTTACTAGCAGTAACTGTTGTACAAAAAAAATTGTATAATACATTTGTTAAAAGTGATTTTATTTAGCTCGTGGGGTTGCTCCACTCGCTAACGCTCGTTTCGCAATATTCCCCACTCACATAATAAAATGCCACTTTTAACACTTGTATCATAAATAACTATTTTTTTAAACGAATTTAAATACTCTGATGTGAAATATCAAATTATTATAACAAACTTGATTCGATATTATTTTATTTAATTCGTTAATACCTATAATAACAGTCGTAGTTCATGAAAGTCGTGAGAAATGAAATAACCTGTACCGAAATAATCATTACAGTTTACAGTCTCGCGATATAGAAATGAAAAAGTGTAGGTATATAATCGGCTTTACTATTACTTCCTTGATCGATAAAGCGCATTAAATGGGCATATTTCTATATGGTCGTAAAAAAATTATATAAACGAAGTATTTTTGAAATCTAAAAACTGCGGTATACTTACGAGTGTAATGCATAATGCATATACTACCTTTGAGGCTCCTTAGGAAAACAAAAAAAAGCACCATTGGTCTTGTCACGTTTATTCAAACAATGTTTTACGGCACAAACATGACCAGGTGCCATTATTAATTATTATTAACAATATCACATCACAATTCACTAAATAAAAACAACTTTTCAAACAATATTTCAAACCGAATTTGTTAACTGGAATTGCATTTTATCCGCAAAGTGTCATGGCGTCATGGCGGTCGACCAAAAACAAATAAGCGTCTAGCCGTACCAATTATAACCTGTGGTAGAAGTCCATTATGTCTCAAAGTGGAGTGGTATGGATATACAAATCAGACTTTGCGTTTTACTGATTTGTATGTACCAATTATACTTTGGATCCTGCAGTTCCGCATGCGCACAACTCGAATAAAATAATAGATTTGTTCGAACAAGGAATCCCTGGCGGTTTCCTGACTATTTCTGATTTATTTATTGCGCATGCTTCTGACGTGTACTATTTATGTACCGTTTTAATGTTTCATGTTTTGTTCAAACGGTTTTCGGATCGCGATAAAAATTGTCAGTTGTCAAAATATTACCTAACCCTTCAGCTTGAGCCATTTGTTCAAGAAAAAGTAATAAATTAGATATTAGATCACGCTGCGACCTCATGACACTACGAGACATGAGGAAAATGGTGCATAAGCCAAAAGGCTACTTTACCTGTCTGCCTAAAGGCTGAGAATCGAATAATCGATCAACTGAGCAAACTACAGCACCCGGATTACGAACTCTTGATTCGAGTAGAAACGATATATTCATCTTTCTTTCTTTCTTTACATGCTATTAGTTGATGAGGTTTGAGCGAATCGAGAGTTCGGAATCCGGGTGCTGATTTCTAATCCGAGTAAAATCCACGAATCGTTTTGACGGTTTGAGAACTGTCCGAAAATAGTCCAAATTCGTGTTCGAACAGTGGATAAAATGGTTAGGGATTCGATCTGACACTTGTTCGAACGCTTAAAGTGAGAATGCGCATGATTCTGACGATCATGTACTGTTTCTGACTTTTGTTCGAACGAACCCTAATGTAATTGACCAATCTAATAATCTAATAATGACGGTGTGTTTAGATCACAAATCAAGAAGACAAAAGAAGAATGCAAACTGAATTGAAATTGCGTGAAATTGTTTTTTCGCTCGAAATTTACACACAAACCTAACATGAGCAAGCTAACCTAGCTTGCGAGTCAGTCGCATGTCAGTCAAAATCGAAAATGCGTGAATTAGTTTTTTGCTAGCAAGTAGTGTAGTGTAGCGTAATTTACACCACATTTTGAATCGAGTGTAGCTGAGTGCAGTTTAAACAGAGGAATGTGTCCTCAGAGTAATAAAAGACAATAGAGAATGTGTCAAATTAATTTGCAAACGAATATGCGAGTTTTGAATTCATCGATGGATAATGCGCATTCGTGCTGTCATTGTCATTTTACATTAGTTAAATAAGGATGCAATGCTCATCGATGCCATCGATGAATTTAAAAACTTGCCCAATGCAAAAATCGAGTATAAATTACACCAGGTGTAGGAAAGTGTTACACCTCGATGCAAACGAATAAACTTATTACAAATAAATAAATATCTGTTTTGAAGTGAACATGAACTATCCTTTACTCTACAATTTGTGGGCGACGGGGGTGACGGGCGGTCAATCGTTATGGATAGTTTGTTTACATTTAGAGTAAGAAGGTCCATAATACAAACGAAGAATGACAACTTCATCCGAATGAAATGAGCGGGCATTCACGAAACTACCCGATTGAATACGGACTAAACATCAACATGTTTAAGGCCCTCGCTTGTAAACAAAGTTATGTTGCCTTCAAGACAAGGATGGAAAAGGCATCTCAATGGTCTTTTATTACTCTGAGAAAACCAAAAGTCTCAAAAATGACAAAGAGAAGAGAAAAGAGAACTAAAGAACAAGAGAAGGCTGAGAAGCCCACTTTTCACTATTAAGTTTTAGCAGTTTTAGCCCACTCAAGTTTTACTACTGTAATGTATTCTACCACTATATTGTATAGTTTATACATATATATAGTTTTGTATCAAAACAAAAAATGAATAAAATTGGCAATATAATAACTGTTGGAGAAAAACAGGTTTGATTCATTTTCCTAAAGGGCTTTTTTGTACTGTTGTGTTTGCTCATACAAAAAAATCCTACTTTATGAACTTGTATCATTAATAGGAATTATATTAAAACGGTCAATTAATATTTTTTAGCTTTATGACCACATTTTATTTTAATTTTGTTTTGCTTTTGTCAGTTTTTTTGTATAAAATTGTCTTAAGATTTAGGTAGTTATACCTATAGATATCTTTTAGTATTTTATATTAATGTAAATGGGTATCTCCCCGTGTAATAAATAAATAAATTTACAATTTTGTTTGAATACTGTACATAGTGTTACTATATATCAAATATAACACAAAACTGTCCATCGTCCCTGACTGCATTTACTAAGACAATATACAGTGTGGAGTCCTAATTGTCATTCAATATAGGAGTTATCCAAATGCTATCTATTTTCATTACCTGAAGGATTATGTTAGTTTCACACAATCATGAGAAGCCTAGTTCATGTAAATGTAAGGTAAGATAACACCAGAACGGAAGAAATTTAAACTATTGGAATCGTGTAGACATGTTCATGATAAAATACAAGGTAAGGTACATAATCCAATAGTTCAAATTTCTTACGTTACCTTACCTTACGTTTACATGAAGTGGGCTTTTTTCTTAGTCTTAATTAGCCTGTTCTGATTCTTACTACCCCTTTTCTAACTACACAGAAAGCTATTCAGCGAGTCAGTGTATTGTAATAACATGATTTTATATGAAGTCAGACACTGTCCACCAACAAGTTAAACACACCTAAATTCTATATCTATCCATATCTTGTAAATTACCTGAAATCACTTGAGCTTGACTTGAAGTTTCCATATTTATTCCTTCACTTTGTGCTGATGCCACTTCTTGTGAAAATGAAGTTTTATTACCTACAAAATTTATACAATTATAAATCATCAGATATATTCAATACCTACCTACTAGCAAACAATGAAGAATATACAACTGGCAAAGTAACCATTTTATTAAATCATAAAGAGTAATTGTATACAAATGGTTTAAGATGTTCAATATACTAACAAATATCATAGGTATTAAATTCATAATTCCGTAATGGTAAAACTACAAACACTCACCTTCCAGTATTACCAGTTTCTTGGATGGTTCTTCTGTTGAATCAAGATTCTTGTGTTTCAGATGTGAAAACATTGTTGGATATGCTTGTTGGAATAGAGTTTTTCTAATTCCACTCTTACTAATATGCTTTTCTTGAAAATGAAGCTCGCACACTTTATAATTTTTGTGTAAAGTCTGGATGTTTTTCTCAACTAGATCTAGCCTATTGCAGTTTTTCAACCAATCTTCAGCTCTGGAAAAATAAAAAATTAATAATATTCAGTAAATTTAGACAATTTTTCTACATACCTAACACGATCTTTTGGTATTGAAAAAAAACTTAAACCTTCGCCTGTTCTTGAGTTACAGCCGCGGTATATACAAAAAAATCCACCTTTACGAGAAGTCATTTAGAGTAATTTTCGCGACTAACCAAATCTATAAGTACTTATGCAGTACCAAGAGAACCATAATAAAATTAAACTAATAAACTATGAACTCCAGTAAATATAAATTTACAAGAAAAACAAATCACAATAACAGTGAACAGACTACGACTACACTACACTCAGTACACTCTTGAGAATCTTGAGTCTTGAGTCTTCATCTTGACCAACTCTTGACTCTACAGTCTACAGTCTACACTACAATTGAAATCAGTGATGTTCCTCTGTTAATATTTATTGTACTAGAGATGAAGCCATTTTAGTACTTGATTCAGGTAAAGCGCACTAGACAGTCATTCAGATTTTAACCTATACGATACCAATATCGATACTTTCAATGCAATTTGATATCAGTAAGGAAATTCCTGATGGGTATTCCATAACCTAGCGGGTCTTCCATAATTACGCAACTGTTCAGGGATGAAGACTCAACTGATTCTTGTTTCTGCCGAAAAATTCAATTTCGAAACTACCAAATATATATATATATATATACCTACAGTCCACTAATTACTCTCTTATCTCATACAGCAACTATAGTTCAATTGTTACTGCTAGTAGGTTAGTCCTAGAGAATTTGACCGATTCGACCATGTCCATTAGAATGTCATTTAACGCAATTCGAACTGATTCAATACTGAAATGCATGCGAAGTAGATACATATATAAGGGTTTTTCGTAAACTTTTACTCGGGTTGATAACTAACTTCAGTGTTGCTTCGTCGATCACTATATCGGGTTTCAACATTTCAAGTGAATCGCCTTTAGAAATATCTGATAAGCGTGCCTGTGCAATTTTACAATTTTTGTACGAATAAAACTACATTCAGTACATTCTGCAATGGGCACACAATAAGCAATGGAATCTTAGTATCGCACAATTACAAATAAGAAAACAGAAAACACGAAACACAACAACGGTACAGAATAGTTACTTTTACTTCACTAACTACTAACACCTTAACCCAATATAATCATATCATGTGGAACAAATAAAACGCAACCACGGTTTTCACTTGTCAACTTGTCAATTTTGTTTTTCGCAAATATTGGTTTATCCGTTTGCATCGAGGTGTAGCACTTTCCTACACCCTGGTGTAATTTACACTCGATTTTAGTAGCATTCGTTTGCAAATTAATTTGACACCTTCATTTGTTTGAACTGCACTCAGCTACACTCGATTCAAAATGTGGTGTAAGTTACACCTATGTACTCGTACACATGTAAATTCTAACACAATTTTATTGCATCTAGTATTTTTTTAATCTAATCTAGTACAAACCGAATATTTCTGAACGGCATGTGGCTTTACTTTACCGAGATGTAAGATGAAAGTTTGAGTCTTGAGACTCTTGTGACAGACTTGAGTTGCTTGAACGTTTTGAATACCCCTTCGACCGTCCAGTCGCGTGAAATCCGGAAAGTCTTTCGATTCTTTCATTTCGGTGTTTACTATTTATTTAAAAGCAAGTTGGCTATCACTATAATTATTGGATTGACATATCAAAATTGGTTCTGTTAGAAATTCGCTGACCGTCTTCAAATTTTTCCAAACCAGCCAAAGGAATGTCAAAACAGAAAGAGAATCGTTGGTCCAATTATGCATTGAGGGTTATTGTTAATACAGTTTCTCACCCATTTGAATATGCCAAAGTTCTCATTCAGGTTAGTGAAAATATATACTGTTAATATAAATTTTAATGGTTCAATAATTTGACATGAAATGATTTTAGATCGGGTACGAGCCCATCGCACCTAGACCTGCTAAAACAATTTTTGGGAAACCAGCTCTCAAATTACCTAACGTTTTTGAATATGGTAATCACAACAAAAACTTAAAAGTCATTTGTAAACTAATAAAAATATTTTCAGTAAAACACATCAAGTCGGTTGATGGTTTCAGAGGGTGTTATGTTGGTTTAGTACCAAAAGTATCAGGTAATCTTTTCAGTGCAGTTGTCACCCAAAGGCTATTGGATTATTTGGAACCACCGAATGAAGAAGAAACTGATGAAGAACTCACTGAAGAACAAAAGTAAATTTATATAGAATGGAATACATAGTTCTGCTCAAATCAGTGTTTTAATTTTCAGGAAAGCAAAATTCATAAAAGGTGTTAAATATGATCTAATCACACATACAGCTGCCATTATTGTTAGTCAACCATTTCATGTTATTACAGTTCGTATGATGGCTCAGTTTGTTGGAAGAGAAACCAAATATATGTAAGTTGTGAAAGTACTCGTGGATACAGATGAAAATCCTAACATTTTAGTGGAATATTTGGCTCTGTTCGAGAAGTTTATCAACAGAATGGATTCCTGGGGTTCTTCAGTGGATTAGTGCCAAGGTTATTAGGAGATATATTATCTCTTTTATTGGCGAGCAGTTTAACATATGCTATTAACCATTATTTAATTGAAGAAAAGGAACTGAAAGTTTACACTGCTGCCACCATGACTGTGAGTATTGATTTTCATACTCCCACAGCAATTTTTAATATTTTTGATTTGTAGTTTGTGGCGACTGCAATTACTTATCCATTCCAAGTGGTGTCAAATTGTATGGCAGTAACAAATTCGGGACTCATGGCAGGTTCCCGTTTGATGCCACATTATGGTACCTGGGTTGATTGTTGGGCAGATTTATCGAGTCAAAATCAGTTGAAACGTGGATCTAGCCTACTAATACGGTATTATGTAGGACCTTCAATCATTATTGATGGCAAAGCACTGCCCTTTTCCAAGGAACAAAAAATTGATACTTAAAGAGGGATTGTTGATTCGTAGTACATGATATATTGTGGAAATCTTTGTAAATATATTTTCTGGTCATATTTGTAATTTCCACCAATAAATTATTGTTTTTATAGAATGCATTAATCTCGCTACTCATCAGTTTCTGAAAATTTTAATGTTAACTGTGGAGAATTTGTGGTCAAGCCATAACTATCCCCATCAGTCAGTCATTCAGTGAATTCACAATGATAAGTATTAGCTATCTCTGAAAAAATCATATTCTCATTAGACTACATGATAAACAAATGGGGAACTCCTAATGGTAATTTTTTTAAAGAACCTTGATTGAACTTAATAGATTATTGTGATTTTAGACCAAACAAAAAAAAAAAAAGTTCTTGAAATAGCAGTGTATGAACAAATCGAAATTTATTCCAATATCAATGAATTCTTTATTGGTGCTCAATCTGGTTTTCGTGATAGCCATTCTTCTACATAGAGCTCTTGAAACAATTGATTGAAAAAGTCTATTGGAAAAATTGAAATATGGCACCTGGCAACAGTTCCAACAGACCAAATAAACAATATTCTATTTAATGTCAACAAAACAAAAGCAATGATCATATCCTCGGAATATAAAATCTGACTAATTTGGCAAAGATCAGATCAACAGAGAAAATATTGAAATTATATCCGAAATTAAATATCTTGGTTTCATTATTGACAGTTCTTTGGCATTAAATAATCACGCTAAGTATATTTTATATACTCCCAGTTCCAGTTTCCATATATATATATATATATATATCGATCCTGCAAATTGATAAGTGAGGTGCAACCGAAGCTACCAAGAAGGGAGTAAATAGACAGTGTTTCGCTGAGGTGCATATTGAATTTTTTTTCAATTGGTGCCCCTTTTTCCCTATTTAAAGCACGCCACAGCGTGTGCAAATCGAACTCTCAAAAACGCGCCTTTTTTTAAGTTACCATGGATACATCAACAACTCGAGAACAGTGAAGTCTGAATGACAATGTTATGATTATGGATCTGACAGGAGTACCTTGTAACATCAAATGAAATATTACAAACAAATGAAAAACTTTTATTCAAACATTAACGAAAGGTATACTGATGTCACATCACGAATTCAACCATTTTACATTATAAGTTCTTATTTCCATCACATGTAATAATGAAACCAGTATTTATGATTTTAAAGTGCACCAATTGAAAAAAATAACGTAAAGTATTCGTGGATAACTGATCTTTCAAACACCTGCTCTATTTCGAGCACTCCGGCTGCGCCGTCGTGCTCGAAAATTCGCGCGTTTTTGAAAGACCTCTTTATCCACTTATACTTTAATATATCATTTCGTAGACATCTACAAATTGCCTACTAATTTTCGAATCGATAATCGGCTATTTTGTTAGGCAAGTGTTTTGCGTCCGTAGACACTTTTCGTCCGCAAAAATGTTTCGTCCGCAAACGTGTGATACGGCATAGTGACCACAGCGGACGGAATGCGTTTGCGGACGGAATGCGTTTGCGGACGAAAAGTTCTTGCCTTCAAAAATAGTCGATTTTTCGTCCGGAATTTAGTACGTAAAACGTAATTTTTTGTAGAGGTCGACGAATAAGGCACTTTACGAAATGTCATAATTTCTTTGGTTCTGTATTAATTTTATTAATACTGAAGGAATGATATTTGAGTATTTCACATGATTGCGCCTTATATTACACTACATTTTTAATTTTGTGAACTAAAACATGTTCTAATTCCTTGCGTGCTTACCCCGCGTTTTTCACGCACGCACATGCACAGGTGTAAACGTCGATGACGGGCATGCATTTCTCATGCGGAGTCAAAAATGCATATTTTATTACTGATCAGTTCTGTAAAATCGAAATGGAAAAACACCCGTTACTTTTATAAATTTAGACGTAGGATTGTGGAATTTGCAGAATCGATAGATAGATAGGTACACCAAAAATGTACAGTTCAAAAATTACGGAGTTGTTTGTATGAGAGACAAATTTGGATTTTTCAGAAAAAAGTGGATTAGTGAATGCCTTTACTATAATTATTCGAAAATGTAGGAGGTTCCATCGCTGCTGGCGTACAGTGTATATAACTTGAAATGACCCCTTCGAGGACATTCGGTACATTTTTGCTGTAATTACCGATTCTGCAATTTTTACAAGTCTACCTCAAAAATTACGGAAGTTACTGGGGTCTTTCCATGAGAAGTAGCGAGACACACTGTATGCTAAATGCCATTTTAGTTAAATAATTAGAAAAATTAAATTTCACACTGAAGACACATGTTGACTGAAAACAGTAAAGTTGTTTTTTTTTCCAAAACTTTAGGACTGAAATTAGTAATTTGAACGTGTTCATATAGCCCCCAAAATAAATTTTAAAATGAGAATAAGAAAAAGTTTCGGGTACAAAAAGTTACAAGTAATACATAGTTGTATTCAGAATGCCATGTAAAGACAAAAGAAGTGAAATTATATCAGGTGTCCCATTTAAAAATCGAAAGTTTATATGTAATCCAGTAACGACAGAACAAACTCGAGCAAAAAGTGAAGAATGAATTGTAGCACTCTAAAACTCGGCACATAACATCTCGACATCATGTTTTATTAGAAAAAAAATTGTTTACAAAAAATCAGGGGTGGAACCTAAAAAAAAAAAATTAATTGTTATTTCAGAAAATATAAGATTTATCAAAAAACAATTTCGATAGGTTGAGAGATAATTCAATTATCCACAAGAATGATTATTAGTAATACCTTATGAAATATGCTCGTTTTCTCAGAAAACGTGGTTTAACGCCGACGTCACATTTCATGCTCGCGGTAACCGCCACTGCAGGTTCAGCAGGGCCGAAAATTAGATCTGTCATAACTTTGCTAAAAATTATAGTAGAAGGAAAAGAAAAAGTGCATATCGTTTCTGAAGACTTCTACTTCCTCATGCAAATATAACATGTGAGTACCTTGGTACCTAAAATGTGTTTTGTCCCACTTCACATAACCCTTTTACGATATTTAAGGAGGATCCGAAAGTCATGAATATTTTAGTTGATATGATATAATAGTTATACTGAAGCAGGAATCACCCTCTTTGGACCATATGCAAAGATTTAATACTAGTGAGACAAGTCTCACTCAAATGAAGCGAAGTTTTGTATAAAAGTCGATCGACATTTGACTTGACACATTTGTCTTGTCCTTCCTCATCGCTTTTACAAAAGCCACATGGTCTGAGTTCTAACATGTTTTTCGTTAGTTCTTATGCAGTATAACATGATTGTAATTTTAAACAATGTTTTTTACATATTTGAAACTTCCTGTTGCCTGACATGAAGCACTGAAGATGACGAAAGTCGAAAGCGCTTTGCAATAAAGAGAATTTATACACTTTTATACAAAACTTCGCTTCATTTATTCAAACAAGTGTATTCAGCTTCACGCATTTATTCAAGTCTCACTTAAACATGCCAAAGAAGAAACTGGATTTTACTCCTGCCTCAGTACATGTTGAAAATAATCGCTCATACACATCTTACATAAAAAATGAACTATATGATTTCAAGCTTGAAGTTTGCACTTCACAATAGTTTTATTAAACATTATATGCAGGATATGAATAAGCGATTATTTTCAACATTTAGTGAAGAGAATGCCGATTTTATGGATAAGTTGAAAATGAGGCAGGAGTAAAACAAAGTTTTTTTTTGGCATATATAAGTGGGACCTGTCTCACTACTTCAAAATTGTTGCAGATAGTCCAAAGAGGGTATGGTTTGATGCTTCAGTATAATAATTCGATATTTACTAAATTATTCATGATTTTCGGATCATCCGCAAACATCTCCGTGAAGTGCGACAAAACACATTTTCTTCAGAAACGATATGAACTTTTCCTTTTCCTTCTCCGATCATTTTTAGCAGAGTTATGACCAATCAAATATTCAGCTCCGCCATAACTTTCAGCGGCGGTAAGGGTGAACCTGAAATTTGATGTCGGCGTTCAATATCACGTTTTCTGAGAAAACGAGCGCATTTTATAAGAAATTACTAGGAATAATTTGGGTGGAGAATTGAATTGTGTTTCAATCTGTTAAGTTGTTTTTTCGATAAATCATATACTTTCCAAGATTACAGTAAAAATCTATTTATATATTTTTAAATTAAAAAATAAGTTCCACCCCTGCAATTTTTTTTCGTGTTTATCATGGTTCCAACTACTAGCCTACCAAGTTTGGTGGTGCTACAATCGATTCTTGTCTCCAAACCCAATCGTACTGGATTAATGTGACTTCTGGTGAAACCCGGAATTTGCATGAAGCTTCGTAAAAAATGCATTTTCATGATTCATATACAGGGTGTTATGTCAGTACGTGGCCAAACTTGAAGGGATGCTTCTCTGAGTTATTCTAGGACGAAAAGTTCATATAATATAAACATAGGTCCGATAGTGATTTGTTTACAAGATACAGGGTGTCAACATTCTTAAATCATTTTTTTCTTAAATATCTTAAAAATCGTTAAACCGATTTTATTGAAATTTGGCAGTGTTATTCAGGGTACAAAGGAGCTAATTCAACCCTAACTACATCAAAATTATAATATTCAGTGGCTCCCGGAAGGCACATTAACGAATAATTTTGACAGAAACAATGTGCGCCACTGTTTTTGTTGCAGTTCTTGTATTTGTTTCACATTGAACAATTAAGATTACAGCTTTTATATCTTCAGATTTTTTTCTTCGTATTTTGCTTCGTTTTTGAGAAAAAAACATATAAATCATTTTATTGTATGTAGTAAAAATTTGACTATTAAACTATCAAAAATTGGGGGGTTTTGATTTTGATAAGAATATCTGAGACTAGAATAGACACAAGTACACCCCAGTTTTTTATGGTTTAGTAGTTACCTAACATTTTTTATGTTTTCACAGAGATATACAATAGAGTGATTTTTGTTTTTTCTCAAAAAACAAAGAAAAATATGAAAAAAATTCTGGATATGAAAATAAATGTAGTTTAAGTTGCCCAATGTGAAACAACTACAAAAACTGCAAAAAACCAGTAGCACACATTTTTTCTGATAAAAATATATTGGTTGAGGTTTTTTCCGGGACGCCACTGGATATGATGATTTTGATCTAATTAGGGTTAAATTAGCCACTTACTTTCCTCAACAACTCTGCCAAATTTCAACAAAATAGTTTGAAGGATTTTTGAGATATTCACAAAAAAATGGTTTCTTTTAAAAATGTTAACACCCTGTATCTTGAAAACGAAGCATTATCTGACATATGTTTATATTAACTTTTCATCTCAGAATTACTGAAAGAATCACCCCTTCAAGTTTGGCCACGTACTTACCCAACACCCTGTATACGTCCTTCAAAGGACCCCGCACGGTTCTTATGGAAAATGGGTCCCAGTCGAATTGGCTGAAAATTCAGTATAATGTAGTTTATGGTGTCCTGGTCAAATGTCTCCACGGGCACAACGAGATCTATTGGACAGTTTTTGAGATACAGGGTGTCAAATATGCAGAGAGGGGGTTGTTCTTACCTTTAGGAAATCGTTAATGAGGCTATTATTTTTTTACAAAAAGTTAGGGAGAATAATTGCAATCTTAATATTGTCGACTCGAATTGTAATGAAACGTTCTAAGACTCCGTATACAGGGTTATTAATAATTACAAAATTTTCATGTAATTCTCTGAACAAAATCAGTCAAACGCAAAAGCTCGTAGACCTGCAAAATAGGTAAATATCATTGTTTAATTTCGTTATTGAGTGATTTCAGGTTACTATTATACAGGATCACTCAAAATTTTCAGTTGTATGCATTTCAATTTATTTATTATACTACAAACCCTGTACACTTGGATATGGAATTTTGGCAATTATCAAAAACAAAGACTTGAAGTGTAAAATTAGAATAATAATAGATGCTAGTATTGAAACTGTTGAATCAGCTAAAAGGCTTGGAAAAAAAAAGAATTGTGACGAGCATTGGTACAGGAGTAAATGCTGCAAAGATGTTGCATATGCCCAATAAATGCTAAATGAATAAGAAAATGTCCTAGATCGTTATAACCTCTCTTAACAGACATGCTATATGACCTAGTAAAAACAGCTATTTGTGTAATTAGAGCACAAAGTGATGAATTGCCGCTCGAACAAAGAGAGTTATGCTTTGGAGAGCGGCAACTACACTTTGTGCTAGAAATACACACAATAGTTTTTCAACAAACTCAGATCTCAGATACAGAAAAAACACTGGATATACATTATTACCTAATAATATTCATTTCTTTTATTATTTACTAGATTAAAATTGAATGTACCATTTTGACAATTTTTAATAAATATAGCAAGTCGGTATCCAAATTGCTGGCAATACAATCCATATCTCTAACACATAAAAAAAATTTAACCTCGATCGACGGCGGGAAGGACAGAAACACTAACCATTAGGCTATACAGACAGCTTTACAATATTGAGTTACACGTTATTCACAATATAACCTATATATACACGCCGTCAAATCGGAAACATTCGAATAAGTGAGCGTTTTCTCAATTTTGTCGCTCTATATCGAAAAAGCTGTCAATTAATGACATTCCACATAGTACATTAACTTTGTGTTGAGATTTGAACGCGCCAAAGGCTACTTTATTGTGCGGTTGTCGGAAAAGATTTTTATTGCAGTAGTGTACTGTTTGATAGCTGCATAATCATGCCGTTGGCCAGAATCCGTACAAGATGCAACAAATAGACAAGAGCCATCAAATATTGATCATATCATAATTAGTTTTCTAATATATGTTTAATTTTTATAGATGTTCCTTAAAAAAATTAAAATAAATCCAAAAAAAAAAAAACAAAATTTTGAGTGACCTGGTATAATAGTAACATGAGATCACACAATATCAAAATCAAATGATACTCACTTATTCTACAAGTCTACGAGCTTTTGCGTTTGATTGATTTTGTTCAAAGAATTACATAAAATTATGTTATTATAAATTACCCTGTATACGGAGTCCTAGAATATTCCATTACAACTCGAGTCGACAATATTAAGATTGCAATTATTCTCCCTAACTTTTTGTTACAAAATAATCCTTACATTAGTAATTTTATAAAGGTAAGAAAGCCTCTCTCTGCATGTTTGACACCCTGTATCTTAAAAACTGTCCATTAGATCTCGTTGTGCCTGTGGGGACATTTGATCAGGACACCTTACACTACATTATACTACATTTTTAGCCAATTCGACTGGGACCCATTTTCCATAAGAACCGTGCGGGGTCCTTTCATGTCATATTTTCAAAAACAAAAAAATAATATGGGCGAGCCACCTTCCGTGGACACCCTGTAAGGTGTCACGTTTCACGAAAAAATATTGAATTAGAAAATTTAAAGAAACAATTAACAACGAGAGGAAGGCTGTTTAAGGGACAAAAAATACAAACCTTGAAGTAATGAAACAATTACATTTTGTTTATTAAATTTATATATTTCAGCTTGATTCATTTTCTTTGTTATCGATACTGGTCCTGTTCGTATGACCGATATTGGCTAGGTCTTTGAGTCCCAATATGTCTGGCAATCCCGACAGAATGGAAGAGCTGGAATTGATGTTCACCGTACTGATATTGTGGCTAACCTTGACTTGTTTATTTGGCAAAAATGGAAAATGAGAACCATTGAGAGACGGTGTCCCATCTTCCAACAAATTTATGCTTCCAAAATTTGCGGGTATAATTCCCGTTATTGATACTCCACTGACATTTGTCTGAACAGGTATGGGAATATTTGACAGGTCCAGCAAAGTTCCGTTTGAAGCTGGATCGAAGAAGGAAATATCTATTTCTTCGCGCCTGTGAACAAAATTCCGCATTGAACCCAAGTAACAACGTTATGATTCAAAACGAGTCTTATGAGATGTTTAATAGTTGTTTATGCAACAAGTGCAAAAAGTAGGTGTTTTTGCACGAGTTTCATACAATATTTTTTCTACATTCATGCAAAAACCAGAAAATGTTTCATTTAGGTGGCACTTTAACTGTAAAGAAGACATTGTTTGTTTAAATCTATCTGCTAAAAGTAATTCAAAAACATTTTGTGTAATTCAGTTGATATTCGAAGGAAATAATTTTATTTTTATCAAATTGCATTTTCTAGTGATTTCATAGTCCATTATGTAATGAATATGATGAAACATGCAACTATTTAAAACGTGATACAGTCTCACAGAAAATGGGCTAAATTTGGCGTCAATTTGAAAGTTTATGTCTGTCATGATGACAGAACGCTATAGTAAAATGACAGATGAGTGCAATAAAGAGACAGTTTTTCCACCAAATATAGTTCAATAAAGTTTTGTTTTTTGCATGAACATAAAAAAAAATATAAAAAAATGTGTATCCAATGCAAAGTTTTAAAATGAGTATTATTAATGAAAAAATAGATGATAGTGATCTGTTTCAATGCAGATCGATAATAATAATTAATCATTTAAGTTGCACTTTTCATTTTCCTATACCACACAAAAAACCGAGAGCTGAAATCTAATCTTTTTCCGGTGTATAATACACAATTTTTTTCTGTGACGGGAAACACGACGATTTAATCAAATATCTACCTCAACCTATGTGTATATATATCCGGGAAAAAAGTACTCACTTTTTTCCCGGTTCTCGGGGAAAAAAGTAATTTTATAAAAGGTTGTATTTTATTACCTGTTAAAGGGGATAAAATGTCAAACTTTTTACCAGTCACAGAAAAAAATTATTTTTTATCATGTCCTAGTCTACAAAAAACTTTGAATGGAATAGAAATTATTTTCCGATAACAATAATTGGTGGGATTGTAGTATTTTTAAGTCCCTGAAAAAGCTTGTTTTTTTATTATAAGAGTTCTGTGGGGACGCATTTTTTCGTAAAGACTTTAACTTTTATATAAAAAACAAAAAATATACTACTTCAATGGAAAATTTTTGCATAAATTGCGAACAACTGAAAAAACAAATTCTGCTCATATCGACTTTCTCACTATAGTTACAAATTACATATCATTTCTTGAAATACTGCTAAAAAATTCAGAACAAATATTGATAATGATATTATTTATGAATTTTCAAGACCACTGAAATGAAGTAATGATTCAAGAATATTTTAGTTGGCTACGTTACACATGATATTAAATGTGTGTAGCAAGTCATATTTGGTTTATTTATAAAAAATATATAAAAATGTAATAATGTAAAATTGTAAAAAATTTAAATTAAGAAGTGACAGCATTACAACACAACATTACAAACACAAGAACTTTATAATTATATTTATCCAACACATGACAGTTATGACTGTCATTATTAATGTCATTTTAGTGACTTATGGATTATAACTCACTGGTGTGTTATTTGATAGTTTACTTGTCTAAAATGACATCAATAATGGGTCATAACTGTCATGTGTTGGATAAAACATTGTATGCCACTCATGTGTTATGTTTTTTAAGTCACTTTAGAATTTATATAAATCTTTCTCGCGTGGATTATTTTCAACATAACACACTAGTACCATAAATAACTATTCTCCTTATATCAAAGAGAAGCTGTGACATGTGTGTTACCACAAAAATGTTTTCTGAATTTATCCACAGAATAGAAGTAATACCTCAACAAATAATTTTTTAATTTTCTCTTGAAAATGTTCAAACCGAGCTCCTTGAAATCTTGAGACAAGATATTGTACAGAGAATAATCCAATGAATTTTTTTGTGATACATGCAGACGAAATCGATTTATTTGTGATGGAAGTTTCGTGTATTATGTCCGTGAATATGAGATTGTTTCGTCAAGGATGAATTTCTTTTTATGTATTTCAGTCAAAACGTAATATAAAAATAAAGTTGGCAGTGGCATAATTCCAAGTTTTTTGAAAGTTTCTTAAAAGTGATCTCTGTATCCAATATCAGCCAGTATTCTCAATGCCTTTTTTTGCATCAAAAATATTTGAATTGAGTGACATGAAGTTGTACATCGTAACTAATATGGAAATGGAACAGTGAAAAATATGAAGTTTTCAATATATTTGTATTAGTGATGTACTTAAATTGGCGAAGGAAAAACAGAGAACCTGAGAGTTTTCTCATCAGTTGGGAGATATGTGCATACCAGTTGAGTCTATTACCTAATGTAATGCCAAGTAATTTAAATTCATTCACAATCAGATATAATTTGACTTTTAGCAGATATCTGGATGTATTGTGTTTTCTCACCATTTATTAGTTTCAACCGAGGGGGAAACTACTCTTTCGTTAGGTGTTCATCATAACATTTTCATTAATTTATAATAATAATAATTTTAATTAAATTTAAAAAAAACTGATTCAGAGCTGACCAACTCGAGAACGGTCAGAGATAGACAAATTCTGCGAACGCCAATCGATTCAGAGTGGCCGAATTAGTATGTATAGTATTATTCGAGTCAATCGAAAAATTTAAAATTACTCGAAAAAAGTTGCACCCCTAAAAATCATGAAAAATACCAAGTATTCACATCGACTTGAAATTTGCACTGTATACATAAAATTTCATGCTCATTCCGAAAATGTATGATTTTTATGTGCTCAGATATAAGATTAGCCGGAAAAGGGTGTTAAGGTAAAAAGGTATTTTCACGTGCTGATTCCGAATCTTTGAACGGAAATGTCGAAAACTCATCAGAAATATTTTGGCGGAAAAAAACTATCTAAAAACTGATTTGGAAATGAACAACTCGAGAACGGTTAGAGATAGACAAATTCTGCAAATGCCAATCGATTCAGAATGGCCGAATTAGTATGTATTGTATTATTCGTGTCAATCGAAAAATTTAAAATTACTCGAAAAAAGTTGCAAGGGGTCCACCCCTAAAAATCATAAAAAATACCAAGTCGTCACATCGACTTGAAATTTGCACTGTATACGTAAAATTTCATGCGCTCATTCCGAAAATTTATGATTTTTATGTGCTCAGATATAAGATTAGCCGGAAAAGAGAGTTAAGGTAAAAAATCAAATTTTCTGAGATTTTTTATTTTTCATTTTTCGAAATTCAAATTTTTGCCTTTGAACGTATTTTCACGTGCATATTCCGAATCTTTGAACGGAAATGTCGAAAACTCATCAGAAATATTTTTAGCGGGAAAAAACTATCTAAAAACTGATTTGGAAATGAACAACTCGAGAACGGTTAGAGATAGACAAATTCTGCGAACGCCAATCGATTCAGAATGGCCGAATTAGTATGTTCGGATATTTCGAGTCAATCGAAAAAAATTAAAAATTACTCGAAAAAAGTTGCAATACCAAGTCGTCACATCGACTTGAAATTTGCACTGTATACGTAAAATTTCATGCTCATTCCGAAAATGTATGATTTTTATGTGCTCAGATATAAGATTTAGCCGGAAAAGGGTGTTGAAGGTAGATAATCCAATTTTCTCAGATTTTTTATTTTTCATTTTTCAAATTTTAAATTTCTGTGTCCGAACGTATTTTAACGTGCTGATTCCGAATCTTTGAACGAAAATGTCGAAAACTCATCAGAAATATTTTTAGTGGGAAAAAAAATCTAAAAACTGATTTACAGCTGACCAACTCGAGAACGGTTAGAGATAGACAAATTCTGCGAACGCCAATCGATTCAGAATGGCCGAATTTGTATGTTTGGATATTCTGAGTCAATCGAAAAAAAATTAAAATTACTCGAAAAAACTTGCAATGGGTTCACCCCTAAAAATCATGGAAAATACTAAGTCGTTACATCGACTTGAAATTTGCACTGTATGCGTAAAATTTCATGCTCATTGTGAAAATGTATGATTTTTATGTGCTCAGATTTTCATTTTTCAAATTTTAAATTTCTGTGTCCAAACGTATTTTGACGTACCGATTCCGAATCTTACAACAAAAATGTCGAAAACTCATCATAAATATTTTTCTCGCCAAAAAAACACTTGAAAACTGATTCAGAGCTGACCAACGCGAGAGCGGTTAGAGATAGACGAATTCTGCGAATGCCAGTCGATTAGTATGTATTGGGTATATATAAGGGAATTATTTTATGACAAGGTACTAAAATGAACCTATCTCCTGTTCTCCTTATGTAACCATCCAATCTCCTTGAATTTATTTGATACTCGTCGCCTACTTATTCTGGATATTATATTTATACATAAGAGTTAAATTATGTCCATACAACGTATCCACGTAATTGAATGGTAATTATCTTTCATCGCCTCCTAAAACTTTTTCATTCTTTTTCATTAGAGATAATTACTACACTGATTTCATTAGGTGTACAAAAAATGACTAGTTGTTTCCCCCTCGGTTTCAACTCATTAGATAACAACTATTCGTTAGTACTATTAGTTACCACGCTAAGTTGAACGTGTATTGCATCATTATTTTTATTCGACAAAATAAAAGTGGTGTAAGTATATGAACAAATAATCCTGTGTTGATTCTGATATCACATAAACAGGCACCGACACAAATTTGTTCTGGTTAACTAGTCAGTCATCAAATCCTGATGATCAATTTTACCATAGGACAGCAGAGAAAAATCTAATCAAAATTAACAATACAAAGAAATCATTTTATCAAAACACTTTTAAAAATGAATATTCAAGAGAAAAAGCAAAAACTCATTTAGCGTAATGTACAACCAAAATTGAAAAGAAGGTGCGTTGAAAATTGAAATTAGCAATGCTCTTTCCGAATTTGTAACAAATGTAAAACATGTAAATATACCTGAAGATTTATGCAATTCTATAAATGAAATCAATGTGAAGGTGTTGCCTGTCTCTCTACAAAGGTGATCAAATGTTTAGGTCCATATATCTGGTATCATAGCAAATATAATAATATGTAATCAACTTTTCAGTTCAAAAGGGATCATTTCCGTCCGACCTTAAGATAGAAATTGTTGTCCATTTTTGGGAAAGTTAACTTTTACTTAGATTTATCAATACTATGTATATTCATAAGAGATGTATTTGATTAATAAAAATAACCAATTGATACTAATGAACTGAAATAATATATTTACTACGACCTCCCCAAATTAGTATTTTGCTCATTCTCTGGTCATTTAAAAGGACGCCTTTTACCCAGTTCAGAGAAACAAATCTTTTCTATCGAAAACATTCAATTCTTGTAACTTCCATAAAAATTTACATGTAACAAAGATTTGTTTTATTTTAATACTTACGTTTTATTTTCAGTATCAGTATCATTCCCAGCATCTGTTAGTATCCCAATTTCGTAAACAACGGACTTGATAACGTATCTAGAACATCAGTATAAATTTATAAGAATACAAGACGAAATCACAAAACATACAAATTCTGAGCATGCTCTGATGTATTGTAAGCTACTGAAGTAGCTTCTACACTTTCAGTTGCTTCTTTGGTATCATCTTCGGGAGTAACAGCTTCAGCTGAAACGTAATTCACTAACAAAACGGCACCAATGAGAGAGAGGATCCGTAACATGATGATACCTATTTCACTGGAAGTAAGTTGCGATGTACTACGAAGTTTTCTTTCTGAATTAAGCTTTTATGCACTCAAATTTTAATTGAATTAGAGGGATTTCTGACGTACAGTTCACAGCAAATATTTATCATATGAATGTGTTAATCAGTGCCAAACTGATGTTTTTGGCATTGAGACCCAAGGCATCGTGTAGTTTAAACTGTGTCTTGAATATTACAGCACATAATATGTGAACACTTTTTTGTTAAATTCATAATCTACCTTTGGATCAACTAGAAGGATACGTTTAATGCATGTCAGCAATGATATAGAAAATCCAACAATACAGGAATTCAGAAAAGACATAATACAGTTAATAACAGGAATTACCAAATTATCAGGTTACTATTAGAAATCATGAAATAAATATGTTAAAGGTGATTCAGCAAAGGATAAAATGTTTGTAGTCAACGATACATGTTTTCTACAGCTATTCATCAATTCCAATCAAACCTATGATGAAAAACGCAGTATCTCACTAAACTTGAAAACATAACTTAAACATACATGTTAAATCACATTGTGACTTTGTGATGTTGTTCAGAGGTATGCTTGACATTACAGATACGTTGCGTCCATGGTCCTTTGTGCCTCTTTTGAATATTACATTGTAACGTTTAAAACTAAACGTTACAAAAATGTATCATATTAACATGCATTCAATGTTCAAAACATATGTGTAATGTTGCTCAAAACCTGTAGGTAATGTAATACCATTGTTCCTCTTCTATATTAATATTTTGATTTGTAGTATACAGGGTGGTATATCACACCTTTTCTGAATTTATACATACAATGTGGAATATCAATAGTCACTTTTTGGTAGGCGAGTAACTTCAACTTGAAAAATATAGAAAGAGAACATATATCATGAGCTACACTCGCACCCTGTATCTCAAATGGAAAAATATATATTTTGAACATCTAACATTCCATATTTTGAACATCTAACATTCCATATTTTTTCATTTGAGATACAGGGTGCAAGTATGATTCATGGTATTTCTTCTCTTTCTATATTTATTAAGTCGAAGTTACTCACCTACAAAAATTTCCTATTGAAATTCCAAAAATGTACCTGTTGCTCCTAAGGTGGCGTATGGAGTTAGTAACAAGGACTATCCAGAACACGTGGCTAATGATAGTAGTCGATGCCAAAGAAAAAAAAATAAATATGGAAAAAAAGGTGATATACCATGAGTATATGATCCACCCCGTACACTACAAATCAAGGTATCAGTACAGAGGGAGGTAAATATGTTAATGGGGGAATGATAAAAGAAATAAAAAAACTATAACTGCATTAAATATTTGGAACGGAACGGAATGGAATGAAAAAATATGATAAAAATAACAAAATACTCTTAGAGAATAAAAGTAAAATTATCACAAAATCAATGATAACATGGTTTTTGTGTCACTACTCCTTCCTCTTTAGCTTCTACTTTGAAAACCTCATCCAATCCGCCATAATGAGTTCAAACTCTTCACCTGTGGTTGAACGGAATGTCATTTACAGATCCTGAAAATGTAGTAATTATAGTCACTGAAAACTAAATCAATTTTAAATTTATATTGTCAAGAAAAAGTCAGTTGTATATGCCATGAATGAATGTATAAGTAAAGGACTTGAAATCTTTTTAATAATTCTTGAAATATTTTTATTAATTCTTAAAATCACTAATAATTTCTTAGAACCTATTTATAATTCATTTTAATAAATTAATTTGAAAAAAAAGATGCATCCTTTTTTATCCCGATAAAAATTCGTATTCCACAAAACCAGACTGAATCTAGTAAGCGACCAATTTCTGTCATAACAGTGATTGCTCAGTATTGTTGTCACAATATGAATAGCGCAAGTTCTTAAATTGATCGATGGATCCATCGATGAGCATTGCATCCTTATTTAACTAATGGAAAATGACAATGACAGCACGAATGCGCATTATCCATCGATGAATTTAAAAACTCGCCCATAGTTTTGAGAAAGTTTCATCTGAACAAATCACAAAAAAAAACTATAGAAATTGTGTTGTTAATAACTGCTCCTTCAAATAACTGTTTTAAGGGCAAACCGTCAGATCAACGGCTGTGTGTGTGGCCACTTAAAATATCTGACACAAGGGTGTCTCAGTTGCTCCAAGCCAATCAGAAAGTTGTGACAAGAAGTGCTCTAAAAAAAACTGTAAAAACCTTTCCGATTCGTTCCCTGTTCAAGTTCCATTATTGAATGTGGACTTGACTGTTGGAAATTGAAAGATAGTGTTTTAGACGAACTCATGAATTGATTGGTTTTGCGACTGTGTGATTTGGATGAGGTTATCTTATCAATCCTCTTGTTGTTTCGGCTGTTTTTCCTAGCAAAAATGCCTCTTTCAGAATTTGAGTGGAACTTTTAATCAAATTGATTGATCGTCAGGGTTATGTTTTTAACGAAAAGTGATTATGTGAAAGGAATAGTTATATCAGTATGGACAATTGTAAGTAACTGACAACTTCCTCTCTGTAGTATCTGAACCTGATTCTAGTCATCATACTAATCTGCTCAGGAAATGTGATTTTTTTACAATGTATGTAAAGTCACTCAAATGTTCATCCATGACGCATATGATTCGATAACAAAAAGTAAGATAACGTAGCATTCTATATATAGTCGGGTGGCATTTCGAAAGTGATAAGCCGTGAAGGCAGCTGGAAAACTGTTATGGACGATTTTCCGAGGGAAATCAAAAAAACAATTTTTCCAAAAACAATGACGTCGTAATATTTTGCATACAAGTCTCTAGAAAAAAGGTATATACAAGTTTTCCTCCAAAAAGCACCGTTTTCGAGTAAAATGCGATTTTCCTAATTTTTTGTGCTTCTCATTCAGTCACATAATGATATTTTCAGTATCACCTTATCTCAAATTATTCATATATGTCTCGACTATGAATAACAAAAGAGACATTCTTGAAAAAATCATTCGTGTGGATTTTCCGGCACTGAATTTCCCGATACTTTTACCTTGCATGGAACCGGCATTTTTTTTTTTCGCAAAGCTCACATCGTGGACGAATTTCTTATAGTGTCGATCAAAACGGGTTCAGCACATTTTTTCATAATCACAAAGCATTACAGTAGCGAAAAAAGGGACAATTTTGCTTAAAAGTAAAACAATTTTCCGAGGAAAATCGAAAATTCCATTTTTTCCAAAAACAAATGACGCTATTATTTATTCCATAGAATTCTCTACAAAAAAGATCTCCACAAATGTTTCTTTAAAATGCACCGTTTTCGAGTAAAACGTGCTCGAAATTCGAAAAAATGCGACTTTCTCAATTTTTAGTGCTCTCTCATTCATCTCATTCAGTCATATAATGATATTTTCTGGATCACCTTGTCCCAAATTATTCATATATATCTCGACTGTGAATAACAAAGGAGGCATTCCTGAAAAAATCATTCGTATGGATTTCACGGCACTTTCAAAAATTGAAGAAAAATCTAACGCCAACTATTTTGTTTAGACGTAATTTCACTTGTTTAAAACATCTCGCGCTGCGCTGTCATTTGCGCTGTGATTTTTTTTTGAACCCATTGGATTTCGAGTTTATTAAAGAAGACTCTATGCTTAAACCGCAAAGGGTTGAAATTTTGATCACCCCAAGTACAGAATTGGTACCGAATTGTACTTGCAAAAGTTGTAAGGCAGCAAAAATTTCATGCTGCTCATTTTGTTTTTGTCACCGCGGTAATACATGCCAAAATAAAATTTGAATAAAACTCAATTTTTTCAGTAGACATTGGAAAAGTTTTGGGCAGAAATTGTGTCTGGCAAAAAGTAAGACCGATAATTTTTTTTTCAACGAAATAGTGAATTTTCTGAAAATTGTTGTATTTTTTAGCGAAATTTTCCGTTTTTCCGCTACTGAAATGCTTTGCAATCATAATAAAATATGTGCTGAACCCGTTTTATTTGACACTATAAGAAATTCGTCCACGACGTGAGCTTGCGAGTAAAAAAAATCCGGTTCCATGCAAGGTAAAAGTATCGGGAAATTCAGTGCCGGGAAATCCACACTATTGATTTTTTCAGGAATGTCTCTTTTGTTATTCATAGTCGAGACATATATGAATATTTGGGAATAGGTGATCCTGAAAATATCATTATGTGACTGAATGAGAGAGCACAGAAACTTGAGAAAATCGCATTTTTTCGGATTTCGAGCACGTTTAACTCGAAGAATATTACGACTTCATTTGTTTTTGGAAAAATGAATTTTTTGATTTCCCTCGGAAAATCGTCCGTAACAATTTTCCGAATGCTTTCACGGCTTATCACCCTCGAAATTCGGATTCAGCGGGTCAAAATACATAAGAATAACTTGGGTGATCCCCGTTGCACTTTATTGGCTTCGAAAACCCTCTCTGCCACCGGACTAATAAGCATAAAAAAATTGAAAAGTGTGCCGAAGACTTTCAAATAAATAAAACCACACCAAGTGGACAATTTGAGACAAATATCTGGTAGAAAACAACACTACTTCCCTCTACGAACATAGAATTACATCTGACATCTATTTGTGTAATGTTCCTCCAGGAGGACACTATTGCAAGTGCTCATCAATCATTGAATATTATCTCCCATCTGATTGGAACAACTGAAGACATGACACGTTTCAAGGATTATTTCTGTTTCTCTGAAATTTATGATACGTAGCATTATAAAAAGTTCACAAATTCATCGCAGATGCACTCACTGCCACCAGGAATCTTATGGTGGCGACGAAACAGAAATATAGAAACGGTTATATTATGAGATTGTTCTCTCAATTTAACATATGCAAGAATAATAATGGCAAATATTTTAATGAAATGGCTTTCATTAGTTCTATCGTGGAGGATACCTCTATGGAAATAGAAACTATTGTGGTAGTACAGTAACGACAGACAAATGCAAGCCTCGAGTGAAGAATGAATCGTAGCACTTTGAAACTCAGCACATGACTTCATTACATCATGTATATATATATATATCCAAAAAATCAGGGGTGGAACCCAAAAAAAATTTGTATTTGGTATTTTTGCAGTTTCGGAAAGTATAAGATTTATCAAGAATCAATTTCAACAAGGCGAAAGATAATCCAATTCTCCACAAGAAATTACTTAGTAATTTCTTACAAAATGCGCTCGTTTTCTCAGAAAACCTAATTGAGTTCCGATATCAAATTTCAGGCTCGTGTTAATCCGCCACTGGCATTTCCAGCAGGGCCAAAAATTAAAATTGTCATATCTTTGCTAAAAATTATAGTAGAAGGAAAAGAAAAAGTGCATATATCGTTCCTGATTCCTGAAGACTTCTACTTCCTCATGCAAATACAGAGTGGTCCAACGAAAAGTATGCACCTAGCTTTTATCCTTTTTGTGGAATTGCAAGCAAAAATGCTCGGACACGTGGAGTTTGTTTTTGAGGGGGACACATTTCAGATATATTTTGCAACTTGTGCCTTCAACCCCCCAGCGACGGGGTGTCACAACCCTAAAATTTTAAATGGAACGTTATGTCGACTGATATATCATTTGAACGGGCACAAAATTATCTTCCCAATGATACCCTTTTTGTTGAAATTTACTGAAGCAGTTAATGCGAAAACGGCTCCAAGAACATGAACCCGATAATGTTGGTATTAATGAAAAATACAAATAAGTTTTGGTTACTAAGAATAGGAAAACATGTACAAGTTGTACTTAGTACGTTTCAATATTTGTTACTTGTAATAGTGCTTTGTAAAAACAACAAGCTGTTAAATTGATTTATTGAAATGTTACTTCAACAAGTGTTCAAATTGTGACCCATTTGCCTACATACAATAATACAGATTTTGTTCAAATCTATATCTAACATTTTGTAGCATATCAGGTGTTATGCTTCTGCACTCTGCTATAATCCGTTGGCGAATATCTTCTATGGACTCGGGCTTCGTAAGCAAAACATTTATTTTTCAAGTGTCCCTATAGAAAAAAGTCCAAAGGCGATAAATCAGGTGACCTGGCAGGTCATTCCATTGGGCCTCTCCTGCCAATCCACTGTCCGGGGAACCGGTTATCTAAAAATTCTCGTACAGGAACAAAATAGTGCGGAGGTGCTCCATCTTGCTGGAAATGAAGCCGATCAGCATTATGATTTTGGTCATCTTCTATTATTTGTGTGATGAAAGGATCAATTGCGTCTTCAAGCATGTTTAGGTAGATTTCATCATTTAAATTTCCAGGAATGAAAAGTGGTCCTATGATATGACTTCCTAATATGCCACACCAGACGTTTATTTTTTGAGGGGCCTGTCATCCCAGTAACGGCAATTATGCCTATTCAAAGCTCCATTTAAATAAAATGTACACTAATCTGTAAAACAAATGTTACACATATCTGCAGTTTTTTTCTTACACTTATCTGCAGTTGTTTTCGACAAAATCACGCAAACGATAAATGGTGAATTTAGTTGTGATAACGAAAAATTATCATTGAAATGTTGCTTTCGGCAAAATAAAGTAATTTAGAAATGATTGTCGTTATCCTGATTCCTAGTAACCAAAACTGATTTGTATTTTTCATTAATACCAAAATTATTGGGTTAATGTTCTTAAAGCCGTTTTCGCATTAACTGTTTCAGTAAATTTCAACAAATAGGGTACCACTGGAAAGATAATTTTATGCCCGTTCAAATGATATATCACTCGACCCCACGTTCCATTTAAAATTTTAGGGTTGTAACACCCCCTCGCTAGGGGGTTGAAGACACAAGTTGCAAAATATATCTAAAATGTGTCCCCCTCAAAGGCACACTTCACGTGTCCGAGTATATTTGCTATGAATTCCAAAAAAAGGAGAAAAGCTTGGTGCATACTTTTCGTTGGACCACTCTGTATAACATGTGAGTATCTGAATATCTAAAATGTGTTTCATCCCACTTCACATAACCCTTCTACGATATTTACGGAGAATCCGAAAGTCATGGATATTTTAATTGATATGAAATGATTATATTGAAGCAGGAATCAGTGCCCTCTTTGGACCATATGCAACGATTTTAGACCAGTGAGACACGACGCACTCATACATGCCGAAGAAAAAACTAGATTTTACTCCTGCCTCAGTTTTCAACTCATCCATAATCCCGGCAATTTCTTCAGTAAATGTTGAAAATAATCGCTCATACACATTCTACATAAAAAATGCAGTATGTGATTTCAAGCTTGAGGTTTGCACTTCACAACAGTGTTATTAAACATTTACGCAGGATGAATAGCGATCATTTTCAACATTTACTGAAGAGAATGCCGGTTTTATGGATAAGTTGAAAATGAGGCAGCAGTAAAACAAAGTTTTTTTTGGCATGTATAAGTGGGACTTGTCACACGACTTTAAAATTGTTGCAGATAGTCCAAAGAGGGTATGGGTTGGTGCTTCAGAATAATTCCATATTTACTAAATTATTCATGATTTTCGGATCAACCGCAAACATCTCCGTTTAGATACTCAAATACTCCCATATTATATTTGCATGAGAAAGTAGGAGTCTTCAGAAACGATATAAACTTTTACCTTCCCCGATCATTTTTAACAGAGTTATAGCCAATCAAATATCGGCTCCGCCAGAACTTTCAGCAGCGGTAAGCGTAAACCTGAAATTTGATGTCGGCGTTCAATCACGTTTTCTGGGAAAACGAACGCATTTCTTAAGAAATTACTGGGAATAATTTTTGTGCAGAATTGAATTGTCTTTCACCTTGTTGAGTTGTTTTTCGGATAAATCATGTACTATCGAAGATTAAAGCAAAAATCTATTTATTTATTTTTAAACATAAACAAAATATGTTCCACCCCTGGAATTTTGGAAAACAATTTTTTCGTGTTTATCATGGTTCCAACTACTAGCATACTAAGTTTGGTGGTGTTGCAATCGATCCTCGTCTCAAAACCCAATCGTACCGAATTATATTATAAGAAACTGATGTTCGTCTGTAGTAGAAAGAGTAAACACGATGCAAGAAACATTTTAGAAAATATCAAGCGATGACTAATGCTCAGAAATTCGTCTAATGAAATTATCAAGTTATACATCTCATGTTAATTTCAGGTACAAACAGTATTTCACGTGTTTTGGGTTGTGACAGGATATAGTTTTTATTGGTGCAAAATAAAGCCTACCAACTACTTAGTGATTTTGGTGCACCTAACGTATTTTTATAGTAAGTACATAACTAATTATGTCATATTTTATTGACAATGAACATACGAGTTTATGGATATATTCTATGATTATAAAAAAATTGTGATAAAAACAACAATCAGATTTCTGAACATAAAGCTCAGAGTTATTTTTTCAGAGTTAAGTAACGATATAGACCAGGATCCCACGCCTATTTTCAAAAATGATTAATAACAGACTGAATCTTCCTGAGTAGCTTCATTTTGCCGAGACGCCCAAATTTTTCCTCTACGAAATTTCTCGATAGAGGTAGCGAATAAACTGCGCAGGTGTCAATCATGTCGAATTGGCGAGTGCAAAAAAGTCATAAATAACAGTTAGTTTTCTGGTTGAACCTCGAAATAAATCGACAAAGTACTCGAAAAAACTTTTGTTCTACAAAATGGATGGTAGGACTGAAGAGTCCCCCACTCCCAACATGTACCAATGACGTGGTCATAAGAAATCATTAGTAACCAGCGGATTTTTTTACCGTTGCTTGGTTAATATTTGTATAATTGAATGGTCATATTGTCCTACAAATTGGATGGTAGGTGTTCCCAGTCCTACGCTCCGAAATTGTCAATTCCATGGTAAAAAAAAATTAGTAGTGGTAAAAATTTGGTTTACTGGAAATCTGTTATGCAAAAAAAAATTGAACATCGCGATTCTGTGGCATTAGGCGATTCATATGGTACCATTTTTGTTTTGCGGAAATGCGCTGTTGCCAAGTTGACCTCTTCGGATTTCTGGAAATCTGATATGAAAAAAACAATTGAACGTCGCCATTGTGGACCCTCAACTAATTCTAGTGGTAATATTTTTGTTTTGCGGAAATGCGCTGTTGCCAAGTTGACCTCTTCGGATTACTGGAAATCTGATATGAAAAAAACAATTGAACGTCGCCATTGTGGACCCTCAATTAATTCTAGTGGTACTATTTTTGTTTTGCGGAAATGCGCTGTTGCCAAGTTTTGGACACTTTGGAGATGTGGAAATCTGATATGAAAAAAACAATTGAACGTCGCGATTGTGGACCCTCAACTAATTCTAATGGTACTATTTTGTTTTTGCGGAAATGCGCTGTTGCCAGGTTAGTCAATTCGGATTACTAGCAACCTGGAAATTTGTATTGATATGGATAAGTCAGTCGAGAATGCATGAAATCGTTTTTCGCTCGCAATTGACACACAAACCTAACCTGAGCAAGCTAACCTAGCTTGCGAGTCAGTCGAGAATTCATGAAATCGTTTTTTGCTCGCGATTGACACACAAACCTAACCTGAGCAAGCTAACCTAGCTTGCGAGTCAGTCGAGAATGCATGAATTAGTTTTTCGTTCGCAATTGACACACAAACCTAACCTGAGCAAGCTAACCTAGCTTGCGAGTCAGTCGAGAATTCATGAAATCGTTTTTCGCTCGCGATTGACACACAAATCTAACCTGAACAAGCTAACCTAGCTTGCGAGTCAGTCGAGAATTCATGAAATCGTTTTTCGCTCGCGATTGACACACAAACCTAACCTGAGCAAGCTAACCTAGCTTGCGAGTCAGTCGAGAATGCATGAAATCGTTTTTCGCTCGCAATTGACACACAAACCTAACCTGAGCAAGCTAACCTAGCTTGCGAGTCAGTCGAGAATTCATGAAATCGTTTTTCGCTCGCGATTGGCACACAAACCTAACCTGAGCAATGCATGAAATCGTTTTTCGCTCGCAATTGACACACAAACCTAACCTGAGCAAGCTAACCTAGCTTGCGAGTCAGTCGAGAATGCATGAATTAGTTTTTCGTTCGCAATTGACACACAAACCTAATCTGAGCAAGCTAACCTAGCTTGCAAGTCAGTCAAACTTGGCAACAGCGCATTTCCGCAAAACAAAAATAGTACTACTAGAATTAGTTGGGGGTCCACAATGGCGACGTTCAATTGTTTTTTTTATATCAGATTTCCAGTAATCCGAAGAGGTCAACTTGGCAACAGCGCATTTCCGCAAAACAAAAATGGTGCCGTTACAATTGGCTGAGGGCCCACAATCGTGACGTTCAATTGTTTTTTCCATATCAGATTTCCAGTAAACCAAAGTTCAGCCTTAGTAGTAACTGTAGGACAATGATAACACATTAAAGGTTAGTGTATTCTCGTGCTCTAACTCGAAATTGACCTTTCTTAGAAATAACCTTTTCGCATCTAATTTTAAGATCATGAGTCTCTTTATTTGAATGAACATAATATCTCACAGAAGGTGTTGTAGTACAGCATGGCAAGAAACTGTTCACGGAAATAGATGAATAAGACAATTTTGATTTTCACTCAATCCGTTATAACTAGATAACTAGCTGCGAAAATTTGCCAATTTAAAAAAAATGTGGGTCTTTATCAGGTTTTGTACAAGAACATAATGGAGCACCCTGTATACTACGGCTTTTGCACGTAGGACTGGGAAAACCTACCTAGGACAATGTGACCATTTAATTATACAAATATAAAGCAAGCAACAGTAAAAAAATCCGCTGGTTACTAAATTCCTGATATGTTAAAAAACGTATAACTTGTCGAAGTACCCTTCTCTCCAAATATTTTCACCTTGTGGAAAATATGAGGCAAACATCTGACAGGAAAAAACAACTTCCCTGGCTAATAACCACGACGGACATTGAACTACATCTGACAGATATTTGTGCAACGTTCCTCCAGGAAGAGCCAATTGCAAATGCTTATTGTAATTAAACAGTAGATTATCCTTCATTTGGCTGGGCAGACGTGTTTTGAGGTTTTTGCCGCTCGTCAGTGACAGGGTAGGTCGGACAGCACTCAAGTCGTCCTGTCCCAGCCCAATGAATTGTAATCCACTGTATAACTATTACTAATATTTTCTCACAAATGAATAAGCAGCGACAGTAAAGTCAGTCGTAATGCCAACCGCGGGGAAAACACAAAAAAAATTCCTCGACAGCAAAGACTCCAGGAAGTGAACCGAGTTCAATTTTTTTTGCCGTAGTATCAAATAGGCAGGAGTAAACCAGTTTTTTTGGCATGTATAAGTGGGACCTGTCACACTACTCTAAAACAATTTTTTTTCGTGTGTATCAAAGTTCCAACAACTAGTATACAAAGTTTGGTGGTGCTACAATCGATCCTCGTCTCAAAACTCAATCGTACTGGATTAATAAGGCCCTCCTTTCCTCCCAGATAACCACTGAAACAAAGTTCCATTCAGTGTCGTACCCTACAAATTGGTTTGGGCCCCCATCCAACTAATACCTGAGACTTAGGAGTAACAAACTCCGCGTTCACCATTAATTAGTGGGAGAACCACCCTCTTGTTCTTCCCCTTTTTCATTGTTCGATAAGGTTCCAGAATCAAGAGAGATTTGGCCCACTTGTCGTTTCAATTATCAATGAGAGCCCGTTTGACTGTTTTGAGCCTTCTGGCTGACTCTTACCCCGTTTCCAGGAAACAGTGTCCGCCGAGATTGTCCAGAGCTTTGTCTTCAGTAGGTTTCGGGGACTCTAGCATTTCCCTTTCCCGATTTGAAGTTGTGGAGGCAGAATGTTTCCGCTCACGGGTATTTATCCACTTTCAGTTGTATTCCAGTTTGAGCATTCCAACGCTTTGGTCTGCTTCAGTAGGTTTCGGAAACTTGAATAGTTCCCATTCATGATCTGATGTAGGTTCTGAAGGTAATATCTTTCCGCACTCCTCTTATTGGAAGGTATAACTTCCCATTAGTAAGGAAACGTTCTTGACACATATATTACTATGTACCGTGCAGCTCTCGACACTTTACCATACATCTGGTGTTGGGAGGTTTTCTGACACTGTTGGTTATCGCTTCAGCTGCTTCCTAGGTAGGTGTGACTACATCAGGTCCTCATTCCTGCCTATCAAGGTAACTACTGAAACATAGTTCCCCTCATTCGACCTGAACACCAGTGTCGTACCTACTGACGAAATGGCTTGGATCTCCCATCCAACTTAGGATCGGATTTGGCGAAGATAACCCCCATCCAATTCGCAAACTTAGCTAGTGCCAGGTGCTGATACCTGAGACTGAGGAGTAACAAACTCCGCGTCAACTATAAATTGGTGGGACAACCACCCTTTCGTTCTTCCCCTTTTAGATTATATGACAAGGTTTCAGAATCAAGAGAGATTTGGCCCACCTGTCGTTTCAATAATCAACGACAGCCCGTTTGACTGTTATGAGCCTTCTGGCTGGCTCTTACCCCGTTTCCAGGAAACAGTGTCCGCTGAAACGAGTTAAATTTCCTGAATATGCTTTCAATCATATTAGGAAACTAGATATGCTGCTTCAGTGGACCCCGCTTACTGGTCGTGGAGGCCCAAGATTCGTTCTAGTAAGTGAACTCGCACGCCCCAGTCTCCATTATCGACACCTGGCACTGGAGAAGTTCACGAATTGCATGAGGGTAACTTCTGCCAATTCCCATACTGAGTTAGATAGGGGACACAAACCAATTCATAAGCACGTACGACATTAGCGTTCATGTAAAGGACAGCGAAAAATAAAGAAAGGAAAGAGAGCCTGATGTAGCCCCACTCACACCTATCCAGGAATCAGCTTAAATGATGATCTACAGTATCTGAAAACCGCCCAACTCCAGATGTAAGGTATCGTGCCCAGGAGTTCATAGCACATTAGGAGATTTGTTATCTGAGATAGGAAGATAAACTGCGCCATCACTAGGTTTCAGGTTTAAGTTCTAGGTTGAAACGGTAGACTAGATTATCTATTCCATTTTTCATTATCAATTCAATGGTTTTACGCCAAGAAGTGTCAAAAACGTTCTCTCCGTTTGATGGGTTTGATGGGATGAATCCCTTCAGCCACTTTTGATGGGTGACCGCTCGTGACGGGGATAGTGAGGAATGAACTTTTCAGAAAAATAACTTATTAATAGCTTCGAATTAGAATTTATTCCCTTCCGTTTGCGTTTCGGTTTGAAGTTGTAGAGCGCTTTGGCTTCCTCCTCCTGATCTGCTCCAGTAGGTTTCATAGACCTTAACATTTCCCTTTTCTGATCTGAAGTCGGTTCTGGAGGATGTAAGTTTTCGCCCACTGGATCTTTGGCGTTTGCCTACTCCGGCAGCTTCGAATTAGTATGTATTCCTTCCGATTGCATTTCAGTTGCCTCATCTTGATTTGCTTCAGTAGGTTTCGGAGTCTTTAAAAGTTTCATTCCATGGTCTGAAGTCAGTTCTGGAGGTAGTGAGTTTCCTCTCTTCTCCTGTGCAGAGGTAGGACTGAAACCCAGGCCCTCTTGTGGAGTCGGAGTTCGCATTATTATTTTGATTACTATGAATTCCAATGGGGAGCAGGGAAACGTAATACGCCATGGTAGAGCCCAACCTCGATATAGTAAGGCTATTGTACTCTAGGAGGTCGCCCGTTATCCCAGAAGGAACGTTCTTGACTTGCACCTCTCGACAAGATACTTCACATCTGGGATTGGACTGTTTTCTGACACTGTTGGACATCGCTCCAGCTGCTTCCTACTTAGGGGTAAGTAGATCTACATCAGGCCCTCCAACTCCTTCCCAGGTGACCTCAGAAGCGAAGTTCCTCTTCCGCGATGTGAAAGACACTGTTTTACCTATTTACGAATTGGTTCGGTTCCCCCATTCAACTCATTATGGGAATTGGCGAAAGTTACCTAACCCCCATCCAAATCGCAAACTTGGCCATTTCCAGGTGCTGACACCTGATACTAAGGAGGGTGTGACTGAAGAATTAACCATGAATTGGTGGGAGAACCACCCTCCTGTTCTTCCCCTTTTTGCTTATTCGACAAGGTTCCAGAATCAAGAGAGATTTGGCTCACTTATCGTTTCCATAATCAACGATAGCCCGCTTTAATTCAATAGCCTTTTGGCTGGCTCTTACCCCGTGTCCAGGAAATAGTGTCCACCGAAACAACTTAAATTTCCTGTATATGATTTCAATCATATCTGGAAACTCGAAATCCTGCTTCAGTGGACCTTGCTTACTGGTCGTGGAGGCCCAAGATTCGGCCTAGTAAGTGTACTCGCACTCTTCAGTTTCAGTTATCGGCACCTGGCACTGACCAAGTTTCCGAATTGGAAAGGGGTTATTATTCGTCAATTCCCATACTGAGTTAGATAGGGGACCCAAGTAAGCAGGTACGTTCACTTCACGGAAAGGGAACTTCGTTTTAGAGGTTACATAGGAGAGGGGGTGGATGTATGTTATGGTATGGTTATGTTCCTGAAGTTACTAAGTCACTCTTACTTTGTTGACTTAGGTTAGGTTAGGTTGCCCCCTACTGCAACCCATGGTATATTCTGGCTCACCCGATTTTTTGCGTTTTCCTACTCCACCAGATTCCAGTTGGGATTTATTCTCTTCCGACTGCGTTTCAGATTGAAATTGTCCAGAGCTTTGGCTACCTCATCCTAATCTGCTTCAGTAGGTTTCGGTGTCTCTAACATTTCCCTTCCCCGATCTGAAGTGAGTTCTGCAGGCTGTTTCCGCTCAGTGATATTTATCCACTTCCAATTGCGTTTCAATTTGAGCTTTCCAACGGTTTGGTTGGCTCATCCTGATCTGCTTCAGTTGGTTTCCAGTACTTGAATAGTTCCCTTTCATGATATGATGTAAGTTCTGAAGGTAATAAGTTTCCGCCCTACTCTTGTTGGAAGGTAGGACTTAAACCCAGCCTGATAACCATATGAATTCCCACTAGTAGCTTGGAAACGAAGTCCGCCATGGTAGAGCTTCGCCATGCCATGGTAAGGCTATTGTACTGTGATGGCTACCTGCTATCCCAGACACATGTGCAATGCATCCCTCGACACGTTACCACACATCTGGGGTTGGGAGATTTCCTGACACTGTTGGTTATCGCTTCAGCTGCTTCCTAGGTAGGTGTGACTATATCAGGCCCTCATTCTTACCTTGTCAGGTAACCACTGGAACATAGTTTCCCTCCCTCGACCTGAACGCCAGTGTCGTACGCTACTTACGAAATGGCTTGGGTCTCCCATCCAACTTAGGATCGGATTTGGTGAAGATAACCCCCATCCAATTCGCAAACTTAGCTAGTGCCAGGTGCTGATACCTGAGACTGAAGAGTAACAAACTCCGCGTCAACTATAAATTGGTGGGACAACCACCCTTTTGTTCTTCCCCTTTTTGATTATATGACAAGGTTTCAGAATCGAGAGAGATTTGGCCCACCTGTCGTTTCAATAATCAACGACAGCCCGTTTGACTGTTTTGAGCCTTCTGGCTGGCTCTTACCCCGTTTCTAGGAAACAGTGTCCGCTGAAACGAGTTAAATTTCCTGAATATGCTTTCAATCATATTAGGAAACTAGATACGCTGCTTCAGTGGACCCCGCTTACTGGTCGTGGAGGCCCAAGGTTCGTTCTAGTAAGTGAACTCGCACGCCCCAGTCTCTATTATCGGCACCTGGCACTGGAGAAGTCCTAATTGCATGAAGGTAACTTCTGCCAATTCCCATACTGAGTTAGATAGGGTACACAAATCAATTCATAAGCAGGTACGACATAGGCGTTCATGTAGAAGGAAGCGAACTTCGTTCCAGAGGTTACCCAGGAATGAAAGAAGGAGGAGGGCCTGATATAACCCTACTTACACCTACCTAAGAAGTGGCTTGAAAGATGACCTACAGTATCTGCAAACCTCCCAACTCCAGATGAAAGGTATCGTGTCTAGGGGTTCATGGCACATAAAGAGAACGATTCCTTTGGGATACCGGGAGAATGAAGGAATCGTCTTTTATGAATTATTAAGGTGAACTGCGCTATCACTAGGTTCCTGGTTCAAGTTCTAGGTTGAAACGGTAGGCTGGATTATTTATTCCATCAGTTCAATGGTTTCACGCCAAGTGTTATAAATTTTCTCTCCGTTTGATGGGCCGCCGTCTGCAGTCGTCTCCACAATCTGCATACCCATGTCAGCTGAATCTGTCCAGCTACAATTGATGTGTGACCGTTCGTGACTGCAAGCAACCGCTATCATGTTAACTGGAAAAGGACCCGCGAGTTTCAACCAGGCAAGCCTGGAATCACCGTGGGCACTCCCCGTCCGACGCCCGGCCCCCTTCACGTACACAATGAAAATAAAACAATTTAAAAAATAACGTGCAGTATATCAACAAAAAACAGAACGAAATTCACTTCAAAACTGAATAAAATTCGCCGAGTACCCGAATAAAATTTATAACGTCCTCACTGTTCGACAGCAACGAGGGAACTGACTAATTATTAGTCAGACGGTAACGACTAGCAACTATTATAGGCAGCGATGTGTCATTAGTGTGATGTTAACAGTACCTTAACGTGCCGTCGTAGTTTATCGGGTGTAATCGTACTTTATAGGAAAATGAAAGTTCGAATCGATGTTTATTTGAAAGGTGAAGGCTACATACGAGGATATCATGCAGTGTGGAAAACACTTACTTATATACTTACCTATAATAGTTGCTAGTTGTTACCGTCCTATGTTGCAAACTCTTTACTCCCATATACATAAACAACGTAGATTTGACATGGCAAATACCCGCCAGAAAACAACTACTTCCCTGGCTAATACTTCGTAGGGTATTGAATTATATCTAACAAATACGTGTACAATGAACCTCATTGCAGATAACATATTCACAAGTACTCCCTACAATCAACTAGCAAAATACTAGTCAGCAGGGGGCACATTGCACAAATATCTGTTACATATAACTCAATACCCGTCGAGGTATTAGCCAGGGAAGTAGTTGTTTCTGACCGGTATTTGCCATTATAATTCTACTTATCAGGCACAAATGGTTCACAACTTTTCTCATATCCGAGTACTATTTCATATACCTAAGACATTGAACTTAAGATCGTTGGAATCTTTCCAAAATTTTCCAAAAACACTCCTTTATTCGCCTGTTATGGATATGAACTACCCTTTTCTTCTATCCAACCAGGTTGTACACTCAGTATCAACACAAAACACAACGAAATTCATTGCAACCCGAAATGAAATTCACCGAGTACCCGAATGGAATTTAACGTCCTCTCTCTTCGACAGCAACGAGCGAACTGACTGAATACAATGATGTGTCATTAGTATGATACAACAGTACCCACCTGTTCCGTCGATGTTTATCGGGCGTATTCGTACTTCATAGGAAAATGTTGAACGTTGAACAGTTGAAGCGATGTTTATTGGAATGGTGGAGACTACATAGGTCGTTGTCGATCTCTTTGTTCAATGTACCTCAATGCAGTGGACTAAATTGCAAGAGCTAGCTTTAACCAACTAGCAGAATTTTGTTTTGATTCGGATCAGCATCTGATACAAACACCTGCATGCAATGAAAATATACAGTGGAATTAACGGAAATTATGGAGAACAGAGTATGTGGTGAAAAGGAAGAAACAGTTCACATAAACTTCGAATGCGGCGCCCTGTAAAACTGGTGCAACTCAGATGGATCAACCTAGAAACAGAATCGAATCCTAGATACCTCGTACGTAGACTTCCCAACCTGATGAATGACACAGGCCTATTTTGACTAAGGAGCACTGACGACAAAACAATAAGACATACAACAAAATAACAATACAACAGTCTCGGAAGTTATCAGAGTTAAGGGACACTCCAAGGGACACTCCAAGGGACACTCGCAATTAATTTCGAAACAAAATAAAATTTGCGGAATACCCAAATAGAATTCAATGTCCTTACCCTTAGCCAACAAGGAGAGAACTGACTGATTACAGTGATGTGTCATTAGTGTGATACAACATTACCCACTTATGATGCATACGGTGATATCAGTTTCAACAACCTCCACGTTCACAAAGAAAATAAAACCATCTTCAAAAAACACGTAGTTACTCGCCTATTTACGGTTATAAATTGGGCGGTGTTTATCAAAATAAACCAAGCAACATTTGTGTAAAAATTGATTTTTAACACTAAACGACAATAAGTACCCAAAGATCATGAGTCCAGCGCCATATCTAGGTTTCAGGTTTGAGTTTTGGGTTGAGAATGAAGACTCGATTATTGAATTTTTTTTTGAAATATAATAAAATTATTTTCTCATAAACTAAGCATTATGTCATTATGTCATCTTCAAATTATGTGGAGTGTAGTCCATTGCAAAAATCTAATTATGTATAGATATAGTCGATTGCAAGAGGATTCCAAATGTTTCAATGAAATTTCCTGCCAGATCTGGCTACAGGGTAGGAAATTGATTTTTTTTGAAATATAATACAATTATTTTCTCATAAACTAAGCACTGTCAACTTCAAATTATGTATAGATATCCATTGCAAGAGGATTCTAAATGTTGCAATGAAATTCTCTGCCAGAGCTGGTTACAGGGTGGGAAATTGATTTGTTTTTGAAATATAATAAAATTATTTTCTCATAAACTAAGCACACTGTCAACTTCAAATTATGTATAGATATAGTCCACTGCAAGAGGATTCTAAATGTTTCAATGAAATTCCCTGCCAGAGCTGGCTACAGGGTGGGAAATTGATTTGTTTTTGAAATATAATAAAATTATTTTCTCATAAACTAAGCACACTGTCAACTTCAAATTATGTATAGATATAGTCCATTGCAAGAGGATTCTAAATGTTTCAATTAAATTCCCTGCCAGAGCTGGCTACAGGGTGTGAAATTGTTTTATTTTTTTGAAATATAATAAAATTATTTTGTCATAAACTAAGCATTCTGTCAACTTCAAATTATGTGCTGGTGTAGTCCATTGCAAAAAGAGTCTAAGAGTATCAACGAAATTCTCTGCCAAGGCTGACTACAGGGTGAAAACTTGAAAATTTTGAAAATATGATGAAATCATTTTCTCAGAAACTAAACATACTGTCATATTCAAATTACGTATAGGTATTGTCCATTGCAAGAAGATTCTAAATATATCAACAAAATTCCCTGCCAAAGCTGTTTTTCGTGTTTCACCGCAATGCACACGCAGAATGTAAATCTCTTGAGATGAGGCAAAGCATCTCCACATACTCCTCGGCGAACTATAATTTGAAATGACCTGATTATTTTTTCAGATTATAATTGTGGTGATATAATTGTAGAAAATACTATCGACATATTTTCTTTGAAGAAAACCAAATGGAAAGTGTTACCTCTCGATTCAAACTTAACATACGAAGACGACAACGTGTATGATATAGTATACACCATACTTGAGAAAGGTGCTTTTCCTGAGGAATCCGCAGATGCTAAAAGGACCCAAATGTACATCTTTATATATATGATTTCGGATGGAATTTGGATCATAACTGCGTTTTTACTGTTCGGTATGTTTATCCTTTTCTCAAAACTACTTATCATTTCCACCAATAGATAGAAAGTATTAGCATTTCTAATAATAATTCTATTCATAAATTTAATCTAATTAGACGGAAATTGTTAGATACAAACTATAGGAAGAGAGAAAGATTTTATCAAAACTTTACCCATTTGAGAACAGAGCTGTGCCGAGCACTGACAGAAAGTGCTTCGAGCACTAAGCTCTGAGCAGTGTTGATAAGGACTCCGGAATCTCGAGCACTAAGCACTTTTATTTACGAAATGCTCGCGATTACTAAACACTTTCAAAAAGTAATTCCAGTCAGGGAGCACTAAGCACTAAGCACTTTTTAGACTGTTAGATACTTAAGTTACCAAAACTTAATCAAACACGTAATATTTTTACAAATAATGTTACATCGCGACATGCTTCACTACACTGTCCTTTTTCAAGCAAGTTTTTGACCTGTCAATTGGAACTGTTATGGTAAAAAAAGATATTAACTTGGTAAATACAATTTTGTAGTTATAATAGGAATTCGTAAAATAAGTACGGTATATGTAAAGCACGACACGAGACGACACAAGACGACACAAGACGATATAAGACGACACAAGACGTCATGAGACGACACGACACCGACACGACACCGACACGACACCGACACGACACCGACACGACACCGACACGACACCGACACGACACCGACACGACACCGACACGACACCGACACGACACCGACACGACACCGACACGACACAGACACAGACACGACACCGACACGACACCGACACGACACCGACACGACACCGATACGACACCGACACGACACCGACACGACACCGACACGACACCGACACGACACCGACACGACACCGACACGACACCGACACGACACCGACACGACACCGACACGACACCGACACGACACCGACACGACACCGACACGACACCGACACGACACCGACACGACACCGACACGACACCGACACGACACCGACACGACACCGACACGACACCGACACGACACCGACACGACACCGACACGACACCGACACGACACCGACACGACACCGACACGACACCGACACGACACCGACACGACACCGACACCGACACGACACCGACACGACACCGACACGACACCGACACGAGACGACACCGACACATGTCTTGATGTAATATCATTTGTTGAAAATTATCGTGTTAATCAAGTTTCAGTTACTCACGTTTCTAACAGTCTATAAGGCGGGGCACCATCTATCAGACAACGGCAAGACACAGACGCGACAAATACGCGACACAGACATAAAACAGACAAACTAAAAACATTCAGTCGCATATCTAAACGACATGAAAAAGTCACATAAAATCATGTACCTCAGGGGTGTCACTAAGAAGTGCTATAGATTTCCATCAAGTAACAACCGATTCAATTAAAAACCACTCAAATATCTAAAATGGCATTCACTATACCACGATAAATGATCAATTAATCACATATTCCACAATCTGTATTTAATGATTTTTTTTTTAAATATTACCATAGCAACTCCATTTTTTAAGTACATCGCTAGGGTTACTGTTTGATTTCAATGTTTAAAAACCATGAGAGAGTAGATAGTTCTTGACCTGTCAATTGGAATTGTTGTGATAAAAAAATATATCAACTTAATAACATACAATTTTGTGGTTATAATATGAATTCGTAAAAAAGTACGGTATATGTTAAAGGACGTGTATAACTCTGCTAACATAATATAATATTTTGAAATAGAATTGCTGAAATCAACAATTTGATTCCAATAAAATAGAAATATTGATTGAATGTTTGGTTTTGTGTTTTTCAGACCTCGGACAGTCTGAAAATAAACCAAAACATACCGCACATCCCTTGTATCAAGATAGCAAATGTCATACGACATTTTTTGAAGACTTTTTTGACTTAAATAACAATTTGACTCGATAATAAAAAAAAAATTGTTTCAAAGGTTTTGATATCGGAGAGAGATTTGGTCTCCGATACATCAACGTAGTTTGAAAAGAAGAAGTAATATTCAATTATTTTGAACTTATTTTTTTAGATAGGAAAAGTAACTGACGAAATTGTACTTTTTTTTTTAAGACATTAATCTTCTAAACGCAGTACTTATCGTAGAAAATTGATTTTTTGGTGGGGGGTGCCGCCGGGTGCCATCTGCCGCGACTTCATGTTTCGACAAGATTAACTTATAATATGGAAAGGCCTCGGGAAAGGCTTAGTGCCTAGTAATCACGAAAAGTGCTCCGGAGAAAAAAGAAAAAAGTTGATATACCATGATTATATGCTCCACCCCGTACACTACGAACCAAAGTATCAATACAGAGGGAGGTAAGTGTTAATGGGAGGATGATATTAAATAAATCAAATATTTAATGGAATAAAAAATATGATAAAAATAAAAAAATACTCTTAAAGAATAAAAGTAAAATTTTCACAAAATCAATGATTATATGGTTTCTGTGTCCCTACTCCTTCCTCTTTAGCCTCTACTTTGAAAACCTCATCCAATCCGCCACAATGAGTTCAAACTCTTCACCTGTGGTTGAGCGGAATGTCATCTACAGAACCTGAAAATGTAGTAATTATAGTCACTGAAAACCTGAATCAATTTTAAATTTATATTGTCAAAAAAAATAATAATAAGTAAAGGGCTTGAAATCGTTTTATTGTTTTTTGAAATATTTTTAGTAATTCTTAAAATCACTAATAATTGCTTAGAACCATTTCATTTGAATATTTCCGCCATTTTATCACCAAGAAGACGAAGATTGCTTCGTATAGTCAGCAAAATCTGGTTCAGGGAATTCCAATTCTTGAAGAATGGCGTGATATATACTCTGTTGAATGCTACTCGATGGATCGTCAAAACTCGTTCAAAACTTCTCCATTTGGTGTCCTGTCACGGTCGCCAAAAATAATGTAATGAAAAGATCACCTACCCGGAGAAATCTCAGTTACTCCGAAAGGACTGAATGGAGATATTAATGTACGAAATGCAACGAGTTTTATTTTTCAATAAACTGACAATCTTTTTCGTATATGTCGAAATTAATTACATGACAGATGTCAATGTAGAACGAAAACTGACTTGAACAACTTGTATGGTATCTAATAGTTATTCACTCAATTATCATAATGAACTTAATAATGAAAATCACGACGTTACGTCATAAAATTGATACCTTCTATTTCAGGAGGATTATACTTCCAAGTGAAAAAATGCCCATCTGTTATATTTTATGGTCCATGGTTAGTGTTAACTACTTTCATGAATGTGTTGGATGTCGTGTCTGCTGTTAATTTTGGTTTAGATATCCTTCATACAAAGGTAAGTTCAGTTCTATAAAGTGACTGATACTCTCTAACCAGAGTTTACTGTTTTCTTCTTTCCTTTGTTCATCTCAGTAACTATTCTGCTGATTGAACTGGATTTGATGAAGTCGTGCATTAATCTCTCTGGGATTCAAGGATTTATAAATTCGATTTACTTCCTAACATTTCGCTAATGCAAGTTGTTGGCTTCTTCAGAAGAAACATCGGGGAGTAATTCCAATTAATGGATACATTTGAACTTCAGTTCAAGTTCAAAGCCATGTTCAAAAAACCCATATGCTGTTGATCACTTAGTTAATATTATCTTAAATTTGGTGTAATCATCTGTTTCAGGATTACACGTCATGGTTGAGATTCATGGGTATACAAAATTACAATGATTTTATGAAATTTAACGAGTTCGAGAGTTCAAAATACATTCCTCGTGGACCGACAATACTGATGGTTATACTTTTCTCAAGATTGATGGTTTTTTGGGTGTTGAATGTCGCTTCTTTATTTCATATCATTAATATTGCTACCATAGCTTTTCAAGACGATCCAACCTTGGGAAACAGGAATAGAAGAATCGAAGGAGGTAAGATGCTAAATCCAGGAAAATAAAAAGTTATGCCTGCTTGATTTTTTCTAGATGACTTTTGTTTCAGACATCTATTGTCACATTGAGTTGAAGGTTTTCACAACATGTCGAATGCTTGTATCTAGAATCATTATTGTCATTATCAATTGGTGGGATTCTTATATTATTATTATTTTCAACGCTCTCCCGGACCCGAGAGATTATACAGGGTGACCCAGGGTTAAACCGCCGAACGTTCAGTATCGGTTTTTAGGATCAAGTCGAAATTTACACTTTTTTCTTGAAATTTTGAGTTTAATGTTGAAATTTAATCGTTTCGACTTTATTGTCGAAATTTCAACATAAAAATCTTTAATTTTAACGTGTAGAAGTGATGAAAAAAACTCTTGTGGCCCTCTTGCGCTTTCGTAGAATTGTGATATATTTCCAGCAAAACCAACAGCGGCCGTCAAGTCAAAATATATATTTTTTTATTTAGCTCTATATAGCGTGGAAAAAATGAGGAATTTCTGTCATTATCACTGAAATATGAATGTTCTACCACAGTCAAGCTATGCAGAAGAAATAATAAAATATTCCGAAATAATTACCATTTTCAATTATCGCAAAATTATAAATATTCTGGCGTACTAGTATACAAGTATGAAATTAAATTCCAAGCGCTTTTTCGAACGATATTTCTCTATATTTTGTCTTTTTATTCTTCTCTTATTCTTCTCTTTAACACATCATGATAATATTCTTCCACATGCCGCCATATCAGTGATCATATGACATGTTTCAAAATTGATTTTCAGGCCTGTCAGAAATGCACAATCGATCACCCACAATTTATTTTTTGTCCAATACTCTATAATAAAAAAACTCTTTTCCAATTTGTTACGTACTTTTTGGCGAACACCGAACACTGTATATCTGTCATTGGGTTCGAACCCCTATCTCAAGTACCGGTTCAATATAAACCACAGACCCTAAATTACATACTCCAGATATTTAATGCATGAAAAAGATTATCCTAGTCAGTCCTCTAACCAACAGAGCTATCGAAACCAATATCATAATAGATATTTATGATATAAGGATCATAATGACGATCATTATGGTACTAGCTGTGAAGATTATCAGACGGGGCATTATTTTGACATCTTCATTTTTTTCATTATAACTCAGTCCTATACAGTATGTCATTTTGACACTAAAAATGAAATCCATAATAATGTCATTATGACATGTCGGAATATAAATAGAGTTATTTCAACGTTTCAATATAAAATACAAGTCACATATAGCTAATATACAAGCAATTCGTACATGTATCGACATATGCGTAATTTAAACGGAATTCACGTGTGTGGATCTCCTATCATCGAACAAGGTTAAAGTAGATATGAGAATCAAAGTAAATCGCATCTGAATATAAATACAATGAATAGTGACATTCCGCTCATATAATACCAGTACACAAAGGAGGAATGAAAACAGATATGGCCAACTATAGACCTATATCTTTAACTTCATGCTTCTCGAAAATTTTCGAAAAAATTATTAAAAAACGATTGATGGAATATCTAGAAAAACATAAAATCATCAGCGATAGGCAATACGGATTTCAAGAAAACTGCGGAACCCAGGATGCTATAGCTTTCATCACAGGAAAAATATATGAATTCGTTGACCAAAAGAAACCATGCTTGGGTGTTTTTGTGGACCTGGCAAAAGCTTTCGACACGGTCAGTCACAAGCTTCTGCTGGAGAAACTTGAACATCTAGGTTTACGAGGAGTGACAATAAACCTTATCAAAGATTACCTTAGTGGCCGTACGCAGAAGGTTGTGCTAAAGGATACACTAAGTTCACAAAGGACGGTTACGTGTGGGGTTCCACAGGGAACAGTCCTTGGTCCTGTACTATTTTTACTTTACCTAAATAGCTTGTTGAGTCTAGATTCACTTGGCACGATTGTTTCCTTTGCCGATGATACTGTCATTCTATACACCTCCGAGTCATGGAATACAGTTAGGGAGAAAGCAGAAAAAGATCTGGAGAAAATAAAAAAATGGTTCGATTATAATTTACTAACAACTAACGTCAATAAAACAAAAATTCTAGCTTTCACTTCTTATGAAACGAACCTACCTGCATATAAAGGAATATTTTTTGATCACCAAACTGTCGAATTTGTTGAAAGTGTACGATATCTTGGCATTTATATTGATTCTTTTCTAAGATGGCATGTACAGATAGAGAACCTGAAAAAAAAAATTCGATCTTTGTTGTACAAATTTTATCAGTGTAGATACATTCTTTCCTTGGATAAATTGAAAATAATATATCACGCACTCGTCGGCTCCTTATTAAGTTATGGAATCATTGGCTGGGGGGGTGTTAGAAAGACCACACTTAGTTCATTAGAGGTAGTCCATAAAAGAGTTTTGAAGATAATAGCTTTCAAACCATCTTCATATCCTTCTGAAGAACTATTTCAAGACCTGAAAGTAATGGACCTCCGACAAATATATGCAAAAAATATACTTTTTTTCACATATAATAATAAATCCACTTACCTCATAAAAATAGATCATACACACAACACACGAAATAAAACATCAGATAATGTGCACCTCCCCAAAAGTCAAAAAGCAATTGGTCAACGAACTCTTAGTTATATTGCTCCAAGAATTTACAACCACTTACCTGCAAATATTAAAATAATTGAAACTAAATACTCCTACAGAAAACATGTTAAAGAATGGATCCTGAAAAAAAACAGAACTTTTTTCCATGCATTAATAGATTGAAAATATCAAAAACCTAACCTTAGTTTTTTCAATATATCATTAACCCCAATTTATATTTATATTGTATTTTTTATTTCTATTTGTTCCCAATGTTTCCAAGCTGTTTCTTGTGAAAACATAGGTAAATCTATTATTATATAATAATTTTTATCTTTTTTATACTCTTGTTTATTACATATCTAGTGTGTTTGACATATAAATGTATAAGTTTTAAATATTGTATTGTATTGAATACGGCAAGATTAGACTAAACACACTGCCATAGACAGTCCCTCACGGACTAATTGGCCCTGTTAGGTTTATTTATGCCAGATTTTCTCAACTATTTGTTATTATTTTTATTGAAATTATACTTCTTGTGTAAATAAACGATGATGATGATGATGATGAATTAAATTCAAGAAAAAGGTTCTTCTCGGGCAGGGATCGAACCTACGACCTCTAGATTTCTAGTCAGTGTTCTAACCAAATGCATATAGGGATAGGCGTTTGCAAGGTGTTGGTAAGTTAGAACATTAAAGTGAACTCATTCATTATCAATGATCATCAATCCAATGCTCCTTTCAGACTTTTTCTGAAATTTAATTTGAACGCCACTATTTAATGGGAACTCTGAATAGTTATTACCATTTTGGATGACATAAAATTCCCTAGTAAAATACCTGTTAACCATTATCCTAACTACCCCCTATTCTATTGTTTATCTATACCCTCAATATTTTGAATGTAATAACTCGGCATGTAATGAGTACATAACATTTTCTACGACCACATGGAAATATGACCAATTTATGCGCTTTATCGATTAAGGAAGTAGGCCGGATTGTAAAACACTTTTTCATTTCTACATGCTGAGCTGTACTGTAATGATCATTTTCCCACGACTTTCAGGAACTACTAGACTGTCATTTTTGTGATCATAAATAATATAAGATCGAAACAAATTTGTTAACGTTGTAATAATTTGACATTTCACATCAGTATTTACAAAATTCGTTTAAAAATATAAGTAATCGAAAATGAGTAGCAATAGTGAGGATGATTTGACAGTGACACCGCTAATTTTAATGTGAAGATTGATGACAATAGAATTCTATATTTTCGATAGTTGGCAGGAGGTTTCTATAGCAATGAATTTCATCATATTATTATGTGAGCTCGTAGCAGCGAGTGAAGAGTGATGGGACGTTCAGGTTTTGGATAGTGGGGGCGAGGGTTCAAATCCCACATAAACCACTTTTTTTTTCTTTTGAAATCGATTATTGTTCCATTCTCATTATAATTTTCAATGTCTTCAATTCCTTTTTTAGGTTGTATGTATTATGGGAATCATGACGGCAGGAAAGATTATGATAAAAGTGTTATTAAAAATATTACAGCTTTGTAATTGATTCAGATGATCGTAGAAAAAGTATAGTGTACAATTTGCATGAACTATTTCATACTCATTGTACAATATACTATTCTTGATGACTACTGACTTTCATTACGAATTCGTACTGAGAAAATACATCATTTTAATAATCCTTTATTAATGTGATTAGTGTATGTGTATGAACGAATCCAGAGATGTTTTTAAAATTATATTTAAATTAAAGGTTCCAAGTATTCATAATCTTCTAAATATTGTGTTAATTTCAAGTGCAAACGGTATGCCGAATTCAAGACTTTCTATGTTGATCGGCAAAAACAAACTTTGCGATTTTAATAGACAAATGGTGTCATAGACGTCTAAACAAATAATTTCTAAAGCTTTCCAAATATTTGTTCAATGTCATATTTTTAGATGATCTTGTAAAACTAAAAATTTTACCATTTAATGACTTTCTGAAGAGTTTGTGTAATTTTATTTTTCAGTAAAAAGAAAAAAGCATTTCAAGGATTTGGATAATTCCGAATCCAGGATTCGAAATTGGCAGCTTTTTTATGGCGCGGTAGGAACATCAAGGAGTACGTCAGAAATTTCAAACTATTCTTCTGAAATAGACCGGAATTCCAATAGCCGCAGCAGGAATAAAAGAAACTCTACTGTCATACCCATAGCTGGAAGTAGTCACTCCTTAGGAAGTTTGGATTCAAATATCGGCCACATTTCGCCAATCAAAGAGAGTACGAAAACTTCGTTCGATGTGAGTCTAATGGTAACAAAATAATCATTCTCTTTACAGGCAGCAGTTTCAAAACCGTATATACAGGGTGTTCCAGAATGAAGGGGTCAAACTCCGAAGGTAGAATCCTCACTTCATTTTAAGGCTGAAAGTTCCAGTAAACATATGCCCTAAAATGCGTATTAACCGAGTTACAGGGTGTTGAAAGTGACACAAAATAATATATTTTTCAGAATAACTCCATAACGGCTTAACTTTTCTTAATGAAATTTGGTATATCATTAAACAGCATTCAGATTCATATTTCAAGACAAATCATGTGTTTGTAACTCTAAACAGGGGCGTACGGCAGGTTTGGGTACCCCTATTCGCCCCTCCCCAACTTTCACGCCACTGGATTAATATCGATTTCGTCTTCTTTTTTTTAATCCCCAATATTTCCTTTACAAAAAAGAAACACGTTTAGTTTCACAAATATCAACGGTTTTCGAGATATTTGAAGTTGAATAAATGCGTGCGTATCAAAATCTTTACTATTTTTGAAAGGAATGTGAAAGTAACTATTTATAACATTATAACCAACATATTTCATACCTTGCAATGAGTATAAATTCAAATATTTCGAAAATTGTTGGCATTTACGAGGGATTTTGTTCACAAAAATTTCCCGATATTCATAACTTACATAGCCACTAACAAAATAATCACTAATGAGAATCCGTATCACATTCGCACCCATAATTCATTGGCAATCCCAATGCAAAAAATACAACTCGTCCTGCGGACTCGTATTTTTAGCATTGGGATTGCATTTCATTAATATTCCAAAAAATTACTTATAGGTTTTTAATCATACCACGAATTATATTTAGGACAACAATATATCGATTTGAAATAAAGAAAAATCGAGTCACCTGGTAATTGGTGCTTTACTTCTAGCCGTATTCAACGGAATACTCTTTTCCATGGCCTCATCTATGATACCAATGGACATTTGGCCCCAACGATCTCTCATATTGATAAATAAAGATAACTAGTCAAAACACCAAACACATACATTTGACGTTTATAATTTAAATCATTATTTTCACTTGACAGATAGTAAAACAAAAACTAAGCAGGTTTATCACCGAGAAAATACAGCGACAAGCTATATTTTCACTGTAGTTCCGATTCTATTGGCTGAATTTCAAAATTTGAAATTCACTGATTGGTTGTTAAGCAAGGAAATATATTGTCACTTATAATCTCCCTAGTGCTTGAATTATTGCCGGAAATTTTTCGAGTACATGAATTTTTTGGAAATGACCCGAGTCGCGCAGCGACTTGGGTGATTTTCTTAAAAAATTCATGTACGAGATAAATTTCCAGCAATTAATTCAAGCACGCGGGGGATTCGGTAAGAAAATTTCACACCAAAATATATTAAATTAATTGTTAATTCAACTGACTAGATTATTCTGAGAGAAAACAAATTGTAACATCAGTGGGCCATGAATGGTTTTTGTTGATATAATGACAGTTACGCGTTAGTATTAGTGGCGGTGTTTGTATGTGAGAAAGGAAAATTCATTTTGCGACATTTTCAACCTAAAATTACATTGCACATCACGCAGGAACTAAAATAGTTTTGACTGGTCCATGCGGATTATCTATTGGGAAGTGCTGTGGAAAGGAATTCTTGCAAATTTCAGCCGAGTATTCACGAAAAGATAAGTTGAATAAAATTGTTTCAAATATTAAGTTCATCAAGTCAAGCATAGATAGATTTGATTGATATACATTTTTTATTCATCGTTGAAATGCAAGTTCTCAAAATATTTTCAGACACATTCGAAATATTTAGTGAATATATAATTATGAAATATTATCTCCTTTCATATGAAAAATAACATTCCATTTGTACATAAAAGCAAAATGTTAACTATCACATGTCAAATATTTGACAGAAAAATTTCCACTTATTAATTTCGTCCAGGGTACCCAGGAGGATAAAAATTTCCGGAAATTTTTTGGGTTACCATGGCAACTAAATAAAAACCAATTTTTTGATTGGCTGAAAAAGTGAGGTGTGAAATTTTCACTAGAATTTATTTGGTTGTGGAGAAGTTATTTAAAAAATTAAATGTGAATTTCATGCTTTTGCTGATGTTTACTGTACAGCACTCGCGATAATTCGAAACATATTTTGTTTATGAAGATAAAGGGTAAATAAAAAATTGGTTTGATAGAAATTTATTGATTATAAATTTTGATGAAACGTAGATATTACCTTTCCTTCACCTGTTCTCATAATTCATTGGAAAATTTAAGTCTACTCATAATTGATAGTGAGTGATTTAGTGAACCCGAATATGTCAGAGAAGTTTAGAATAATGATCGACAGTCACTGTTTTTTCATTGTTTTTTCCTGATCTATAGATTATATATAGATTATTTATATTAGGAACTTTTGTGCTACAAGCCTCTACACCGCGACCTTTTCAGATCTATTGTGTTTGTCCTCGAGATCATTTAGAGTTCTTTGTCTAGCCCTGTCTTCTTTACGAGACTCCACAGGCTAGTTTTTAGAACTCCCTGATCTAGCTCTACCAGCACTTAAAAATGTGGAAAACTTGAAATTGTTCAACACTTTGTTTATAAAATATTGAGTAATATTTCCAAAAACAAAAAGCATATCAGTGTCAGAGATCACCAACAGGGGTTTCCCAATTCAACATATGAGGAACCGTTCGAGATACACCTATAGAAGTCCATGGACGATTCGTTATCATTGAAAGTTGACATTTCCTAAAATCAGCCAAACCAATTCTAACTATAGGCGTGCATGTGAAACAAGAAGGGGCCAATATTTCCGTAACTGTAACATTTAAATGCTTGAATATAGAAATTTGAAAAAAATTCCAACGGTTTCGGACGTCGAAAATTACTCGACAATATATTTCCTTGTTTAACAACCAATCAGTGGATTTCAAATTTTAAAATTCAGCCAATAGAATCGGAACTACAGTGAAAATATATAGCTTGTTGTTGTATTTTCACGGTGATAAACCTGCTTAGTTTTTGTTTTACTATCTGTCAAGTGAAAATAATGATTTAAATTATAAACGTCAAATTTATGTGTTTTGACTAGTTATCTTTATTTATCAATATGAGCAAGAAAATACAGCTTTGGGATTGCAATTCATTAATATTCCAAACAATTATCGGTAATAATCATACCACTTATTATATTACCCCTGAAAATAATTTCGGTCAGAGGGAAAAAAAAACTCTAAAACAATGAATTCGGAAAAATCCGTCACAATAGTGAAATTAACAAAAAATTCTGACCCGTTCTTTCTAAAAAAGCTCGCGAACATGAAATTGCAAAAATCTGTAAAAATAGTTAAATCAGACCGCCTAGTAATTTAATTTCAAAATATTTCACTCCTTTCCCGCGAAGGCTAGGTAGAGAAAATTCAGTGGTTGCGAACGTGGAAAATTACGAGGAAAAAATCAAAAAATGTTGGGGAAACTCGCGAAAATAAAATCTGAAGAATCCGTAAAAATAGTGAAATTAACCGAATTGTCTAATTACTCCATTTAAAATAATTGTACCACTCTTGCCACCTGTAGGATATATATGAAGAAACCTGCATTGTTCACAATAAGCTTGTCAAGAGAGAAACAAGATATTCTGCCCTACCAGGACGACGCTTAATGCCATAATCCTATAGAATAGAAATTATTGGGCCAAAAATCCATCAGAAATAACTACTTTCCTGGCTAATACCACAACGAACGTTGAATTACATCCAATGAATTTCCGTGAAGAGTTCCTACAAGGATGTCTCCGCAATTGCTAGTTGCATGGAAATGTTCATTGAAACATTTGGATACTGATGATGGCAAGAACCCATAAATCGATCTATAAGTGGTCCAAATGTTTCAATGAACATTTCTATGCAAGTAGCAATTGCGGAGACATCCTTGTAGGACTCTGCACGGAAATTCATTGGATGTAATTCAACGTTCGTCGTGGTATTAACCAGGAAAGTAGTTGTGGCAATAAGCGTCGTCATGGTATGGCAGGACATCTTGTTTCTCTGTAGGATATATGCCGAGGAATTCGGAATATTTCGAAGGTTTCGGACGTCCAAAATTACGAAAAATTTATTTTCATACACTAAATATGAATAAATATATTTATATTTCAGTTCAATATTTTGTAGAAATACTCTCGTTTCAGGAACATTCGCACTACACCAGATTCCCAGATGTCGCCGAAGGCATAGAAACCAAAAATTTTAGGAAAGCCAGTGTTGATTCCCTCAGGGGTCAGTTGCCCTGGTCCTATACAGAACCTCCCAATGCAGAAGCAAACGGGTATTTCGATATGGTAACGGGAACTGGTCCACTGAGGAATAATGGAGATAAAATGAAGAATAATACAGCGAGTGAGTTCTGCTTTTTCAAGAGAATATTTTTATAGGTTGAAAGAATTTTTTCGTCAAGAGCGAACGAGATTTGGCTTCTTGTCTAATATTGAGTTGCCAGGTACTCGGTTGCATAGTATTACCTTCAGTAGTACAAAATTGTTAAAAAATAAAATTGATAGGGAAACATTTTTCTTTTGCAGATGATACTGTACTTTATTATTCAGCCAGAGATAAAAAAAATTAGAACACAATATCGAAAAAGATATTCTTTTGTTTGAAAAATGGATAGATGGAATGAATTTAACTATTAACTTAGAAAAAACTGTATACATGATCTTCAAACAAAAAAATATAGACCAAATTAAATTGAATGTAAAAATAAAGAATAAAATATTGAAGTTGAAGAACACAAATATCTAGGCCTATTGATTGATAAGAATTTAAATTTTGAATCTCATGTGAATAAAATAAAAAAATCAATTATTGCTTTAGTTGGAGCAATAAAAAGAATCGATTTTTTAGATTTTCAGATTCAAAATTTCATTTATAATGCCCATATTGTTTCTCATATTCGATATCTAAGTAATAACAATTAGGCCATCTTGCAGTAAAAATCAAAAAGACATAATATATCGTTTAATGAATAAAGCAACAAAAGTAATATTTAAAAAACCATGGGAAACACCATCCATAGAATTATACAAAGATACTAACCATTTTACATTAGAAAAATTAATAAAATTTGAAAATCCAAATTTGTATACAAGCTAACAAATAATTTGCAAAAGAGTAACAGTCATTTGACAAAAAATCGAAACTACATGACTATAATATCAGAAATGCTAATAACTTTCATTTAAATAGTATTCATTCAAATAAAGGCAAAAATAATCCTATATCGAGTTCTATAGAAACTTACAATAAACTTACTGATGATATAAAAAAATCGAAGTCTATTCATATTTTCTTGAAAAAACTCATAGAAAATTTGCTATTACATTGATGTTCATCAATCTATTCATATGTTAAATTTTTTAAGATTTGTTAATTTTTATCAATTTTGAAATTCTAAAAACTTATATTCAAATATGTTCAATGCATTGTCTTCCTTATACCAGAACTTGTTCTGTTTGGAAGGTGTATTATCAATAAAAAAAAAAATTAACGTCTTGATACCACTATCTCTATTTTAATAAACCATAATAACATAAGTTTTTTGTTGCAGGTACGGCATTGTGATCAAATCACCACGACTGAATATGATGGAATATATAGTTTTCTGTTTTTTATGTTTTTATAGTAAAATACCGAAATTTCACAAATAATGTTTATTTTTTCTTAATTATATCACTAACATATTTAGCTCAAACTTGGTAATACTTTTTTCTACAAACGGGCGCAAGGTAGTACTTTTCTGCATACATCTGCGTTCGCAAAGTTACACTTTTCCGCACGCCGTGCCGATAATTTTTTTTTTTTCTACCACTGTCAAAAAACTCCACTTTCTTGTGTGGTTTGTGTGCGTAAAGTATTACAATGTTTCACTATCAACATACGACAAAGGGAACTTTTTTTAACGTCTGTTGCTAGGCAACCGACAGTTTCATGCAACAACAGTGACAGATCCGAATAATAACGAAATCCTGTCATAAAGCCAGTTATCATTTTCTTTGGCAACTAATTACCTATAAATATCTGATATACAAATATTTCACCAATAATATTCTTAGCATTCTTACTATTGAATACGTATTATAAAAATTCCAAACTCTCGCGGCGAACATATTAAAAATAATAGCATATACTTCTAAGGAACTATTGGACCTAATATACACTAGGTAATCCAATGTAGCTATGGCTGTTTGGCCGTCAGAAACTAGTTGACAAGTAGAAATGAAAAGTGATGAAGATTGAACGGAGAAAATCGTGGATAGTGCAAATACGAGATTTCCTTGACGTAGTCCAAAGAAAGAAAAAGGTATTCGTTGCTTCACGGGGATTGTTTATTTATTTTGACTTAGCAAGCCACACTACCTACGCGCCACCAAGACCACCTCATTGTGAAGATGGTAAAAATGCTTTCCTGTTGTATTATACTTCGAACATGACGGACCAACAAAAGTGACCCAGGTAGCCAGGTTACGTCTGTATGACGTGGTTTTTACGTCAGTGTTTACGTCTTCATCACCTTTTCAATTGACGTATAAATCACGTTAAAATGCCGTCACAATGTCATTTCTACGTTAGAACTGACGAATATTTACATTCAAATTGTCAAAACAATGTAAAGTTCACGTCAAAATAACGTGAAAATCTCTTCAAAAGATCGTATAATTCCCCTCCATAATTTTGAAAAATTATTTTGAAATTATTGGAATTGGATATTTTTTTAAAGGAATATGAAACTAAAAAACCTACACAATGACTAACCGAATGTTAATGGCGGCGGACCTCTTGAAAATTTGATTTTTTTTGGAATAGTGGGTCAACAAACAGCCATAGAGCATTGTTAAAATTGCTTTTATAATTAGGAAAAAACAAGTAATATTTTATAAATCTGAAATAAAACAAATGAATGATTTCTTATTGTCAATAAATGCAATTGACATTAAAAAATCAAAATTAGAACACAATAACCTACTTTTATCGAATCGTGGGAAAAGCGCTAATAATATAAACATTTCACATATTCCACAATATAATTATTATTTTCCAGGTCGATTCGAACCAAATGATTTATGTCCTGAATCAATGCGGCACTAAATACATCTACACCAAGTTAAGAGCATACCAGTCGAATACGCTATTAGAGTCTGCAGCTGAGCTGAGTATCACACTTTCATGGCAATCAACAGTAACATTTTACCTGTACAAAATATTAACTGAAGTAGCAAACTAACACCCCAAACACACTCAGCACCTTCATGAAGCACTAAAACCCAGTAAAACGCTAAAACAGTGGCCAAATTACCCGAAGGCAAAAGGAGAAATGAAAATTTATCGGAATTATCCCCAACATACAACATGGTGACCATGGCGTCATAAACGAACGAGCCACTGTAAAGGCGGGAAATTTAAAATGACAAGAACGTTATAAAGGTTATTCATTCAAAATTGTTAGTAAGATCACTAACCGACGGATCTCCCACCGATATCTCAACAAAAGTTTCTAGGTTTTTTTTCTTACATATTTTTCACCTTTTCAAATAAACATACCTACATAGTTGTAATAATATGTATATGAGGACAAAACTTCCATTCATTTATTCGGGTGAAATATATTGACTGAATTCAAACTCGTGAGCGATATTTGTCAACTCGTTTAATTCCGGTTTCCGGTTTTTTACTTCATTTTGTATGTGCCATGGAGTGACGTCTCAATGACGTCAATTGATTACATCTATCGATACATATGTCAGAATGAGGTGATCGAATGACGTCGTGATGACGTAATTTCAACTGACGTCATTAATTAGTGATGTCAAAATCACGTCATTTTCCTACTATGACGTACCTGACTAGAAAATCACCTTAAATCAACGTCATTATGACGTACGCTGGCTGCCTGGGGATTTATCATCAGTATCATTCTGGTTGGGGGGACAATTCAAAAACTTACCATGGAATATATTCCATAGTCCAGGGGGGTTGATAAGGGGGTGGATTCTTCCTTGAGTCATTTCAGTTTTACTTTCTTTGTAGTAGTTATGGTCAATTCGTAATAATTATATAATTTTTTTTATGTGATACAGCAGTTGTAACATTGAAACTGTCACCCTGTATATGGAAACTATATACTGTTGGTAATGATGTGAATCCCCTTGTAGTTGATAAAAACCTATATATTTTTAAAAAATGGGCAAATTCTAGCCGTTTGTTTTCCAGTGTCAATTGAGTGAAAATAATGTTATTGATATGTATCTATTTTTATAAACGTTGTCTTGCCATGCTGCAATGCAATACACTTTGTGAGATATTATTTTCTATTCGAATAGAGTGGCTCATTGATGAGAACATTTCTGAGAAATTTTTAATTTTGACGAAGTACCTAGAGCACAAAAATCAAATCAATGAAACCAGATGAAACACTGTAGCTCGAAAACTGGTCATAGGATCGATCTGTGATTTTGACTTCAATCACATAATTCGTTCCAAATTTCAATCAGGACTTCATTATGATTGAAATTAGGAATAGGTCCCAAACTTTACCTATTGCAACCCGATGTAATTCGAAACGATCACTGCTTGGATATATAATTCAGGAAGCAGTGCTTATCAAGAAAAACCTGTTCACACTGGATTGGTGCTGAAGATCCCTAACCAAATATATCAAAATATACTGTGTGTCCTATAAAAAAAAATCACCAAAGGTAATTCAGCTCGAAAACGGATAATTCTAAGATTCAAAAATTGATTCATGGAAAAAATAAAAAAAATATCGACCTATCCGAGGATTTTTCCAAAGTATTTTCATATTCGAAAATAACGAATGTATTCCATACTTTATGGGCGCACTGTATATGACACTTTTAAAAAAAATTCATATTAGTCATATTCTTATAAACTGAGGTGATGATGGTATCGGAAATAAGACTTACTTACTCATTTTATTTATCAGTTTGGGATTAAGATAAAATAAAAATACTGAAAGTATATACGCAGATCTGACTAATCTAGTCTCGAAAAAATTGTGAAAAATGGTGGTTTCTCCAGCACAAAGAACCTTAGGAAAAATAGCGGGGACCTTAGGAATGGTAATACATTTCATTCAGTTACTCAAAGTTCTTTGAATTAGCGGCGAGTTTGGAAACGTTATTATTATTATCATCAGTAAAATCGTGTTTTTCCAAGAAAGACGACTATATATATAGACTTAAAAAACAAAACCCTATCTTCATACAAAATTTCTTCCAAATCGATTGAGCCGTTTTCGAGATATCAAACTGTGCGTTTTGTTTACGAAAACTGTTCGATTTATTTACGAAAACTGTTCGATTTAGTTACCGAGGCTGTGTGTCGTGTTTATGCCTATTTTCTACACTGGACGTAGGTAAAACAAAACCGAAAGTGGTAATAACTATTTTTGTACATTGAGATAAAGCTGATGAGTTGACACGAGAAAATTCCCGGAAAAATTAGTAACCAAATACTTGGATCCCTGTTCAATAAACGAAAAATGTTCAATAATTCTGTAGGTTCTTCATACTGAACACTATAACCTAATGTATTACTTTTCAGATTCAAGGTTTAGCTTGGTCTGGAATGTCCTTAACATGTATAATTGTGCACAACTTGTCGCATACACTGGACCCGCCTTCATCGTTCACCGAATATCTCAATGAACTAATATACGTTTTATACCTAAAAGGTAAGTGTTTACACTATTTTGATAGAATTAAACATATGGCATGTCATAATGACATAACTTAGTCATTTTTTTTACTTGGTGCCCCTTTTCATTTATTTAAAGCACGCCACAGCGTGTGCAAATCGAACTTTCAAAAAAGGGCGTTTTTTAAAGTTACCATGGATACATCAACCACTCGAGAACAGTGAAATCTGAATGACTGTTATAATTATTGATCTGACAGGAGTACCTTGTAACGTCAAATGAAATATTACAAACAAATGCAAAACTTTTAGTCACATCATGAATTCAACCATTTTACATTATAAGTTCTTATTTCCATCACTTGTAATAATGAAACCAGTATTTATGATTTCATAGTGCACCAATTGAAAAAAATAACGTAAAGTATTCGTGGATAACTGATCTTTCGAACACTTGCTCTATTTCAAGCAAATTCGCGTGTGTTGAAAGACCTTTTTATCCACTTATACTTTAATATACTATTTTTTTTCCTTGGTGTGTTGGCATCGTGTTGGCATCGACTGCTACAGTCATTAGCCATGTGTTCTGGATAGGTTTTGTTACTAACTCTATACGCCACCTTAGGAGCAGCACTGTTAATTATTAACGCAACAGTGAATCGTGGACGATTATCCCCAGCCAGCAACAAGATTCAATCACTCAGATTCACATCTGAGAAACTCAAAAAATCTTGCCCTGCCTGGGGATCGAGCCAGCGACCTTTCGATCACGAAACCCCGGTGCTAACACAGCACCAATCCCCTCCCCACTTAATGTTATTACGATTAGTATTATATGGAACTTCATTATGGTTCTAGGACCATAATGAAATTCACAACGTCTCAGTAACCACTATAATGCATATATCTCGTAGTTAATAGATATATGCTAATGCATATATCTCGTAGTTAATAGATATATGCTATAATGAGATTCTCTGAAATCGCGTAGTGGTGGTATTGATAAATGTACACATCTCAAATGTGTATTCGTCGAATGTGATTGGCTACTCATGTCTAACAGTCATGTCATCAAGTTTGGCAATCATGAATGCAAGGCGGAAATTCAGTTGGAATTAACGGTACTCTTGGATTGAGCACGTTTTCGCCTTTGAACTTTCCTTGAACGTTGTTTATCAACTTCTTACCAGCGAGTGTTGTTCCATTGCATAGTTTCGATTGATTCAGTTTGCATAACATAATTATCACCGAGACAACCTTGAGCTGTAATTTCTGTGGCGGCATTCCCGGCAAATCTGATGAATTAAGGAATCCAGTTGGATAATTGACATTTGAATCGGCAATGGAATCGATGGACCTAAATGAATATCTTTGACCATCAATTTGACTCTGAATTTTTATGTTCGAATCATTCTCCACAAATTCAATGTTTTCAAGCAAGCATTTATTTTATTTTGATCTGGAAATTAGTGGCAGCGTTTTGCAAAAATCTTCATCCAGTAGAATTATCGCCCCTTCGAAGTTCTGATGACATTTTCTTCCATACAAACCTTGTCCCGGTAGTTAAAAACACAACAAAAAAAAAAGATTCAGCCAAATAGGTGCAGCCGAATCTGAAGTTATGCGCTTACAAAATTCGGCAATTGATTTTTATTTATACAGATTAGCATCTGTGTGCTTCCAAATAGGTGATTGGGTGCTTCCTTAATGATATATTTTCAATAAATTCAAAATTTCTGTTGGTTTAGATTTATCTTTTAATAAAATGTTTTGCAATTTAGGACAATGCTCTTTTGAAATATAATCAATTTGTCACGGATAATTCAGACCTGGCGCCATCTAGGTGGAGAAGAGCGAAATGATAATAGTGGCATACAGCCTTCAGAAATCCAAAAAGAATATTATTCCCTACCCACTTTCCCTTGCCTCTCAGAATGTTCTCTGAGCATTACAGAATTTTTGGTTTCGCTGAAACAGACAAAAAAACAATTTTTCGAATACCACCATGGTTCAGTTTTCTCGGAATAAACTGCACTGTAAAATTGCTAGTCCAAATGACGGATAATTATATTATCTCTTGTCAGTTTGCCTTCGTAATTTTTCAAAATAATCAATATTGCAAAAAAATCATCTGTGCGCTTTCTCATGATGAACGCATCGAAACAAGTTTTTCATTCTATATTGGCTACTAGTGAAAGATGTCATATTGAAGTTATTATTATTTTAGATTTTCCAGGTGACCCTAACAATTTCATAATACGACCACGTGATTTTACGATTCTTATGTGGTTTTATCTTCTACTTAGTGCTGGATGGTTTGCAGGATCCATCGACCAATATATGGGTGAGTAAAAGGAAAATTTGTTCGTTATTACACTCTAACCATCCCCGTCAAATATTTTAACTGAATGAAAATATTCGAAATCATCCTAACTATGGGTTAAACCTAAACTATTTATATCTTCACTCCAAGAAAAAAGATGCATTAAACATAATAATTAATAAAATACACGCAACAAAGTTTTCATCGATAATAAAAATTAGAATTTTCAATAAAAAAAAAAGAAAAATCACTTGCTCCAACTTTGGTTTGAACTCGCGACCTTACGACTATGAAACAAATAAATAAAAAGATGTTTTTTCAGTGTAAAAATTCAAAAATCATATTCTTTAACGTAGGTATCTATTCGCATTATAACCCTTATCTTCATTACCCATGGAGGGGTCAGGGGACGACAGGAAGACGGACGCAGGGTAACTACTCTTCTGCCCTCTTATCAGAAGAGCAATGGGTACCTAGGGCCCCTGTGAGAGGGGCTTATTGATTAGAATCTTATTATGCAGGATTTGTTGCGAACCTCCGACTATCAGCAGGTAGGTGCGTTTTTCCACAGCACCAGCCCGCTGGATAGCCAGATTTAAGTACTGGTGAGAACTCAGACGTTTGTCCAGTTGATCTTTCAAGTATCTCACAGTGTTAGCGACCTGAACTTCCGATAAACTATATATTTTTTCGTGAAGTTGATCATCTCCCTTAGAGAGAGAATTATTTTGGTTATCAAATTTGGCAAATTATCCGATTATCGTGGAGAAAACAATTTTTTTTGCATTTTGACTGATGATGTGCTATTTTACTAAATTCAAAATCGTTTAATAAAGTGACATTTTACCTCATAGTACTGTTACTTTACTGCATAGTATGTCACTGTCAATAAAATACAGTTTGATAATAGATATTTACGACATAAATGTCGTAAAGATTCATATTACGATATGATATGGAACATTTGTGATAACCCATCGATTATCGTAATATGCATTTATGACACAAATATTGTACAATATTTTACCTACTATCAATAATGTTAATTATTTACTCCAAATTAGTCAATATTCCTTAAATTAATGATATTAGAATCATACAACAAGCAAGCGTTGTGCCCATTGTTGATTTATTTTGCGAACTGTCCACTTTGACACGTTCATTCCAATTTAGTAAAATTTCATCGACATTAGTTCAGACCATTAGAGAATAGATTCAGATATAGAATCCACTACAAATTAAAAAATCAAACCTTATTACCTGATAAATCCTGGGATATATACTCAAATTTATAATAAATTAGTTCTTGTTAATCGACTTTCATTTAAAAAGAGCAACAAATGAATTTTACTTTACCGCACTAGTGCGGTAAAGTATCTCATTACGAAACTCATCAGTATCGAATTGACTGACATTACATATTGATAGTAGGTAAAAAATACAACAAACCGCGTCAAGTTACTAGGTTACAGAAATTCTACACAGGTACCTACTATGAATTTCCCCAAATTTATAACTTTGTAATGCTTTTATATCTATGATTATTTGTTTATAATTATTAACACAAAATGTGAAAAAATAGTATAAACCTAGTAAAAAAGTAGTTTGACTATACTTAGCTTTTAAGTTACTCACTCGTTGTGTCTCTTAATTGAGAAGATTATAAATCCATAAGCGGCCGAGTTTCCATGTGCCCACCAAAGTTTAATAGTTATTTAACGAACAAGTGTATTAATAAGGGCGATTAACAATCGAAATATTTTAACGCGCTCGCTTCGCTCACGTGTTAATGTTTGAGATTGTTAATTCCTTTTTATATAAACTCAAAGATAGTTTAATTTTCCTTCGGGGTAGTTTTTTTTTTCAAATTGAAATTAAAAAAAAGAGCAAAAAAAAATTGACCTTGTGTGGGTTTGAACTATCGACCTCAGTATCTCCTCTCAGCTGTCTGACTGCATTTACCATTACGCCACGAGACTTCTTTTATTTTTGATGACAACTACTGGTGTATTGAAGAGTCTCTCAAATTTTATTTCAGAATTGACAAAAATAATGACAGATAGTACTAACCAATATAAAATGTATTAGAGCAATGTATGTTGGGTTGCATATAAGCAAATTGTTGATTAATAGAAAATCATTCATTAACAGGGGTCATTAATCAACGATTTTTACTGCGTTAAAATACATCATAAATGAACGGTCGACGGAAATAAAATAGGTATTAAAAGTGAAAGGAAATCGACAGAAGCCTAGAATCAATAACAAGCGTCTAGCCGTACCAATTCTGCTTTTTTTCCCGCAGTTCCGCATGCGCACAACTCGAATTAAAATAATGTAATTGACCAAGTCGGTGGTCATTTAATGGCGGATGACAAAACAAGAAGGCAATCTGAGTTGAAACTGCGCGAATTTGTTTTTTCGCTCGCAATTGACACACATACCTAACCTGAGCAAGCTAACCTAGCTTGCGAGTCAGTCGAAAATGCGTGAATTAATTTGCATGCAAACCAAGTTGAAAATGGGTAAATTACTAGCCATACCTGACTTGACTACCCTTCCCTAGACCTAGTAACAATACAAAATTGTTACGAAATAACGACTATATATCCAAAATTTAGAAAGAACAGGCGTGGAGCAGCCCCGCTTCGGGATCAAAAGTCGAATGGTACGGCTAGACGCTTTTGAATCAATGTATTCAGTGCGGGTTATTTAGTATGATTCACACTTGATTGCAACAAAAAAGTCTACGTAGCAATACTTGCTTGGTTTCGCATTTATTTATTATAGAAAAAAATATGAAATTTCAGCTTGTGCCTACAATAAGAAGCGACAATCCACTTTGATGATAATATGGGGTGCTCTCACACTAGTCATATCTCTGATTGACCTGGTTTTCACCTGCCTCTTGTTCAGAGATTACAAACATTGTGGTGACATATGGGTAGGATATGCGGATGCTGCTCCCTGTTATTTAGCAGTTGGAGTAGTTATGACTCTCTCCGCCAGAGGATACACGCTCTGGGTGCTGAATGTGGTATTTGCTTCCACCATGCTTTGGAATGCCTGGAACGTAAGATAAGAATTGCAATTTATTTATTTTTCTACAACTCTCAAAAAAGTCCACTTTTTTGTGTGGTTTGTGTGCGTAAAGTATTACAATATTTCACTATCAACATACGATTTCATTATTAAACGGAAAAGCGTAAAAAATGCACTTTTTTTAAAGGCTGTTGCCAGGCAACCGATAGTTTCATGTAATTTCATGCAACAACAGTGACAGATCCGAATAATAACGAAATCCTGTCATAAAGCCAGTTCTCATTTTCTTTGGCAACTAATAACCTATAAATATCTGATATACAAATGTTTCACCAATAATATTCTTAGCATTCTTACTACTAAATAAGTATTATCTTAATTCCAAACTATCGCGGCGAATATATTCAAAATAATAGCATATACCTCTAAGAAACTATTGGACCTAATCTACACTAAGTAATCCAAGGTGGCTATGGCTGTTTGGCCGTCAGAAACTAGTTGACAACAATAATTAATGAAATTTGTGAAATTGGGCATCTATCCAGATAACGAATTCTTAATAACTATAAATTTAATTTAAGTAGAAATGAAAAGTGATGAAGATTGAACGGAGAAAATCGTGGATAGTGCAAATATGAGATATCCTTGACAAAGTTCAAAGAAAGAAAAAGGTACTTATTTGTTGCTTCACGAGGATTGTTTATTTATTTTGAATACAAATCTAAGAAAATGAAAAGTTACTTTGATGGACTATTCGCTTCAAATTTTAAATTTTGCGGGATAGTGTGAAGAGAAAGGGTATTTTGACTCTATCGAAATTATTCGTTTCATTTGTTTGAAACTCAACTCTCCGGCATACTCTTCGAACTTTGTTCGAATAATGAATCAAAAAAAATATGCCAAATTCATTTCATATTTGCAAAAAATATGAAATGGTTATTTTTTTTGACAGTTGTAGAAAAAATTCTGTATGAAACTCGTGAGTAAAGTGTTTTTTTTCTCATAGGAATGTCAACATTTCCTACTCGTAAAAAAAGTATCACTTTACTCACTTGATACATAAATTAATATTTTCTATACTCAACATGGTAGGATACATGCGTAAGTCCTTATTATATTACCCCAACTAACTATAAAGGAAAATTATACCAAACAGAAGGTTGAAGAGACTGTACTAATCACCATCGAATTAGTTATGTCGTTTCGACATTAGGACATTTGAGTCATGAATTATGGAAAGATTTATGTATCGTTCTGGGGCGTCCTAGTGATTTTTTCACTTTTCCGTTGTAGGCAAACTCGGAAAACCTAAGAGGCTATATTATTTTCACACTTTTCCGCACGATTTTTTCATAAAAACCTGTTTATTAAAAACCTTTTTTCATTAATAAGATGGACAAAAACACTATCAGTGTGGCGTGCAAATTGAATAAAAAAAAACACTCAGACACATTTTCAGTACCTAACTATATATATATGGAGATCGCAAAAATATAGCATATCTATCAATTATAAACAAATAGCCAGCTAACCATGCGATATAAGAAACATAAAAATGATTGAAAACGCCAAACTAAACTACCGAATTCAAACGATCAGGCGTAGAAGAAGAGGCGGGAAGCCGTTTACGTCAGTGCGCGAGTGATTCTGATTGGTCACTTTCGGCCATGTCTGCACCATCCCAAATATCAGCCAATCATATTACAAGAAGACAATGACGTCAGAGCCGGGAAGCGTTTGAATTTACACATAATGAGATCACGTTTTCAATACTGAATAATAAATCAATTTTTTAAAATTTAGGGTGGATAAATGATTTAGACTATTTTATATACTGGCTTCCATGATGGTATGTGAAAAAGAGTGCATATTTCAAGATGCGGAAAATGCTAATTCCAATATTTTCTTCTTAATTATATTTTAAATAAATAATGAATATGACACTAAGATAAACACGATTCGATTTCTTCATATTTTATTAAACTCTCGCGCGATAGGTTTAGCTACAGTGTAGCTTTCTCAAGCGATTAGTATAACCAATCCAAAAATTGTGAATACATTACAGATGATTGAAATTAGATAACAAAAAAACAAAGTAACGAAGTTGCCATCGAGCAATAATGATGTCTATACGACTATATAAAATTACATAATATACTAGATGATGAGCGATGAAAAGGGTTTGATAAATAAGATGAAAAGAAGGACAAAATAATTAAATACTGAATTAATATTTCTTTTTAGATTATCAAGGATGATCATATCACAGGTGGAGACTAGTGAGTATTTAAGTGAAAATTGTCAAGCTGTGTGCACGTTCCAATGTAATTGGATGAAGAAAAGGTTTGTATTTCGTGCAGAAATTTATTTATAAAATCATAGCAAAGCGCTTTCGACTATAAAGTCATCATCAGTGCGTACCTGTAAGTAAGTGACATGAAATAGAATTTAGGAAATTTTAATAATGAGAATTTTGAAAATTGAAAAATTACCTACTCGACGGGTGTACAAGAGCCAGACCATAAAAATAGCATGTGTCCAGAGGACCATGTAAATATTTTAAAACAGGACATCATATGAATAACATTTAAAAAAATCGTTATTCCAGGATTAACCTAGATAAAAGTTTCAACAGACAGAGTAACACATATCTGCTGTCACTCTCGACTTTCCCTTCAATTATCAGAACATAAACTATTGCTTTCAATTTGAAACTTATAATTTCAACTTCAGGTTCTGTTTTTCTTGAACTTGGGTTTTTCATGTGCCGTGTCAAGTTCTCATTAGACTTCCGCCTGGTTCAGCAATTTCGTTGGTTTTAATTAATAGAACTACTGAATTGAGTAAATAAGAAACATTATAAATTTTTAAATCTTTTCTGTTTGTAGTTCCTCTTGGTTTTGGGTTACCTTTTTGGCGCTTTGGGGATTGGTCAGGTTCTCATTAGACCTGTCCCTTGATCCTGAGCATAGGATTGGTTTCACAAATTCTCAAGAGACTGTGTCTTAAGCCTGGTTCTGTGCACATCGGGTTGAAGTTCTCATTAGACTCACGGTTTGTCATATTTCCTTGGGTTAAGATCAACAGAACTATAAATAGATTTACAGATCAATTTTTGAAAATTTCTTTAAAAAAAATTCTGGTATAGGTTCATCATTTTGGTTACCCTCTTAGTTACTTTTGAGATTGGGAAAGTTCTCATCAGACTTATCTTACGATCTTAAGTTCCAATCTGGTTTCCCAGGATGCTGAACTAATAATTATGTTTGTTCCTGTGGTAAACTTAGGGCTGACGTTTTAAAGTTTATAAGTTCTCATTAGACTAAGGATATGTTCCAAAAGTAACCAGTTGCTAACCGCTACTAACCAGAAATTTGACAGCGGTTATCTGAAAAATTTATAATTACTGGTTACTTTCGGAACACTTTGGTGATTCTGTTGTGATTACTGATTGGTGTGTCTGGTGACAAAAAATTACATTTAACAGCACAACGCATAAATACATGAGGCAGCCATTAGACTGTCCAGCGTTCCCAATTCTTCCTGGCAATAACCACAAAAGCACATATCTTCAGTCAGAAAAATCGCAATTAATGATAAGTATATACAGTTAATAGAAAAAGTACCATAGTGAAATACTGCAATAGCAATCCATAAATTTGTGGAAAGATAGGAGATGGGACAATTACAATTCACAATCAGTCTCATCTCATCTCAAAATCTCAAATAAAACAACAAAATGAACAGTTTTAAGTTTTACGGTTGTCAGTTGTCACTTTTGTCAATCTCACCGCAAAGGAAGTGTTGGTTAGTAAATTGACGTTTGGTTCACCAGCTTTCAGGCAACCGTGTTTCAAATATCACCACTTTTTCAGGATCACCGAACTAGCGGTGATTTTCGGAACATCAAACCGCATTTTCGGTGACTTTTGGAACATATCCTAAACAATTTTTGTAACTTTGGTTCTGTCAACTTGAAACATTTTCATGATCAAATCACAAAATTTGACTGATTTGTCATTTATCAATTTTCATAACGCAGATCATTATTTCTAAAGATTTTGTTCTATGCCATACTTCATTGTCATTGTCAACTTTTGACACAATGTCAATTTTCATTTATTTAGTTAGACATTAGACTAAGCTTCAGCAAACATGTGTTACTCTGTCTGTTGAAACTTTTATCTAGGTTATCCTGGAATAAGGATTTTTAAAATGTTATTCATATGATGCCCTGTTTTTAAATATTTACATGGTCCCCTGGACACATGATATTTTTATGGTCTAGCTCTTGTACACCTGACGAGTAAGTAATTTTTCAATTTTCAAAATTCTCATTATTCAAATTTGAGGTACGCACTGATGATGACTTTATAGTCGAAAGCGCTTTGCAATTATTTTATAAATAAATTTCTGCACGAAATACAAACCTTTTCTTCATCCAATTAGTGAGTATTTGTTTTTTTTTATATTTCAAATTAACATCATTAATTTGGTTTCTTTTTCTCATTTGCAGCAACTTTTCGATCCCCAGAGCCAAATTGCCATCTTCTTCGCCGTTCAATACTTTGGAACACTCAAATTTCAACACACCAAAGAAAGAAATTTCTACTCCAAAAATATTTCCATTATATCCGAATAGAGGAAATCGCTTCATTTACTGAACGCAACATTGATCGCTAATAGAAAGATACTTTCATGCGGTTCTTCTTGATATTTATGTCTCACTTATCTCAGTATTATTCGATGAGATTGAATATTTTTTATGGCACAGTAATGAAGGCTGATTCAAATCAATCGTCTTTTCACCACATCTATGTACTATCTACGTACTATCCACTATTTATACCTTAATAAATAAATGTTGAAATTGTTCATATGTGGAAGATTTCGAACCACCTGTATAGCAGGTAATTCAAATTAGAGGAGGCCATTGAGAATTTGGGAACTATTATAAAATAATAGAAAAAATTATTTATAATAAATTATTACATATTTTGCTTGAATATAATCAAATTAGTGAACTTCAAACAGTTTTTTGTTTTTTGTCCAGGTGAGTCGACCAATGGTGCTACTTCTATTTTTTTAATATACTATTTTTACAATGGCATCAATTATTCAAAGCATTCGACTCTATAAATGCGGATATACTTGTTGATAAATTGTATGCAGTAATAAGGCTGATTCATATATATGGGTGCCCACGGATGATTTATGAAGGACGTGTAATTTTCAAGCGTATGCGTTTTTAACCAGTGCATATGCCTGAAAACTGCAAGACCAATTAGATACATACCTTTCACTTGCGTTTCTATCACAAGATCATATTTTCACGGAAATATTCAGACTTGGCGCCATCTAGGTGGAGAAGAGCGAAATGATAACAGCGGCATGAGTGATCACGCCACCTATGGACGGAGAACGGTGGCTTAAGCCTAGAAACGCCCGGAAGGATGGCAAAGTTCTTGAAAGATCTGGAACCATCTTGGCCGGAAGTCGCACGCTATCCTCCAGTTGTTAAATCATACTGGGTCCAATGGAATTCCCTTACGTTCGAAAATGGGGTCTTGAAACGTGTGTTGGAGTCCGAGGATGGCGGAGAGGAGAGACGCCAGACAGTGGTACCCAAATCCAGGAGACAGGAAGTGCTCCGAGAAATGCATGACGGTATCACCGGTGGACATATGGGAGTGACGAAGATTCTGCAGAAATTGAGACAACGGTTCCATTGAATCTATTGGGCTAATTGTCAAGCTGATGTTAAGAAATGGTGTAGGAAGTGTGCCGTATGCGCTGCCAGCAATGGGCCTCGAACTAGACCTACGGCCCCGATGCCTCAGTATAACGTAGGCAGCCAATTTGAAAGGATTGCAATAGATATCGCTGGCCCGTTTCCCGAATCTGATCATGGAAACAAATACATCCTTGTGGCAATGGATTATTTCAGAAAATGGGCAGAAGCCTACGCCCTATCCAATCAGGAAGCCATTACCGTCGCAGATGTCTTGGTCAAGGAGTGAATATGTCGATTCGTTGCCCCATTGGAGCTGCATTCGGACCAAGGCCGGAATTTCGAATCCCAATTGTTCCAGGAAATGGGCAAAATGTTGGATATTCGAAAAACCAGAACAATAGCTCTACACCCACAATCCGACGGAATGGTAGAACGAATGGATAGGACAATAAACCGCCATCTATCCAAAGTAGTCTCTGCCCATCGAAGAGACTGGGACCAGTATCTACATCTCTTTCTGATGGCTTATCGTTCAGCAGTGCACGAGTCAACCGGCCAAACTCATACAAGTATTATTATGGGACGAGAGCTACGACTGCCTTGTGACTTGATGTTTGGGACGCCACCCGTACAAGACACCGCGGGAGAAGAGTATGTCAGCAAACTCCGGCAGAGAATGGACGACATCCACGAGCGAGTTCAGTTGAATATCGAGAGTGCCAGCAACCGTATGAAGAAGACCTATGACATCAACGCAGGATCTAGAACATTCGAGTCCGGTGACCTAGTCTGGCTGTACAACCCCAAGCGTCGCCGCGGTTTCTCACCGAAATTGCAGAGTTCGTGGGAAGGTCCATACAAGATCATAAAAGTAATAAATGATCTCGTATACCGGATCAAAAGCCACCCCGAGGAAAACCTAGAGTCGTCCATTCCAATAGGTTGGATCCTTATGCCGGAAATCATGATCAAGTTCGCACCCTCAGACCACCAGAGGGTAATATGACCTTCCAGCAGTTCATGGCCTTATACTCAAATGGGCAGAAAGTTTCACATGGGGTGACTCGAGAGGAGCCACAAGATCTTTTCCAGACACCTAGTGACTACGCGTGGCAGAAGACCTCCAAATATCCAGAGGCATAGCTGTGGTGTTCTCTAAGAAGTTTGGTCAACTCCAGGAACTGCGGAAACAGAACCCAGAAGTTATCGAAGTGTTACAGTTCAAAAAGAGCTAGAGAAACATTTTCTACCTGGTAACCAAGAAGCAATCTCGAGATAAACCGTCCTATGAAGACGTCTGGGAGAGCCCCACCAGATTGAGATATACGATGCTGGACCCAAATCTCATGGACCTGGCAATTTCAAAATTGTCCTATGGGCTTGATGGGCTGGTTTGGAAAATGGAAGTCCGGAGCAAGAATAGAAAACAGATGAGGCAGGTACGAAGGTAGTGTAGAGAGCAGTGAAAATCGATGAAGTCAAGACATGGGGTCTATCTGAACTGAACTTGATCCGACGGATTATATCAGATGTCAGATGTTTCACACAATATACATGATTGAAATGCTGAGGAGATGAGTGCAACCTGGTTAATAGTTGCTGTATGTGTACTGGTTTTGAAATCTGGTCGAACGGCACCTAGTATCCATTTGAGAAATCACATAAAGAAAAGAGAGTAGCGCGAGCTGGGAGCAACCCATGCTATAAGTGGGGGCTATATACAGTGACCGCTAAAAAGTATGTACCATATGGGAAAAAAGTTTATTATTAGAGTATTGGAAAAAAGATTCTTGGAAGAAGTTTGTGCATGTCCGATAACCTAAAAATCGATTTTGACACATGTCGCGTGATCGCAGGTATGGCGGCAAATTGAAAAAAATTACTATGAATAGATATCTAAAAGAGTTATTTGTAAAAATTGCTTAGAATTCAATTTTATACACATATACAAAGTTTGAGGAAATAATGTGAGAATACTGAAAAGAGCATTTTTTTTAAATATTTTTCTAGCTGTAGAAAAATATCAAATTATTTTCTTATGAATAGCTTGACCATACTGAAATATTTGTATTCCGATGATAATAACAAAACTTTCTCATTTTCTCCACACCAGAGAGCACTAAATAAAAAAAATTGAATTTTGTCAGAACCCTGCCTGCTGTTACATTGGTTCATATTTAACACTATTATTGCGATGATAGGGAAATCCAAAAATATCGTGGTTTTCCGATTATAATCAAATTTTGATGATTATCGTGCACGAACGTTTCTAGAGTTTTCAACATTGCATGCGAAGTGAAACGCTCTGGCACGATTATCATCGAAACTTGATTATAATCTGGAACCATCGTGTTTCTGGAGTTTTATGTCATCACAATGGTAACTGTTAGATACGAACCAATGTAACAGCCAGGGTTTTAACAAAATCCAATTTTTTTAATTTAGTGCTCACTGGTGTAGAGAAAATAAGAAAGTTTTGTCATTATCATTGAAATAAAAATGTTTCAGTATGGTCAAGCTATTCATAGGATAATAATTTGATATTTTTATACAGCTAGGAAAATATTTAAAAATAATTGATATTTTCAGTTTTCTCTCATTTTCTATTAAAAATTTGTATATGTGTATAAAATTCAATTATAAGCAACTTTTTCAAATAACTTTTTTTGATATCTTACTATTTTACGCCACTTTTTGCCTTTTCATAGTAATTTTTTTTAATTTGCCGCCATACCAGCGATCACGTGACATGTGTCAAAATCGATTTTTAGGATATCGGACATGCACAAACTTTTCCTAAGAATCTTTTTTCCATTTAATAATAACTTTCTTCTCATATGGTACATACTTTCTGGCGGTCACTGTAGAACATCACCAGCTCATTTGCGGTTCATTTCTGAGATCACTATCTAGAGACCGCAAATCCTTACCCACTAAGACTTAAGAATTAACACCACAGTCGGATGTAATTAGGTACCTGCAGTAACTACTTACAACTCCTGCATAGCCAATGTTTTCAGACTAGATTTTGAATGAACTTGATGGTAGGCAGCAGAAACACATAGGTACACTTTATATTCACCGATATATATATATATATTATCACTTTCTGATAAGATATATAGAAATACTGATTGAAATCAGTTCTAAATTTTCATCTAAACGTGAGAAATTTCCTTTGTTCGAACATCCAACCACGTGGCATGTGGCCGGTATTTTTATCCACAAAATCATTTTTTTATGATAATAGTAGGCGATGGAGTATCGAGTACCAAAAGATAACTGTTCAAATAATTATACGAGATAAATATACATTCAATATGGTATATTTAATATACCATATTTTAGTTTGATTGTGCGGTTCGGAAAAAATGGTTTTCATCAATACTTGATACAAAACAAATAATACTGGTTAGTAATAAAGTATATTCTGCAGTGTCAACATTAGTGTCATTTTATCACTTCATCATGGCAGATCAAAATAGTCAAACCAATTCGGAAGTTGATTGGTTTCTTCAAACTAAGTAAGTGACATTTCATAAAAATAACTTGTTATATATTGCATCTGTATACATCGTTGATGTGGGAAATATCGATTGAAATAAAAAAATTACCAAGTAGACCAGGGCTATTGTAAAATACGTATGTAGATACTCAATTAAAAAATCTAAAACTTTTATTTCAGTCATTTTTCAACATAACCTCAAAATTAACGAGAAACAAGCTAAACACCTTTTTTTTATTAAATTTTCATCTCCTGCAAAAAAAAATATGAAACTCAGTGAAAACGTACTTTTTAGTAAGTGTTCAGCTCTGTAGCTAAAACAACGTTACCACAAAAGACCACGTCAGATGCCTGGGAGCTCAGCGGAAGATTCCAGAAAGTCAAAAGAGAGCAGACAAAGTCATTACACCCTGCATATGATATCATAAACAAAACAAGAGTAAAACAAAAACATTTCACAAATTTAGATTCCAGCTATAATGATATAAAAGGTAGATAGTTAAAAAAAATTAAATAAAATAGAAGGAACGACAGAAAATAACTTCAAAAATGCCTATAGGCTAAAATATCACATGCAGAAACACTAATATAGTTATCACAAACATATCAAATATGTATGTAGAGGAAAAACAGTTACAGAAATGAATGATGAGTCGTATATCGGTAGATGTAGGGGTTTAATATTGTTTACTCGTGATTCGAAAGAATCAAATATTTTTCCAGGAAAAAAGAAGTTTCTCCAACTGCCTCTTCCCCTGAAGCGGACACCTATAAGCGACAAAACAAAAGAGGAACAGCTATCATTTTCAATCACAAGTATTTTAATACAAAAGAATGTTCTACCAGACTGGGCACTGACAAGGATAGAGACGATGTTAAAAAGCTTCTAGATGATTTGAAATTTGACGTATTCTCACACAATGACCTGACTTCAAAACAGATCATGGAGGTATTAGACGCAGGTAAATGGTTTAGTTTCATTCAAATTCACATAATTGAAAAAAAAATAGGAAATGAGATAGGTACTGAAATTGCAGCCCATATAAAAATAATTGGAATGATTCGATATAATAATTGAATAAATAACTGAGACTTGGGCCAGTACCTTAGTTGCTTCTAAAACATTCTGGAGTATGTTAGACCATTCTTCATCATTCTATATACAGTGCGGCTTTTTATAGTCCCCCCCCCCCCGTTAACTTTTGAACGGTTCGACGTAGAAACATAAGTGAAAAACCGTTTCGAGGGTTTCACCAATAGTACTTTTTGAAATAAAGCATTTGGTGATTGCTCAATAAGGGGCGCGGGGGGGGGCATCGACTCAAAATTTTTAAATGGCATGGGGGGTCAAGTGGCACATCGTTGAAAAGAGAATTCAATTCTTTTCACAACCATCTAAATATTTTTGAATTTTGTTCATAATTTTCTTCCCCATTTCGATTTTTATGCCTTTCGATTTTTTTTTAGTAAATGTTCCTCCAGCGCCATATGTCGAGTAAGTGCAATGTTTTCTCTCTCAAAAAGTAGTATCGGTAATACCCTTCAAAAAAATTTTGGTTTCATTGTTCCACATCAAAGCGTTCAAATTTATCGAGGTATGAGTAGTATTCAGTTCCATATTTATATTTGATATTTCCAATTAAAATTGCAAAAAAAATAACGAAATTCAAAAAAATTCAAATGTTTGTAAAGAGAATGGAATTTCCTTCTCGACGATGTGCCACTTGACCCCCCATGCCATTAAAAAAATTTGAGTTGATGGGCCCCCCCGCGTTACATGATGGAAATCCATAGTTATGACACTAAGGTGAAACACGATCAAATTTCCACAAAATTTTTTGTCTTTGAAATTTGCTGATTTGAATGGGAACGGCTGTAATTGAATTTTAACTTCAATAGTATATTGTACAATGAGCATGAAATATACCTACGAGTGGGAAATGGGTCATTTCATGCAAATTGTACACTATACTCTTTCTACGACCATCTGAATCATGAACAAATCTGTAATATTTTTAATAACACTTTTTATCATAAACTTTCCTGCCGTCATGATTCCAATAATACAAACCTTAAAAAGGAATTGAAGATACATATATTGAAAATTATAATAAAAATGTAACACTGATCGATTTCGTAAAAGAAAAAAAATGAGGTTTATTTGGGCTTCGAACCCTCACCCCCACTATCCAAATCCCGATTGTTCCCACACTCATCACTCGCTGCTACGAGCTCACATTAAAATATGATGGAATTAACTGCTATAGAAACTTTCTGCCAGCTATTCGTAAATATAGAATTCGATTGCAATCAATCTTTATATTGAAATTAGCGGTGTCAATGTCAAATCATCTCCACTATTACTACTCATTTTTGATTACTTTTTTTTTCAACGAATTTTGTAAATATAACTGATGTGAAATGTCAAATTGTTAGAACAAAAATGACAGTCTAGTAGTTCATGAAAGTCATTGGAAATGAAATATCCTGTACTGAAATGATAATTTTTTACAACTGTCAAAAAAAGTCCACTTTTTTGTGTGGTTTGTGAGCGTAAAGTATTACAATATTTCACTATCAACATAGGGTTTATTATTAAACGGAAAGCGTAAAAAAAGTGCAATTTTTTTTACGGCTGTTGCTAGACAACAATGCAACAACAGTGACAGATCCGAATAATAACGAAATCCTCTCATAAAGCCAGTTCTCAGTTTCTTTGGCAACTAATAACCTATAAATATCTGATATACAAATGTTTCACCAATCATATTGTTAGCATTCTTACTATTAAATAAGTATTATCAAAATTCAACTATCCCGGCGAATATATTCAAAATAAAAGCATATACCTCCAAGGAACTATTAGACCTAATCTACACTAATAAGTAATCCAAGGTAGCTATGGCTGTTTGGCCGTCAGAAACTAGTTGACAACAATAATTAATGATATTTGTGAAATTGGGCATCCATCCAGATAACGAATTCTTGATAACTATAAATTTAATTTAAGTAGAAATGAAAAGTGATGAAGATTGAACGGAGAAAATCGTGGATAGTGCAAATATGAGATTTCCTTGACTTAGTTCAAAGAAAGAAAAAGGTATTCCTTGCTTCACGAAGATTGTTTATTCATTTTGAAAACAAATCTAAGAAAATGAAAAGTTACTTCGATGCACTAGTTATTCGAAAGTCAAGTCAACATTAATAATAATAATATTGACCTCGATGAATGTTATTTTGATATTCATTTCATATTTGCAAAAAAATACGAATTGGTTATTTTTTGTTGACAGTTGTAGAAAAAATACTGTATGAAACTCGTGAGTAAAGTATTTTTTTACTCACTTGATACATAAATTACTATTTTGGGTTCATTTATACAGTGTGTCCCACTTTGAGCAGCCACACCCTCGTATTTTTTTGACAGTACAGTGATATCAAAAGTTATTTTTTATAACATATAGTACCCAAAAATATCTAACTTGAGGTTGATGAAATATTCGTATATCCATTTTCCACGGCTACCTACGACCAACTGAAAAGTGAAAAATTGGGAAAAACATATTATATTAATATTTTATCAACCTGAAGGTAGATATTTCTGGGTACTATATGTGATGAAAAACAAATTTTGAAATCACTTTACTGTCAAGAAAATACGAGGGTGTGGCTGCTCAAAGTGGGACACACTGTATATGCATTGTGTATTTTAAAGCAAATTTGGAGCCATAATATTTTTTCGAGTCTTCGCCTAAGATAGTCATGAATTCCATTATTTACTACTCAATTATCTTTTAGTATCAAAAATGGACCATTCTGATTCCGAATGTTTGATGGTGGTTGTGATGTCTCACGGAGATAATGGAATTATCTATGCAAAAGATTGCTGCTATGAAACAAAAAAGTTATGGAAATTTTTCACGCCCTTGCATTGTCCAAGTTTAGCTGGAAAACCAAAATTATTTTTCATACAAGTAGGTATATACAGTGTGTCTAGTTGAGTTCCCCGACGTGTGGAAAACATTCTTATTTTTCATGAAAAATGCTGGATGTTCCAATACATAATTTTAACTAACACATCTTTTTTCAGTTTTTACCCACTTTCTTGCACTCATTTTAGTTTTGAAAGTGCCACTAGTGCGGGAAAGTAAAAATGTTAATTTATCGTTATTATATGTGCATGTATTACTCTTAATCTGGACCGGCTATTCTGACTCATTTGCAGAATGCAACAAATTGTGTTTTTAACATTAATATTAATGAAAATTTGTGGATTTGATGCATTTTGTATGTAGAAATAATATATATTTTTTCAATGTGTTTTTTGAATCTTTTTGCGGTCGTAGAAAAAATAATGTTAGTGTGTAAAGGTTAGTGTAGGAAAAAATATAAAAATAAATGAATAAATATGATAACGTATTTCAATATAACTGATAATCTTGAACAATTTTCTATAATAACAATTTTGGATATATTGTTACAAATAATGAAAGTACTTTAATTTTATACCAAATTAAAAAAATTTGAGTCTACTCGTATACAACTGACAAGTTTCAAGTTTTGATTATTCAAAATTACATCCTGAAATATGCAGAAAGTTTTTTAAAGAATTACTTTTTTTCTAAAACGAAAACTAAAATAGTTTTCCATATCTTGTGAACTCAACCTCGATTTTGAGTGATAATTATTCATTTTTTCCAGGCATGCCGTGGTGACCACACCGATCCAGGATTTGTGGTCAGATACGATGAAACAGATTCTGGAAGTCAAGACAAAGTATATTCCATCCCGGTTATGGCAGATATTTTGGTTATGTACGCTACAGTAGAAGGTTAACTTGATACAAATTTCCACGTAAACAATTTAATTTACGGTTACCATAAATAACGAAGCCTTCGTGAAATATGAACAACAACTATTTGTTCACAAATGAGACCTGAGAAACGTTTTCGTAATATTTGAGTTTCCAATTTGAATAATTTCAATGTTAAAGTAAACACCCATGACAAAATAATTATCCCTAGCTCTACAGAAATCCAGTGAAATACATTTAGACCAGGATCCCACGCCTATTTTCAAAAATGATTAGTAACAGAATGAATCTTCCTGAGTAGCTTCATTTCGCCGATACGCCCAACTTTTTCCTCCACGAAATTTCTCGATAGTGGTAGCTAATAAACTGCGCAGGCGTCAATCATGTCGATTTTGTGAGTGCAAAAAAGTCATTAATAACAGTTAGTTTTTTATTTGAACCTCGAGATAATTCGCCAAAGTACTCGAAAAAACTTTTGTCCTACGAAATAGATTGTAGGACCAAAGAGTTTCCCACTCCCAACATGTACCATTGACGTGGCAGAGCTGTCCCAAAGCACAGTGCTCAGTGCTCAAAGCACTTTTGTGCTCCTAAGCACTGTGCTCCCGAGCACTTTCCTAATTCAGTGCTTAGTGCTCCGAAGCATTTAACGAAAAGGCTTAGTGCTTAGTAATCCCGAAAAGTGCTCGCAAGCACTCCAGTGCTCCGGAGACTTTTCGGGATTACTAAGCACTAAGCCTTTCCCGAGGCCTTTTCATATAAATTAATCTTGTCGAAACATGAAGTCGCGGCAGATGGCACCCGGCGGCACCCCCCACCAAAAAATCAATTTTTTACGATAAGTACTGCGTTTAGAAGATTACTCTGTTTTGAAAAAATAGTACCTATAATTTCGTCAGTTACTTTTCCTATCTAAAAAAATAAGTTCAAAATAATTGAATATTACTTCAAATCTGTCTCCGATATCAAAACCTTTGAAAACATTTTTTTTTATTATCGAGTCAAATAGACGAGGAAAGTCGTGACGTCACAAATGTCATTCTTGTCAATAACTGAGTCCAAACAAACCGATGTCAAATTTTAATCAGATGTTTTTTATTTTATTCCGTTAAGGTTTTTGGCAGAAGATTGAGTTCATCGTGTTAATTATAAAATATTTGTGTTATCTTTGATTTTCTAACTATCAGAGACTGTTAAAGGTATTCAAAAAAGGTAGTCTGCTTTAATTAGGTATATTTACTAAAACAATTTTAGATGGGAATAAAAATACATACATACCGAAGAAACTATCTAGTGTATCATCTATATCTACTTACTTCTACATCATAGCATCTATCCTTCATACTAGCATTAATTTTGCCCTCAATAGCTTGCAACTCTCTATCGTATATCATGCTAACTGTGTGCCCCGACTCAAGTGCATTCTCTCCTCGAGAAATCAGTTTCTCTTCATCTTTGAAAAACTTCACAATCTCCCCCAATTTGATGATATGTTTATTCGCAGCAGCTCCTGCCATATTAAGAAACAATTCAAATATAAAACTAAACTTCTTTTGCCTGACAAAAATCCAAACAACCAAACACAAAACTAATAAACAAAGCTGCAAAATGCAAAGCATCAATAGATAACGTAACCTCAAATTCTTTGTTTGGAGTCAGTTTTTGACAAGAATGACATTTGTGACGACACCTTTCCTCGTCTATTGTTATTTAAGTCAAAAAAAGTCTTCAAAAAATGTCGTATGACATTTGCTATCTTGGAATCAAATTGTTGATTTCAGCAATTCTATTTCAAAATAGTATATTATGTTAGCAGAGTTATACACGTCCTTTCACTAACGACTATTTTATTCACCGTACTTTTTTTACGAATTCACATTATGACCACAAAATTGTATGTTATTAAGTTGATATATTTTTTTTATCACAACAGTTCCAATTGACAGGTCAAGAAATATCTACTCTCTCATGGTTTTTAAACACTGAAATCAAACAGTAACCCTAGCGATGTACTTAAAAAATAGAGTTGCTATGGTAATATTTAAAAAAAAATCATTAAATACAGATTGTGGAATATGTGATTAATTGATCATTTATCGTGGTATGGTGAATGCCATTTTAGATATTTGAGTGGTTTTTAATTGAATCGGTTGTTACTTGATGGAAATCTATAGCACTTCATAGACTGTTAGAAACGTGAGTAACTGAAACTTGATTACCACGATAAGATTTCAACAAATGATATTACATCAAGACATGTGTAGTGTAGTGTAGTGTCGGTGTCGTCTCGTGTCGGTTCGTGTCTGTGTTTTGTCAGTGTCGTGTCGGTGTCGTGTCGGTGTCGTGTCGGTGTCGTGTCGGTGTCGTGTCGGTGTCGTGTCGGTGTCGTGTCGGTGTCGTGTCGGTGTCGTGTCGGTGTCGTGTCGGTGTCGTGTCGGTGTCGTGTCGGTGTCGTGTCGGTGTCGTGTCGGTGTCGTGTCGGTGTCGTGTCGGTGTCGTGTCGGTGTCGTGTCGGTGTCGTGTCGGTATCGTGTCGGTATCGTGTCGGTGTCGTGTCGGTGTCGTGTCGGTGTCGTGTCGGTGTCGTGTCGGTGTCGTGTCGGTGTCGTATCGGTGTCGTGTCGGTGTCGTGTCGGTGTCGTGTCGGTGTCATGTCGGAGTCTTGTTGTTTCGTGTTGTCTCGTGTCGTTTCGTGTCGGTGTCGTGTCGGTGTCGTGTCGTGTTGGTGTCGTGTCGTCTTGTGTCGTCTCGTGTCGTGCTTTACATATACCGTATTTATTTTACGAATTCATATTATAACCACAAAATTATATGTTACTAAGTTGATATCTTTTTTTATCATAACAGTTCCAATTGACAGGTCAAGAACTATCTACTCTCTCATGGCTTTTAATCACTGTAATCAAACAGTAACCCTAGCAATGTACTTAAAAAATGGAGCTGCTATGGTAATATTTAAAAAAAAATCATTAAATACAGATTGTGGAATATGTGATTAATTGATCATTTATCGTATTTCAGTGGTTTTTAATTGAATCAGTTGTTACTTGATGTAAATCCTTAGCACTTTTTAGACTGTTAGAAACGTGAGTAACTGAAACTTCATTTAACACGATAAGATCATATCGAGACATGTTTCGCTACACTGTAGTTTTTCAAGCGGTTAATATAATAACTTGCTTGAAAAAGCGACAGTGTAGCGAAACATGTCGCGATGTAATATTATTTGTGAAAATATTACGAGTTTGATTAGGTTTTGGTAACTTAAGTATCTAACAGTCTGAAAAGTGCTTAGTGCTCTCTGACTGGATTTACTTTTTGAAAGTGGTTAGTAATCGCGAGCATTTCGTAAATTGAAGTGCTTAGTGCTCGAGATTCCGGAGCACTTTTCAAGAGTGCTCAGAGCTTAGTGCTCGAAGCACTTTCTGTCAGTGCTCGGCACAGCTCTGTGACGTGGTCATAAGAAATGATTAGTAACCAGCGGATTTTTTTACCGTTGCTTGTTTAATATTTGTATAATTGAATGATCATATTGTCCTACAAATTGAAAGGTAGGTGTTCCCAGTCCTACGTTTCGAAATTGTCAATAATTGTTAATTCCATAAAAAAAAATTTAATAACCGTAGGACAATGAAGACACATGAAAGGTTAGTGTATTCTTCACATAAATAATACAGTGTCCTACAAAAAAACGGGTATGTATCGCTAGTCCTACAAGAATTATTCAAAATAACGAATTAATCAAGCTCTGAGTGATCTATCGATTTGGAAGGAAATAGTCTAGAGAGTAGAGTATTATTAATTGTTCGGTAATGATGAAGGACCCCGCACATTTACTACGTAAAATGGTTTTTGGCTAATTTTGATCAACATTTGATATGTTGTAGGTCCTGTTGTGTATCCTTATTATGCAGTATAATTTACAGACCAGTTTCCGAGCTACAGAGTGTCGAAAATTCGATTTGTGCTATTTTGGGTATTATGTATCGATTTGATTCTCGTGCTCTAACTCTAAATTGAATCTCTTTGAAATAACCGTTTCGCATCTAATTTTAAAATCATGAGTCCCTTTATTTGAATGAAAATAATATCTCACAAAAGGTGTTGTATTACAGCATGGTAAGAAATTGTTCACAGAACACTGCAATATCAATTTTGCACGTAGGACTGGGAAAACCTCCCTAGGAAAATGTGACCATTTAATTATACAAATATAAAGCAAGCAACGGTAGAAAAATCCGTTGGGTACTGATGATTTCTTATGACCACGTCATTGGTACATGTGGGGAGTCGGGGACTCTACAGTCCCACCATCCATTTTGTAGGACAAAAGTTTTTTCGGGTACCTACCTACAGTTATTAATCATTTTTTTTACCGTGGAATTGACAATTTCGGAGCGTAGGACTGGGAACACGTACCATTCAATTTGTAGGACAATATGAACATTCAATTATACAAATAATAATCAATCAACGGTGCAAAAATCCGCTGGTTATTAATGATTTTTTATGACCACGTCATTGGTACATGTTGGGAGTGGGGGACTCTTTATTTGTACCATCCATTTTGTAGGACAAAATATTTTTCGAGTGCTTCATCGAATTATCTCGAGGTTCAACTGAAAGTCTAACTGTTATTAATGACTTTTTTGCACTCACCAAGTCGACATGATTGACGCCTGATTGATGATGAGAGAATTAGTTCCCACTTTCGAGAATTTTCGTAGAGGGAAAAGTTGGGCGTCTCATCAAAACGAAGCTACTCACGAAGATTCAGCCTATTATGAAACGATGCTGCCCCAAAATAATCCTACAGTTCTTATCTATCATTTTGATGTTTTTTTTTGTTTGTTTCAAACGATTTTTATTGTGTAGTAGGTACTCAAGAAAATTTAGGTAATAGTTATTTTTACTGTCAAATATTCGTCTCTAATTTTAGGTAACCTACATTGGTTTGTCAATTATTATTATTATGGTTTTTCAGGTTACTTCGCATGGCGTGATCCCGAAAATGGCAGTTTCTTCATACAAGCTTTGGTCAACCAGTTGAGAAAATTGCACAAAACCAAGGATCTTCTTTCTATTCTAACCTGCGTTAATCGAGAAGTAGCTATTGGTTTCACATCGCTCGAAACTCTGCACCCGGAGTTGAATGGGAAGAAAGAAATGTGCTCTATTGTATCGATGTTGACGCGATTGTTTTATTTGGATTAGTACAAACTTGGATGAAGCAAAAGACAAGATGTGGAAGAGGATGTGGCGTCTCCACCATAATCAAGATCTGTCTTTGTGTTCGTTATAGAAGTACAGCTTGGCAAATCTGAATCTACAGTATCGGAAACTTTTCACACGAATAAGAGAGATGCACTACTGTGCGCCTATCCTGTTACCCCACCCGACGCATTAACAGCTCACGTCGATATCCCTTCCTCGAGCGAGTAGAGGAGAAATTGTAATGCTCTCTCAACATTCAGCAAGCTATTCTTTACGCTCTCATGAAACCACCATACCCAAGATGAAAACTTTCCGATACTGTATGCAAACGACTCACAGTAATGTTCAAGATACTATACGCACTTTTACTTACATTTGCCAATAAACGACTAATATGGATATTTACAATAATTATTGAATTATTTGTTATAAGTTCTAATATCAATTATTGCAGAACATAACAACTCGTTCCGAAACCATAGCGGCAATTTTTTTTTGATCTGCCATGCCTCATTATACTTGTTATCAGGGATACCTCAGGTATCCCTGCCTAGTGTAGGTCAAACAAATTTGCCGCTATGGGTTCAGAACGGAGTTGTTATGTTCTGCAATTGATATAAAAAAGAATATAAATCCAACAGGTTCAACCCATTTCCAAATTATTCCATAAGCCAGGAATCACACTGATCGACTAGGACCGACCGTCCGCGACCAAAATTTTCAACACATATATTCTTATCGCACAAAAAATTTTCAACACATATATTCTTATCGCACAACTCCCACTGTATAATCGTCATTGACCGTCCTCGACCGTTTTTCAAAGACCGTGTTCGACATTGTAGTCTGCTGGAAATTTTGGTCGGTGTCACACTATCCTGACGTAATGTCATTTTGACACACATTTATGATGAACTTTTGACTTCAACAAAACTCATGTAAATAGGTATATTTCCTACCGGAAAAATAAAATGTCTGTTAGGAATTGCAAAACTATTGATATTATGAATTTAACTTATTTTCAGTAAATGAACAGACAATTCACATAACCTTTCGAATGTCAAATGAATGTCAGATTTACAAAATTATTCTGGTGGTTGGTCGTGGATGGTCGATAAGTATCTATGACTTTGGAAGTTTTCATTGATCTACTTCTACTTTTGGTCGTAGGTGGACGGTCGCGGATGGTCGGTCCTGGTCGATCAGTGTGATCCCTCACTAAATCAATCAGTTAATTATGTAATAGAGCACAGTCAGCTGACGTCACTATATGGTGGTGATCAGCTGATGGGGGGACAAACAAATAATGTGAGTTTGAAGAGAAAATTGTTTTTTCGCGATGTTAGTGGTTAATTGTGATTTTTTTGAACTTTACTAAATTTAGTGATCCTATTATTCGATAATATTTTGAAATAGGTACTCTTGTTTCAGACGAGAAATTGTATAATTTTACTAATTACTTCGCTGTTAGTTTTGCGATCTTTGACAATAAATATCTACTAGTAATACAAAACTTTCCGTCTTTCATAACATCCTCCAATGTTGACTTTAATGTTAACTGTAAATTTCCGGCGTTTTCTTTTGTTCTACGTATTTTGGGTAGGTACATGGTCCGGATGTTCGGAACGATCTGACTAGTATGTTTGTACTCCAGCAGTTTCTATCTGTCTCTGCCTTGTTTGTATAGAAGGAAATTTTTCACGTGCTGGTCTGGATTGGATCGGTTTTAACAACCCATAACAGCACAATACTTCACGATTTATGTCCTCAAATCTAAAAGAGAAAACTGTTTGTGTGATACCAATCATCATAACAACGTTTTTTTGAACCGGAAAATCCATGTTTACAACACCTCTACAGACTTATGTACTCAATTCAGACTATTCAGAATGAATTAATACTCAGTAAAATGCCAAGCACGTGTTTTTAGATCCACAAAAAGGACACCCGTAGTCTTATGGAAAATTGCTTTGTTTGTCCCTCCATCGAATGTTTGACAACTGTCAAATTACGTCACTGACAGTACTCTATTAGGTTAGGTGATGTAAATATTTTATGAGTTTTTTAATGATAACATTATTATATAAAATTATGTAATTTTTTCAATAAAAAAAAAATAAAACCTATGGACACAACATCAACAAAAATAAAAAAGGTGCAATTCAGGTATTCTATACGTGTTCCAGTGGCGCAGCCAGGATTTCAGTTTGGGGGGGCTGAACATACAATTTATCAGTTACCAGAGCTTTTTTTTGGTTAGCCGGATGTTCTGAATAACGTAGTAATTTGGTGGCTTGAGGGAGGGGGTTGTGGCCCCAAAGCCCCCCTGGCTGCGCCAATGAAGTGTTCTAATATTGCCATTGCAACTAAGAAATTCCTCTCTACAGAGTGTTTCCCATAATTCGATAACTTTCAGCTCTTGATGTGTTATTCAAATACTTATATTTTAATTTCAATATCTTCTCAGTACTATTTGTTTTTTGATGATTTGTGTTTATATAGTTTCGACCGAAGACGAAAAGATTTGAATAAAATAATATTTATTTAAAAAATAAAAAAAATCTTAAATAATATCACAATAATTATCTGTTTAAGAGTTCATATAAGTATAGAATATTGGTCAGTCTTGGATGACATGTATCGAAATCGAAAGCTTATGTTTTCCTCGAAAATGGGATATTGGATGCTTCGGGGCTTAAAAAAAATCATTTACTCAAATAATTCATGCTCTAGGAAGATTATAAGTGAAAATTTCCTGCATGTGTAAAAACGTCCATAAAAGGCAAGGCCCCACCAGAAGGAGGCAACTGGGGCATTTTACCCCAGGCCCCCAACTTCTGAGTGCCCCCAAGCGGCGTAAAACTGATTTTATGTCTCAAGCTTCAATATTACAGCTGAACTAAAGCCAACAAGAGATAGAAAAAGGTTTTTGACGATTCAACAGAGCCTTACTGTACATGTGATTCAAGAAAATCTCGATTCTAAGTTAAAGTATTTCTGCCTTGCTTGAGTCTAGTCTCCTCAGAAATAAGATCCTTAGCAAGAAGAACGGAAGAAATATCAAAAGTATTTTCTTACATTGTTTTCCCAAAAGACTTCAGTGAACGGACTGCTACATTATGTATTTATTGATAATTTCTTCCATGACGGAAATTCGTTAACTATTATGAAATATTTGATAAAAACAAGGAGAATGATGAAATAGAAAAACTTGCAGAAACTTATCCTAGAGATTTACATAAAGATGATCTGTCTAATGAGTTAAAAATATACTACTAACTGATAAAAGCCAAAGTGATAAATGTTGTAGGTGATTCCAATTCTGCCTTAGATATCCTTAACACCATATACAAAAAATAATTGGAGAACATTCTACCTCAGATTTGTATATGTTTAAGAATACTGGCTGTTCTTCCAGGGTCAGTGGCAACAGGAGAACGAGAAGTCAGCAAAATATCCCTAATCAAGAATAGGCTTAGGTCAACCATGGGTGAAGATCTGGTCAACCATGGGTGAAGATCTGTTCAACTATCTTATGATACTCAGTATTAAATATGAATTCGTCAGAAATGTCAGTTTTGTAGAAATTATCAACAAATTTGCCGTGAGACGATAGATGACAATGAAAGTGAAGTCGCGCGAGTTTAATTTGTTAAACATTTTAAAATTTGTTATAACGAATCTCCCAGATTTTCATAGAAAATCCATCAAAAGCAGAGCTTGTCCGAGCAAAGGAGACCTGGGACCTACTGCTTGAAAAGTGGGTTCCGAACCACTTTAGCTTCGTGATGGCGGTGGGGATCGACCCAGGCCGACTGGGTGAGAACAAAAGCTCTTAACGCCTCGACCACTTCGCTACACACAACGAAAAAACACGTTTTTTCAGAATGATCGGTAGTTTTTAATGATTATGGTATTATCCCCGAAAACACCCTCGTGATTTCCGTAATATTTGAAGTAGAATTCAAAATTTTGTAGAATCGATAGGTACATCGAAAATATACAAAATGGCCTCGAAATGAAAATTTCAAGTTATATAGTTATATACCTACACTGCACGCCAGCAATGATGGAACCCCAGACTTTTCCAAAAAATCATAGTAGAAGTCAAAATAGGTTGAAAATGTAATAGTAATCAGAACAATAATTTTACTACTCATCCACTTTGCTCTTGGAAAACAATGATTTTTTAGAGAACGAACATTTTTGCTGTATCTATCGATTCTACAAAACTCAGAATTCTACGACAAAAATTACAGTAGTTACGGAGGTGTTTCCTTGAGAAGAGAGACACACTGTTTATATTGACAGTTATTCTTATTCAATGGAGCATTTGACAATGCTTGACAGAAGACAAATAATGAGAAATGGGTTCGAAATATAACCTTCGGCTACGTCTATACAACAGAAATTTCGTAATAATCCAACAGGAAACAACTATTGACCCTCAGGAACATCAGGATGATTTTTCTTCATAACTTCAAAACTTGAATGATTTTGTTAGACCCGCCCATATGTCATCATTGTCATCAGTTGATTTGTGATGACGAAATAGTTATTTACCTAACAAGTGCGGAAAGTAGTACTTTTCCGCACGCGACGGCATTTGCACGAAGCCGTTAAGGGCTGAAAAGGCATTTTCCGTAAGAGTTAGGTACAATATTTTTCCTACGAGTGTTTTTCTCCATCTTATTTATGTTGAAAAAAGTTTTTTAATAAACAAGCTTTTATAATAATGCTACAAATTAACTAATAAGACAGAATAGTTACATAGATCATTTAGTTAGTCCTAAATATCCTCATTTTCAACAATACAAAAATCGTGCGGAACAGTAAAAATCGTACGGAAAAGTACAACTTTCAAAACGAAAAATCGTGCGGAAAAGTTACTTTTCCGCACGCTCGTAGGAAAACCATATTGTCAATCGTGCATCTTCCATAGTCTTCGAGCTAACAGAGCGCAATGAGGTATGTCTCTTGAATAATATCAAAAGAACTGGTGTTAGTTCAAGGGCGGTTCATACAGTGCCCGTCTAAAGTCCGTTCCCCCCTACTAATGTTTGAACCACCTCGTATAACGCAACAAAATTTGAAAGAATTGAATAGGAGATACAAACCTACATTTTCACGAAAAAATCATAGCTAAAAGTTTCGGAATGACAAATGAGCGCCATCTTCAATAATTTGTTTAAATAGAACACCCGGTATATCATTGCATGATCGGTTAGAGACGATCATAAAGAATCCAACAACAGCAAGTTTGATGCTATTATCTCCAAAGACTACGGAGATATCGCCTACTATTTTCTCCATGAGCCGAATGAGTGGGAGAGAAAATTTTTCTGGTGGGTCAATAAATTGGAGATGGCGCTCAGCTGCCATTTTGAAACTTTTAGCTGGAATTTTTTCATGAAAAAGTAGGTTTTTATCTCCTATTTAAGCATTCCAAATTGTGTTGCGATATACCAGGTGGTTCAAAAATTATTAGGGGTCAACGGACTTTAGACGGGCCCTGTATATGTCGTACTCATGTGATCCGTAATTTATAGAAACAACTTCGCAAGAGCTTTCTATTGGACAAATTCCAGATCTTTGTCCCAATCAAGCAAAAAATCAACTGTAAAGTGGTTTTGGAATGATTTCTCAACAGTGACGTCCTCACATGCAGATAGATGTCGCCAGCATCTGGACAGCAAATAGTACTTTCCGGGGGGAAATGATACATGTTGATTCGGATACATCTTCAAGGAACAATATAGAACTAGTGACTATGAAACAGCAACATTTTTTTTGTAAATATCTAGGCGTAATGTAGATCGGGAAGCAAATTACTGTTCGTCCCAAAATAACGTACTAGGCCTAAGAAACAGTATGTGTGTATTAGGAATACAGATGAAAATAATATCCAGAAACATGTCAACTCTTTGTTACTCGATATTTCGGTTGGGGTACCGCAAGGATCTATTCTGGGCCCAATACTGTTTCTAATTTATATTAACGACTTGGAAGAGTTCATTGATGATGTTCACTTCACTTTTTATGCCGATGACACATCTGTTATCATTTCTGATAGATCAGACACTTCTCTTGAAAACAAAGCCTGCAGAGCTCTCGGTGAAATATCTGACGTATACCACTTGACTGATACACCCTGCGTTAAATTTCTTGGTCTTCACATAGATAGCTCTTTGAATTGGAAAACACATTGTGAGTCCTTAGTGTCTAAACTCCACTCACTGAATTTCATGATGAAGAATCTGAGAACAGTTCTGAACCCAAAACAGATGCTCAATGTTTACTATGGTCAAGTTGACTCACGATTGAGGTATGGAATTAGATTCTGAGGATGGTCTACTAACTCAGTCAATGTGTTTTTGGCTCAGAAGAGACTCATCAGAACAAACTTTTTAATGACCTAGATATTCTGACCCTAACGGGTCTATACATATTTGAAACATGTGCATATATTTTTACAAACCGTATTATTTCATGAGAAACTCTGGAGTTCACGATTTAAACACAAGAACCAAAAATAACTTTCATGTTCCACTAGCAAAAACTTCCATTTCGTATAAGTCCCCGAATAACGTTGGCATTCTCATGTTCAATAAACTACCTCCCGACCTGAAATCTTGTACTTCGCTTATACAATTTCAATTTCTCGTCCATCAAAGTCATTATTCATTGAACAAGTTTCTGACTGCCTGTTCATTTTGTTTTCATTGTGATAGTAGGATAAGTTTGTTGTCTGCGTTGTGATATTAGGATAAGTTTTAGGTTACGGTTTTATATGACGACTCCTATACATTTGTAATTGTCTTTGAGAGGAATAAAAGAAAAAAAAAATGACTTTTTCCTCTAAAGAAATGTCCTCGGAAACGATCTAGAATTTATACCAAATCATTAGGTTTTCCCATTATATCAAAAATAATAATACAAAAACGAAATAAATGTACCTACGTTCATCATCATATAAAAACTGTAGACATGTTTTGTCTAAAAACCCCACCCACGTATTTTTAAGAAGTGAACTGATTAATATCTGAAAATATTTCAAATCATATCACTTTCTGAAGCATCAAAATTGGAAATGACTAATAATCGAGTTCTAGTGAATTGGGAACCGAGATAAAATTCATTGAAGATTTTTATCTGATAATAGGTATGTATCAAACCGTTTGCGCAACTATATTGTTTTATAGAACATTATCTTCTTATCATAAAACAAAATAAACAATTGAGCGTTTCCATACTAGTCCAATAAAGATATGTAACCAGTGACAAACTGTGCAATAACACGAAGAAAAAATGGCAACCAGCGGATCTAGCATTTCAATGAAATACATAATCTTTGCTGCTGCTTTAATTGGAACAGTATGTACTACCTCTCTTTAATTTCAATTAATTATCTCTTTCGATACTATTTCCATGTTCACAGGTGAAAAATATATCTGATAATCAATAGTAGGTACTGTGAACTTTTAATAGTCCAACATAATCACTTGACCAGACAAGCCCAAAATTTATATGTCAACAAAATCAAGACGAATATTGGAAAGAAATCAATTTATTTCGACGGTATGAAATTTTACAATGAACTTCCAAATTATTTAATAACTTATAGAATCCATTCCAATTCTGATTTCATTATATTTAAATTAATTTTTAATATTATTGCTTATATTATGTGAAATTATTTAAATTTAGTTTTTTTACCAATTATAAACTGTATGTTTCTTGGGTATAAATTGAATTGAATATATAAAAAAAAAGAATATTTATGGAACTAGTGTGTTATGTTGAAAATAAGTCACGCGAGAAAGGTTTATAAATTCTCAAGTGACTCAGGAAACATAACACACGAGTGGCATACAATGTTTTATCCAACACATGACAGTTATGACTCATTATTAATGTCATTTTGGACAAGTAAACTATCAAATAACACAAATAACATTCATGAGAGCGTAAAGAATAGCTTGCTATATGTTGAGTGAGCATTACAATTTCTCCTCTACTCGCTCGAGGAAGGGATATGGACGTGAGCTGTGTGCGGTGTGTCGCATTGCCATGTGGTCCGTTAAAGCGTCGGGTCGGATAACAGGAGAGGCACACAGTAGTACGTCTTATATCACGAAATTTCCTGAAAGATGACCAAATTTCTTTGGAATTGATATACCATGTTCCAATACCTACCCAATGGGCACACGTACGTTTTTTAAACGTGTTATAAACGTGGCATTGGTTAAATAAACGTTTCTGAGTGAAAATTTTAACGACAATAATTTAGTGTAATACGTTATAAAGATGTTTTTTCAATGTTACTTCCTCAACAACTCGTTAAATATACGTTTAACAAACGTTATGTTGATTCAAAAAGAATTTTTTATCAAACTCGCTTCAAGCGATTCATTTATTAATGTTTATTATACGTTCCTTATCCTTCTATTTGGTCAAAACAATGTTGTTTTATTGAGTATCTTCGACGTTCAAAAAACCTGATTGAAAACAGCAATAAGGCGATAATTAGTAAGCAATTGGTTAATATACCGTTGTTACACGCGACATTTTTTCGTTGAAAAAACATTCGGTTTTCAGCCATTTCACAACGTTATTTCAACGTCCTTGTGCGCATTGGGTAACTAGCCAGAATTCGGAGATAAGAGCAATTTTATAAAAAAAAAAATTATTTTTCTCATATTCATCTAAGGGGGCTATTAAATGTCATGATGGTAATAGGAAATTGAAAAAACTTACAGTCTAACTCCACCAAAAATATTCTTTATTGTAGCTGTCTGTCATGCAGTCAGAAGACTGACATCACGTTGAAATCATGTAGTCAGAAGACTAACATTAAGAGGGAGGACATGTTTCGAAGGAATAATCCTTCATCTTCAGCAAATTATGAGTTAGTTACAAGTCGATCATATTATGGTGAAAAAAACACAATCAATGGGAAACTTAAAAAAAAATTCTTAAACTAAACATTTTTGGTCATAACCATCTGGAGCGGAGGCCACTTTGTAAACATTGCTGCATGGTCACAGTTTAATTATCAAAGTTATTTTCAATATGTTAATATTTATTGTTGGACGGACCATCCATGGTCCCTGACATTAGTGGAGTGGCCTCCGCTCCAGATGCGGACCACATGGTCTTTGGTTATGACCAAAAATGTTTAGTTTAAGAATTTTTTTTTTTAAGTTTCCCATTGATTGTGTTTTTTTCACCATAATATGATCGACTTGTAACTAACTCATAATTTGCTGAAGATGAAGGATTAATCCTTCGAAACATGTCCTACCTCTTAATGTTAGTCTTCTGACTACATGATTTCAACGTGATGTCAGTCTTCTGACTGCATGACAGACAGCTACAATAAAGAATATTTTTGGTGGAGTTAGACTGTAAGTTTTTTCAATTTCCTATTGAATCTCACCTCCACTGTATGCAATGTATCGTCTCCGATGGATGTCATGATGGTATATGGCATTATGGAAATTTGACTTTCACTGCATCAATGATAATACCTTCGTGTGTTTTTCAACGGAAAAGTGACTCAAAAGGATGTGAAATGGAGGAAAATAACTATTCAAACGAAGTTATGATGAAACTATGAAGGCGTCGAAGTACGAAGGCCATATAATTTTTTAAAAATATTTTTCACTAATTTCCGAAAATAAAAAAATTCCGACTTCGAAGTCGGAAAATAATAAAATTCTGGCTTTGCTCAACATGAATACTTTCCAGGAAGTTACTTTGAACGATGGAAAATAGCGACTGAAGTTTGACTTTCAGCCGTAGATGATTCCAAAACTGATTTTATGAGTATCCTGTTCACATTTTCAAATCAAAATCAAAATGAAATTGAGTATTCTATAAAGTTGAATTTTGACAGATTATTAATGAAATTCTCTTGTAATCCAACAAACTTCCTTTTGTTCATTGGTTGTATATCAGTGTACGTTTCATTGAAGTTTCTGCACGTTCTTGCTATAATTCCCTCACATTTTCCATGAAGAATAAACCACTTCGTTTGAATGATTATTTCCCATTTTCCAATTCGAAGGAAATTTAGTCATCTTTCAGGATATTTCATAATATACAGGGCGTTCCATTTAAAAAACGCACTTTCAACCCTTTTTGTATCTAGCAGTAAGATCATAATTTTTGAACGACCGTGAATAACGCAGAACAAACTTCTCTATAAAGAATCAACATATATGATCTTGATGAACTAAACACAAAATTGCAGCTTGCTAAGAATCCAAATACTGCAGAAATAAACATTCAATTCGAGCTATGTTTTGGATAAAAAATATGGAAAATAATCAATATCTCAAAAACCGTTACAGATAGGTATACAGGAGAGTATGAGGCAAAAATAATCAGAAAGTAATGATAAGTTAAACAATGCGGTAATATACAGGGTGTCCCATTTGAAATAACAAAGATGCTGCTACTTTTTGGTATAAGCGGCAACGCTGCATTGCTGAAAATTGTTTAGATATACAGCAATTGATAGTGCTATCAAAACATTCAACCATCTTTCTAGCATCTTTGAGAACGTTAATTCTGAATTCTAGATTCATAATACTATTACGTATCTCATATCTATATTTATAAAATACATTTCGTAGAAAGAAAGCTCCATGCCTGAAATGTATGGTGAGCATTTAAAACACTAACCCAAAACTTCCTTGAGTTTTAGAAAAGTAAGAAAAGTCAAAACTACATTACAAAATTTGGGATCATAGGTAACCCATGAAGAGCAATTCTCGATGTTTCTGAGGGGTTTTCAGAGGTTCACAAAAAATTATACGATGTGTTCAAAATAATCGACCAAATTTCTGAAATCTTCGAGAATGTTCTTTCTGAATTCTAGATAACACTATTATGAATTTCGTGGTCCAATTCGGAAAACCCACAGAAAACTCAAAAACAGCAAATTTAATATACATTGATGATTGATGAGATTATTTGCGCAATTCCCGAGCATATATTGCCATCGATATTTAGTTGTGATATACAATAATCCATCATTTATAATCAAGAGATAAAAGACTTATTTCTTATGATATCAATATCGATGAATAATGGAAAATGCCCTAAAACGACTTATTTTTCAATTCCAAATTACTTAAAATAAAATCATGTGGTTTTCACCGAGGATTTCACACATTATCATCGAGGACAATTCCTCTCTAAAAACCAAATGGAAATTTGAGAAAAGCGAAAATTGAAGAACTATTCATTTCACGATACATAATCTGAAATACAAAAAATAGATGTAGAAAATTACCCAAACTCAAAAAATTCGTTAATATCAGTCGACGCGAAGTTATACCTAGTAGTTATTATTAGAATTACTGTTCATAACACAGGTTCCAAATATTCATATACAGTATCGGAAAGATTTCATCTGGGGTATGGTTTTTTAACTGGATATCAAGTTAAATTAATAGAAAATATTCTTGCTAAAAAACTACATAGAAAGGCTATCCAGGAAGTGTACCACACTTTGAGGAACCTTGAAAATAATTATAGAACTTTAACTAATTCAGGACCCGTCACGGAAAATATAGCTTCATTTTTGCATAAGCAAAACTTAAGAGTAGCATATAAAACACACTGGGAAGGTTTATCAAGAATAATAAAGATAAAACGCAGAAATCTGAAAAATCAGGAGTTTATAAATTGAATTGTGGATCTTGTTCCAAAGTATATATCGGCCAGACAGGTAGACCATTTAAAAGCCGCATACGTGAACACCGTATGAATTATATAAACAATAAAGCACACTCATCATATGCCAATCATATTTTGGAGGATTAAATGCGAGAGAAGCGAACCTTGCTTCAATGAAATGAATGATTTCTGTAAGTGATATTTTTTAATAAGATTTTCCCTATCCCATTTAATGAGTTTTCAATGAAAACTAGAGAAAATTTTAATAAATTTCTATCTTAATGAAAATGCCAATTTTCACTTTCAGATTTTTTCTTTTCACAATATCTATCAGATATAGTTCAATGTCCAGCGTGGCTTTAGTTGGGGAAGTAGTTGTTTTCTGTTAGATATTACAAATTAATCACATTTTTCAATTTTCATGGAGAATGTTCCCCTTTTCCCCATTATTATATGTTTTATAGTTTTATAGACTTTTTTTATTTCAGTTTCAAGCAGTCACCTGGTTGAGTTTATCGCTGGTTTCAATTCTAATTTACGAATCAGTTATCGAGGTTGGTGATATACCAGAGGATATTTATGGAAAACAGATATATGAATTATATTTGGGTAAGTTTTATAATATAATTACCTACACACTTACATAGTATTCTGAGAAGGCACTGACGTCACAGCTGATGAATGTTTTAATTCACATATATTGAAACCACGTTTTCAATATGAAACAATGAATCAGTTTTCAAATTTTAGGGTGAACAAGTGATTAGAAAAATTTTATATACTGCCCTCCATTGCATCATGTGAAATAAAGTGCATATTTCAAGATGCTGGAAATGCCCACTGTATATTATAAGGTCCTCAGCTGATGATGATTCGTCGGGCATCATGTAATCTTCCTAAACATGTTCACATTAATATTAACGAATAGTGTTAAGAGGCCATGAACGCGATCACGTTTGGGACACTTTTAAGAGGCAACATCAACGCGTCATCACGAATGTCAAATTTTATCATTGCGCCGCACATGTTGGGTGTGTGGGGATATATTTTTCCAAAGCGATAGTGGAGGTAACGAATCACTTGTCCGTAAAAAAAACTACGTAGCTGGGAGCGCCAATAAGGTAGATAGCTTCTAATCGTAGAATCGGTTTTGCGTCAAAACTAATGATTTTATACATTTTTTTTTTCTTCTTCTGAGTCTATAATCTCCTCGAGAATTCGGGAATTTGCCTATTTTTTTCATTTGTCAAACCATAAAAAAATGTTTTCTTCAAAATCATCAAAACCAAAAATCAGTTAGATTCCCCAATTCTCATAAACGAATTGAATCATTTGTTCCAACAAAATTTTCGCAAAAAAATAAAACTGAACGCTCAAAACCGATTCCCGTTTCATCAAGGGCATTGTTTGCTCTTAAGGGTAAAAGAGTCAATTGATAACTCAAAAATGGTTCGTCTTATCGATTTCAAACAAGGACAGGCTTCTGAAGGAAGTTTGATTCTACGTACGTGCTGTAATGGAAATTGAATTTTCAATCCACTTTTTCACAAAAAAAAATCTCAAAAATGTCCCAAAAATGAAGTTATTTTGAAGCAATTTTTTGGGTAGATGAACAAATAATTTCAAAAAACATACAGCACGTACATAGATCAACGTTTTACCTTTCTTTCTATACCAAATTCATTTCGATCGGATAAAGATTGCTTCAAATTTTAATGGAAGAGAAATACCATTGCAGCTACTTGGATTATCCATGAAAAGAATCTTGAGGTACTGCCGCAGACATAGTTACATAGAATCAAACTTCCTCTAGAAGCCTAATCCTTTCTAGAAGCCTAATCCTTGTTTGAAATCGATACGACGAACCTTTTTTGAGTTATCGATTATTTTACCCTAAAAAACGGCCGAAATGTGATCGCGCTCATGGCCTCTTAAAATTGAATTTTAAGCAACTTTTTCAATTGATATTTTGCCATCTTACCCTTCATTTTACCGCTAATAATTTGTTGCCTTACCTGTGATCATGTTACATGTTTTAAATTAGATTTTCAAATGGTCGGACATGCACAATCGATCACATGAAAAAATGTTTTCCATACACTAATAAATAAACTTATACATGGTGCTTTCTAAATTGGAGCACTCAAGAAAATGGGTTGTTATTTGGAACATAATGTAACCATAAATGTCAAGAATTTTCGTTTTTGAGGCAATAAATATTTTCGAAATTTTTATTAAAATTTTATGAAAGCGCTTTCAGTTACCTTTGTTTGGGAGGCACTGGTTTGATTTTACAGGCCACAGCGTGTCTGCCCGCTGGCAGTGTTTCAGCGCGGTTTGCGCAGGCTGTAGACCTCTGATCAGTTATTACCAAAAAAATCTTTGAAAACTTTAAAATTCAATATCTCCCAATTTTTTTTTTTTTTTTTTCGATAAAAATGTATTCCTTCATTTCGTTTTGTTTTGTCATTTTCCACTCATCCTGTATTATTACTGATTTTTTTCCAGATAAGAACAACAATTATTCATCTGATGAATTTATAATTTATCCAGTAACATTCAACTATTTCATGTACATCTATATGGTACTGAGTTTTGTATGGCTTATAGCATCCTGTTTCACTTTATGGGGTAAGTAAAATTCACGATATGTATAATGTGTTTTACTTGTCATATTCATTGTATTTTCCTCAAAAGGTTATTTTCTCAATGTTTCGATAATTTTTCGTAGTCCCTTCAGACTAATGTGAGAGAGAGAAAATGAATGCAAAGTATTCACAGTTCTGAAAGAATCTGATATAGTGACAGTTATCAAATTTAAATTTCATCATATTCAATATATTCACAGCGTGGTCACATGACATATAAACAAAACTTTATTATTTTCGAACGCAATTCCCTGAATTCTACTCGATGAGGTTAATAATCGAACGCAAAAATACTAATATAAATATTTACGTAAGCATGGGAGGGGGAATAAGAGCTTTGCTTACTTTTGCTCACTTTTACTGACGATGAGGGAGGGGCAGTGAAAAATTACAAAAATTCTGCTTAGGTAATATTTGAACGGCCCTTATAATATTCCATATACTAATACTAAATTGAATTTCCAAATCGAAGTACTTACACACTTCATAATAGTTTTTATTTTTCACTTATCCATTATTGTTTATAATACGTTGTTACATCCCTTCAACCATATTGCAATCTACACATCCATTAGCAATGAATTTGAGAATATTTGTAAGATTGAGTAGAACTTTTGGAATGTTTAGATCATCTTTGTTTTCAAGAAAAATGTCCCAAGGTTTCTGTTCAATTACGAACATGTGGGAAAAAAGTACTCACTTTTTTCCCGGTTCTCGGAGAAAAAAGTAATTTCATAAAAAGTTATATTTTATTACCTGTCAATAGGGATAAAATGTCAAACAGAAAAACTGCATTTTTTGACAAGTAACTCAGCTTCAGCAAGTTCTAACATTTTTGTGGAATATTATTTTCAGTCAAAATATTTCTGCTACGTACATACAATTCAATTTTAGAATTTGTATTACCAATTTTTTTAAATGGAAATTTTGTGAATTTCATTACGATTATGTTGATACCGCTTTACTGTTATAGGTTTAAAACAACTTTCGTTAAAAAAACTTGAAAAGGTTACTTAAGATCTTTCTTTCTTAAAATGAAACAACATTTTAGATTGAAATGAGACTCAAATACATTGGGTAACCTCTGACCTACATAACTGATAGAAGAAGGTTATTGAGGTGTATTGAAAAAAAAACATTACTTGTCGATATTGTTATTTTACCTCACTTCTCCAAATCTGAATTAGGAAACTATTGTGTACGCTATTGATTGAAAAACGTGTTAATAATATCGTTTATACAAGGAGATAGTAGTTTTTGTATTGATGGTTTTGTTATATCATTTGTGTTGGTCACAGGTTACTCGATGAATGTTAATATTATTTTAATCTAGAAAAGAAAGATCTACCGTAATATTCTTAGGTTTGTTGACAAAAGTTTCTTCGAGACCCAATAGTGAACGGTATCAAATTAATCGTAGTGAAATGCTTTTTTTTCTGACCCGACGAGTCAGAAAAAAATAGTAATAATAATTTAAACATTAATTAATTTTACCCAGCAGATGCATTTTAACCAAAAACCGTAAATTTGTATTTTTCCCAATACTTCAGGACCAAAATTAATAATTTGAACGTATTCATAGCCCTCTAGATTCAGCAATAAATTTCAAAATGTCTTATACAAATCCATCAAATTTCATTTTAATATTTTAATAAATTTATAATGCTCTCCAAGGTTCGCTAAAGGTTTTGCATGTCGGCAAATTCAAATCCATACTGAGAAAGAACATAAAAGAAGGTATTATTTTAGTATATGAAACTGTAAATATATTGTACCATGGTCTGAACTACAATAAACTAAAAAAATTCTCTTGAGTCGTCGTCACCCATTTTTCACCCTTTCACCCTTTTTGTACTTTTCGTACTTTGAACTTGATTCTCATTTTCATTTTCATGATTAATAAATTTTTGTAATTATTTTCCTTATTTCTATGTTGTATTCTATGATATGGAATTATCAATCATTAGAACTTACTGTGGGGAAAATTTATATTTATATACGTAATGTTTATATTTAATACTCAATATTTGATGCTACTTTGTTTGATTTTTGATACTTGGTGTTATACGTGATAATCAATTTAATATTAATTGGAGAACTAATGTCTAATGGCAAATAATAATAATAGCCGTCCTCTACCCACACAGGCTATGCCTTTCGGTACACTCTACGAGTGTTCATGAGGGAGTATTATTATTATATTATTATAATGCCTCTGATATTCATTAGGTGAAATTGACAATTGATATTCAATATTAATTTTTAATTTAATTATGATTCAATTTCAAATTTAATATTTAATTTTTACTAAGTACTTACTTAGTATTGTTTACCGAGCATATGTTCTCATTATTGTGTAGGGTTGAATGAAAAAGCAGTCTCTTACATTTTCATATGTGCAGCGGCTGAATTTCGCCTTTTTGTACCTTACTATGATATAAATAAAGACAAATTATTATTATTATCATTATTATAATATCTTCAAAAACATAAAAGTTATAGGGGCGAGCTACGTTCCGTGGATCCCCGGTATATATTGACAATAATAATTTGTTGATTTGCTTCATTGAGACATTTCACCAAGATCGTTTTGTTTGGCCGTATTAAAGCTTGTAGCATTATTAATTTGTAATCCTTTATTCGAAGTGACAATATTAATGCAATCATGAACATTCTGATAAATTGCTGCGCCTCCTGCTCTTATATTTTCACGCTTTAAACGCACAATAAGTTCAAAAGATGGAAGAGAGAGCAGGAGCCGGCCTACCGCTGCCATACGCGTGAAAGGAAGGAAAGCCAGACAGACTGACACTGTAACGCGTTACTAACGAAGCGGTTGACCCCCCCATAAGAAGTCATCACTCCAAAAATTAGATACACTGACATTCTAGAACCTTGGAATATATTTTGTTGTTATTGATTTATTGATTTTTTAGCTGTGACACGAGGAAAATGGAACTTTATAACAAATCAGATGATATTTTGGTCTAGTGTAACGATAGCAATTGCAATAATTGATATTATATTAATGGGTTTGGTGGCAGCAGATTTACAAACGGCTCGCGATTCGTCCTATTCTACAACTACCGTTACTTCGACTATAAGTACTATCTCAACACCTTCAGCAATGTCATCAGTGAGTATGTTGATCTTTCAGTATAATTATTCAATCGGAACCTCCAATAAAAACTCTAGCACTAACATAACTAAAATTTGTCACCTCAGTTTTCCACCACACTTCCACTACAATCAGAAATACAACTTTACCAAGACTACTTTACCAAAACAAACTCTTCTTCAAACTCTTCACATATTACATCCATCAGCTCTTAAACACTATATTTGCAAAAACCCACCAAAACCACTCCAAGTACAGTTATTGACACCACCATCAATCTGCTCATGAAAGAAGACGGAAAATAAGAAAACTTTCGTTATGGTATTTGAACTACAAATATGGTTCGAAAAGCAATGAACAAATAAATTTTACGAAATGGAGACCTTGCCCAAGGAACATTGAGCAGCCGACCTTCATGAATGTCTATTTTTGGTTCATATACAGGATATTCCGTCAGTGTAGATCCTATACAGATACTTTGTGTCCCGCAGAAGGTCGACAATAAACAGTTTCAGTTAATTATCATCCCAATGAGAAAATGGATGGCGCCAACTGAAAACTGCGGAATACTGCGGAATACTGAGCATAGCACTTCTTGAAGTATATGATATATGGTATATTCTATTGGATTGGAAGTTGTGAACGTCAACATTTCTACAGCAAACACAATACAATAACCAGAACAACATTTCTACATACACTACACATGACACCATAATTACAGTACTGTCTCATTTTGAAGAAAAGTGTTAATGTTTCAGGAGCCATCAACTCCAATTACATCTTCGCCAATAGCACATCCAACAACCACCTCTTTAATAACTTCGTCTAGAGGTTCCAGCACTCCCCCCATAATTGTCTCGGATACTACTCTATTTTCGTCAACTATTCCTACAACTATCTCTACGGACACTACAGAATCTATCCATTCTCCATCCACTACTACTACTACTACATCTATTTCTACGTACACCACGGAATCAATCGGTTCTTCGACAAAGCCTACTATTTTTACGACCGTAACCCCAAAACCTATTAATTCTACGACTGTTTCTACTGGCACCACAGAATCCATCCATTCTCCAACCACTATTACTACCACCGATACTCCAAAAACTATTACTCCTACATCTATTTCTACTACCAGAACCCCCAAAACTACTCCTTCTATTAGTACCACTCCTTTCGTTCCTATTGTTCCTACCAGATCACCGGTAAGTTGATATTTCATTCATCAGTTATAAGTAATAATTTAATCAACGAATGCTTGAAAACGGGTGGTAGACATAGTTCTGTGCGCACTTTTTTTTACTTGAAAGCTGTGTTCCGAGGTGCTAATCTCCGAAGCGTTAGGCGTCGAATCGAAAATGAAAACATCAGAAGAAAACATACTCCTCTAGGAAAAAAGCAACACGGAAAAAACGGGGAAAAACGGAAAAAAAGGAAAAAGAAAACAACAAAGATAACGGAAAAAAGAAGTAGTAATTATTTAGTTTGATCCAACCAGAACGAACTAACCATGTGTAGTCATTTGAGTGCGTGGAAATTTTATGGGTCAACTTTCGTTTAGCTGAAATCGGTAATGCAAAAACTGTTGCCATGGCAACCGTTGCTATGGTAACGAGTAAACAAAAACACAATTCCGATCTTGCGGAAATGCGCGGTTGCCAAGTTATTTGCTTAAGATTAGCTGAAATCGGTTATAAAAAAACTGTTGCCATGGTAACCGTTGCTATGGTCGAGAGTAAACTAAAACGCTATTCCCACTTTGCGGAAATGCGTGGTTGCTAAGTTTAGTCAGTTATAGTTTAGCTGATATCGTTGAAAAAATGTGATGCCATGATGAAAGACATTCAAAATCGCGATTTTCGTGCTGCGGAAAAGCGCGGTTGCCAAATTATGAACTTGAAAATAACGTCAGAAGTATATAGAAGGTGTTTCCGAAATTGGAGCGATAAATGAAGTGGGAAGTAGAATATGACAAAACAAGACGGAATGAAGGAATACATTTTTGTCGAAAAAAATTATTTTGACAGATATTGAATTATAAAATTTTCAAAATTATTTTGGTAATCACTGATAAGGGGTTTTCAGCTTGCGCAAACCGCGCTGAAACACTGCCAACGGACAGACACGCTGTGGCCTGGAGAATCAAACCAGCGCCGGCTCAACTTTCGTTTAGCTGAAATCGGTTATGCAAAAACGGTTGACATGGCAACAGTTTTTCCGTAAACGCGAACGAAGCCTTCATGTTACTACTTTGTCCATTTTCTTTATTCTCTTTCTTCTTTTGCCGTAACTGAACTATAACTGACCCAACTTGGCAACCACGCATTTCCGCACCAAAAGAAGCTGGTTTTTGTATTCTCGTAACCATAGCAAAGGTTGCCATGGCAACAGTTTTTCCGTAAACGCGAGCGAAGCGAGCGGGTCCAACTCGCCTTCATGTTACTACTTTGTCCATTTTCTTTATTCTCTTTCTTCTTTTGTCGTAACTGAACTATAACTGACCCAACTTGGCAACCACGCATTTCCGCAAAGTGGGAATAGCGTTTTAATTTACTCTCGACCATAGCAACGGTTACCATGGCAACCGTTTTTTCATAACCGATTTCATCTAATCTTAAACAGATAACTTGACGCGCATTTCCGCAAGATCGGAATTGGTTTTGTTTACTCGTTACCATAGCAACGGTTGCCATGACAACCGTTACCATAGCAACGGTTGCCATGGCAACAGTTTTTGCATAACCGATTTCAGCTAAAGTATAACTGACCCAACTAGGCAACCACGCATTTCTGCAAAATGGGAATAGCGTTTTAGTTTATTCTCGACCATAGCAACGGTTTCCATGTCAACAGTTTTTGCATAACCGATTTCAGCTAAACGAAAGTTAAGCCAATTTTATTATTGGTCGTAGGGATTTATTCGTGTTTTTTTTTGTTTTTTTTCCCAGTGTTATTTTCACCGTTTACCATTTCAGCCACTGTACTGTATAAACATTATAGTTTCATTATTTCTGATTCTTCAATAAACTCTGTTTTAACAAGATAAATTTGTATTTTCCTAGGAGTCCGCAACAGCAACTGTCGCTTTCCAGAACTCTGAGGTAAGTCGCTTTCACCGTGCAATTAAAATCATTTCATAAGAGACATTCAAACCGACATGTTCTATTAGAATTATTTCATCCAGGTTAATCCTAACACAGGCCTTTTAATCTGTTAATGTTATAAACTGTTTTCACTGTAAATCACTCCCATCGCCGTCTGGGCGCATGATGTTTTTATGGTTTTGGCTCTTGTATACCTGACGAGTAAGCACTGATGGTGACTTTTTAGTCGAAAGCACTCTGCTACGATTTTATAAATATATTTTTCTACAACTGCTATGAAAAGTAGCGTATTTCTCATGGCTTACTTACTTTCAAAACCATGTTTTGCTCATACTGTGAGAAATATTATTTTTCTACGTTCATGCAAAAAACAAAACTTTATTGAACTATATTTGGTGGAAAAACTGTCTCTTTATTGCACTGAGTGACTTTATTGCACTCATCTGTCATTCTACTATAGCGTTCTGTCATCATGACAGACATAAACTTTCAAATCGACGCCAAATTTAGCCCATTTTCTGTGAGATTGTATTACGTTTTAAATAGTTGCATGTTTCATCATATTCATTATATAATGGACTATGAAATTACTAGAAAATGCAATTTGTTAAAAATAAAATTATTTCCTTCGAATATCATTTGAATTACACAAAATGTTTTTGAATTACTTTTAGCAGATAGATTTAAACAATGTCTTCCTTACAGTTTAGTGCCACCTAAATGAAACATTTTCTGGTTTTTGCATGAACGTAGAAAAAATATTGTATGAAACTCGTACAAAAAGAGTTTGATGGCTTCGTTCGACAATTTCACGTCGAGTGCAATAAACACCTACTTTTTGCACTTGTTGCATAAATAACTATTCTCACGGCACTTTGCCCACACCACATACATTTATATGGAGAATCAAAAAATATCGACAAAAACTAGTTGGCTACTGTTCAGCTTTAAATAGTTGTCACAGCTGTCAAGAACTGTCAGATTACGTATAGAAGTTTTTAAAATTCTTATGGTAGTTTTTATTCGTGTTGATAAAGAAGTAATAAACTATTTTCAGAATTTCTTCCGCTTTCTTCCTCGAATTAACATAGCTTTTTGTAGTCGGTTTAAGATAATATTTCAAATTCTGTTAGATACCTATATGTACTATTGAACAAATAAGAAGTAGTAGGGGTTCATGGCGTAATGGATTGTCAATCTGCCTGTCACGCAGGCGGTCTAAGTTCTACACCCGGGCCAGGCCATTTTTTTTTTCATTTTAATTTACATCTCGAGATTTTATTAAGTCAATTTTAAATAAATGATTCAACTGTTAAAAGGTGGGATACTTTATTGCTATTTTAGTTTTTTTAACAATAAAAATAAATATTGAGTTACAATACTTGTATTCTTTAAATTTGTGCAGTTGTAGAAAGACTCGTGCCACAAACTTCCACACTCGTGAGAAAAGTTGAACTTTTCCGACTTGTTGCACAATATACTATTCTGCACGAAATACAAAATATTGCTTCATTCAATTATATTGATATGTGCACCCAGCTTGACAATTTCACTGGTTCCGAAATGTCCTTCCGTATTGAATATACAGGGTGTCCCATATAAAACTCCGAGGGCAAATATCTGGAAAATGAAATATGTTATCCATATTTCGTGAAGGCAGATTATTTTGATGTCAAAGAGTCCTTTTATTCACATAGAGATCCATCACTAGGCGTCATCCGTTAGGGCGTCGCGATACCGACGCCAATTTTTTTAAATGGCATCCCATATTTTTTAATGCTATTTTAGATTCTGCATCGAATTCTGAATTCAGCCATATAGCACACTCATAGTTTCCCTGGAATACGCAATACGCATGCACCACAGCAACTTTATTTCTTATTATAAAGAGGGCCATGAAAGCGTCAAAATAAATGCAATAATACGAGTATTCATCGATCTGTCAGAAAACCTCTCAGATTTTACGGAAGTTTATTCAGTTTTGGGCTGGTTTTTGGTAAAATTGAAAAGTGGTTCAATTTTCGAATGCAGAAAAGTTGGATATGATATATGTATTTATGGCGAGGCAAGAAGGAATGCGACAGAAGCAGTGAGAATATACGCTAATCGGTATCCTTACAGAAGATTACCGTCAGACAAAACATTCACCAGCTTAGCCAAATCTTTAGCACAAAATGAATATTTTAATGAACGGAAGCGAAAAAAACAAAAACGGCTACAGATGAGAATCACACTGTTGCAGTGCTAGGTCAAATGGTACTGGAACCACATAGTTCTACAAGACAAGTAGCAATATATTGTGATATTTCGAAATCATCAATACAACGTATTTTATCAAAAAACAAATTCCATCCCTACAAAATTCATCTGGTTCAAGGACTACAACCAGGTAATAATATTTCTGTTTTATTTTTCTTAACTATAGTCTATTCTAATATTTAGGAGATGCTGATAGGAGATTGAACTTCATTGCATGGTTGTTCTTCCGTATTTATGATGATAATCAATTTCTGAACGAAATATTATGGAGTGATGGAAGCCGTTTTCATAATAACGGTATAATAAATAAACATTTGTCACTACTGGTCTGATGTGAACCCTCATTGGATTCAAGAAACGAAACATCAGTCTGTGTGGGGGGTTAATGTTTGGTGCGGAATCATCGATGGTTTTTGATAGGGCCTCATTTTTTCGAAGGAATTCTCAATGGAGAGAGGTACTTGCTTTTCCTCCAACATGTGTTGCCGAATCTCTTGGAGAATTTACCAATACAAACTCGACTAAATATGTGGTTTCAACAAGATGCTGCACCTCCGCATAATAATCGAATAGTTACCCAGTATTTGGATGACACTTTTAATGAGAAGTGGATTGGAAATAAAGGTCCAACACCATGACCAGCTCGAAGTCCAGATATGACCACTGGATTTCTTCTTGTGGGGATATATTAAAGACTTAGTTTACAAGCGACGTCCACAAAATGTAGAGGATCTAAAAAATAGTATCACAAATGTTTGTGCTTCCATTTCCCGAGCGATGCTTTTAGCTGTTACGAATCAAGAAATAATTAAAAGATACAATATGTGTATTCTAAATGAAGGAAAGCAATTCGAACACTTATTAAAATAATCCATTTTATCACCTAAATTTTTTTGTTACTCTCATCGAGTTTTGGTCACAGTAAAATATTTTTGGTAATTTGAAACATTTATTTTAGTTTGTATTGACTGCGTATACAGAAACAAACAACTGGAAGAAACTGAACAGGCTATGCAATTATAACTGATGGATCGGTTTGATCAAACTCGTTTATTGCTTTTTAAACTCGTGTTATTGCTTTTTATTTTCATTCATGGCCCTTTTGATTATATGCATTGAAATTGCCATTTTTCATTAGTATTCAAAGAAAACTACAAGTGTGCTATATGGCTGTATTCAGAATTTGATGCAGAATCTAAAATCACATTGAAAAATCTGGGATGCCAGATAAAAAAATTGGCGTCGGTGTCGCGACGCCTTAACGGATGACGCCTAGTGATGGATTTCTATGTGAATTAGAGGACCCTTCGACATCAAAATAATCTGCCTCGACGAAATATGGATAACATATTTCATTTTCCAGATATTTGCCCTCGGAGTTTTATATGGGACACCCTTTATATATCACTTTGCCTACTTCTAATGGATTTTCTTTCAACATTTTCATTGATTTCAGCTTCTCTCACTTCTAATTCCATTTCGATCAATTTCAGCGTGTTTTTCAGCTTGTTATTCATTATTTCGTTTTCTATATCCTGTTTTGCTTTTTCTGCTTCCCAAATCAACTTTTTATACAGTTCTGCACTAGCAGTAGTGTAAATTGATACTGAAGATCCATTTGAATGTCTTGTATTGTTCAGAGTTGGAGTCTGTCGGTTTTATGAATGATGAGGTCTAACTATCTGTTCATCAATATCATCAAAATTCTCAACCATAGAGACACGATTGTCCTCAAATTCGTTTACAAGTTTTATGGCCAATCATAGTCATCATCGAGATGCCTATTGATACCTGCTGTTTTTCTGGTGAATCTGTCAGATGGTTGATTTTCCATAATTTATGGATTTCTTTAAATATTCTCTGCTGCGCACTGCATAGGACTCGTTTTTAAAGGCTCGAAGGACCAAAATGTTTTCTATTTATCGGCCAGAAATTTAAATATTTCGATAAGAAAAGACAGCATGACTTTTTAAAGTCTATTTTTCAGATAAAAGAAATGACAATAACAACTGATTCTTTTTCTGAAATTATATGAAATGAACTGAAAGAGCAACAGTTTGTTTGTTGTTGTTTGATATAATCTTTGAGATTTCGCACACTTTTTAGTGCTTTTGACAAGGGTTATGATGTAGTAATAATAAAAAAATTAATTAATTTTTACAGATATCAACCATTGAACAAGAAACTGGTGCGAATCAAAACTTCCAGGTAAGTTGAATTTACACCTACAGTTTCTTACGACTATTAATGAGTGAGAATTCTTATACTTATAATAAATCCCTTCAGTCCCTCCTGACTCGTTTATAAAACTATTGATATGCTATGCCCTACTCTTTTTTTTTTCCAGGATATATCTTCGAGAATATCTAAGATCGCTTCGCCTGCGATGAGAACAAGTATTTTTTCAAATTCATTTTTTAATACGATTATTTTTTCGAAATCAAAATGCGACGTTTTTGGTATTTCATAAAATATCAGCGGGTTATTCTGGCCAATCATTCGGTTTTATACTGGTTATTTCAACTCATGTATAAAATCGTCCATAAGAAACGTCAGTTGTGGCAGTTTGATATCGGATAAATAGGAACGTAACTGTGTGCAAGTGAATAAACTTCTATTTACCTTCAATATTCATTCAACTCAATGAATTATATTATATGTACTATTGTTGAATAATTCATTTATTTGATTACTTAAATTATCTCACAAAATACCACTCGAAGTTTTGTTTTCATCGAATAAACTGTAATTTTGTTCCACTTAAACTTAGTAGCTTGTAATAGGAGCAAATATTAGATAAAATCACTCCACCTCCGGTATCGTTATTTCAGTTATATCAGAATTCCGTGACCATTGTGATGACATGACACTCCAGAAACATGGTGTTTTCCAGATTATAATCAAGTTTTGATGATAATCGTGCAAGAGCGTTTCACTTCGCATGCAATGTTGAAAACTCTAAGCCTCTTTAATTTGACGCACTATTTTTAAGATTATGTGCGAAGGGAAACGTTCGTGCACGATTATCAACAAAAATTGATTATAATCTGAAAAACACGATATTTTTTGGTTTCCCTATGATCGCAATTATCGTGGGATTCTGATATAACTGTTAGATACGAACCAATGTAACAGCTAGGGTTCTGACAAAATCCGATTTTTTTTAATTTAGTGCTCTCTGGTGTGGAGAAAGAGAGGAAGATTTGTATTTATCATTGAAATGCAAATGTTTCAGTTTGATCAAGGTACTCATGAGAAAATAATTGATATTTTCATACAGCTAAAAAAATATTTTAAAAAATAGTAATTTTCAATTTTCTTTCATTATCTTTTCAAATTCAGTATATCTGTTTAAAATTAAATTATAAGGAACTTTTTCGAAAAATTTTTTTTCGATATCTTGCCTTTTTACTCCACTTTTTGCCTTTCTATAGTAATTTGCCGCTATACCAGCGATCACGTGACATGTGTCAAAATGGATTTTTAGGTTATCGGACTTGCACAAACTTTTCCTTAGATTTTTTTTTCAATACTCTAACATAAAACTTTTCTCTCTTATGGCCCCTACACCAAATTGGTGAAAAAAAAAATTCCAAATACAATTCGTTCTTCAAATTATGTGATATAATTTTTTTATTTTTATCACTTAAACTTTGGCAAAACATCGAAACATACAGAATTTAGGTAATAGCACGAGTCCGTAGGAACTCGTGAAGAGTTTTGTAAGATCGATCATGTAGAAACTCACTCCATATCAGTGGAAGATCAGTAAGTCTTCCCGGTGCACCAAGGCAAATGAAAATATTAGGTGTCCATCTCGCGCAAAGGCGTTAGGTACACTAAAGTGAGTGTTTATGGAATGAAATATTATAATAATATTCAGAGAGCCAACAATTTTCGGTATTTTGAAAAAATGTTATTCTATTGTCCTTCGACTATAATTTTATTTTTGTTTCCAAAAATATCCACAGAATATATTTTTCAGGTCGATAAACAAACGATGTATACATCAATGGGTATAGTCATGTCAGTAGCTGCACGGGGATACATTCTATGGATAGTCAATGTTACTTTTGCTATCATGTTGATTGTGTTAGTCCAAAGGATATGGAAAAAGGTTGGTATTGTATGATTCGCCTAAACTAATAAATACATCAGTAGCATTTCTTAAGTGTTAAACTTGAAAAGTCCGGGTTAACAATAACGTATAACGCGATCAGCTCTGATTTAAGGATTTTTACCCGCGACTTCTCCATAAAATATATCGGAAGGGTTAGTCGGCTAATCAAAAAATACACATAAATAGACACGAAGATGACTAGTGGAGGCAGTTCAACCCTGTAGAATTTCTCAACACCTTAGATACAACAGGTATGTCTTTCCATAAACTGGAGCTAAAGGTTGTCGTCTCAGTTCTCCTGATGGTTAATCTTGATGCACCGAGCTTGTGAAATGGCACCAGGCTACGTGTCACAGAGCTGGGGAGGAATATCATATTCTTACCCGAGCAGCTGAAGGAGGAAGAGCGGGTTGATTCTCTGAATCCCAATTATCCCGAATAATTTACCATTGCAATTCAAGAGGCCTTAAATTGAATTGCAATGTCCATTAGCACGTCCCAGATCCAAACGCTGAAAGTGATCATGAGGCACTACTTGCTTCTCATTTGGTCGGCTACAGACGTCATACAAACGTTCAGGAACTTTCTAATATATAAGAAAGTTAACTCTAGACTGTTCTTGAATAAGATTCTGGAGAATTCGAGAAAATCTTAGAATAAACTGTAACAGAAGCTCCGGAAGTCCCTGGAACGTACTGAAAACACCAAAGTGAGTTAGGCCAACAGGGAGGAGCCGAGGTGGCAAGACTTTCAGAAAATTCCTGGACTAATAAATAAACTTTAGAATGTTCTCAAAGCTTCTGGAAACTTTAAAAAAATTGAGATCACCATGGAATGAACCAGAACGAAGGCTTCGAAAGGTTTATCTTGACAATACATTTCCTTGCTTAACAACCAATTAGTGGATTTAAAATTTTGAAATTCAGCCAATAGAATCGGACCTACAGTGAAAATATAGCTTGTCGCTGTATTTTCACGGTGATAAACCTGGTTAGTTTTTGTTTTTACTATCTGTCAAGTGAAAATAATGATTTAAATTATAAACGTCAAATTTATGTGTTTTGACTAGTTATCTTTATTAATCAATATGAGCGATCGTTGGTCCATTGGTATCATAGATGAGGCCGTGGAAAAGAGTATTCCGTTGAATACGGCTAGAAGTAAAGTATCAATTACCAGGTGACACGATTTTTCTTTATTTCAAATCGATATATTGTCGTCCTAAATATAATTCGTGGTATGATTAAAAACCTATACTTTTTTGGAATATCAATTCATTGGCATTCCCAATGCAAGAAAATACAACGAGTCCGCAAGACGAGCTTTGGGATTGAAATTCATTAATATTCCAAAAAATTATCGGTAATAATCATACCACTTATTATATTACCCCAGAAAATATATCTAATCATCCAAATACTTCAACTAAATTTATAACTGAAATTTTTGTAACCAGAAACACATTATATATTCAATTTTTAACTAAGTCATTCCCACAAATAAACTGAGTTTATAACAGCAGATATTATATTTTTGTAACAAAATATGTTTTATTCTTTCAACCAATCACTATGTTAGGGTTGACATAATAGTTCTTTACGTAAACAAAGTATTCAATTGGAAAATAACAAAATAAATTATTGTTGTAAAAAAACATTTTGTCGTGGATATATGACCCTCAGATTTTGTTAAATCCATACAAATTTTGTTGATTTAAATAATTTTTTTCTGCGTGTGATCGCAGGCCTTATATTGCTGCTTGACCGTCGCAGAGAAATATTTTGAAATGGTTTCTAGAACATTTCCTTAGAATATTAGAATGTCTGTTCCATTAAAGGAGTAGGTCGGAGTCATTCTGTCCGACGGTGTCTAAGGAACGCTTGGCTATCAGTGATGTCTTTGCCCTTGTCTACATTTTTCCAGATATTTTATCCAGGTGATCTTTGAGTCCAGGTTTGACCCAGGTGTAACCCAGGTATTTCAATTCTCCTTGGCTATCAGTGATGTCTTTGCCCTTGTCTACATTTTTCCAGATATTTTATCCAGGTGATCTTTGAGTCCAGGTTTGACCCAGGTGTAACCCAGGTATTTCAATTCTCCTGAAATCTGTAGGCTTTCACCAAGCATTCGTGGCCCTTTTTTTATTTTTCTGGTGAAAGGAATTATCGTGTTTCTTTGTGATTTAACCTTGAAGACCTCCCTCATGCACCACGTCATATACTTGTTAATAATCAGTCGGTACTACGTCACTTTGTTTGAGTGTTAGGAAGTGACGTATTACTGACTGAGTATGAACAGGTACAAAAAATGTCTAACGATTGTTGTTAACGATCGAGGTTTTACATGTGACCTTAAAGCTGTCTGTTTTGAGACCTACCCTTGCACTGGTGAAAGGCAAAAACCATAAAACTGCAGGTGATCTCCCTAGTCGAATTGTGAATACAATTTTGTTAGTTGATTTCAGAGGTGTCCTGTGCAATAAAGAATATTACACAAGTATACGTTTTATATAATTCACTACCCGTCGCGGTAATAACCAGGGATGTAATTGTTTTTTGATGAATACTTGCCACAATATCCGATACAGCAGGTGAATGGACAAAAAAGGGAAAACCTGGGTCGTTAACAACAATCGATATTTAACAATCTCACCGTAGAAATTAACTCTGTGCTCAATTGTCTTACAATTAAAATATGTTCCAGAATCGCCCCACGCTGTTACCTGCAATTGATGCCTATGCCACAGGGTAAGTAAAATGTCGATGTAATCATTATTTATTTCACTTAGAATTCAATGAGTTTTACTATTCTTTAAGTTAAATCGGCTCATACATGATTAGTCGTTGGTGTGATTAGGAGTGACAGAAATGGAATTTGTCAAATAAAAATGTTCGGGATGCAAAATAATGTATAGCTTCGGATTTCTGCAGAAAGTTTGCATTTTTTTTATTTTACCATTGTTTTCCATTTCAAATCATTTGGATGCATATTCATTATTACAATATGTAATAATGATGTAATTCAATGTCCGTCGTGGTATTAGCCAGGGAAGTAGTTGTTTCTTTCAGATTTTTGCCTCATATTTTGGAAATTTTTGGAGAGAAGGGTACTTCGACATTGTTGATTTTACTATTTCATTCGGCAAAAATTCTCGAATTTAGAAGTACAGTTAGTAAAGCCAGATAATCTGGAAAATTGTTCACCAATATAGTCATGAAGTTCGTCAAGATATTGGATATACTGAGAGGAATGTAAACATAGGGCGAGCTACAATAGTCCTTAGGCCACGGTGGAGGGCCTAATGTAGGCCAACTCACATTCAACCTAATCTAGCCCATACTTGAAAAGAAGTCGCCGGGCGCATACAGTATCGGAAACAATTTATCTGGGGTATAGACAGATATCTACGCGAGCAACAAGAAACGCAATGATATGATGATACCACATAAATAAGAGACGCACTACTGCGTGCCTCTCCTGTCACCTCGCTCGAAGAATTAACAGTTCAGTCGATATCCCTTCCTCGAGCGAGTAGAGGAGAAATTGTAATGCTCTCTCAACATATAGCAAGCTATTCTTCACGGTCTCATAAAACCACCATACCCCAGATGAAAACTTTCCGATACTGTATAAGCAAAACGTACCAGTCAATGGAAGATACTCTAGGTCTCTGATTGGTTGTGATCGAACTCTGGTGCTCTTTGGCATCTAGTCTAAAACGTGCTGCAATTTGCAAGCTAGGTTAGCTTGCTCAGGTTAGGTTTGTGTGTCAATTGCAAGCAAAAATACTAATTCACGCTAGTACAAAGTGCACCACGTTTTAGTCTGGATGGGGAAAATGCACTTGTGTTTGGTCACTACCAATCAGCTAGAATATCTGCCACTGACTGAATCGTGTTACTTTTTGCTTATATGCTCCCCGGGCCAATTTTGCACCCGTTGGTTAGTACTTAATTGGTATTAAATCTCACTGTAACATCAGATGATGGTTGGCATCCCTGCTAATTGTTTTTATTATTATGATTATTATTGTTCAATATTCTTATTTCACGTATTCAAAGTATGAATAACGTGTTCAATCGAAGAATGAACATTTCGAATCTTCAGTAAGACCAATAAGTACTTTGAACTTTATCAATCTAATGTTCATTTCAGGCCCCGTCCATTCAATCTCTACGAACAGACTGAAATAGGCAACGGTCATCTCAACAATGCTTTCAGCCTCGATGAAAGTATCATTTTCAGTCCGAGGCAAATACCCGATAACATATCTCAAAATCCTTTGAGTAGTAGCAACAGAAGCAGCATCAGCAATCCGCAGCCTCCGATGTTCCACGCTCCCAGACCTTTAGAAATTTCCAATAGACCTCCTCCTTTCTCAAAGCTGGCGAAAATTGGGAAATCTGGCGCAGGACGTCGTACCCCACCTCTAAATATTTCATCTCCGGTGTTACCCAGTAGTAATATTCCCTACATTCCTGATCCAGACTATACTCCTCCGACAAGTCCCGACTGGCAACCAAAGTCAGTTTTGAAACCGAGGAGTAACTATGTTTTGTAGAGACTGTAGAGTAGATTTTAGAAGAAATTAATTAGTACAGTGCAATATTTTTATATCGATAATTAAATTATGTTAAATTATGGAATTGTTATTGTAATCCAGTACGTGAGTACGATTGGGTTTTGTGACAAGAATCGATTGTGGCACCACCAAATTTGGTATGCTAGTAGTTGGAACCATTATAAACACGAAAAAAAATTATTTACCAAAATTCCAGGGGTGGAACTTTTTTTTTTCGTTTAAAAATATATAAATAGATTTTTGCTGTAATCTTGGAAAATATATAATTTATCGGAAAAACAACCCAACAGAGTGAAAAACAATTCAATTTTCCACAAAAATTATTCCTAGTAATTTCTTATGAAATGTGCTCGTTTTCTCAGAAAACGTGAATGAACGCCGACATCAAATTTCAGGTTCACCCTAACCCGGCGCTGAAAGTTCTGGCGGAGCCCAATATTTGATTGGTCATAACATTTTAGGTACTCACTTACTCAGATACTCACATGTTATATTTGCATGAGGAAGTAGAAGTCTTCAGGAACGATATACACTTTTTCTTTTCCTTCTACTATAATTTTTAGCAAAGCTTAGACAAATCTAATTTTCGGCCCTGCCTGAACTTGCAGTGGCGGGTTAGCGCGAGCATGAGAAATTTCTGAGAAATCGAGCGTATTTCATAAGGTATTACTGAAAATCATTCTTGTGGAGAATTGAATTATCTCTCAACCTATCGAAATCGTTCTTTGATAAATCTCATATTTTCAGAAAAAACAACAGAAAAAAAAATTTTTAAGAAATTTTTTTTAGGTTCCACCCCTGATATTTTGGTAAACATTCTATTCTGACCATTTTTTTCCAATAATATATGATGTCGAGATGTCATGTGCCGTGTTTCAGAGTGCTACAATTCATTCTTCACTTTTTGCTCGAGTTTGTCTGTATAGTTACTGGATTATTTAAGCCTGCAAAATAATGATTATTTTTTCTAGAATTTCACTATTACAGTGGACATACTATATGATTTTTGTAATGCCAAGGAAGAACATAATTTGAGAGTCTTTTGCTTTAATGTTCTATAAAATAATATATCAGTACATTTCCATCCAGAAAATGGCCCGTCGCATATCTGGAAATATGGTTAATACGGTTTTTTATTGATCTGAGGTAAATACCCTCAAAGTATGACTCGTTAAAAACGTGAAAATTTGTTCATACAATACTATATGATACCATAGAAAATAATAGTGAAAAAATAAACACTCGCAAATTGATATAACGCGGGATATATGAGGGTATAGACGCTTTTTTATTATCTGAGGTAAATACCCTTAAAGTATGACTCGTAATTTGAGCAATTTACTACCAACGTCAAAATTTGTAACATTGCTATGAAATGATATAATGATATGATATAATGGCGAAGAAATAAACCCTCGCAAATTGATATGATGGGAGATGAAAGGGTAACAATCTTTAAAGTAAGTATTTTGAGCAATTTCCTACCATTTTAAAAACGTGAAAATCTGTACACACATTACAATATTAGCATAGAAAATAAAGGCAAAAATTAAAAATTCATCGAAAACAGTTACCTTTAGCGTTGTTAAAGAAGTATAACATTATTTTTTTTTACAAAAAGTGTGAGATATGGGGTTATTGATTCCACATTGGTAAAAAAGTTAGAGCAAATGAATAATGACGCCAGAAACTCTGTACAACATTAATTCCTAATATTTCTTTACACTTATCATTATTTTGTTACAAGTATTATTGTATGTTAATTCAAAATTGAATGAACATATTTAAATGAGAATGGTTTTTCTCATTTTCCTCATATTGGTAAAGTAACAGAAAAAATATGCCTTTAACAAAGGAGGCCGCTAAAATGAAATTTGTTTTGACCATTGAAGTGCGAGCCGCGTGCCGATCGTGAACTTAATGCGGCTTGTGGCCGCGTGCGGGGCACGCGCTGCACACCTGCTAGGATCGGCCCTGTCTGACAATCTCATAATCAGTCTTTTAATTTCTCGATAAGTTCGAGATTTCTCAAACTTCACTTTAACATCTACCATAATTTTTTGATGAAAAGTGAAAAATAATACAATTTTCTGGAAGTACTTCGGCAGATGAACATTCTAGCAACTGATTCAGCATCAAATGTATTTTTCAGTTGAACTGTGTATTCATTGAAAGTACCATTTCAAATTTCGAAACCTGTGAAGGTTCCTTGGTGTTTCTCTATCAGCTTCTTCTGGCTGCCTGAACCGAGTTATCATTTCTATTCTGAGCTTCAAACGAATATCAATGTTTTAGTTCGTCTATTCATTCATTTTGTTCTGTATTTTTCCAACGAGCATAATATGTTTTTTAACTGCAAGTGCATGTGATATTGAAGGTCATTGCTTCTGATTGTTATGTTATTTCTTGCCGTCAATAAACACACTTTCCCTGGCGTGGAGAAAATATCACTGGTAATGTTACTTTTATTAGTTCGAGACTACACCTTTCTGTTTAAGTGTATTCATTAGAGTTATTATTTCATTTTCACCATAATTTACAAAATTTTTCATATAAATAATTTTTTAATCACCAGATTTTCATAGAATATACTTTGCTATATTTTATGAAAGTTTCAAATTTATTACGTCTATTTGATGTTATGAATGTAGAATTTAACAAGTAGTGTTAGACCAAAGACACTTCGGGTGTGACCGGAACCGCAACAATTTTTTTTTTTGGTTTAAATAGAAAGATTTTTACGAATGCGTAGAAGGGCCATATATTTTTTTTAAATATTTTTCACTAATTTCCGACTTCAAAGTCACAATTTGAGTCGGAAAATAATAAAATTCCGACTTCGAAGTCAGAAAATAATATTTTCTTGCATTGGGATTGCCAATGAATTGATATTCCAAAAAATTATAGGTTTTTAATCATACCACGAATTATATACAGGACGACAATATATCGATTTGAAATAAAGAAAAATCGTGTCACCTGGTAATTGATGCTTTACTTCTAGCCGTATTCAACAGAATACTCTTTTTCACGGCCTCATCTATGATACCAATGGACATTTGTCCCCAACGATCGCTCATATTGATAAATAAAGATAACTAGTCAAAACACATAAATTTGACGTTTATAATTCAAATCATTATTTTCACTTGACAGATAGTAAAACAAAAACTATGCAGGTTTATCACCGTGAAAATAGAGCGACAAGTTATATTTTCACTATAGTTCCGATTCTATTGGCTGAATTTCAAAATTTGAAATCCACTGATTGGTTGTTAAGCAAGAAAATATATTGTGAAGTGATGACTTCCAAGTTATATTTGACGCAAAATTCTGTATTTTTCAAAAATTCATTACTGTATGAACAGTGTGTGAAAATGTTTTCACGCACAGTTGATAATTTTAAGCACAGGTGATTTTTTTCGCACTTGTGTGAAAAAGTATCACTTATCGCACTGTCAACATTTCGTAAACAATTACCTAGTTTACGCACTGTCGTAGAAAATAGCTATTCATGATACAAGTTCGTAAAGTAGGAATTTTTTGCATGAGCGTGAAGTTTGTTGATTGAGGCGCAGCCGAGTTCAACAAACAAAAGTGTACAAAAAAGCCCTTTACGAAAGTGTATCATACAAAGTTTTTTCTTCAACAGTTATATTGTTTTATGTTATGAATGGTCGTCGTATTACCAAATGAAGTCTTCCAAATTGAATTTGACGCAAAATACTGTATTTTGAAAAAATACATAAATGTATGAACAGTGTTTAAAAATTTACTTTACGCACTGTTGATGATTGTACGCATAGGTTATTTTTTTGCGCAAAAGTGTCACTTTACGCACTATCAACAGTGCGTAAACTTGGTGTTCACGCGTATAGTCGTAGAAAAAATATATTACGTTGCAATTAAACGAATCATTATTTACATGGGTACCGTTGAATGTTTGTTATTGTCTCGTACTGTGAAATTGCTGTCAATGGTTGAAAGATACAACCGTAATTAAAACAACGCGAGTATTCTTCGAATGTAAAATGATAATGAAGACCATTGAAAAGTATGTGAAATAATTATTCTCGATTTCTATGCGATTTTCTGGTCAGCTAATACCCAGCAAATGGAATACAATTACGCTTTTACTATCTCATGATGAACCTAATTGATTACAATGTGATACCGATAATTTTTAGAATGACAGGCAACTAGAGCGAATCATGAAACATTGCACAGGAATGGATCGAGAAAAATAGTTCTCTCAAATAAAAAGAAATATCGGAGACCTGGAACCAATAGGACAAAAATTTAAATACGAAGAACATTAGTGAAAACTATGAAAAACTCTGTGGCGGAAATAGATCCGGTCATAACCTATCAGAAAGATACTGTAAAGAATTTTCTCGATTCCCCTTCAAAATTCTTTATTCATCTTTTAAAACAGAATAAATACACTATAAAACCTAATTTATATGTACTACGAACGGTTAACTGGACTATTTATATTTATCTTCAAAGTACAAACAGTCGACTTCCAGACTTCCCAACAGGGACGCGCACGGCCTCTTATAGTTAGAAACATAGGTTCCAAATCTTTCGAGAACTCTGCTATCCTTCCAGTCCAATTCCGGGCGTTTCTAGGCTTAAGCCACCGTTCTTTGTCCATAGGTGGCGTGATCACTCACTCCGCTGTTATCATTTCGCTCTTCTCCACCTAGATGGCGCCAGGTCTGAATATTTCCGTAAGAATACAACTTGACCTCGGTGAAACTTCACGATTTTCAAGATATTGGAACTTTTATTATAAAAATTGAAATCCTATCTCAGGTTAATAGTGTATGCAACAAGCATAATAGATATTATTCTTATTTTTGTTGTATATTTGTGAATAATAGTTGTAACAAACACAGAAAGCAGATTTTTTAAAGCAGCCATTTTCTATCTGCAGAAAAATAAAAAATGAATAATTGGAACCTTTGCTGTGAATGCCATTCAAGAAACAGAAGCTACCTAAAACACCATAATCACCACACTTTCATTCGACGCGCGTTTCGCCAACAAAGTTAGCATTCTCAAGAGTTATATTAAATTTTGAAGATGGCGGAGGAGATTTCATGAATATAGCAGATGATGAGGCACTCCGAAATGGCAGAGTATTTCGAAACAGGCCAGATCACTCTCACCACTGAAACGGTATGGAATTTATACTTTCATCTTCAGAGAAGTTTTTTATTTTTTTTCCTCGTCTCCAAACGTCTTCAACTCTCATATATTTTATATCCTTTTCTCAGTAGAAACCAAAAATTCAATTCATAAACAAGTAAAGTAGTTTGAAAGAAATAAATTAAAACCTAATAAAATTTTTATATAATTTAATTTTCTAGTCAAAAATTATTGCCAATATGCATTTGTAAAAATCAGGATGCCAACACACTAGCCAAAAATATACTGCTGAAAAACGAAACAATAAGTTTAAACTGCACGTTAAACTCAAGTTTAAACCTCAGTTTAATCTTACGTTCAACTGGAACGTATTAAACCGGCTCAGTGGATTGAAAGGGAGAAGCTAGTAAACAATAATTATTGTTATATAGTGCGGCTTTTAATAGCCCCCCCCCCTGTTATCTTTTGGACGGTTTGACGTAGACACATAAAAAAAAACCTTTTCGAGGGTTTCACTAACACTACTTTTTGAAATGAAAAATATGGTGATTGCTCGACAGGGGGCGCGGGGGGGCCCATCAACTCAAAATTTTTAAATAGCATGGGGGTCAAGAGGCACATCGTTGAAAAGAGAATTCAATTCTCTCCACAATCATCTTAATATTTTTGAATTTTATTATAATACTTTTTCCAGTTTCGAATTTTATACCTTTCGAAATTTTTGAGTTAATGTGCCCCCAGCGCCATCTGTCGAGTAATTGCAATATTTTTTTTCTCAAAATATCGGTAATACCCTTCAAAAAATTTTTGTTTTCATTGTTCCACATCAAACCGTTCAAATTTATCGAGGTATGAGTAGTATTCAGATCCGCATTTGTATTTGATATATCGATTTTGAATTGCAAAAAAATATTAACGGAATTCAAAAAAATTTAGATGGTTGTAAAGAGAATGGAATTTTAAAGGTTTTTTTTTCATGTTTCTACGAAGAACCGTTCAAAAGTTAACAGGGGTGGGGCATTAAAAGCCGCACTGTATATCATTCGAAAAACGTTTTATGATTATGGTACTCGAAATGTGTATGTGTTGAATTGCTATTATATATCATTAAAAAGATCATAAAGCATACTCTTTTTTGTTGTAATCATTATCACTATCATTAGTTTTTATACAGGGTGTTTCAAAATTCAGTAGCAAGAATTAGGGGGCGTATATTTCAGGTCAATATAAGACTTTATTTCCTATAAACATATGTCCGCAACTGCTTTGAAATTTAACAAAAATGATAATGATACGCTACTGTTTTTTTTAATGAATATTATATTTTTTATGAGTGTCCTCTATCTAATCATAAAAATGATCCCTTGACTTTTTTCCCTACGAAGAACAGTTTTCGATTTAAAAAGCAAAATGAGACATACAAAAAATCACATAGGTACAAGCGAATGACGACCTTTTATTTTTTAAATCGAAAACCGTTCGTCGGACGGAAAATAGTCAAGAGACCATGTTTGTGGAAAAATAGAAGACAACTATGAAAATGATACTAATTTGACAAAAAAAAAAACAGTAGCGTATCATTATTTTGATCAAAAATGACAGAGCATGTTTACAGAGACTTCACTGATGAAAATTAAAAAACGTTCGCCATGGAAAAAATGTATTTTTATTTGTACTTTGCATGTACCAAAATTAAAAAGAAAAGCCAAAGTGGTTGAGAGATACTTATTGAAAGAGAACTGATTTTTTTGTTAAATTTCAACATCCTGTATCTCAGAAATAAAGCGGTTGCGGACACATGTTTATGAGAAAGAAAGTCTTTTTTTGACCTAAGAAACACGCCCCTGAAATCTTGATACTGAATTCTGAAACACCTTGTATAACGCCTCGAGCGAGCCCGATCCTGTTTTCCCCTAAAATCGCGTGTCTTCTCAGTGTGAGTATAAAAAGTTTCTTATGGATATCTAACTTGCACAAATGAGTCTAACGTGATGCTATAAAGATGGGATCAATTAATATCCTTTTATGTAGAATCTTACTATTGCTGTGGGTACTTTGTGTCGCTGTCGCCGAGCATCAAAAAAGAGATGTGCACCGAATCGTGATCGAGGAAAGAGCTCCAAGAAGTCACAAAAAAGGACACGCGCACGGTTATACTCGTAAGGGCCATGGCCATGGACATAGCCGTAAGAATAAGAAGGGCAAACTTTCACAGAACGATCAAGAATCGGACTCAAGTAGCTACGAAGACAGTAAAGAAAATAGTTACGATGAGGATATCTTCTATGGTCATCAGGTAAGTACATTTTTCACTGGGGGAAATCATATGAAAGTTATAGTTAATATACCATTTTTACCTGAAGATAGTGAAATTATGGGATCATCAAATAATATTATTACTTACTTATAAAGTCGAACATTTCGGCAAAAAAATGTCGATCCTCCTCTTTCTCCAAAAAAATTAGGAGAACTTGCAAAAATAAAATCGATTTTGGGGGGTTGATGACGTTTGGAGATTCAGAAAAGTTAAAAGATCGATGATTGTTATGAAAACACAATTTTCAAGAAGTGGTTAACACAAAAAAAATGAGAAGGTTATTAATACAAAGTTCTGTTGGCATATTGTGTTCAGAGGAATGGTAGTTTATTGGCGAAATTCTACATGCTACAAAAGGCAACCGTTTTTGCTAGAAAAGAAATTTCAAGTTTTGAACAGAAGTTCCAGATGATACTTATTTGGTTTATAAGGTAAATTGACAAACTTTCAAAATGAAAACATAAACTTGAATCCTTATGTATTTTCAGTTTGCAATTATAATGGCAGTGGCAGAGGTATGTAGATGGGAAGAATTATACAATATAAGTGTTGTACACAAAAATAAGAAGCTTTGTCTTTACCAAACCAAAGCATTTCTTTTTGAATAATTAGACTGGAAAATAATATACCCTAACAACACAGGTACATCCTCTCTCTTATTTTTACCAATGACGTCCCGCGGACATCAGCTGGCCACCAAAAGGGACAAATATGGGAGGTCATGCACATGATATATTCGGTTCCCAGGACTTCCCTGGGGTGTCCCAAGGATGTACAAGCTAAGGCATCTAACGCAAATCCCCTGCGGGACATCCCTGGGAAGTGCCAAACATGCCCTTGTACCGACGGGACACTTTGGGACATAAAAGGGATGTACCTGGGATGTCTCTGTGTTGTTAGGGTAGCGATTTTTGTTCGAAAATATGAATAGGATATTCATAAAATCTGTTGTGGAATCATCTGCGGTTGAAAGACAAACTTTAGTAGCTATTTTCCATCGTTCAAGATAACCTCTAGCTCTTGGGAGGTATTCATATTGAAAAGGGGGAATATTCTCCTTGAAAATTGAAAAATGAAAAATGTGATTTATTTGTAATATCGAACAGAAAACAACTACTTCCCCGGCACAAGCCACGCTGGACATTGAACTACATCTGATAGATATTGTGAAAAGACTCTAACTGAAAAGAAAAATCTGAAAGTGAAAATTCGCATTTTCATTCAGGTAGCTGATTTTTCAAATTCTCTCTAGTTTTCATTGAAAAAATCATTAAATAAATTAGATAAGGTTTTATGAATGTCCTATTCATATTTTCGAACTAAAATCAAAATCGAAAATATTTGTAAACATAGTGCAAAATATGGGAGGAATCATAGAATTCTTTAATTCTACCCAAAACACCAAAACTACGTCACTTTCACTCGACGCGCGTTTTTTCTAACAAAGTTAGCATTCTCAGAAAATGATCATCGGGGAACTAGCTGAGTTGAACGATTATTCTGTGGACTTGGTAGACAAACTGATTAGGATACGTAAATTTAAGAGAACACTTCGCAACTCCACGTCTTTTCAAACAGAGGAAACACCTTTCAAATATATAGTTATTCCATAAGAACCTCGAGTTACTCGATGTTTCGACAGCATTTTTAGAACCCTCAATATGAAGGTGGTATACAAGACTTCATATAAACTGCAACAAATCTTGGGTACTCCAAAAGATAAGACGGAAGAAAAAGAAAAGTCGGGGATTTATGAGATTAGCTGTAAGGACTGCGAGAAGTATGTGGGCCAGACCCGTAGGACCATGGAAGTACGGTTCCGAGAGCACATTGCTCATATCCGATTTTCGAGACCAGAAAAATCGAGTGTGGCTCAACATGCTTTGGACCTCGACCACCGATTTGATGACACAAGTTTGAGATTAATTAGACAGGTTCATGACCGCAAACTTCTCGATGCATTCGAGAGTCTTGAAAACGCGAAGTGTAAAAATAGTATGAATGCCGATAAGGGCCCCATTCCATACAACCCTTTGTTCAAGTTCATAATGCAATGAACGTTTCTTTCCTTCACAACCTAACCTAACCTAACCTAACCTAACTTTGTTAGCGAAACGCGCGTCGAGTGAAGTTACGTAGTTTTGGTGTTTTGGATAGCTTCTATTTCTTGAATTGTATTCACACCAAAAGTTCCAAACATCCATATTCAAACCATAGAATAGTTAATTTTTTAAATCTTACCATTCTACATCAATTCCTCTCAAAAAAATGTTAAAATGTCAAAAAATCTAGTTAAAAAAATGTTACATCCTGCAAGCTGAATAGAAAATGCGTGGGAATATAAATAAATGTTAAAATCTTTTTAAAATCAAATTTTTATATATAAACTATTGAATTAAAAAGTAATAAATTGCACTTAAAATGAAGCCTCAAGCTTTTAAGAACAAATAATCTGAGAATTTTCAAAAGTTTTCTGTTTTCATATACTATATTATTTTTTACTTCTCAGTTCGATGGTTTATGAATGAAAGTTTGTTTTTGGAAAGATTTTTTACCTTTATTTATTTCCTTTGCTTTTTTCAACAATATATCATCTACAAATCAGGAAAAGCAATTTCAAACTCAACGAAGATGTATATTTTTGTTGAGAACCCCGTTTTCAACTTACAGTTCATTCTTCAAATTCGTAAAATATAACGTAATTTTCAATAACGATCAATATAGTTTCTTTCGTAAAGAAAATTGTAAGAAGTGCACTTGATTTCAATATTATGAAGACTTTTTTTGAGGTCTGTATTCGAAGGTATATTATAAGTTTTCAGTGTTCATTTCAAATGTATCGGTTGGACGGTGTTAATTCATTTTCACTTTCCGACAAACTCATTTTATTAGTTTTTAAACGAGGGTAAATGCATTCTTAATAATAATACCAACAGTAACTTTTTTATTACGCATTGATGGTCACTACCTATCAGTATCTGTAATTATGTATACTCAGCAAAGTAATAAATACACTATCGATGGTAGATTGGACGTTCAAGGAAAACGCAAAGCAGAATTTTTTTGAAAATTTCGCATCTTACATTTTCTTATCTGTTCCACGCCTGATCTATTAATCTAAAATATTTTCAGAGTTGCGACGTTGTTACTTCTGTCAAAAAGTCCCAGCAACTTTATTTTTTTCAATGGAACACCCTGTACATTAATATTTTGTGACGTGATAAAGTCTTATAAATCGATGAACGCCGGCTGCACGCACGAACAACTATGACTCATTGTCACGTTCCGCCTGAGCCAAGCGTGCAAGCAAGAGCGTGGAACAAGCGATAGAGAGGCACGATCGGCTTAAGCGTTCGGCTTGTGACGCATCTATCTTTCTTCCACTCCATCGGCCGATGCGTCCTAGTAGAAAAGAGATAGCGGCAGCCGGCAGCACACAACCTACACGTGAACTGTTTTGTCAACTGTTTATAAAGTGAAGTAAAAATTATTATGACTCATATAAACGATCGTATAAGAAGTCAAATTATTTTATTCAGTATTCAATGAAAAAAATTATCACACATAGCTATTAATGTAAGATTAAAAATGAACCTCACACATGTTATAAAAATGTGTCTAAAATGACAAGTTGAACCGGCCAACCATTATGCGAAAAAATCTTCTATAATATCAAACAGAAGAGGTAAACTTTTATAGATTATTCTATTCACAATGTTATTATCCGGTGAATTTAAAATTTCAGGTATATCAAACATTCAGTTCCCAAAGAGGGATGAGTCAACTTCCCCACTCTTGTCTTCATGTTCAGTGGCGCAGCCAGGATTTCAGTTCAGGGGGCGCTGAACATACAATTTGTCAGTTACCAGAGCTTTTTTTTTGTAAGCCGGATGTTATGAATTACACCTACAAGCGAACTGTTAGGCACGCAAACGATAACATCATCTTGTAGAAAATTTTCTTATCTTTCTTTCTATATACCTACGTATTTAAATAATGTGTCTCATTATGGTCGCATAATGCGAAAAATGTAAAAGGTGCGCTAGGATCCGGCATCCTAGCACATAAAACCGCCAACAAAAAATACTTTCAAAAAATCTAGAATTTTTTCAATATTTTTTCCCGTGTTCTACGCCATCAATTTAACATGACACAGTATTCAAAAAATGAAAAATAATAAATTTAAAAATCGTACCTACTCAAATGACCGAATCGTGATAGAGCAATTCTGCGAACGCCAATCGATTCAGCATGCCAAAATTAGTAGATGCTGTGATTTTAGAGTCGATCTGCACAAAATTAATTTTCAGCCGAAAAAACAACAAAACTTAAAAATGGCCAAAAATCGAAAAGTCATCAGATTCACTCGATATTACCACCGATATACTCAAAATTTTGTGCTGATTCCGAAAATGTATGATTTGAATATGTCCGGATACTCGGTTAACCTAAAACTAAGATAAATGTGCAACAAAAATTGTATCACACGAATCCGGCATCCTAGCACACAAAACCACCTATAACACCTACAAGCGAACTGTTAGGCACGCAAACGATTACACCTTCTCGTAGGAAATTTTCTTAGCTTTTTTTCTATATACCTATGTACCTATTTAACGAATTTGTCACGTATTATGGTCTCAAAATGCGAAAAACGTAAAAGGTACGCTATTATCCGGCATCCTAGCACATATATAATCGCCAACGAAAAATACTTCCGACAGTTATGGAATTTTGATAATACTTTGGTACCAATGTTCATGTTGGTTATCCATATTAATTTTAAAACTGTTTGGGTGATATGAATGGTAATTTATAAGTTTATTTTCCTACTTATAATTATACAACTCACAGTTGAGAAAGAAAACAATAACTCATCAGTTCCATTCCTAGACGTGAAACTGATTAGAACAGAAGCAAACAAAGTTTAACAAGTTGGTACATAAAACCAATAAAACTAATAAAATTGCTAAAACACGTCAAACTAATCAATAATCAAGAAAAAAGAAATTTATAGTAGGGGATGCTACTAAACCTGAAACCCTACACAATGCAAACATTTCTTTGGTTGCTCTACCTACGTCTAATGTGTTGTAAACATTTCTCAAAAATACAGAAGTTTATTATTATTATGTATCGAAAATTCTGTCTTTCATAATGATTTAGATATTTAACATTTTTCAGCAGCAGAAACCTAACCATAAAAAGAAAACATCACAGAATCGGCCGACATATCCAATAAACTTGGAAATCGAAGAATCGAGACACCATCAGTATAAGGAAAAATTCAAACCCCATTCTGATGATGAATGGGTACCGCTAAGCACCGAACAAGTTCGGCAACATTCTCGAAAGAACTACAGAACCAGGAACAAAGACAAAAGAAAGAATAGAAAGGAAAAAACTGAACATAGAAAACCAAAAAGTAAAGAAACAAATCAATTTCATTCACTAGAGCATACAACCTCATATCCGCTGTTACATTTTGATGCATCCACTCTTTATCCATCATTATCAATTTTCCCCGCTACCTTCTCCGACTACAACGGTAAACTTTTAGAATATAACAAATCGCCCCTCATAAGTACCTTTGAACAATCTAACCTTGATTTTCCAAATTTAAAAGACAGTTCTCATAGACTAAGAAATCATAGAACAAGTTATGATGTAAAAGGAGCTGATGAATCAGACAGTGGTACTTTTATCCTGGTACCAGATAGCAAGACTGAGGACAATACAGATGGGCACGAACTCATACACAAATTGAAAGTGATGGATACTCAGAAATCAAGTAGAAATAGGGGTTCAATACCTTTTTCGCAAAATACAAACTATTGATTGCTGATTTGCTACAGCTATGTTGATTCTAATGCTAATTTTGTTTAGTTCATTAATATACCTTTATTTTTTGTTCAGGAAAATTTTGTTTCAAATAACCGGTCATCACATTTCATCACAATAACCTTGTTTTGGTTCCACCTAGCTGTCAATCAAAGTTACTACTCTATTTCCGGTAGTAAGTTCCTTTTTTCTAGTATTTAAATAAGGTTAGAGGTCTATAAATATTTTCAAAGTTACTTTACAATCAAATAGTTATGTTGTTTCGTCATGGTCACGTATTATTTCAAAAACTGGTGAAACCCGCCAGAAATCCAAATTCTCATTGAATATGTCTTGATCATGAAATTTTACTTCATCATGATATGAAGTAAAAACAAGTAAACAAAATACTGATAAAATTACAAATCCTTTCAATTTTTCAATTTGTATATCGAAATGATGGGTAGGTAAATAATAGCTCTACTCAATGTATTTTCCAAAATCTTTGAGAAAGTATTGAAAGAACAACTGATAAATTTCATTAGTGATAATTCTGGTTTTGATAAATTTCAGTATGCTTTCTTGCCAAATTCAAATACCCAATCAGCAGTAACTGATTTCATGAATGAAATTTTTGAAACCTTAGATGAAAGTAAATATGGAGTTGCTATTTTTTTAGATATGAAAAAAGCATTCGATACGGTAAATCATACAATATTACTAGAAATTTTAAATAACTGTGGGGTGAGAGGTCACTCATATAAACTTTTTGAAAATTACTTTGAAAACCGTATTCAATATGTTGTTATTGACGAAAATAAAAGTATTGAAAAACAATCCACTATTGGAGTTCCCCAATTTTCTATTTGATTTATGTTAATAGTATAACCAAAATAAAATTGATAGGGAAACATTTTTCTTTTGCAGATGATACTGTACTTTATTATTCAGCCAGAGATTAAAAAAAATTAGAAAACAATATCGAAAAAGATATTCTTTTGTTTGAAAAATGGATAGATGAAATGAATTTAACCATTAACTTAGAAAAAACTGTGTACATGATTTTCAAACAAAAAAATATAGACCAAATTAAATTGAATGTAAAAATAAAGAATACAATATTGAAAGAAGTTGAAGAACACAAATATCTAGGCCTATTGATTGATAAGAATTTAAATTTTGATTCCCATATGAATAAAATAAAAAAATCAATTATTGCTTTGGTTGAAGCAATAAGAAGAATCGATTTTTTAGATTTTCAGATTCAAAATCTCATTTATAATGCCCATATTGTTTCGCATATTCGATATCTAATAACAATTTGGTCATCTTGCAGTAAAAATCAAAAAGACATAATATATCGTTTAATGAATAAAGCAATAAAAGTAATATTTAAAAAACCATGGGAAACACCATCCATAGAATTATACAAAGATACTAACCATTTTACATTAGAAAAATTAATAAAATTTGAAAAATCCAAATTTGTATACAAGCTAACAAATAATTTGCAAAAAAAGTAACAGTCATTTGACAAAAAAATCGAAACTACATGACTAATACATGCTAATAGCTTTCATTTAAATAATATTCATTCAAATAAAAAGGCAAAAATAATCCTATATCGAGTTCTATAGAAACTTACAATACACTTACTGATGATATAAAAAAATCGAAATCTATTCATATTTTCTTGAAAAAACTCAAAGAAAATTTGCTATTACATTGATGTTCATCAATCTATTCATATGTTAAACTTTTCAAGATTTGTTAATTTTTATCAATTTTGAAATTCTAAAAACTTATATTTAAATGTGTTCAATGTATTGTCTTCCTTATACCAGAACTTGTTCTGTTTGGAAGGTGTATTATCAATAAAATAAAAAAATATACAGAAAATTGAAACAGATTGAAAGCTTCCTAGGACTTTTAAGTACGGCATATTAACTAATATAAGTAGTGAAATTTCAATATTTTGAGAACATATTTTGGTAACAAATTTTAAAATACACCTATTTCTCAATTCCTAGTACAAGTTTAAGTGAACATAAAATTCTTTGTTAGACTGGTCAAGTACATTATAGAAATAGTCGATGACCAAAGATTTAACAAGCTGAGAGTTTCTAATACTCCTCAAGGAATTGTGTAGTCTTTAAAAACCCTTACAATTTCGTCATTTTGGTCAGTATTTCAAAGCCTTATAGCCCTTACAATGACTTCATTATCCAATTCTTTTACGTGGAATTATCCTTCTTGTATAACATATATCAACGCCAATAACTTCTCATCTTCAATTTTTTTAAATATAAGAAATAGGTGTGACATTTCAAGTTACATTTATCTTTGTGTAACCAGAAGACAAAATGAGAGTATAGTTCGCAAATCAGTTAGAAGATAAAGCATTATTATTATAGTATAACTTTATTTATTGATGTAATTTCATAATAAAAGACTGTGTTTCTAATTTTTATATTTTTATACAATAAAAAATAAAACAAAAAACATATTTGTATTACTACCTACAGAAGAATCTTTAAGTCATCTTATTATTTTGGGAGTTTGTAATAACCATTGGAACAAATCAGGTGGTGTTCGCGAACTTTTCTATCTAAAAATGCTTTCAATTCTTGGAGATTGCATTCAATGGTAGGGCCTTGGAATGCAAACATCTTCAACATTTGATGTATCCTCTCCAGAGGTAAGGTATCCAAATTCATCAACATGCCAACAATATAAGACCAGAAAGTCTGAAATACAAAAAAAAATTAAAGAATATTCTATAGCTTGGTATTTTGATGGGTGTCTGTATAATCATTATATATAATAAAACTAAGTTGATAAAATGTTAAAAACTTAAAAGGAGTCCCGGCACGATAAAATATATAGTGTGATAGCCCTTTATCCCCCCTCGAACAAGGAAGTTCCCATTTTTAAACTAAAGTGTTTTTAAAGATATAATATATATTATTTTTTATTCATAAGTTGAAAACTGCTACCAGCGCCTTCGCCATAAAATCGGCAATGGTAGTCGGCGAGCAGAACAACGTCTGCTGGAACCGCTATCATTATCATTATTATATATTTTTACCGGGCAACGCTGGATGTTGCAGCTATAAAAAAAAATCTAGAATATATGAAGAAAAATTCTAAGAAGTTCCGGAAATTTCTAGATCTCCGTGGAATAAGCTAGAACAGAGTCTCCGTAATGTCCTAGAACATACTGAAAATACAATCAAGTAAGGTTTCAAAAGTTCGGTAACCAGGGAGAGGGCGTGGTGATGTAACTTTCTGGAATATTCTAGAATATAAAAAATTCATTCCTATAATATAATAAAGAAAATTCCAGAATATTATTGTAGCCTGGAAAGTTCTACAAAATTCGAGATCTTCGTGGAATGAACTAGAACGGAGCTTTCATAATTTCTATAAAATTCTAGAAAATTCGAGAAATCGTGAAATGAACCAGAGTAGTGTATTCGGAAGGTTCTAGAACGTACGGGAAAAAACACTCAAGTGAAATTGTCCAAGATCATATATTTTGTGTTACAGCTGGTGATTTATACAGAATGTGAAAAATCAAATAGTCAAAATATACATAGTCTCCATCACAAACAAATTAATACAATCGCCGTTGGATAATCCGGCAGCGGCATCGGGAAAAATTCATTTTCCCGCTGCCGTAAATAGTCCATACATGCTTAGCAACAAAATTCTATTATTACTAATTCATCTTGACAACGGAATGTAAATAGTGTCATTTACATGCCTAGGGTAATAATGCCTTTGACTTTAACAAGTAATACCTTCAGCTTCATCTATATCAATTTTTAGGTTATGAGACTTTTTGAATATTATTGTTGTCTGTTTATTCGGTAACTTATTTACGCGCACAAACAACTTAGAATGAAATAGCTGTTAACATCCTCGGCAAGCGACATCCTCGGCAAGCGACATCCTTGGCAAGCGACATCCTCGGCAAGCGACAAGCCTCGGCTCGTACTCGCTCACCTCGAATGTTAACATGTCTTTACATTCCTTGTTATTTAAATAATTAATTCATAACATTATAGTGTTAAGTGTGTTAATATTCACCATATAAATACTTATATGGTGAATATTAAATTGAATATTATATTATAATATTATAATATAATTTGTTCAAAGTTTTCTTTGGTGCAATGTCATCCGACGATAAAAAAGTATTCTTCGATATTCTATTGCGTCACGATAAATGTTTTGTACGTGAAAGCCGTTGTTTTTGATAAATGGTATTAATATTCTCGGTGGCGTCAAGGCAAAGATAAATATTTCTACGCAAATGCGATCATTATGTGGCAGTGCTACCCCGATTGCCTGAAGAAGGCTGTGGTGGTCCCAATCCTAAAATCGGGTAAGGATGGCCACAAGTTTGAGAGCTATAGACCAATCTCACTGCTGAGCATCATAGAGAAGATTGTCGACAAGATCCTCTTGAGACCAATGACAAGCTTTGAGGAAAGACTCAAAATGATCCACGACCTCGCAGGTGGTTTGGATTGCTCACGAGGTGAAAGAGGGTTTTCATTGAGGACAAGTCACAGTCATGATGCAGCTAGATATGCAGAAAGCCTTCGATTCCGTCTGGATCAAGGGTCTCATTGCCAAACATGCCCATATAAATGGTAAAATTGATCAATTAACCGCACTCTATAATAAATATACTCACTTCACTAAAGCAGCGAGCATATTTGCGAGATTTCGGACTAGCGAGTGCGCATTTAACTCTCCTACCACTTTGTACATTTTCTTGATCTCCATTTCGCGATTTCTCATAAAAATTACAATGACTATGCGCTCGGCTGACTTTTCGCAAATTCGCGTTTGCGGACGAAAAGCGTTTGAGAACGAAAAGTGGACGAAAAACACTTGCCTAAAAAAAAGGCCATTTTGTTTCGGAAATAGGAAGTCAGTATGTAATTTGTAGAGGTCGACGAAAAAATGTAATATGCACCTCAGCGAAAAACTGTATTGTCTCGCCTGCTGGCTAGCCTCGGCTGTGCCTCAGCTATCAATTTGCAGGATCGACTATAATAGATAGTTTTTCGTCCTTGGTACATAAAAAGCTATTTTTTGCCAATACCAAGAATTGTTTCATACTAAAATCATGTATTCGATTAGTAGTCAGTAAACAGTATCATTAAGGCATAGGATAACGAATATCAAGTTCAGAATTGAATTTGGAAAATTATAGGAAAAGATAAGGAACCAGTCGTCAATTTCCGGAATAACCGGAAGAGAAGGGGGTCAAAACATTTTACAAGGGTCGATCATTGTCAATAAAATAACTCCCTGTTCCAAATTTTCAGATTTCAATTTAATTACTTTTCACAATACATCTAATTAGCTCTTGTCAAGAATAAATCTGTATATTTGAGTAAATGAAATGAAATGAAAGCAATGATAATGAAATTGATTATTTCTTAATAGTGGACATTCATACCCAGCAGTTCCAACTGAAAAGGATAAGTCAGACTCCAGCATTGTCAGAAAAAGAATTTAGTATCCACACAATCTAAATAAATCACTATGTGTACCTGCAATTCTTCTTCTCTTTGATCTTGAGAACTGGCCATGGCCGATTCAGATTCGTAATCTTCCACAAACAAATCTTCTTGAATATTAGTGTCTTTACTTTTCAGGTCTTCCTGGATACAGAACACATCCTGTATAGTCTCAACTATAATACCGTGTGATTGCCAGAAACCAATCTTCCTCCTCAGTATTGTAGGTGGACATTGCATAACTTTGCTTAGTTCCTCTAACTCCCAATTATCTGAAGTGAAAATACAAAAAAAAATTCATACCATTATATAAAAAATAATTGTAATTTATAATGAATAAACTTGCCGTTTATAAGGGAAATGATTTTTGGATAATTTTTCATGGCAAATATTGTTCAGTAGAACAATCGAATCTAGCTCCGCCAGTTTTGAACGGAGTTTCAATAAAAAAAAATTATGTTATTCAGAGTTTGAAAATGAACAGGATCATTCAAAAAGTCGGACTCACTACCTGCTTGTTCAAATCCATAAAAAAATGTAGATGCATACACTCTATCGTCTCTCGGTATAATATTTGGGAAAGCATAAATTCACTTTAACATACTCACTTTTATCTTGGAAATGCATAATTATTGTAGCATGAACAGTTGAAACTGCTAAATTCAGCGTTCTGTCAGCTAACTCTATTTCAATATCGACAAATCCTAGATGGTTTTTCCAACACAATGTTCGACTTCCCTTCAAGGTTTCAAAAGCAGTTACGTAACTGGCTATTTGGGCTTGAAGTTTGCTGTGCAATTCCAATTTTTCTTCTTTGAATGGAGGCCAAAACTGAGCAGACACAATCATTGCAGTGATGGGTATATCACTCTCCTTATAATCTGGATCTTGCTTAATATGTTGGTTGATCCTTTTCGAATCAGCAATATCTTTCAACATCACCTAAAAAATAAGACTTGTTGAATGAATGCAAAGCAAAAATGGCTTTGAATTACTTCACAATAATGTAGCTGGGAATCGCCAAAACGCAGTTTCAACAGTTCTAAGTAGCGTATTTCTTTTTCAGTATCGCACAGATATTGTGTTAGTAGTCTGTCAGCAAGAAGTGTCCGGTATTCATTTACAAACAACTCTTTACTGCCATACACGTTAACCAGCATAGAAATAATATCAGATGTTCTGCGAAACTTACAAGAATCACCTGAAACCATAATTTTGAATGTTGTTACAAATTGAAAATTGAATATTTTTTTACTTGGAGCAGCATCGATAGGATCTGGTACCCAGGTTTCCCAATTTGCAGCATCCTCGTCTAAAGGAGTGTTTTCATCAACTTGAACAGCTTCACCCCTAACTAGTTCTTCAGCCAAATCATTGGGTCCTTCTTCAGTCAAGCTGCTTACAACACATCTGAAAAATCATAAAAATAGTATTGCTAGATAAACAAATTGATTCATCGAACAATCTATGTAGAATAAGCAAATAAGAAAGAAAGACATTTATTCGTCTATGAGAATTTTACATCATACATAATGAAATATAAAATGTACAAGTCTATCCGACTAGTCAGCTTATGATAAGAAAAAAAATAAAAAAAACAAAAAAAAAAGATAGACATATGTTAAAATACAGAAAAAAAATTTAAAATTTGAGGAATTTTTCTACACTGTAAAATATATGGTCAGCCAAAAATGTCTGGACTTTTTGCTTGAAGTTTTTATTTGTCTTTAATTGTACACCCTTCTGAGTATCCATTATGTTACTGAACTTATTGAAGCAATTGACTCCAATGTGCCCTAATCAATGTTGACCTATACCTAGCCTTGATAACGGTTTATAAATATTTATTTTATATCTTGTGTTATATGAATGTACATCTTCATTTTTGTTAAAATCATGCTCATTTTCTTTAACATATAAGATTAATTGTAGGTAGGTAACGTTAGAATCTTGGCTCTTTTATAAAGTGGTTCACATGATGTGGCAGGAGACATATTATATATAGCTCTCAATTTTTTTTTCTGGGCTATGAATGCTTTATCAAAATATGGTGATGAACACCAGAATATAAGACCATATTGCAAAGTTGATTGTACCAAACCATAATAAAGTAGTTTTATTATATGAAAAAACACAATGACTCTTAAATTTTTTATAATATAACAGTAAGTACTTAGCTTGGCAGTTACGTTATTTATATGAGCCTCCCTGGTGATCTTGGAATCTAATGTTATTCCTAAAAATTTTATATTTTCATCATAATCAGGTGAAACATTTTTTGGCAGAAAGCGCATGAAATGGGTTTTGGTCACATTTAATTCTAGACAATTTTCTTTACAATACTGATTTGGGGCGGGAATTGGCGCAGTGGTAACGTCGGAGCTTCGTGATCGAAAGGTCGCTGGATCGATCCCCAGGCAGGACAAGATTCTTTCAGTTTCAGATGTAAAAATCTGAGTGATTGAATCTTGTTGCTGGCTGGAGATAATCCTTAACGATTCACTGTTGCATTAACAGTGCTGCTCCAAGGTGGCGTATAGAGTTAGTAACAAGGCCTATCCAGAACACGTGGCTAATGACCATAGCAGTCGATGCCAACATACCAAGAAAAAAAAATACTGATATAACTCATGAGATGCTTTTTTACTGTTTTTAATGAGTTGTTCGATTTGAGTATTTGACAGGAGAATGTTGGTATCATCAGCATATTGAATGATTCGATTTGGGGTTGAACAAATTTATATGATATCACCAACAAATATTATAAAGAATAAGGGGCCAAGTATCGAACCTTGTGGCACCTCCAAATCATCATCATGTAATAACTTGCCTAACAGTGTCATCTCTGCTTCTCAAGTATTGATGTACAGGTTTAGTAACTGTTTCTAACAATAAACCAGTTGGGTCCAGGACTCTAAGAGATCTTATAGCGGCTATGTACGCAGTTAAAACGTCTGGTGTGCTCACTCCCGGATGTAATAATCTTGTTTCCATTGCTTTTTGCAGTTTCTTAGTAAGCACCGATTTCAAATCAGTTCTAGGAAGACATAACCTCAGATCCTCCAAAGCTGGTAGAGATTCTGGGTATTCTATAATTATAAAAATAAAAATCATTTTTTTCCAAAATGTTTGTACAATTTTGAGAATTTAGAATCTATTACGTTGGCTTTATGAACTACTGTAATAAAAAAAAATAGCTTTGTTGTTTAAAAATATAAATTTTTGTAACAAAGCATGTCAAAAGAACACAAATGAGAACATAATTTCAACATAATACCTCATATTATTTGTTTAAAAATATACATTTTTGTAGCAGGCAGTCAATAGAACATATGAATAAAAACATAATTAAAACATCATACCATCTAGTATTCACTTAAAACACATATATTTGTATACACAAAATATATATTTTATAAAAAACAAACAAGAAAAATAAGATTCAGATAGAAGAAGATAAATACTCTTCGACAGAATAAAATAGACGTTCTACAAGTATTTTTTTTTGTTGCCTTTTTACTATTAGTCAGAATGGTTCCATCTACAACATATCAAAAATTCAGCCATTTTCACCGAAAGACTTTTTTCCATAAGGTGTGTGCGTGGTCCTTTGTCTTTCAGCCACATATAAAGGAAAAAAAACTATGAGGAATTTGACTCACCTATTATTATATTAAACAACTGATCGATCCTGATTTTGGTATAGCTGTTGTACAAGAAATTAACCAACTTTTTCTCAAATACATCCATTGACTCTATCAGGGCAGCCGATAAATCATAACAATAAATACTCCTGAGCCAGTTCAACACCACAGTTTGTAACCACTATAAAATTAAAATAACAATAAAATGTTTCAGTCTGAAACATAGAAATTAAAACAATGTATAAACTATTGGATAAATCTAGGTAACAAAAAATAAAAAAAAAATCACAAAACCTTTGTTCCTTTTTTTTATAAAAACATGAAAAGAGATTCTGAAAGTTCCAAAATAAACAATTTCACAATAAATAATAATTCATATGAGAAATTTGTTGAATAAAAGTTTTCAAGTATTCACGGAAATTTCATAAAACAACTTTAAAAAAAACAAATCAAGTAATAATAATAACCTTCAATATTCATTCAATATTCAAGAGGTAAAAGACATACATATTCATTAAGTTCTAAATAAGCAAAATGAAGTTAACTTAACATTCAGATATTACCATTACAAGGTTGCTGATTTTTATTAAATTCAAACAGAATTGTGCACTTGATTGGCTGATTTACCTTTTCTAAAACTGATACAAACGATGAGTCAAAGCTATCCTTGCAAATTTTTTTAATATGGGAATGAATGTAGCCATATATTAAACTTGTCAAAGTTTGCCCTACCAATGGTTCTAACAGCATCATTTCACCAAGTTTCCTGAAATTCAATTGAAGTCTTTCAATATGAAATGAACTATCAATACCAGTTACCTATTTGTCTCTTGAAATAAGTGCAAACAATTGCAGTATAAACGTTCTTGAGAACATATTATGCACTGTCCGTCATTTCTTTGTTCAATATCTTCCATTTTGAGAGCTGCTTCATAGAAATTCATAACCACCAATTGATAATCCAAATTTAACTGAGAAAGAAGGGTAGCCTTCAAGATTAATTTGAGAGTATTGTGCACACACTTCTCATTATATACTGAATCCTTCAACTCAGTGGTTTGTTTTAACATATCAAGTTTAGAAACTATGTGATCAAGTTGCTTATATGAATCATACAGTGATTTAACAGCATTATAAAATTGTTTAAACCCCTTATTCTCATGTTCATTGTTCTTGAAGTATGACCAAAACTCAGGAACTACCTCATCTCTCAATACTCTCTCTATTTTAGATATTATGAGACTTTGAATATGACCAGACAAGTTTGTGTTATTAATGAATTCCACTACACTCTGGAAATCGTGTTTTGAAAATGGCCTATCCTCCATGTGATTCAAGGAACAAGCCTCATCCAAAATGGGAAATACCTCTTTTGTGAGGGACCAAGCACCCTTGTAATTCATATTTTCGTTCATCTTCTAAGCTCTCATTTCTATTCTGTTTTCAAATCCTGAGAAAATCTAGGATTATCCTATCCTACCTGTTTTGTAATCTTCAGTCTGTTTTAAAATGAAACTTCTCAACTTTACTTCTTTACCAATCACCTGTTCAGTCAAGTATTACATGTTTGACAAATCAGAGGGAAAGGGGGCCACGACAGTATTCTGGCTTTTCTCGTCGCAGCTTATCTTTCTGAGATATTCATGCCTGTTTACTTTACGTTCGTCACATCCTTGGTACTATGGTACTGTATTTAATTGTATAATGTATAATATCTTTATTATTTTTATTTAATTTTTGGTTAATGAGGTTATTTTCTGCTCTTCTTTCTTCTTCTTATTTTCTAGATAATTGCGGCGAAACAAGTTATACCAGCCCCGTCTCCTTTTGATAAGCGCAAATCCGTCTTATACAGGCCTGGTTACAGGCGTAACTACTGGAGACTTCATCCGTGGGATGGAAGGGATATCTTGTGTGAAGCAATCAAGCAGTTCTTACTCTGAGTAAGTTTATGAACGCAGCTCTAGTCGTGTTGAATTTAACAAAAAACGAAATTTGTATTTTTCGCAGATGTGACGTCAAGTTAATCTTCACTTGACGTGTCAATTGCTCAAAAATGGCAGATTAACACTGAATCTTGATTAGTCAATTGAAATTTCAACATAAAGGGTACTCTCTCTGGTGTCGAGTTTTGAAACTCTAGATGTCGAAATTATTGTTTTCGTCAAAATTCTCAAGATTTTGGCTTTTGTTTTTGTGCTTTTTGTTGAATCTGTAACAATTTTTGATAAGTGATGAAATTCTGGTACACATAAATGATGAATATTCTGTAATTCCGTTTATATAATGTACTTAAGAGTAGTTCAATTTTTGCAACTTTGGCGCTGGCATCTAATGTTGAATTATCAATTAAATTGCACTTCACAGTATGGTGAAACGCTTCAACGAGTTAATTTCGATTTGAATCTCCACTCGATGGAAGAGTTTGTTGAAACCGTGCCTAATGGTTGTGGTGACCTTGGTTAGGTGTTGCTGGGTAAATTGCTCTAGGTACGGCCCAGAAATGAAAGAAGAAGAAGGTCTGAGTCTGAGAAGTTTGGTTTGAGGTTAGAAAACATGCTGAAATTTTTATAAGTAGTTTTTGAATTTTTGAAATTTGTTTTCATTTTCAATAAGCTCATAAGCTATAAACATTAACCCTTGAACCATCATTCCGTTAAACGGCAAATGCAAATTTCCATAGAAACTGATGGGAATGAATTTTACTGGACTATTCTTAAAAAAACGGGTTTTAAAGTCGGTAACGACATCTCCTTCAGGTAAAACGAAAAGGAAACGGAAACAAAATCAATAAAAGATATCAACAGAATTATATTCCAACCAAAAAAAATACCAAAAAACTAAAGAAAATCGAAAATAAAGATATCAAGTATCACAGACCATCTTTAATGCTCAGTGTCCATAGTGTCCATTAACAAAATTATATCCAATATATCTAGTGACAAATGTGTATCTGAGATGAAGGGAAAGAAGAATAAGGTGAGACTTCAAAATAATCATCTAGCAGCGTCTGCTATCTGCAATGACTATTTATCAAAGAAGTTAATCTCTGTGGATGGTCTTCCAAAAATTAATAGTGAACGAAGTTCATTCAGTGACAAAGATGATACCGAAGTCTTTTTCATTGATTTAGGTGAAAATAAAATATCAGATTCCAAAACAAAAAACGAAACTAATGGATCTGTTCTTAGTCTTTCTCCTCAAGATATTGTAGGTTTGAGAAAAAGTAAACGAAAGCATGAGAAGAATAATATTAGCAAGAGAAAATACAGAAATGATTTAAATTCCAATAACTTTGAGGATTCCCTTGATATCAGAGATGGTGAAATGAAGAGACAAAATCAGAACACGGGCAATGATTCATCTTACTCAAAAAGTTTCGCTCAAGATGAAATAATGGGAGAAATGAGTGAAAATAAAGCAAAAAAATCAAAATCTAAAAGAAAGAATCCGAAAAAGACTTTTAATTTTGAAAAAAGTTTTGAAGCTCTTCTGGAGTACTATACAGCGCAAAGTACACCTATTCAGAGTGAAGAAGAAGATCTTTCACAGAGTATTAGTAAAGAAATACCTAAAATGAAAAAATCTGAAGACTTGGATGGAGACAAAATCTGTGATAAGAAAAAGAGGAAAGGCGTTGAAGAGGAACCAAAAAAAAAACGTAAAAGGAGAAGAAGTAATTCTGGTGACCGTATTTATTGGTCCTCTTCAGATGAAAATAAGGTGGGTGAAAATGGAGGTGATAAATCCTTCGATTCAAAAAGGAAGAAAATGAAATTTGGACATAACATTCAACAAAGTGAACCTGATACTAGTTTTTCAAACAATGAAATATGTACCACTGAACATAATAATGTTGATTCTAGCCAGAGTCAACTAACAAATAATCAATCGAAAAAACAAAAGAAGAAGAAAAAAGAGTGTGTAGAACACAGTTCATTCTCATCTGAAAATCAGGAAATCAACGAGGAGACAGGTGGAAAACGTAACAGAAAATACCACAAATCCAAGAGCTTTGACAATACTAACTATATCAATGAATCAAGGATTGGCTCTGATAATTTTGTACTGAATTCAAGTTATTCCCATAAAGAAACTTCAGTAGATGATGCCTCATTTGAGAATATGAAGTCAAGTTATGTGGAGGAAAGTTTTTTGCCAACGCCTAATGATGAACAAGAGTTATACAGTCTGAAGAGTAATGAATTCAAAAGAAAGAAACATAAACGAAAACACTGTGATCGTGCAGAATTAAAATATAAATCAGGACATGATTTGGAAGATGAAGTGATCTCCACTGAGAATGCTGATGAACAAAGAGTCGGAAGTCCTGATAACACAAAAACTAGAAATACAAAAAATTATCGCAAATCTATATTAATTGATGATTCAGTATCCAAAAATGAGTTGCAGACTGACTCAATTGAATTTGAACTGAATATCAGTCATTCTTTCAGTCAAAAAAAGAGGAGACATAAAGAAATTGATATGGTAAATAATGTTTCACCCACTCTCCAAGGGCCGGATAAACAAAAATTAGAATGCCCAGATAGTATGAGGAATTATTATATAGAAGAACATAGGGTAACAGGGATCACTGGTCAAGAAGAAATAAAAAATGAGTGTAAGATTGAGTTCAGTGATTCTGAACTGGATTTGAGTGATTTATACACTGAGAAAAAGAGCAAATGTAGAGACAACAAACCAATAGAGGATGTGTCATCCATTGAAAATGATGAAAAAAGCATTTCTCTATTAAAAGAAAATTCTCAAATCAAGTCAAAAAAGAAAAAGAAACATAAAGCAGATAGTTCATCGGATGATTTATCCATTGTTGCTGAGGAAAAAACACCAACAAAAAAGAAAAATGTTACGCCAAAACTTAATGTTTGTGAAGACATCCAGTCACAAAACAAAACAAATGAAAGGGAAACATCACTGAATCATTCCTTTGAGAAAATGAAAAGAATGAAGAAACTTGATTATATTTTGGATAAAGGTCAACAAAGAATAGACAAATTGCCAAAGTGGAGAATACCTGATATTAGTGATAAACCTAGTTGTGAAAACCAAAGACTTGTGAATGCAATGAACACTACTAGTCCTGTTTTGGAGAGCAATACAAAAGGGATACAAAATTCTGGAGACCAACTGAGATTGAGTAAGAACAAATCAAAGACTAATATTAAAAATAATAACATTGAGGACCCCATAAATACATTCCATGGACCAGATTGGAATATGGGGAGTACTAATATGAAAGAAGAACTTGATATATCCTATAACGACATAAAAAAGTTTAATAATTCCGAGGGTACTGAAAGTGATTCTTCTGAAGAAAACTGGTGTCAGGATATTAAGAAAATAAACAAAAGTATACTATCAAATATGAGTAAGTAATAAAATGAAGAGTTTTGATTATAAGTATCTTCAAAAGCATTGATTGAAAATTTAATTTTGTTGAGGACATTTACTATGTTTTAGAAAAAATACTTGAAACTTTTTGTTTTACACAGAAACATAAAACCCATCACAGAACCCTGTGGTACTCCAGATTTAATTTCTTTGCTTTCTGAGAGTTCCAAGGGTGAGAACATTGGAACTCTCAGAAAGCAAAGAAATTCAATATGGAGTACCACAGGGTTTTGTGTTGGGCCTTGTTCTGTTTATGTTATATATTAATGACTTGTTAGATATATCTGGCAGTTTCACTTTCTTCGCGGATGATTCAACAATATTGTGGAAGGAAAAGAACACAGTTGAGATGCATAAAATGATTTCATCTGATTTAGAAAAGGTGAAAAGTTGGTGTGATGCTAATTTACTATCCCTGAATATCTCGAAAACAAAAAAAAACTTTTAAATGCCTGCTAAATGAACTATCAATAGACAAAGATATCTTGCAAAACAAACTGAACACAAAATTTCTTGGTGTATCTATCGATAGTCAGCCGAAATTTGATGAACACATTAGACACCTTAAAAGTAAAATTTTCTCCAGATGTTATGCAGTAAGGGTGGTTTCTAACGAGTTGGGCTTTCACACAGCAAAAACGGATTACTACGCTTTAATTGAATCCCAATTACGATATGGGATACCTTTTTTGGGAATAATGCAGTGCAACCCTTCTTCTGTACTGATATTACAGAAAAGAGCTGTAAGGTGTCTCTGTAAAATCAAACTTGGGGAGTCGTGCAGGAATTATTTCGCTGCCAATAAAATATTAACTGTTGTTGCATTGTGCATTCTTGAGACTGTATGCTTGGTGTACAAACATAAAACAAAATTTGACTTTGTTTCTTCCCTTTATGCTACTCGTAATAGCATATTTAATGTCACACTTCCTATACACCACTCAAATTTGATCAAGGATTCCATATTTTATAATGGTAAATTATTCAATCACTCACCAATAGATATAAAGTCTACAAATATGACTAACGTGCAATTCAAGAAAACAGTGAGAAATTTGCTAGCTGATAGACCCTATTATAGCTTGAAAGAGTATTTTAACTAATCATTTTACATGGATCTCATTTTATTCAATTTTAATTTTATTGTATTTTTCTTCTCAATATTTTAATATTTATGTAATTAACCTGTACACTTATATTTATGTATATATTTATACTTACAAGTCTTTGTCAATAGGATGCAAATCTTCTGATAATAAAGCATATTCTGATTCTGATTCTGAAAACAAAGTTCACTGTTGGCAGTTCTCCTGGTCATAATATTCCAATTCCTAGAAGTAGGAAATTCGATAATTTATAATGGATGTAAGATGTTTAACCACCTTCCAACGAATATAAAAAGTATTCAGCACTTTTTCGTTTCAAGAAACAGGTGAAACGTTTGTTATCAGAAATAGTGTTCCTTTAAATGTGCCTTATAATGTTTAGACAAAAACAAATTAATTTTTCTAGTATAGAATACTGTTCCTTTAAATGTGCCTTATAATGTTTAGACAAAAACAAATTAAAAGACCCCTTTTCTAGTTGAGAGTTTATTATAATAAGATCAGAATGGTTCAATTTTTTTTATCTAGGTACTTCATATTCAAAAAGTTTCTTATTCTGATTCTCATAACTAACTTCTTTATCTTTGAAATATTTCAAGTGTGAAAAAATATACAATTTAGGAATCATCAAATCCATTGTTCATATGATCACTTAAATAATTGCTATTCATTTATTTATTATTGCATTATAATAATCCCTATTTAATTAGAAATCGATGAACTATTTGCACGTCGGGTTACTGCAAAAACAAGTTAAGTCCATTTTTCAAGTTTTCAAAAGAAGGTCTTTGAAAGTTTAAATTGTAATGAAAATTCGAAAACATATAACAAATGTTTATTAAACAATAATCCCATGAGGAAAATGCACTAAAAACATAAAGTAATTTTCAAAAAAGAACAGACATAACATACGTTGGAGCCGAAAGTGCACTCAACCCGAAAATGCCAAAAGGTGGAGCTATCTTGTTTTTGCAGTAGTATGATTTCGATCGAACACAAGTCATCATATAAGTAATAATGTTAGATCAGATCCTCTTCAACCTACAGTGGGGGTGCCACAAGGTTCGATACTTGGCCCCTTATTCTTCATAATATTTGTTAGTTATATCACAAAATTTTGTTCAACCCCAAATCAAATCATTCAATATGCTGTTGTTACCAACATTCTCATGTCAAATACTCAAATCGAACCACTCATTAAAAACAGCAACAAAGCATCTCATGAGTTGAATCAGTATTGTAAAAAAAAATGGTCTAGAATTTAATGTGACCAAAACCCATTTCATGCGCTTACTGCCAAAAAATGTTTCACCTGATTATGAACCATATTTAAACATAAATGGAAAATCTATTGAGTGTGTTGAAACTATAAAATTTTTAGATTCCAATCTCACCTGGGAGGCGCATATAAATAACGTAACTGCCAAGCTGAGTACTTACTGTTATATTATAAAATATGTAAGAGATACTGTGTCATTTCATACTAAAACTTCTTTATTATGGTTTGGTACAATCAACTTTGCAATATGGTCTCATATTCTGGGGTTCATCACCATATTTTGATAAAGCATTCATAGCTTGAAAAAAAAAATTGTCTGCTGTCACATCATGTAAACCACTTTATAAAAAAGCCGATATTCTAACGTTACCTAGTCTTCTTGTTTTACAATTGATCTTGTATATGAAAGAAAATGAGCATGCTTTTAACAAAAATGAAGATGTACATTCATATAACACAGATATAAAACAAATATTTATCAACCGTTATCAAGGCTAGGTATAGGTCAACATTCACCAAGGCACATTGTAGTAAAGTGCTTCAATAAGTTCAGTAACATAATGTATACTCAGAAGGGTGTACAATTAAAGACAAATAAAGACATTTTTGGCTGACCATATATATATATATATATTATAGTGTAGAGGAATATCTCAAATTTTAAAAATTTGTTCTGTATTTTAACACATTTTAGCGTCTTTGTCTTTTTTTTGTATTATTTTAATTTTTATTTTCTTATAAGCTGACTAGTCGGATAGGATTGAGTAGGAGATTTGAGCCGGTTCTGGGCCTCCCCCCACCACTATGACGTCATCGGTGACCTTGATCTTTAACTTTGACCTTGGCCGTTGACCTTGACCTTTGATCTTGATATTTGACCTCGACCTTTGACTTTGATATTGACCTTGACCTTTGACCTTGGCATTCGACCTTGACCTTGAACTTTGACCTTTGACCTTGGTCTTGACTATTGTTGGGAGGTGTTTGACATTGTGATGACTTGGATTTTTTTTCATACACGGACAAGTACTTTTTCCAAGTACATATATTTTTTCTTACCTCAATGTCCTTCATGTATACTTACTCTGCCATTGTGTGTGATCCTAATGTGTGGAGTACGCATACAAATCTAAACCGAAGTATAGAGAGGGTACACGTCTGCACGCCACGGATATCCAGTCAGACATGTGATTCCCCTCCGATGATGTATACCTTGCGATGGTGGTGGGGGGAGAGGTCGCGTGACGTCAACGCTATGCGCATCCGACGACGATCCAGTGATGTGTGTCAGACTCTCGCTCTCGACATGGTTGGCTTTCTCCCACCCTTTCTCCCCACCATCACTCCCACCCCGTCTCCTCACCCTTTCTTCTCCCACCCTTTCTCCCCACCTTAACCCAAAGGCTGCGGTCATGCAGCGACTACGTGGCTTTAACGTTGAGATATACTTGGAGGTACTTTGAAAATTTTGGTATGACCTTAATGAATGCTATACATGTATTCAGTGTTTGTGTTTGACCTTGAGATGTCATTGTGATGACTTGGATATCATTTTTCATACACGGACAAGTACTTTTTCCGGGTACATATTTACCTCCATGTCTTTCACCGTCCTTCATGTGTACCTACTTTACTATTGTGTATGATCCTTATGTGTGGAGTACATATAAAAATCTATACCGAAGTATAGAGAAGGTACACATCTGCACACCACGGAGATCCAGTCGGATATGTGAACTCTGAGAGATACCTTGCTATGGTGGTGTCGTGACGTCAACGCTATGCGCATCCGACGACGATCCAGTGATCGTGTCAGGATTTTGCTCTCGACACGGTGGGGTGGGTCCGCGCTGACGTCACAACACCCATACGCAGAGGTACTTTGAAAATGTTGTATGACCTTCATGAATGCTATACATGTACTTAAGGTTTGTGTTTGACCTTGAGATGACATTGGTGATAGATGGGAGAGATTACATACACGGTAATGAAGTTCTTGGTTATTGTGTCCTGTTTCAATTGTATTCATGATTGATAGTGTATGTTATGTGTACGTACTCTTAAAAACTATAAAGTTTAAACAGTACATACAAAAAACCATTGACATTGGGTTTTTTTCTTCATATATACGGTAATGATGACCAAGCACTTTTCTACTCTGCGTTTGATCTGCGTATGACCTGTGTACGGTAATGAGTATACGATCGAGTATTTGAGTACTTAAATAACTCCATGTCTCGAACTATGTATGATCATGTGTACTCCAGACTTGCTACTGTGACCTTCATGGTGTACATACAAGTATAAGTAGCAAGAAGCAAGTCCGAAAATTCAAGAAATCTAACCACACACGCACCGTCTGTTAGCCATTAAACGCCGGCGATGAATGTACCGTTCCCTCAGGCATGACCTCCGCATGACATCCCCTTCCTAATTTTGTGAATGGTCTGTGTGTGACACATCACACCAGGAGCTCGCTAAACCAGTCATATTAGTTTCTCATCAAACTGGTGGTCCACCAGTGAAAAATTAGATACGGTTGCTTCGACCACTATGTACACATGTGATAACAATCATGTGCTAACAATTCCGACAACATAACTGATGATCAACGTATATAAAACGTATATAAAACGTATACAAAACGTATATAAAACGTATATAAAACGTATGTAAAACGTGTTTGACATTCACTTGTCCTCACTTGATATTTTTTTTTTATTTTGTATTTGTATAAAACTTACATCTAATTCAACATTTCTACAATACTTAAACATAACTTAACCTATCTATATACAACCTAAATACTATACCTATGGCAGGCTGCCGCCATCCTATCCATGGCGGTGCGGACTTCTGCTCTCACAGTGTCCCTCCTGGTATGCATTTCAGCTTCCAGGAGGGCTGCATGTTGATCTCTCTCCATGAGAGCTGCCTGTTAGCGGGTAATTTCTGCCCGCTCTCTAGCGATCTCCAGGCAGCCGCGCTCAACCTCATCCAGTCGCTCCAACACCTGGTCAATAAAAGTCCCCGGCCTTGCTTCGAGGACGTTTCTGGTTGGCTCGCTTGCCGTGACAGGTTCAGCGGCAGGCTCCATGGCAGCAGCTACCTCCACAATGATTGGGGCTGGTGCAATGGGCTGGACAGCATCAACGGCTGGTGGAGGTGGTGGTGGAACAACTGTAATGACGGGAGAAAGGGGTATGTCTGCAATTGTTGGTTCCAACTGTACAACTACAGGAGCAGGCATTACTTCAACTGGTGCCACTATAGTTGCAACAGGTGGTGCTACAACAGTTCAGGATGCCTTCTTTGACGGCCATCCTCCAGAGTACGGGCTATTTCTACTACAGTTCCTACGGTACTCAACAATAGGACCAGCCTTACTTGTACTACTGTGACTAGTAGATTGCTTCTTCGATGATGACTTCTTTGGTGGCTGTACCATGAAATCATCATCGCTGTCCGCAATATTTATTATAGGCATATCTTCCGTCGACAATTTTGCTCCAGCGTTACGGGATCCTTTGGGAGCAACTCCATCAACGAACCCACCTAGTCGTTTGCGTTGGTCCATCTGCGCACCTGCTGGGGAAGGCGTCATCGGCGTTCATGAATACAAGATTGTTAACTTACCTTCAAATTATTCTACTTAGTCCTGTAATACTGAATGCTGCTGGCGACTGGATGCCGCAAGTGGCTGGCGACTGAAGATTATTCTGGGGGAGTTCTTGTTTTAATCACTCAGGCCTCCACCTCACTCCTACTCTTCGTCTTCTCCGACCTACTTCAATCCCCACTATGTCTTAAGCCACGTCCCTTTCTTAAGCCACACCCGCTTTCTTAAGCCACACCCGCTTTCTTAAGCCACGCCCCCTCATACCAGGCTTTGCAACCCTAGCCCATCTCCACCACTATTTCAACTCTGCTATTTGTTACAATGCATACATCCCCCTACGGGGCAAAGCTGATATAGAGATGAGTGACATGAATAACAATTAAGTATGGGAACATTCGCATATTCCACTGTATCATGTGAATAACCATGCTGATACCACCCACCATTATTATTCATGCCGCAATACCTTAAAAAACAAATGTCACATAAGAAACGCTTTCTATTGTCACAAGTATGAATTGTGACAAAGTAACAGTTGCAAAAGTACAAATTACTGGCAAAGTTTTCTAATGCTTCAGTCATATTTATTTGATGGGCCTTGCTCACGATGGTTTCGGGCACATCCTCACAGTCTGGTACAATTCCATCATCGGCTGGTGCTTCTTCACCGTCATCTTCGAGAAACTGTTCTCCGTCTAAGTCTTCCCCAGCTGGATTGTCCTGGCGGCCATCTTCAACATCTCTGTGGTCATTGAATTCACCATTGTCACCATCAGCCACTACAACTCCATCCTCCTGTTCGTCACCATCCTCATCCACTACAACTCCATCTTCCTGTTCCCAAACAAAATCGTCGCCTGCCAAAACTTCAACCTGATTGTTGACATCTAATCGAGAGAGGGCTTCCAATGCAAAATCAACTTGATCAACCATAATTAGTGACGCACATGAATGTATTAATGAAATTCCCACGGTCCCTACCCACTATCTACCGAAACTGCAAAAAAAAAAGTGGATTTTACCTCTGAAACATGATAAAAAAATTGAAAGAATTTTTTTCCAGTAGCATTTATCATTTTGAATCTTTTATCTCAATTTTGATATTTTCCGATTAAATCCATTATAACGTGAATACAAAAACATTTAGTATATTTTTGACGAATGTACAAATACATGAGAAAAAAAAGATGCAATGCCTATGTTTCCTGGCTTTTTTTTCCAGTAGCATTTAACATTTTGAATCTTTTATCAAGTATGGTATTTTCCGATTAAATCCATTATAACGTGAATACAAAAACATTTAGTATATTTTTTGACAAATGTACAAAAACATGACAAAAAAAAAATGCAACGCCTATGTTACCTGGCTGAGTTAGCAAGCCGACTCGATCACTCTATACCTGAATTCAAAGATAGGAGCAGCTATCAGCGCTCGGCCTGGCGTAGTTCGAATACACTTTACGATTTCATAATGTATGTATCAACGCCAATCTTCACCAACAAATAAGAAACTGTGAGAAGCTTCTAAGGCGTGGTGGCATTTAAAATACTGCACCCTTTCGTCACAATGTTTGATGAACAAAATATTTTGAAGCGACACATTTTACGCTTCCATAAAATAGGTATGTGATGTTTGTTACGTACTAACATTGCTACTTATAATCAGAAGACGAACAAATGAGCAAAAAAAATTAACTATTTTGAAGAATATTACATTGATCGATAAAAGTGGACACAGGGAACTATTCCCCTAACCTATTGGTTGTTCATGCAAATAAAAATTGAAAAAGTGAAAAGAAACACTTTGTTGTATCTGAAATTCACTATTATAGAGAAGTAATGAATTTTCGATATTCTAGCAGTTTTGAATCTTATCAGCCACCATCAATGTAATCAGAAGTACAGAGATACAACTCGTATACAGTGAGTTTTAAAAAGTTTGCACCATATGGAAAACTTGTTCATTATCGATTTGTCAGAGAATTTTATTCTTCTTAAATATTGGTGCATTGCAGAAAACATAAAAGTTGTCAGTATTTTAAATTTCTGAACGGTATACAGGGGAAACAAAAAAATATGAAATTCGATCAGGTGTAAACTACGCTTATTTTTGACATTATCGAAAAAAAATTTAATTTAGAAAAGTTGTTTTGGATCAAAACCAACATTTCAATTCAAAATCATAGCCACCTACGCAGAAAAAATAAAAAAAATCACATTTTTATGATTAAAGTGATCGTAAAGATGCAGATTTTTATTATTTAATATTTTTCCTGGGTTTGCCTCTAATATAATGATGGTCATCAAAAAACCTATCGAGAATGTCTATTCCCATTCTATTTTTATTCTTTTGAAAAATGCAAATTTCAGGTTTCTTGATTTATTAATTCGAGAAAAAGCTTAAATTTCTAGTATCCTCTTGGAGGGAAATTGTACAAATTTTAGATGTAATTCAGTGTTCGTAGGGGGGAGTAGTTGTTTTCTGACAGATATTCGCAACAAACTTTCTACTTTGTGAAATGGTGTGGAGAGAAGGGGATTTTGACTATTCTGGTAGTAATATTCAAGTGATTTCACACGTTTTATGCTTCTTATGAATCATATACAGCTGACGGAAACTGAAGCAGCTGTTGGTGTGCAACAGAATATCAAGTTTTGAGAGGCACTTTTATCGATATTACATCACACTGCACTATTTTGGGAAAACAAATGACATTCTTCCGAGAAACGATGTTTTCATTGTTTTAAAAGTTGAAAGGTTATATACGAGACTTGTTAACAAAATGATATTTTTTGTTGAGATCGGAAAATATTTTAAAAATGCAATTTTCAATTTTTACTTCGTATATAACTGTGAAACCTAATTCTAAACACCTTTGCAATGCCCTCTGAACATTTCCTATTCTCGTGGACAGAACTTAAAAAAAAATGTCTACATTCATGCAAAAAGAAAAACTTTATTGAACTATATTTAGTGGAAAAAGAAGTTCTTCATTGCACTAGTGCAATAAAGTTTTTATTACACTCATCTGTCATTCTACTTCAACGTGCTGTCATCATGACAAACATAAACGTTCAAACCTACTACATATTGAGTAGATATTCTGTGAGATTGGCAATAAGTTTTAAACAGTTACATATTTTATATTATTTTGTACTAATTTTAGCAGCCAGATTTGAAAAAATAATGTCTACCCGAAAATAACTCCATAATCGAAACTGATCCGCTTTGCTCTAAACCGCCTACATGCATAGAGCATACTGTCAGTACTATGACCACATCTCGTGATAACATACGCGCTCAAGGCTACTGTGATTTTGATTTTTATAATGCATCTGTAGTTACAGAAACGTCAGTCAAAAATTAATTCTGACAATTACGGAATTGAAAGTTTTAAAATGAGTAATAATAATGGAAAATAGATGATAGTGATTTGTTTCAATGCAAATCGATAGTAATAATTAATTATTTAAGTTGCGATTTTCATTTTCCTACACCTAGTGCCGCACCTTTATAATTCATTTTTTTGCTTTTTTGCATGAACGTAAAAAAATGTTGTATGCAACTCGTGCAAAAATTGTTTAATGCACTCGACGTGAAATTGTTCGACGAATTGAACTGTTATCGAATAATGTTGTATTGAGTCCTTACATTCTTCATTTCTCCGCTCAGTTGACTGAAAGCATGGTTGGCTTGATTGTATAGGGACTCTTTGAATTAAAATTGTTGAAAAAAAAAAAACCGTTAACCAGCTGTCGTCCCCTCACGAACGGCAGCCCTCGAAAGTCGAAACTTGTGCGAGCCAAGGATTAACGAGGTCTTACCTTTTAACGTGCGATTCCTAGCACTTTCTCGGGCCATCAGATAAAAATCTGTAGTCGCTAAGGATTCGAACCTAGCCCGACCAGCAGTCAATGGTTTTGAAAGCGACAGTCTCAACCACTGAGCTACCTGGCCCCTAATATGCAATGATACGTTAAAATTTATTTGATTGTCTTTGGGTAGAATATTCTACGCTAAAAAATTACAATATTCCTTAGGGATGCTGTCACCCCAAGAGAGAACAATACCATTATTCTATTACTCATAATTTATTATGGGAGTTCCTCTAATATAATGATAGTCATCAAAAACCTATACGAGAATATCTATTTCCATTCTATTTTAATTCTTTTGAAAAATGCAAATTTCAGTTTTCTTGATTTATCAATTCGAGAATAAGCTTAAATTTCTAGTATCTTTTGGAGGGAAATTGTACAAATTTTAGATGTAATTCAATGTTCGTAGGGGGAAGTAGTTGTTTTCTGACAGATATTCGCCACAAACTTTCCACTTTGTGAGATGGTGTGGAGAGAAGGGGATTTTGACTATTCTGGTAGTAATTTTCAAGTGATTTCACTCGTTTTATGCTTCTTATGAATCATATACAGCTGACGGAAACTGAAGCAGCTGTTGGTATGCAACAGAATATCAAGTTCTGAGAGGCACTTTTATCGATATTACATCACATTGCACTATTTTTGAAAACAAATGACATTCTTCCGAGAAACAATGTTTTCATTGTTAACAATAGTATATTATATGGCAAGGGACTAGTGAATGTTTTGATCCTGCACGTGATGTTTATTGCCTGAGGCCCCTGAGGGCTAGTAGAGCTCGAGTGCCAATAATCTCGTAAGGGATAAAATATTACTTTAGTCCTGTGGCACATACGCTATTTTTTGCACTTCCCAGTATTATAAATTTCAATAATAATACAACTAATTATTTTGATGAGTTATATAAACATGGTACTTAGATTACTTAAGTAGGGAACGTCATAGTAACGGTGTCAACAAACTTTTTCAATTCAGTGTCATTTCAGTTAATGTTGACATTAACCGATACATCAAGAACATGACATCTCTTCACTTTCCTCTAATATTTACTTATCAAATACAAATAATCGCCCGTTTAGTTTCATCAATTGTTATAATATTAATGTCACATACAATCTTAATTCAATCAATAAAGATGTATAATGGAATATTTCCTAATTTTTGTCCTAGTTATTAATAGTGTAGCTGTGGTAATTTTTGTTTTTTACTTTATCTCCCTAGGGACTGAAAGATACATTTTATACGGGACTAAAGTGACAACTTTAATATTAACTTTAATTATTAACTTTAATAATAATATTTTTTGTTGAGATCGGAAAATATTTAAAAAATGCAATTTTCAATTTTAACTTCGTATATAACTGTGAAACCTAATTCTAAACACCTTTGCAATGCCCTCTGAGCATTTCCTATTCTCGTGGACAGATCTGAAAAAAATTTTTTGCTCATTGATATCAAAATGGAGTTGGTATGCTTATTCTTCAAAAATTTGAATCAAACACGGACCGCAATTATTTCCATAGATTGAAAATGTCGCACTTTACAAGGGTGGATCAGATATCATCGTTCGTAAAGTCCTTTACGAGTTTTAACGATTCATTATATAGACAGTGGGTTGGAATTTTAAGTATTGAAAAGCTTTTTCGGCCATGTTACGGTTGACATTTATTGCCTTCTAAATGAGGTGATGGTGTATTATTTACAAAAACATGTTCAAAGATCACTTCAACAGATTATAAATTCACGGTTTGAATACCTACCTCTCAGAACCCTTTTTTTTTATGCTACATGTGTAGGACCATCTAATTTATAGCTTGCAAGAAGAAAGACAGCCTTATTCAAATCTTCAAAATTAAAATACTAGGTGCAATTTTGAAATCGAAATAATAATCTCCTGAACATTCAATGTTTGGAGAATAGAAAACATAGTGAATATGAGACAGTCAAATTGTGATGCTGTAAATTTACATTAATTTGTTAATTATTTATTTTTTCCTAGCAATAAAAGCGATTATTATTATTACTATTACCAAATATTGTGAAAAATCGACAAAAATATATTGTTGACTTATTTTATAATATGCAATGATACGTTAAAATTTATTTGATTGTCTTTGCGTAAAATATTCTACGCTAAAAAGTACAATGTCCCTTAGGGATGCTATCGATATTTCAAAATTAATTTCAAATGTTGAAGAAAAATTATAATGCTGTCTAAGAAGCCCCTCTATTGGTGAAATAATTTTAGATATAGCTCATACATGCAATACATCTATTGGTTGATATTCTATTTTTTATTGTTTTGGGGTTGGATTCTTCCTACTTTTTTGGTGGGCGTTTCTACATAATGGTTCAAATGGTTATAAAATGAATGAACTTGTGTTAAATAGTTCATAGTTCTTTAACTTTAGATCAATTTAATTTGACTTTGAAAATTATTGGAATTATAAAAAAAAATGGGTCCAATCGTTATTTTGGAAAATATTCTGTTACGTAGTGAAACTGTTCAATCCAAGGAATCTTTTGTGGCACTAGTGAATCAAGACCAACAGACTGTTAATAATTGTGAATACTCCAATGATTTGTGCACCATAAATTATGACGAGTTTCTAAAGATGACTACGCCTACAGCTGCAAAGCCTATTCAAGATTGCTACATTGATCTTACTATGACAGATGATGACCTTATGCCTGCAACATCAATCAAGATCAATAAAGAAGAGAAGAAAAGTGTGAAACGACTATCCAATGAAATTAGCCAGGTACCAATGAAGAAAAAAAAACTCATTGAACCATTAATTATTTCAAGGCCCTCGGCTTCTGGGACATATGAAGTGAAGTCCAAAACAACAATATTATCATTCCAACCAGTTCAGGAATATATAGCGAAGAAGAAAGTTAGCAAACAAAGGATCATTGATGCCAAACTAGCAGTTCATCGTTACGAAAAAATGGATATTTATATTCGTGGAAAAATCGATGAAACGCATAAAATTGAAAATAAAATAGTTTCTTTAGAGTTGGAAATCTCCAAGTTGCAAAAGGAGTCTGAGAATTTGCAAAAGGAGTCCGAGAATTTGCAAAAGGAGATTCAACTGAACCATATTCCTACCGACTGCCTTCAACAAGCTCAAATGGAGCTTCAACAATCCATAAGTGAATACGAAACAATCAGAATTGTAGAACAACAATGGCGAGAAGAACTTGATGAGGCTTTTGAGAGCGATGAATAGTGATTTTTCTGTTTTTCTATTATAAAATATATTTCTGGAATAATGTTTTGATGTGTTTTTTCTACACACTCCCTGTACATTTTTGAAATATTCGGGGATAAATAAATAAGAGGTCATATTTTTTATCGATAAATGAATTTTTAATTGCATGGAAAATTTTATTGTCATGACTAAAAAATCGAGAATCAAGGGAGTGAAAAAATCGCGAGAGTTTGCGCTAGAGCGATTTTTTCTACTTCCCTTGATTCGAGATGTTTTGTCAGAAGACAATAAAATTTGATTGCAATTTGAAATGTATTTTAAGAAGGCGTAGAAAGGCCATAGTAATTATTTTTTAGAATTCCGACTTACCAAGTCGGAATTAGTTAATTCCGATGTAATTATTTTTTATAACTCCGGACTGGGACTTAGTAAGTCAGAATTATAAAAAATAATAACGTCTGAATTATCTAATTCCGAGGTAGTAAGTCAGAATTCCGAGATACTAAGTCGGAATTAGGTAATTCTGACTTAGTAAGTCGGAGTTCCGAGATGCTAAGTCGGAATTATAAAAAATAATTACTGTGGCCCTTCTACACCTTCGTAGATATATAAAAAATATAATCTCGAATGTATTTTAGAGAGATTAATACACAACTATATGACAAACAGACAATAAATATATTCATATTGAAAGCCCAATCTTTCATGACTATAGTCCAAGCTCTGCATTTGAAGTAGTTCCCCAAGTTCACAATGCTTCTCTTTCAGAAATATTTCAAACTGTTTCCATAAAGACTTCTAGTTATTTATTGAGCATTTCTCGGAGAAACACTTTTTTCAAAACATTCCAACGATTCTCGACCAAATCTTACCATTTCATGTTATGTTGAAAACTCGAAAATAACCTCTAGAGTGGAATTGCAACGACCATTGATTGGTCGATTCTAAGAAATTGAAGTAATTTCATTGACTGTCAGATTAGGCGTGTATTAATTGGAGGTAAATACATGAGAGATCGTATTTTTATCACTTATGATTACACGAGAGCTTTTTTTTTATCGAAGTAAACTTGACACTGGCAGTAATGAGAATTTTATTGCCTGACAATTCAACGAAAAAAACTACCCCTGAAAAAATTATGAGTCCGCAGGACGAGTAATTTTTTCTGGCAGTTTTTTGAGTTGAATTGTCCTAATGGCAACAAAATTCGAATTATAAATGTCAAGTTTTCTTTGACAAGAAAAAACTAGAGTGTAATTCGGTAAGACAATTCAATGAATATGTGACATAAGGTCATCAAAAAGATGTTCATAATGCTGGTTGTCATGCTTCCAAAAGTTAGGTTCCGTTTTGTCGCTGGAAAAGTTAGGGCAAACTTTTTTTGCTGTAATAATGAAAACACCGCGACTTATGGCATTTTTAGTGCATGAGTTAAATTGTCAATTAAACATTTTTAATTGCATGAAAATGTTATTGTTATGACAAAAAATCGAGAATCACGGGAGCGAAAAATCGCGAGAGCTTGCTCGAGAGATTTTTTCTACTTACCTTGATTCGAGATATTTTGTCAGAAGACAATAAAAGAAAATAACATACTTTATAAAAGATTTAAAATATTGAAAGCTACTGGAAAAAAAAATTGAAAGATTTTTTTGACATGTTTCGGAGGAGAACAGTGAAGTAGAAATGACAATTTTATGATTTTTGATCTGACAGGAGTACCTTGTAACGTCAAATAAAATATTACAAACAAATGCAAAACTTTTATTCAAACATTAAAGAAAGGTAAACTGATGTCACATCACGAATTCAACCAGTTTACATTATAAGTTCTTATTTCCATTATTTGTAATAATGAAACTAATATTTATGAATTCAAATTGCACCAATTGAAAAAAATAATGTAAAGTATTCGTGGATAACTGATCGTTCGCTGCGCCGTCGTGCTCGGAAAATCGCGCGTTATGATCACTTTAATCATAAAAATGTGATTTTTTAAAATTTTTCCTGCGTAGGTGGCTATAATTTTGAATTGGAATGTTGGTTTTGATTGGTTTTTCTAAATAAACTTTTTTTGATAATGTCAAAAATGATCGAATTTCATATTTTTTTGTTTCCCCTGTATACCGTTCAGAAATTTAAAATACTGACAACTTTTATGTTTTCTGCAATGCACCAATATTTAAGAAGAATAAAATTTTCTGAAAAATCGATAATGAACAAGTTTTCCATATGGTGCAAACTTTTTAAAACTCACTGTATACGAGTAGTATCTCTGTACTTCTGATTGCATTGATGGTGGCTGATAAGATTCGAAACTGAATATCGAAAATTCATTACTTCTCTATAATAGTGAATTTCAGATACAACAAAGTGTTTCTTTTCACTTTTTCAATTTTTATTTGAATGAACAACCAATAAAACCCGAGTAGGGGAATAGTTCCCTGTGTCCACTTTTATCGATCAATGTAATATTCTTCAAAATAGTTATTTTTTTTTGCTCATTTGTTCGTCTTCTGATTATAAGTAGCAATGTTAGTACGTAACAAACATCACATACCTATTTTATGGAAGCGTAAAATGTGTCGCTTCAAAATATTTTGTTCATCAAACATTGTGACGAAAGGGTGCAGTATTTTAAATGCCACCACGCCTTAGAAGCTTCTCACAGTTTCTTATTTGTTGGTGAAGATTGGCGTTGATACATACATTATGAAATCGTAAAGTATACTTGAACTACGCCAGGCCGAGCGCTGATAGCTGCTCCTAGAGTCCTTGTATGCAATTTGACATTTGATCGTATATTAGAGTCGGGACACTGTTTGACAGGAGATCGAAAATATGCGTTTCAGGTTATGTCTGCCTTGCGAGGCCAAATGATCACAAGGGCGTAACGTCAGGGAGGAAATATGTGAAAATATAATTTGTAGTTCACGTAACCCGAGACCCGAGAGTAGCTGTGCCAGAAACTTTAAAAATCAAATATATGTCAAGTGAATATTCCAATGATTCCAATGATTCATACGATGTTCTCGAGGATCCAGTTCAGCTAAAGATATTCGGCACTCGAAAGATCCGTATGGAATATCACATCAAAAGCACAAATTTGTCGGGTGAATTAAAATGATAGATAGTTCAAAAGTAATATTTATTGAAATGGGTAAGCTTCTAAGCTTCTCGTTTATCCTTGACTCGCCGTTCGTAAGGGGACAACAGCTGGTTAACGGAAAACACAATTTTAACAATTACACCAAAAATTACAAAAAAAATGTTCTTTTTATTTCATCAAAAAAATTGATTTACTCATTGTCAACTATGATAACATTAAAGATTTGGCTGATAATCAAGAATATTGGAACCTCAAATTCATACGTCAACAACAAATTAAAATTTTCGAGTATTGAAGAGCAAAGCCTTCCGAAATATCAGGAAAACCTGTTTGATAAAAATGCTGCAACCATTCATTGCTCGTTTTATTGAAACAGCAAATGAAATGAAACTTCAGCTATCAGCAGAGTTGAATGTGAAGAAATCAAACATTTTAATGAATTTTTACATGACGTATCGTTACTGTTAGAAATATTAAAATTCCTGTATTTCTAGGATTGTAATTTTTACTTACATCTCGACATTTCCAAAACAGATCAGAAAATGTATTGAGGTTGAGGCAATCAGTACCCAATCCTCTTCAGGTACGAAATCTTTTGAAACATGTATGTGTGATATAGTACATACAAATAGATTTGGAGGGAAATAGTTACACAACTATTTATGATCAGAACTCACTCGGGCTTAACGATTCACTACAGGAGAATCAATCAAATAATGGTCTCTTTCAATAAAATAATTTGTTACTAGATGAATGAAACAAAACTAGTAAATTCACAGGAAAGATTTCAAAAAATTGTCTCTATTATTTTTCGAGAAATATTTAGAGGATATATAGGAATTTAAAATGCAGAATATTCCACATAAAACTTTTCACATATAATTGTACAAGTGGTTTGTATTTTATCGGGTAAATTTGGGTTGTTTAATGAGAAACTGTTTCCTAGCAGTTCGACGAGAATAACTGTCAACTATTAAAAACACGACACCGAGTGTTTTTAGGTTGATAGTTATTCGAGTCAAATTGCTAAAGGAAACAGTTTGGAATTTGAACAACACAAATTTATCCGATATCAATACAAACCTCAACAATTTAATGAATGAGAAATTCAGAAACATATCAATGTCAAACTATTCATTTTGGCAACCAACACCGCGATAATTGATAAACAAATGAATAAGTGAAAAAACCACTAGTGTATTTGTCGCTGTAAAAGTTAAAGCTAACTTTTGCCGCTGTCAAATTGACAATTGCACTGTGGCATATGCGATTTTTATACATGAATTAAATTGTCACTGATAAAATTGACATTTTTCAATAGTATCAATGCTGAAAAAAAATAAGAAAAAAAAATCACCTTGTTATATCCGAAAGAAGAAAGTTTTTTAGTTATTTATTTTGATATAAGAGTTGTTTGTGAATTCGATCAATGCAGATGTATCTTATTTATTCTCAACAAGCTCTCAATAACTTTATGCGCAATGAACAAATAACGCTTATTATACGAATATAAAAATAATCTTCCCAAAACCGTGGGGTGAATACGATCATAGATCACTGGAAAATCTCTTACATTACTAGTTTCAAATATGAAAAATTATTGGTTCTTCGAAATCCATTTGAATTGATCATTGAAAGTAGTGCGAATGTTCTATGGTCGAAATCACCTGAAGTCGAATTCGGCAAAGTTCATATACTAATGGCTTCGTTAAAAAACTCCGCTCTGCAGATATTTTGCTAGCAAGTTTTGATAACATTTCTCTCGCCCTTTTTACGAATCGCCACTGTTGACAGAGATGGAAATATATTTTGAACTGTCAATACTATCGTTCGACCGTTGTTACATCAACGGTATAGATATATGGTCTGTAGTTGTTAGACATAACCTAAAACGCGTTTTTCGATGTTATGTCAAAGAGTGTCCTGACTCTAATATACGATCAAATGTCAAATTGCATACAGGGACTCTAGCTGCTCCTATCTTTGAATTCAGGTATAGAGCGAACGAGTCGGCTTGCTAACTCAGCCAGGTAACATAGGCGTTGCATTTTTTTTTTGTTTTGTCATGTTTTTGTACATTTGTCAAAAAATATACTAAATGTTTTTGTATTCACGTTATAATGGATTTAATCGGAAAATACCATACTTGATAAAAGATTCAAAATGTTCAATGCTACTGGAAAAAAAAGCCTGGTAACATAGGCATTGCATCTTTTTTTCTCATGTTTTTGTACATTGGTCAAAAATATACTAAATGTTTTTGTATTCACGTTATAATGGATTTAATCGGAAAATACCATACTTGACAAAAGATTCAAAATGTTCAATGCTACTAAAAAAAAATCTTGAAATTTTTTTGTCATGTTTCAGAGGTAAAATCCACTTTTTTTTCTTGCAGTTTCGGTAGATAGTGTCTCGCCCTTTTTTACGAAACGCCACTGTTGACAGAGATGGAAATATATTTTGAACTGTCTGGTTTTGTATTCACGTTATAATGGATGGATTCGGAAAATACCATACTTGATAAAAGATTCAAAATGTTAAATGCTACTGGAAAAAAAAGCCAGGAAACATAGGCATTGCATCTTTTTTTTCTCATGTTTTTGTACATTGGTCAAAAATATACTAAATGCTTTTGTATTCACGTTATAATGGATTTAATCGGAAAATACCAAACTTGAGGTAAAAGATTCAAAATGATAAATGCTACTGGAAAAAAAATCTTTAAATTTTTTTGTAATTTTTCAGAGGTAAAATCCACTTTTTTTTCTTGCAGTTTCGGTAGATAGTGTCTCGCCCTTTTTTTTTAGAGCGAACGAGTCGGCTTGCTAACTCAGCCAGGTAACATAGGCGTTGCATTTTTTTTTTTTTGTCATGTTTTTGTACATTTGTCAAAAAATATACTAAATGTTTTTGTATTCACGTTATAATGGATTTAATCGGAAAATACCATACTTGATAAAAGATTCAAAATGTTAAATGCTACTGGAAAAAAAAGCCAGGAAACATAGGCATTGCATCTTTTTTTTCTCATGTATTTGTACATTCGTCAAAAATATACTAAATGTTTTTGTATTCACGTTATAATGGATTTAATCGGAAAATATCAAAATTGAGATAAAAGATTCAAAATGATAAATGCTACTGGAAAAAAATTCTTTCAATTTTTTTGTCATATTTCAGAGGTAAAATCCACTTTTTTTTCTTGCAGTTTCGGTAGATAGTGGGTAGGGACCGTGGGAATTTCATTAATACATTCATGTGCGTCACTAATTATGGTTGATCAAGTTGATTTTGCATTGGAAGCCCTCTCTCGATTAGATGTCAACAATCAGGTTGAAGTTTTGGCAGGCGACGATTTTGTTTGGGAACAGGAAGATGGAGTTGTAGTGGATGAGGATGGTGACGAACAGGAGGATGGAGTTGTAGTGGCTGATGGTGACAATGGTGAATTCAATGACCACAGAGATGTTGAAGATGGCCGCCAGGACAATCCAGCTGGGGAAGACTTAGACGGAGAACAGTTTCTCGAAGATGACGGTGAAGAAGCACCAGCCGATGATGGAATTGTACCAGACTGTGAGGATGTGCCCGAAACCATCGTGAGCAAGGCCAATCAAATAAAAATGACTGAAGCATTAGAAAACTTTGCCAGTAATTTGTACTTTTGCAGCTGTTACTTTGTCACAATTCATACTTGTGACAATAGAAAGCGTTTCTTATGTGACATTTGTTTTTTAAGGTATTGCGGCATGAATAATAATGGTGGGTGGTATCAGCATGGTTATTCACATGATACAGTGGAATATGCGAATGTTCCCATACTTAATTGTTATTCATGTCACTCATCTCTATATCAGCTTTGCCCCGTAGGGGGATGTATGCATTGTAACAAATAGCAGAGTTGAAATAGGGGTGGAGATGGGTTAGGGTTGCAAAGCCTGGTATGAGGGGGCGTGGCTTAAGAAAGCGGGTGTGGCTTAAGAAAGGGACGTGGCTTAAGACATAGTGGGGATTGAAGTAGGTCGGAGAAGAAGAAGAGTAGGAGTGGGGTGGAGGCCTGAGTGATTAAAACAAGAACTCCCCCAGAATAATCTTCAGTCGCCAGCCACTTGCGGCATCCAGTCGCCAGCAGCATTCAGTATTACAGGACTAAGTAGAATAATTTGAAGGTAAGTTAACAATCTTGTATTCATGAACGCCGATGACGCCTTCCCCAGCAGGTGCGCAGATGGACCAACGCAAACGACGAGGTGGGTTCGTTGATGGAGTTGCTCCCAAAGGATCCCGTAACGCTGGAGCAAAATTGTCGACGGAAGATATGCCTATAATAAATATTGCGGACAGCGATGATGATTTCATGGTACAGCCACCAAAGAAGTCATCATCGAAGAAGCAATCTACTAGTCACAGTAGTACAAGTAAGGCTGGTCCTATTGTTGAGTACCGTAGGAACTGTAGTAGAAATAGCCCGTACTCTGGAGGATGGCCGTCAAAGAAGGCATCCTCAACTGTTGTAGCACCACCTGTTGCAACTATAGTGGCACCAGTTGAAGTAATGCCTGCTCCTGTAGTTGTACAGTTGGAACCAACAATTGCAGACATACCCCTTTCTCCCGTCATTACAGTTGTTCCACCACCACCTCCACCACGGCAAGCGAGCCAACCAGAAACGTCCTCGAAGCAAGGCCGGGGACTTTTATTGACCAGGTGTTGGAGCGACTGGATGAGGTTGAGCGCGGCTGCCTGGAGATCGCTAGAGAGCGGGCAGAAATTACCCGCTAACAGGCAGCTCTCATGGAGAGAGATCAACATGCAGCCCTCCTGGAAGCTGAAATGCATACCAGGAGGGACACTGTGAGAGCAGAAGTCCGCACCGCCATGGATAGGATGGCGGCAGCCTGCCATAGGTATAGTATTTAGGTTGTATATAGATAGGTTAAGTTATGTTTAAGTATTGTAGAAATGTTGAATTAGATGTAAGTTTTATACAAATACAAAATAAAAAAAAAATATCAAGTGAGGACAAGTGAATGTCAAACACGTTTTACATACGTTTTATATACGTTTTATATACGTTTTGTATACGTTTTATATACGTTTTATATACGTTGATCATCAGTTATGTTGTCGGAATTGTTAGCACATGATTGTTATCACATGTGTACATAGTGGTCGAAGCAACCGTATCTAATTTTTCACTGGTGGACCACCAGTTTGATGAGAAACTAATATGACTGGTTTAGCGAGCTCCTGGTGTGATGTGTCACACACAGACCATTCACAAAATTAGGAAGGGGATGTCATGCGGAGGTCATGCCTGAGGGAACGGTACATTCATCGCCGGCGTTTAATGGCTAACAGACGGTGCGTGTGTGGTTAGATTTCTTGAATTTTCGGACTTGCTTCTTGCTACTTATACTTGTATGTACACCATGAAGGTCACAGTAGCAAGTCTGGAGTACACATGATCATACATAGTTCGAGACATGGAGTTATTTAAGTACTCAAATACTCGATCGTATACTCATTACCGTACACAGGTCATACGCAGATCAAACGCAGAGTAGAAAAGTGCTTGGTCATCATTACCGTATATATGAAGAAAAAAACCCAATGTCAATGGTTTTTTGTATGTACTGTTTAAACTTTATAGTTTTTAAGAGTACGTACACATAACATACACTATCAATCATGAATACAATTGAAACAGGACACAATAACCAAGAACTTCATTACCGTGTATGTAATCTCTCCCATCTATCACCAATGTCATCTCAAGGTCAAACACAAACCTTAAGTACATGTATAGCATTCATGAAGGTCATACAACATTTTCAAAGTACCTCTGCGTATGGGTGTTGTGACGTCAGCGCGGACCCACCCCACCGTGTCGAGAGCAAAATCCTGACACGATCACTGGATCGTCGTCGGATGCGCATAGCGTTGACGTCACGACACCACCATAGCAAGGTATCTCTCAGAGTTCACATATCCGACTGGATCTCCGTGGTGTGCAGATGTGTACCTTCTCTATACTTCGGTATAGATTTTTATATGTACTCCACACATAAGGATCATACACAATAGTAAAGTAGGTACACATGAAGGACGGTGAAAGACATGGAGGTAAATATGTACCCGGAAAAAGTACTTGTCCGTGTATGAAAAATGATATCCAAGTCATCACAATGACATCTCAAGGTCAAACACAAACACTGAATACATGTATAGCATTCATTAAGGTCATACCAAAATTTTCAAAGTACCTCCAAGTATATCTCAACGTTAAAGCCACGTAGTCGCTGCATGACCGCAGCCTTTGGGTTAAGGTGGGGAGAAAGGGTGGGAGAAGAAAGGGTGAGGAGACGGGGTGGGAGTGATGGTGGGGAGAAAGGGTGGGAGAAAGCCAACCATGTCGAGAGCGAGAGTCTGACACACATCACTGGATCGTCGTCGGATGCGCATAGCGTTGACGTCACGCGACCTCTCCCCCCACCACCATCGCAAGGTATACATCATCGGAGGGGAATCACATGTCTGACTGGATATCCGTGGCGTGCAGACGTGTACCCTCTCTATACTTCGGTTTAGATTTGTATGCGTACTCCACACATTAGGATCATACACAATGGCAGAGTAAGTATACATGAAGGACATGGAAGACATTGAGGTAAGAAAAATAAATTAAGTACTTGGAAAAAGTACTTGTCCGTGTATGAAAAAAAAATCCAAGTCATTATAATCTCAATGTCAAACACAAACCCTGAACACCTCCCAACAATATACATCATGGTCAAGGCTAAGGGCAAGCCCAAGTCCTAGGTCAAGTCCTAGGTCGAGGTCATAGGTCGAGGTCATATGTCAAGGTCATAGGTCAAGGTCATGGGTCAAGGTCATAGGTCGAGGTCATAGGTCATAGGTCAAGGTCACTGATGACGTCATAGTGGTGGGGGGAGGCCCAGAACCGGCTCAAATCTCCTACTGGATTGTACATTTTATATTTTATTATGTATGATGTAAAATTCTCATAGACGAATAAATGTCTTTCTTTCTTCTTCTTTCTTCAAATTTCATTGGTTTCAGATTCAGAACACGATGCAGCTGAAATATTAAAGAATCTATATATTACTGTACCTTTCTCAATCCCTCCCTTACATATGAATTTGGAACGACCAAGTAGACCCAGTTTAAATGAAATAAATGCTAGAAAAGATTTCAAAGTCAAACTTGGTGCATATAGCCAGGAAGAAGATCAAATAATCAAAAACAACTGGAAAAGATTCTGCAAAGTGAGTGAAATTTCAATTTGTAAAATGTAATAGTGGACGCGGCTCTTGTCAAAAAATGAGAAGAAATAAGTTTCCCCCTTACCACACACTTTTACATTTTCCTATATAAGCATTTTGATAATTGTTGTCAGTAGGATTCATCATTTCAGCATTGACATCTAGTGATAGTCAAAAACTGTAGTATAATTATTTATTATCATATAAATTTGTTCTATTGTTTACAATCCAGATACTTCAGTAACTTTTTATTAGTTGTTTTATTGGCAAAATAGGTTGTTTTAATAATTGTTGGTTAGGGACCCAACAATTCGGATTTACATCCAAAAAATCAGCTGAACTAGGTCTTGTCACATATGTTGATTTTTTGTCGGAAGCTCTGGAAAGGGAATCACAAATTGACTCTGTGTACACTGATTTTTCCAAATCATTCGACAAAGTCAACCACGAACTCCTGATTCAAACACTTCGGTTATTGCGATCCATCAGAATGATCATATGCTCGACAGTATTGCCGATTCTCTTACTATTATGGTAATATTGAATTAGATTTTTGAATTTTTAGGAACACGACTTGACTATTGAGCCCAGTGCGTTCTTTAAATTTCCCAAAACAATGGAGACAGAAGAAAAAATTAAATTTATGCAGTATATTTCTCATGGGTTGGAAAATCGTTTGCCACACAGGGTACACCATCGATTCAAAACACTCTTTGGCAACATGGTTAAAAAAACTGGGCGGTAAGCATCCATAATTTTGCAAACACATGTCAAAGGACCAAACAGCGCTCTCATGGAAAAATTGTCACCGATAAATTTTTTAGAATTTTTGGAATGCTGAAGAGTTTTTTACTTCTGAACAAAAGTGTACATGGCATAAGTCAATCCTATGACTAGTTTTCAAGATATATGGTGTTGAAATTGGGAAGTAGCCATTTTTTAAAAGTAATATTGCTCTTTGGAAAATATCTTAAATGTAAATATTTTGTTCGATTAATATTGATTAGCCATAAGGCATTGATTTAAGATTGGATTCAGATTAAAAAATATTGTTAGTTACAGGGCGAGTCGAGCATTTATTTTTAATGAAATTCTTATTTGACCCTATAAAATATTAATAAAATATCCAGAAGTCGCATTATTTTTGGTGACTTCTTAGATTTTTAATTTATATTTTAAGCTTTATTGATACTCAACTACAATCCATTCAAAATACTTCTTGCACGAATTTGATGTACCTACAGTGCAAGACAAATTGTAGGTGATAACAAATTTGAAAATCGGTTGAAATAGGGCGGAGATACAGTTGATTGTTCAATCTAACAAAGTTGGTCATGAAATTCAAACTTAAATCATCACAACTGACAAACGACATCAGACGTTATCAGAGGAAGCTTCGAAGTGCGATACAGTTGAAAACTGAGGTTCTCATGTAATTGTAGCTCCCATATATTCCTTTAAAAAAAAAGTTTGGTGTCACTTCCGGTTAAACCAGAAGTTGTGAATTTTTAGTAGGGGAGTCAAAATATGCATATTCAAGTACTATAGCGGTCTACCAAATTTGAAATCTGTATCTTCAAAGCTATAGAAAAATTGGGGTGTGTACCTCACCTTGTGGTCACACGGTATATTCATGTAATATGTTCGAGTTAATATTCTTTCTCCAATTTTATCTCACATTGGTAATTTTTTATTTTCTGTAATTTACCCAAATTTGCTTTTCACAGATTTACAGAAGAGGAGGACAAACAGATATTAGAATTCATGGAAATGGAATCCTCAAAAACGCCATTTGTGGATCTAGCAAAAATACTAAACAGGCCAAGTAATTCCATTGAAAGGCACTATAAACGTCTCCATGATCAACAAAAATTAGAATGGACTCCAAGTAAGGCAGACCAATTGATCCATTGCATGTTGAAAGTTGCTAAACTTGAGAAGCCAGAACAATTGGAAGACTGGAAGTTCACAAGTAAGCAGTGGAAAAAGATATCGAAAAAGATGAAAGGTGTTCCTGTAATAAAATTACAAAGAGCATGGAATATTACAATTTATCCTCGGTTGTTTGCAAGTGGAAACCTAGCGTTAGCAAAGAAGCTGATTATAGATATGTAAGTATACTTGTAGTATGTAGATTACAATTTTCAATGTCAACTTAAAAATAAGGTAATTTCTCAGTAACAAGCGATATTTGGTAGGCAAGTCTGGGTAGGTAATAATTTTTTGGGTAAGAATTCATTCAAATTTTGGTCAGTTGAGTTGTCGTATGCACCAACTAAGATTTGGCGAACAAAGTGTATAAACAATAATAAACATATCTCCATGATGGAAATTATTGTTTGATCCTTGCTAGGAATGCGCACCGACCACCTGGGATGGTCTGTAGGTTTGCTGAAAAGTGAATACTACATAAAAAATCAGTAGATCCACCAACAAATAATGATAATAATAGTCGTCCCCTAACCAAATAGCAAATTTCCCAACTACCTCAAATAATTCATTCATTTTGAACTATTCTGTTGATTTCTCTGTTGTTTATTCCGTGACAGCAGATTCTTTTATTTTTATTTTAATATAATGATAAATATAAGTTTCTGACTCGACCAGTAAACATCGATCTTTATTCCTAGTATTATAAGAGTGATTATTTCCATTTGTAGAATACTTATGTGTATTTTCTTGAATGTGTATTAGATTGCAGTATATTACACACGATGGTAGAGTCATTATATTAAACCTTATGAACCAAGGCTTACAGCTTTCCATTTGAACTATTCCAGCTAAGACTGAGATTGTTCGTATTTGAATTGTAAATATGCTTGAAATATGAACAGACGTGCCCCCAATTTATCAATCCATATGTTAAAGAACTATGAAACAGCATGGTAAGAAATGTGGGCAGCTTCCTCGCCTACTTTATTTTTAATCTGCCTGATTGCATAGACCTTACTTGATAGACTTTTCGCTAATTTATCAATATGGGGTTTCCAAGTTAACTTAGAGTCAATGATTATGCCAAAACACTTCACATTATGTGAGGGATTATGTGACAACGAGAACATAACTGATTGGGTCTTACTTTCATTCACACATAAGCTGTTTGCATTGAACCAGTCAGTAGCTTCCTGAATAACTCTAATTCTGATGATTCTTCGTCATTGTTTTTCCAAATGGCGAAGGTAGTGTTATCAGCGAATAGCATTGTGAATGTTGTCATTGAATTTGGCAAATCATTAATATAAATCAAAAAATGGAGTGGCCCAAGGACGCTACCTTGTGGAACGCCATTCAAGATCGTTTGTATGCTACTGAATTCTTCATTATATAACACATATTGCTTTCGCTCATTCAGATATGATGCGAGAAGATTGTGTGCCACACCTACAAAGCATAAAATCTTAATTTTTCTAATAAAATATCGGTGCAGAAGCAGTCGAACACCTTGCTCAGATCCAAGAATATGGCAAGTGTTGCTTCTTAGTTTTCCATATAAATATGCTGCATTTCGGTACATTGCCGACAGATTATCATTTTGAAAAAATCACGATATATTCAACAAGTACTGCATGTTCCAAATGTATTTGTCAAATTTGAGTTTTTCAAGTGACGCCGTTTGTAAGTGGAAGTAAGAATTCATGACATTATGCGGCCACCTCAAATGAATGTACTTGTATGTATTACATTTGTGTTTTTTTTTGCAGACTTGACGAACGCCAAGAAACTGATTGGAGACTAATAGACTGGAAGGAGATATCAAAAAAATTTCCCGGATTTTCATCTGAGAAAGTGTACATGATGTTCAAAAAACTAGCGATTTTCAACGTGCCCAAAGACCTTCAAAAAGACGTTCGAAGTAAGTATTATTATTCTATTTCAGTGAAAAAACTGGTGTACCGTTTATTTATTTTTTAGAATGCATCGAATGGTTGAAAAACAAGAAGATAGCTACACCCCACAGGTTCAGGAAATATGAGTACAAAAATGGTCATTTAGTATATGAAGATGCTTGCGATGAGAATGGCAGTATCACTGTTTGAAATATAGAGTGAAAGTGAAAGCAGTGGAAAATTGCACATAAATTATGATGTTAGTTGGTTAATTATGAACTGACCATTCAGTCTCCCGTCCACCAGTTTCTTATGAATTTGTTATTGAAACTTTGTAGTTAACAAGTTGTTTCTATGTCGCTAGAAAGATTGGTGCAGATGAGATTGATGTGATGATGGAAAATTTGGCAAAATCTAGAGAATGGTAAACAATGGGACATTTCTCAAATATAGCTTGGTTAGAAATTTGTTCAGCTATATTTTAGCTGAAGTGTTTAATAAATAGCCATGAGCACCAAAAATCTGAATTTTTCAGTTATTCGTATTTTCATATTGAAATGCCATTGTGAATTGTTCATATGATATTTTTGATATACGTTTACAGGTATCGTTTAAATTATTAATAAATGTTATGTTATTTAATTTAATAAATGAATTTATCTATAAGAATTCAGTTCATTGGGAATATTTAAAACTTTACTCATTTGTTTTACGAAGCTTTAAGTTTGATCAAGTTATCAAATAAATGAATACATGCTATTTTTCTAAAGGAAACCTCTATGATTAGATTTTTTGCATCTTTCAATCAGTCCAAACATAATTTTGATGTTATTCAGTGTTAGTAGAACCGTTGAATATATATTTATGTTTGTAAAAACTATAGTCACTTTGAAAACTGACTTATTTTTTTATTACTTATATCCAATTGGGTGACTTTTTTGGTAGTAGGTTAATTTTTATTTTTAAATTTTAAAATTTATTTTCTTTAGGTAATTATTAAATAAGTTATTTTTCACAAGTGATGAAGTTGCGTTTTACTGGTAAAGCAACATTTTTAGTGTTTTGTAATATTTGTATTGTTTCAAAAATATTTTAATAAAAACACTGTTGTAAAAGAGTTATATTCATTTTTGCTTCAGTATTACATAAGTTTATTTTTTGACGTGACCTGTCAACCTTAGGTCTAACACCTTGATCTGCAACTGACTTTTTTCTACGACCACATGGAAATATGCCCATTTTATGCACTTTATCGATCAAGGAAGTAGGCTGATTGTAAACACTTCTTCATTTCTACATCGCGAGCTGTTTATTTCCCACGACTTTCATGAACTACTAGACTGTCATTTCAAATCAAGTTTGTTAACGTTCTAATAATTTCACATCAGTATTCTCAAAACCAAAAACAGAGATCACTCTCACTATATTATGGCTCCGCGGGCCATAATGCGCCCGCGGGCCATAATGCGCCCGCGGGCGGTAAAGTGCCACTTTACGCTCGCTGAACCGGGCGGTAAAGTGTCGAAAATGTATTTCAATAAGTTTGCCAGGTGCAGAGTTCCTCCACCCCACCTTACTAGATACATACATACAGGACAAATATTCGGAAATGCGATTTATTTTAAAGTAGGGGGTCCGAGCCCCCCAAACATTTTTCTCCCAATTTTCCATGTCAAACCTTTGTAAAATTTTCGGAATTCTTACTAGTTCTCTAACTAGTCTTTGAGGGGAGGCAGAGGGTAATGTTTTTTAAACTAAATTATTCAAGGGTCAGATATTTTCCAACAAACATTTTTTTTCTTTATTTTTTCATATCGGATTTCCTTGGAACGTTCTTTCTTTCCTTTAAAGGGAGGAGGGGTAAAAAAATTTTGTTCGACAGTCAGATAATTTTTTCACAATTTTTCGGATTATTTAAATTTCGCGAGTTTTGGCAAATTTTTTCAGGGAGAGGAAGGGATATTTTTTTTAAACAATATTATTCGACGGACCATTATTTCTCACCATTTTTACGGATTTTGCCGATGACAATTTCGCGACTTTTCGCAACTTTTTTCGAGAAGGGTATGGGGAAAGGGGGAATTTTGTTTTACTTAAAGACCAAATATTTTTACGAATTTTTCCGATTTTAATTTTACGAGTTTTTGTAACCTTTTTTGTGCAGAAGGAAAATTCATTTGAAACATTATTCGACGGTGTCCCAGACTGATCTTGCCTTCAGAATTTTTTTGAAATTGAATTATTCGACTATTCAATGGTTTTTAATATTTTTATGAATTTTTTCCTATTTTAATTTCGCGAGTTTTTACGAGGCTCCCAACAAACTCTTTTTCTTTTATTTTTATTTTCCATGTCCGAATCCATTGGAAATGTTTCAGAATTCCTACCCATCTTCTATATAGCCTCCAAGGGGGGCAAGGGAACAAAAATTTTATTCGACAGTCAGATATTTTCCATTATTTTTATAGATTTTTCGGATTTCAATTTTGTGAGTTTTTGCAACATTTTTCTGGGAGGGAGAGTTCAAATAATGTTCAATAAATACTCAATTTTAAAAAATTATCAATTTTTATTACATCTTATGTTGATACTTTTGACTTTTGTTTTTTCATGGTTTTTTCTTTTGCCTGTTCATAAAGAGGCATCAGCTTTCCTTCTTTTGCTAATATTTTGAGTATTTCAACTATCAGTGGTAAGTAATTATGTTTACGTCTAATATTCTCTACTTGATATTGACGTCGCTTATTATCTTCTTCATTTATTAACAAACGTAACCTTGTTAACTCTGTTTGTTGAGAATCTGTTTCCATACCGGCGCCTTCAGTTTGTTTCTTAATTTCTTCAATTTGTCTTTCATACAACATTTTCCTATCACTTACTATAGCCATGAGATTGAAGTGTATTTCACCTTCACTATATCTGAAAAAAATGTATTACCAAATTTGAATTAATTGATAATGCTGAAGTGACACTAGTTTACCTCTGAATGCGTTTTTCAATGATAGGCCTTACAACATCTGTCCATTCAGAATCTACTGGTATAGCCCCCAAATCAATGGGACCCTGTTTCAAGCCATCTAATTCATATAATCTCCCATCAATAGGAACATAACCAACAAAATGAAATACATCTTCATTTTTGTTTGTCATTGTGGGATCAAATTCAAAAAGCTGCTGTTTTGCAAAAGAATTGTGGACAGTTCTTATAACGGGAGAATTACTAATTGTTAACCCTTTCATATTGGCATCAAAACCCTGACAAAAGTCTTTCAGTTCTGAAAGAGTATGGCCCAGTTTCAAATCTGTGTGACGACAGTTTAAAAGAATGCTAAGGATAGCTTGAGTTGCACAAGCATTTTCGATTACTTGTCTGGCAAAGAATATCTTTTCTAGTCTACTGTCCTGAACTAGTGATCCAGAGGGGTCATCATCCTTTGTCCATTTGAAAAGAAATATCAAACCATGTATTGGCCTAAAAGAGGGAAAAAAATATCAGCATATTTAACAAACAGGTTTCTGTATATCTCTCACTTTAAATTTTCAAACTGTTCTCCATCTAAACTCCATAGTTCTTCGACTTGCACTCCTTTGCATCCTATAAAAATGGAAAATCATCGATGGAATTCGTAGGAAAATTAAAGCTATAATTACCAAATTCGCGAATCAATTCCGTGAAAACTCCAGGATCGCTTTCAATTAAACACCAATTACCAGCACTTTCAGCCATATTTATGAAGAAGTTATTCAAAAATCAAAATTTTCTAAAATACAAAGAGTTTTGATATATTTGATAACCTTAAATAACAAAATAACGCCGAACGCCGAACAAAAGAACAAATCACAGAACTGACGGAACACAAGTAGTGTTGTTCTCATGGGGTTTCGAATTGTACTGTTGAATTGTGTCGAATTGTACAGTTTTGTACACTTTTGTAAGAAATGAAAACTTTCTCTTATCTTACATGAATTACTTTCAAAGTTAAAAATACGTAATTGTCGGAATCAGCTTTGGCTAAAATGAGGTGAATGGTGAATTGGAATTTCAATATTAGATGCCAGCGCCAAAGTGGCGAAAGGTCGAACCAGTTTTGAGTACAATGGCTAAATGTTCCTGAAGGGGGTTCGATCTTTCGGTACCTTGGCGCGGGCATCTAAGATTGACATCCCAGAACCAGACAGTATCATCGTTTCATGAACCATAAATTTCACAGGTGAAGAACTTTTTTTGAATTATCAATACCAATACAGAAAATAACGAACAATCTGATTGATGAACCTGTCACCTATCACGTCACTTGTCAGGTCATTTGTCAGGTTGTCAACGGTCAAACTGTCATTTCATTCATTTTGACTATTGCACTAAAACGCAGTTCCGTTCCGTATTTCTTTCTTTGTCTCTCTAATGTGAAAAACAAGGACAAGTGCAATTTAAGTACCCATCTTCGATTTGTACAGTATATTGCATTATTCAATGGTGAATTGTACACCTTATTCTAGAATTGTACAGTTTTCCTTATATTTTTTCATTGTACTAACGTTGTACTGCTCTATATCAAAATGTACAGCTTTCTGTACAAATGTACACCCTGGAACAACACTACACAACACAATTGTTGACAACTGACAACACAAGCCGCGTTCTTAGAAGCTTTCTTTTTGGAGGTTCGTGCACTGGAGCTGGACCGTGTGTTGGTGCACCTGAGTCCAGAGCTATTCCCAAATAGAACGCCTTTTACGAAGGTTTATTTTGATGAACGTATTGCACATGCGTATGATGAGGTATTCTGTTTATTGTTTTGTTTTTTTTCACAAAAATATATAAATTTTGGTAAATATGTTCCCTTATAACTTTTTTTATTGATTAACGCATTCCAACGTTATTCATATATGAACCATTCGAAAATGTTCCGAATCTATGGTGTAGTCAGACTTTTTCTAAAAAAAATGCTAGCAATTTTTTAAAATTTTTGACCATGAAAAATAAGTGCCAACTAGCCCTGGAAATGGAGATTTATCTATGAAATTTGGTGACCAGGGACCCTATTCTTAAATGTCTATTACCCTATGTCTCATGCGACAAAATATTTCCATCACTTTTCTCGACTATGCATTGAAAAGAGATGGGGACATTTTGTCGCATGCAACAAGGGGAATAGACATTTGAGAATCGGGCCCCAGGGGCCCTATGTCGCATGCAAAAAAATATTTCTATCACTTTTCTCTCTATTCAATGATTGGTCGAGAAAAGTAAAAGGAATATTTTGTCGCATGCGACATAGGGTGGTCGACATTTGAGAATAGAGTCCCTGGCGCCCTATTCTCAAATGTCGAGTACCCTATGTCACATGCGACATAGCGACATACAGAAGTCGACATTTGAGAATAGGGTCCCTGGTGGACTTTTTGCATGTCTACCTAACGGAAAAAAATCATTCCAATCGGTTGAAAACATATTTATTAACTACATATATTACATATATTTAAATACATATATGGTTAAAAATGTTGGTTTTATAAGGGTGCTTACATCTTAAATGGGTCACACTGTAGGTTTGCATCAAGGTTTAGTGTAGTGTAGTGTACTTTACACCACATTTTGAATCGAGTGTAGCTGAGTGCAGTTCAAACAAAGGGATGTGTCAAATTATTTCGAAATTAATTTGCAAACGAATGCTAAAATCGAGTGTAATTTACACCAGGTATAGGAAAGTGCTACACCTCGATGCAAACGAGTAAACCTTGTATTTGAAAACAGCGTCACCACACAGAAGACGCGATGCGAAAAGAAAAAAACGCCAAATTGGGAACTCACCTTAATTATTTTGTTGTTGTCAGACTGTCAGTACTCTGAGTACTCGGTAGTGTCACTAGTGTCAGTTTCAGTTGTCTTGTTGTCTACCATAAAGAATCATAAAATCAATAAAAGGCCCAATAAACCCATAATTTTTAATTTTTCCAATTACCATTTTGCAAGGGAAATGGCTGAATTACAGAATAATTTGCCTCCTGGATGGGCATGCAAAAGAGATGAAACAACAGGCCGATAGTAGGTAAACCTGATAATGTTTAACACTGATACTACTGATCCCTTGTTTTCAGTTATTTCATTAATCATTATACAAGGACAACTACATGGGAAGACCCAAGGAATCGTCATAAATCCTTCCAGACAAATCCCAAACAAACAGAATTCATACCATTGCAGGTGATTGTGCATGATAAAACTTTTTCCAGTAAATTCAAAATTAATCATTGCTCTTCTCACATGCTGCTGTTGGATTTGGTTTTTCATTGAAATAGCATGGATCACCTGATTCACGAAGAAACTATGTGTACCCTAGTCAGACCTCCCCTTTACCAGCATTTCAAATGCCAGCTCATATGAGTACAAAGAGTATTCCTTTACAGGTATTTCTTAGAAATTGAATGGTTTAGAACTGGTTCATCACTTTTGTATTGTCTAGGAGAACCCCCTATTAATTGGACAGTGATGTTTTATTTCAGAAAATGTAGGGGGAGATTTCTTTTATTATGCATCATTCTCAATAAAAATAGTCGTTGCTGACCAATGTTTTTCCCTTTTTACTCCCTTATACACCTACAAAGTAGACTAATTGTGGCCAATATCTGCCAGAAAACAACTACTCCCCTGGCTAATACCATAACGGGTATTGAATTATATCCAAGAGATACTTGTGCAATGTACCTCATTGCAGAGGAAACAATTGTAACCAAATAGCAGCATTTTGGTGTTCATTAGGACAGGAGGACCACCTGCACCTTTTGCCTCGGAATCAGTGCAGTGCAGGTCACTACAGACAGCTTTGAAGCCAACTGTTCCCTGTTCGATTCATCCCATCGTTCCGTCTATTTGGTCAATCTGTTCTCATGTTATTGTCTCACTAAATAGGTCGTCGTCATAATTTTCCATGTTCGAAATTATTGACAGTTTTAATTTGTAATTTTTCATAATTCCTATCTGGCTTTCAGGGGGCAGGAGGACAGGTCATGTTTTTCACAACTTTTACGGATTTTTCCGATTTTATTGTAGCGAGTTTTTGGAGTTTTTTCGAGGACAGGCGTTCGAGCCTCCTGAAAAATCCTTTTTGTCGTAATTTTCCGACCGGATGCAGGGGTCAAAGTCACTCTACCGACATTTCTTCGTTATTTTACAGATTTTTTCACAGTTTTTTTTTTTGAGGAAGGGGGTCTTAATTGAAGACATCCCAAACCGCCGAAATTATAGACATCCGAAACCGTATGAACTCTTTCTCAATTTCCACGCCTTTTCTATCTAGCCTTCAGGGAGCCAGGGGGGTAATTTTTTTATTGTATTTTCATCGCTTTGCAATGCGATTGCAAAATTTCAGCTCAATTGGAAAAACAGACAGACATACGAATAAAATAGGTTGAATAAAAACTTGTAAAAAGATTTCTGCTAAGTTGTGTACATTAGTGAAAATAAAGTCTAAACATACGTTTCTTTCATTTGGAGTGAGGTTTCTTTTATATCAATTCAGAAATTCATGACAGTATGCTAAAGGCAACGCTTTGGAACCTTGCCGACAATTAACTAGACCTCCAGAATCTTCATTAGTCCAATTAGCATTACCTCCTCTACTTGGGGTGGGATTATAAACTCCTTCAACTATAAAATGTCCCTTTCCTCTTGAGCAGCGTAAGAACAGCTGCTCGACTGACTTCACTGCTAACTTTATCTTACTTTCCTTTATCGAGTTTTTGACCAAAATCAGTACCCCATTCCTCTGGTGTTAGAACTTGATTCACAACTTTCAATTCAGGGTCCAATATATCTTGGGAAAGCCAGCTCTCAACTAGTATTATAATATCATAACTTGATGCCAATGATTTTATTAGTTCATGTACTTAGTTTTGTAGGAACACCTCCAAAATTTTGGCAGTAAACTTGTGGGGTGTTTCCAATTTTTTTTCTATTTTCGGTCTTCTATATCTGATGAACAAATTTTTCTTATCATTTGCCTTTCTTCTAAACAACTCTTCCTTCACCTTTTTGAACAAACCCTCTTGCATTTTTGTTTGATCATCGTTAATTCTGATATATGTATTCAAGAATTCCATTTCCCATTTTCAATACTTGCTTCATGATTTGGCTTTCTCAGAATATCACTTTAATAGGTCTACGTTTTGGCCATGTGAACCACCAACTCAAAGCACTTTCTCAATACTATTAACAGCCCCCTATTATCAAAATGAAACATGAAGGTATTTATTATTTTATGACCTAGAAAAAACCCAAACTACGTTAATGAATAAAAATCAGTGCCAACTAGCTGAATTTTTGATGTTTTGTAGTTTTTTCATCCTGAATAATAAATAGTCGGTGGTCTTTATAGTCTCCCGAATTTTTGTATTGTACTCCAATGATACATGTAACAAAATCTTTTGAATATATTCTTTGTAATACCTACTCTGAGAAAAACACCGCGGTCCAAATATGGGTGTTTTCCAAATTTCTGAAATTAAATTGTTTTTGTGGGATTGTTCAGACAGAAGTAGCTTTCAGTATTTTTTTAATTTTATATACAGTGTGACCCATTTAAGATGGGAGCACCCTTATAAAACTTACATTTTTCAACCGATTGGAATGATTTTTGTTTCGTTAGGTAGACATCCAAGAAGTCTACTAGGACATCAAATTCCATGAATAAATCTCCATTTCCAGGGCCAACTAATTTTATTTTTCAAGGTAAAAAATCTAGAAAAATTACTAGCGATTTTTTCAGAAAAAATCTGACTACACCACTGGATTCGCGACATTTTCAAATGGTTCATATGTAAATTACGTTGAAATGAGACAATGAATAAAAAAATTATAAGGGAATGAAATTTGAAAAATATGCCGTTCAAATAACCCACCAATTCAATTTCAGAACTTTAATCAAAACCTCGACTACATCACTGTATTGAGGGTGTCTCGAAATATCACTGACTATAATTTAATTGAAATCTGTTGATAAATAAAAATTATGAGATAAAATGACATTTTCCTGAAAATCCATCAATATATTTTTCAAACTTTATTATCTTATAGTTTTTTTATTTATTTACAGATTTGGATGAAATTTTGACTAGTGATATATCGAAACCTCCTTAATACAGTGGTTTTTTCCGAATTTTGATAAAAGTTCTGAAATTGAATTGGTGGGTTGATTAAACAGCATATTTTTCAAATTTAATTTCCTTATAACTTTTTTATTGATTGACGCATTTCAACGTAATTTACATATGAATCGTTTGAAAATGGTGCGAATCCAATGGTGTAGTCAAATTTTTTTCTAAAAAAATCGCTATTAATTTTTTTAGATTTAGTAATTTTTTTAGATTTTTTACCTTGAAAAGTAAGATTAGTTGGCCCTGGAAATGGAGATTTAATCATGAAATTCAGTGCCCTAGTAGACTTTTTCGATGTCTACCTAACGAAAAAAAAAAATCATTCCAATCGGTTGAAAAATGTAAGTTTTATAAGGGTGCTTCCATCTTAAATGGGTCACACTGTATATGTATATTGCATTGTCTTCCATTATGTGTGTATATTTTTGATATATTTTGATATTCTACCTTGTGTTATATCAATATCAAGTATTATTATTATTGTATTTTTTGTGAACATTTTTAAGGAAATGAAGCCCCGAATGAGTCCGTTGACTGTGAGGTCTCCTAAGATTCAAGACAGTTCCTTGTCTTCAACGACAGATATTGATGAAGCAGTGTTAAAAGTTGCTGCGATGTTTCCAACAGTTTCCGAAACACATATCCGATTGCTTCTTAGGAAGTAGGTATACATATTCTCTCGGTTCGAACCAATTCACAGTTTGTATTCTTGTTAACATTTAATGAGTTGAATTTTCTAAGTTTTAATTTCCTAGATACATGTGATATGCCATTAACACTTTCCTTTCATTAATTACCTTGAAAAATACCTTGATTATAGTACATATTAATGGGAAAATAAACAAAATTGAACTGAGGAGAACAATAGCTCTCATAGAAACTCAAGACAACTGAAGTCCACATATTTGAATGCCTCTATTCCAGTTATGAACTTTATTCTCGTTTCTGATTCAAAGATAGTATGTATATTTTGGTTTTGAGCTAAAATGTTCCCAGAACCGTCCTATAGAGTAATTTTTGTTTTATATTCAACCATCTTTACTAAAAAACTCGAAAAAAAAATATAATAATAACCAAACAATACGGCGAACTCTCCGTACGTTTCCCCTTCCCTCACGTACTTATCTGAGTTTGTTACGATGACAGCAGAGGGGTTTATAGAAAGAAGAAGAAGAAGAAAGACATTTATTCGTCTATGAGAATTTTAACATCATACATAATAAAATATAAAATGTACAATCCTGTCTGACTAGTCAGCTTATGATAAGAAAATGAAAATTTAAAACTTACAAAAAAAGACATATAATATAATATATATATATATATATATTATAGAATAATATAAATATATAAAAAACTTTCTGTAACATCAAAATTATCGTCAACATTTCAGTAACTCTGTTTTATGCCTTAACACCAAGTGGACAAATAATGTTTCAATATTCAGCAAAGACAAATATTTGTACTAAGGGTATTTCTTTCTGACACACGGACGTACCCAGAGGGGTTAAACCCCCCCCTGCTACTGAAATAAAAATATGAAATTCCAAAATTACCAGGCATAGAAGATGTTTCACTTTCATACTCAAATACAATTACCAACTGGTTACTTAATTAATTACAACTGGTCAGAATCCAGCGAATACTTTTTTCATCCCTTTGCAATCTTGGTGTATGCTGCAGGAATCTCATAGTTCAAATTATGATGGGGACTCTGCAAAAAATTTCAAAAACTTTACTTTTGTATGTTTGATTGGAATGACAGGTTCATAGACCACAAAAATGCACTTTCTAATGTATGTTCTCCGATACCAATTGTTTGTTGTAAAAAATCGCTTAAGGTGGAAAACTTATTGTTGGGGCGAGATCGCAAACGAACTGTGAATCAATATTGGGTCGATTTTGAACTGATTATAATAATAGAGTCCCACATTAAATCGTTAAAGGGCACATACCTTGCCTCCTGTTACTGTTACTGCGACTGATTGTGATCTTGATAGTGTCCTTGGGGCCCCAGACGGTTGTAATTGCACAAAACACACATTAAACATTAATTGTATGAGTATGAGGCGATGCTGTGCTGAGAAAAAGTACTTGGAAATGGAAAATTAAATATGGAAAATTAATATATTTTTTTTCTCGCGCGCACCCTGCTCTCGCGCCCTCTCTCTTCTTGAGCCTCCGAATTGCGCAAGCGCAGATTAGTATTGCACCCTATAGACTCATGTGGGAATATATACAGGACCGTACTTAAATATTTGCGATTCCGCAACACTTATATATAAATGCCAACTTGACGTAGATCTACTAGCAACTCAATTTTATCTTTGGAAATGATGGATTTATAAACTCAACTAAACTAAGAATTTGGAATTACCAATTAGGAATTAACATTAAGCAATTAAGAAGGTGTTTATAAACGTCAACTAAAAAATTAAGAATTATGTTCTATGACTGTCAATATGTCAGCTATAAGAAGATCCATCGTGCTCAACATTGCTTCACTATCCATTATATTTTTTATTGCAAGAAAATATTTAAACATATCACTAAAAATATAAACAAATTTAATTTCGATGACAAATGACATGTCACTTCGCCGATTTTGCGCATGCCCACTTCCATTTTCAATTAAGAAAATTAATTCTTAGTTGAAAAGATGAAAGATGGCCATCTTCTTAGTTGCTAGTTCATAATTTAATTGACAGATGAAAGTATATAAACCCCTAATGGCGTTTTAATGTATTTATCTTTGTTAATTCTTAGTTGTTAATTTAATTCTAAGTTTAGTTGAGTTTATAAATCCACCAATAAGCTATTAAAGAATGTTAACATTTCCTTACTGAGTTACTGAACATCATTTTTCAAAATCGTATCTCAGAAACTCCTGTGGCCATAAACGTCTCATATGAGGCATCTCAACTCAAGAAGTAATAAATCAGTTTACATTGAGAGAAGACATACATTTGGATGATTTTGTGTTGTATGAAATATTTTTTACACCCAATGAGTTGTTTCCTTCCAAAATTGTTTTTTTATTTAAAGCACGTCTCAGCCTGTTTAAATCGAACTTTCAAAAACGCGCGTTTTTTAAAGTTATCATGGCAACATCAACAACTCGGGACAACTGTGCCGTGCTCGACAAATCGCGCGTGTTCTGAAATACCTTTTCATTTACTAATACTTTAATATACTATTTTCTCTCCTTTAGGAAGCTCTTCTCGAGATAAAACTACCTAAAAAAATCCTGGGTAAGGCCTTGATCCCATACACATACATCTCTATAAATTATGTAATCAAATAAGTATGTGAGAGATATCTATAATATTCCATTAATTCGTGAATACCAGCAAAGGCACAAAGTGCCACAGGGGTGGTTTTTGTCCAATTTGTGGGGAATTATGAACTAATTTTTTATTCTCAGCATTATTTATTTGAATTGGTGCATTTTTCTACACAAGTTTTGAACACATTATGTGATGTCGAGTTCTTTATTGTCTTGATTAAAACATATGAATTGGAATTACTGCCTGGAAAATTCAGCTCTTGCAGGAAATAATTTTTGGATGCTTTGTATATGAGCATTTTGCTTATTTGGTGATGAGCTCTGTATATTTTTGAAAACAATAAACTCGTGCTTTTCCATATGTTTTAACACCCATTCATTCATAGCTTTCTAACATTTTTAGGTATCACAGCCGCGAGGCTCTCGTTATAAGCGCATTGCAGGTGGAAAAGTATCCAATCACGACACCAGGGCCATTTGCGACACCTCCTCCACAAAGAAACATACATCAACCCTTACATATGACGCCGCCCCTAGGGTTCCGCGTTAACTCGAGGGGAGGCAGTCCGATATTTAGACCCGGATCGGGTACAAACAGCACTTATACGGGTTCTCCGAGAATAGGAGAAGGCTTTCGCAGTTCGCCAAGGCCCCATTCTTCACCCAAACTGAAATTAAGGTCCAATCTTTCTGTGCCTCGAACTATTCAAGAACGTTGACAAATAATAAATTATTGTAGGCCAATCAATAGAGGACTTTTTCATGATAAAATTACTAGTAGGGAACCAACTCTGCCATCTGACATGTCCAGCTGTCATATAAACAAATGTCTGCCTTTGATACAGGTATTTTGTTAATGTAAAAGATGATGAAAAGCACAAATTTCCAATCGCCATCAGTGCTACTAAGCGCCAAGTTGAAAATAAAAATTGATAAAAAAAATATTTTTGAACAATTTGCTATGTCTGCCATGAACTCCAATACACTTTTTGATTCAAATATCCATCGAAAACAAAAGGGCAGATATCTCTAATGGATAGGATGTGTTAAAATACACCTGTCAAAATGTAATGAAAAATACGATTTTTGAACAATTAATTAATGTCTACCAAATATATATTCAATCAATTTGCCCAAGTAGATATCAGAAAAAATAGTCTGACGATTTGTTTGGGTACAACAATGTTATTAATAATTATTAAGTTGTATTAAAAATGCAATATGTCTAATAATTAACAATAAGTTTGAAAAGAAAATTGTATTTTTGCGGTGGTTAGTGGTTCATTGTGATTTTTTTGAACTTTACTAAATTTAATGATTAATGATATTTTAAAATACTGTTGTTTCAGATGAAAAATCGTATAATTTTACTAACAACTTCGCTGTTAGTTTTGCGATCTTTGACAGTAAATATCTACTAGTAATACAAAACTTTCCGTCTTTCATAACATCCTCTAATGTTGATTTTAATGTTAACTGTAAATTCCCAGCGTTTTTTTTCTACACATTTTTTTTGTGCATGGTCTGGATGTTCGGAACGATCTGACTTGTAGGTTTCTATATTCCAGCAGTTTCTACCTGTCTCTGCCTTGTTTGTATAGAAGGACATTTGGAAATTGCACGTGCTGGTCTGGATCGCATCGATTATAACAACCCATAAAAGCACAAGTCTTCATAATTTATGTTCTCAAATCTAGAAGTATGATACCTATCATCATAACAACGTGTTTTTGAATTTGAAAATCCATATTTATAACACTTCTACAGACTTATGCACTCACTTCAGACTATACCCAATGAATTAATACCTACCCACTAAAATACCAAGAACGTGTTTTTAGAATTTTTTTCGCAGAAAATCCATCACGTATTTTAGAATTGGAAAATCCATGTTTATAACACCTATACAGACTTATGCACTCAATTTAGACTATACACAATTAATTAAAACTCACTAAAATGCCAAGAACGTGTTTTTAGAATTTTTTTCGCAGAAAATCCACAAAAAGGACATGCGTAATCTTATGGAAAATGGCTTTGTTTGTCCCCCCATCAAATGTTTGACAACTGTCAAATTACGTCACTGACAGTGCTGTATTACATAAATACTTATGAGAACGTAAAAATGTTGGTTTGAGTTTGTAAAACTATCTAACTTCTCCCCTCAATATTTTCAATAACATAATGAAAATAACTTCATTGACGGCAGAAGTTTCCATAAGTTACAAGTTTTAATTATCCATTATTATATCCTGTTATGTTTTTTACTCGCAACTGTCATTTATCAATTTGTTATATACATTTGAATACAAAAAAACTTGTTTTTTTTGTTTTGCTTATACAATGAAAACGAATACAACAATGAACAATATGGTTGCTCTGATGAGAAGAATTGTAGATGATTGAAATACAAACAAAATGAGATTTTGCAAGCCAAGATCATCAATAGTAACGAAAAAAAAAATGGAAAAACCGGATAATGAAAATTTTTTGTTTTTTTTTTTCTTCACAACTTTAATTCAATGTCATGTCTTCATTTCATTTCAAAACAGGTTCTATCAAACCATTAGTTTTGGCACAATTGCAATTCGAATTTTTTTTTACGTGCCTGGACGCTCTAGTGATAGTTCGATTTTAATTTCTCAAGCAGGTTTTGAAAGTAGAAGTAAAATACAGCAAAATGAGTTTTTTGTCGTTTCTCGCTACAATGCTTTAAAATTGGCTGCAAATAATATTCAAATTGCAATTGTGACAAAATTGATGATCCAACAGAGCTTGTTTTACGCACAATTCACTACTTTCGTGAAAAGGGTCAACCCTACAAACTATGAATAAAAAAAACGCAAAGTTTTCCAGTTTTTCTCTGTTACTAATAATCCTTTCGGGTTGTACAGTCTCATTTTGTTTGTATTTCAATTCTCTACAGTTTTTCTCATTGGAGCAACCAGATTGCAGTATTAGTTTTATTTTATAAGCAAAACACTAAAAAAACAATTTTTTTGTATTTTAATGTTTATAACAAATTGATAAATGACAGTTGCGTGCCCAAAACAAAACACTACGGACTGACTTTCATGGCTCAGTCTGTTTCGTACTAGTATTTTTATTAAAAAATCACTCATTTTATGCTCTATTGATTGGTGTATTGTTTTGTCTATTCATTTGGGTTTTGTAAATAGATTTATTCGTTCTTAAATTTTTCTATGAGATACAGAAAATTACCTGTGAAGAAACCTCGTAGATTTTTATCCTTGCATGGGCTATGTTTTTTTTTTTCCCTTAAGTATGCGATTTGATATATTTTCATTTGGAGTTTTGTATAATTTCAGACCTAATTTAATTTTAAATTTCTTTGATTTGTATTCCTCCTACGTAGCTATGTAGTAGCTGTTAAAAACTGAATTTCGTTGTCTAATTTTGAATAGTTGTAGATATATGAAGTCCATTTTCCCACAAGCCGATGAAACTATTATCTTGGAAATTCTACAAAATAATGAAAGTAGTATTCAGAAATCCTCGGATATTCTCAAGGATATGGGATTCGATAAAAAAGACACAGTTAAAGTTGCCCAACAAAAACTTGATGCTAAGAGAGAAGAAGAGCGAAAAGACGAAGAAAAGAAGGCAACAGAGCAGCTAATCCCTGAGATTTTGATAAAAACAACAGAAGATAAACAAAAGAGTGAGTTCATGATATGGATGTAGAAGATGGTTTGATCGAATTTTGTACTTTTTTAGTGAAGAGGTCCTTACAGGAGAAATATAATGACGTAGCCGAACACTTGATTTCTATTGCCCTAGAAAGTGTAAATTTTGATGAAACTAGAGCAAACCAAATTCTCCAAATAATGATAAAGGAAGATAATCAAGCAGCGAGTATCAAGAAAGCTGAGTGAGTTGAGAGTTATGCTGATTTTATTTTTATTGGTCTTATGAAACATAAAGTTTGTAGACAGGTCAGAAATAGATTACATTTAAAAAATTATATAAAGTCTGTAGAGAATCTCGGGGGTTTTAGGTGTGTGGGCTGCTGATTGAAAAGCACAGAGAAGGTTGAACGGTTTAATTGGAACGTTACCCCGACGATATAGAAAAACGTGGCTTATTGTGTTGTCCTTAAATAAAGAGGTAAACTAATTACAATAGGATCACCCACTAAATGAAATTCTACCTACCTTCAATAAAGAGGCCGGCACGAACTAAATAGCGGCAAAGCTGCGTTTAGTTGTTGGTCACCAATAACCCTTTTTAAAGACAAACAATTACGATTTCAGGTTAACAACACTGTTTCACATGGGCCTAGAATTCAACCTTTTATACCTTCCCCCCAGTGGTGACTTTGCATACGCATGCTTCGTTTCAGAAACAACGGCGCGAGGCGGCTTCACCTCAACGAATAGTTACCGCGCCACCAGATTGACACCTGGGCGTTCGCAGAGTTGCATAGCGATCAGGGGCTAGGAAGCCCGCGTGAGCGCCAAGGTGCCTTGGATAAAACCTCGGACACCGATAATATTAAGCGATCTGTTACACGTCATACATTAAGATAGGTCAATGTTAAAAAAACAGAAGGTAAAATGCAATGGAACAAATAAGTAAATAACATATAAAAACAATGTATAACAACAAAGTATAAATATAAATAATTATAAATAGTGATAACCTGTGGTATCAGTATAAATAAAATAACAGGTCATAAAGATATTTCTGTTCTTGATCAATGTTTCGAATTCAATAATACTATAGAAACAGTTATTGGATGGTATCTGTTTTAATTGATTTTTGAATTGTGTCAGGGGTCTATTCCTAAACTCTGTGGGAAGAAGGTTGAAGAGCTGTATGTCGTCTCTTTGCGTTGATCGTTGCAGATGACATAATGGCACCAACAAATAGTGTTTGTGTCTGGTATCATAGGGGTGAATTGACGAGTGTGTTGTATGTTCATTTATTTTTGAATTGACTGTTATTATACTTTGATAAATGAACAATGAGTAGATGGACATGATTTTTAATGAAGGAAATAGTTCTCTACAACTGGTATCCCATGGTACATTTAAAATGGTTCTTATTGCCGCTTTCTGCAATATGAGAATTCTCGTAATATGTGCAGATACTGCATTACCATAACATTGTATTCCATACATCAAGTGACTACGAAACAATATTTATATAATATTATTGGAAGAATATATCCATATATTTGGAGGGTGAAGATATCTAATCTTATGTTATGAATTGTGTAAGAAATTTTCCAACTGGTTTGGTATATTCTTAGGTCAAGATGTACTTCCATTCATGAGTTTAATGTTCATTTTACTTCAGATTGGAGGACTCTGTGAATATCTTGGATGTGCCATCAACTTCAAGTGCTCCAGATTTGCCAGTATCCCAAAGCAGACAGTCGCTTAAATCTTTGCTGAAAACGGAAAAAGAACTGGAAAAAGTTTCATTTGCTAGGTAATTTTGTAATCATATCCTTAATAGACGGAACTGATGCATAGTTTAATTTTTAGAGTTGTTGAAGAAAATATAGACAGCTACAGATCTCAGAATTTATCTAATACCAAAGGACCTAACCCGGATTGTGCAAAAGGAGCAGACGAAAAACTTCTCTTGTAAGTACAACACTGAGCTATTTAAAAATTTAGATATCATTTGTAGCGAGAATAAGATTTTAATCACAGTCTTTTTAACTCGGTGTTTAATAATGGACTTTCATTAATTTTTTTTAATTCTCTGCCTGGAGTAGGTCAAATTTGGCTACGAGGCGGAAGTCTGGAAGAAACTTTGAAAATTAATTGGCTATTTTGTAATAATCACATTTTTCATTTTGATTTTTTTCAAAAATATGAATAGGACATTCATTAAATGTGTTGTGGAATCATCTGCGACTGAAAGACAAACTTTAGTCGCTATTTTCCATCAGTCAATAACCTCTTGGGAGGTATTCATGTTGAAAAGGGTAACATTCTCCATGAAAATTGAAAAATATGATTTATTTGTAATATCTAACAGAAAACAACTACTTCCCCTTTTCACATTTTTCATTTTTGTTGATTTTGTAAAAAAAAAATCGAAGTCTACCGTTATTAAGATAATATGTGAGATTGAATAATTTTTTGTCTCAGTCATTTGTTACTTGTGTAATAATTTATTTCTAGGGAGGACTATGTTCAGTGGAGAGGAGCTAATCCTATTCTGAAAATTGGTCCACAAGGACTGGCCAAAGGTCCGAATGCAAGTCTTCTCTCCAATAGATCTTACCGCCCATGTGGACCAAATAAGGATCTCAGAAAAGGTCCTAAATTCGGCCTAGCTAAAGGAAGTATTTTTTCTGAAATGAAGACTGTTGTTGTTGGGCAGTCTCGTGGACAATAGCGAAGCTACTGTACTATACTGTAAAAACTCCTGCTTAATTCCGCATACCAGTTTATGTTGTTCTTGGTATTTTGATTTGAAGTTTCATGTTACGTATCATAGTATATGTTACAAACCATATCCTGTAGAGTACCTGATCTCTATACCTAATCTCTAGAAACTTGAACTTGATTTATTCTTGTGAGTACAAACAAAAAAGATGTAAAATGTTAAGGTGTGATGTCATTTCTTAAATTTAAAACTATGACTTGCTGTTAACAAATCAATTGATAATTGATTATTAATAGATGGATATTCTGCTTAAGTTAGTAAAAAAAACCGTATCGTTTCTTTTGTTGAACCTGATCATTAAACCTAAAAAAAAATGTGTATGCAAGAAGTCTTGGAATCGGGAAAAATCATCATAGAAAAATAATAATTCGGCACTGTAAAATATAGAATATGTTTTCTTGTTGAATCTAACAATAATAAATTTTCTGTGCATTATTTGAAATGAGGAATGCAGTGTTTACACAATTGTAACTTAATAGTATATTACATTACGAGTGTGTAAAAATAACTTTAGCACAAGTAACATACACTATTTTTCCTACAACCATGGGATAATCTTAAATAATATCAATGTTATTGACATGCATGCAGGAAAATCGAACAAAATATCTGACTGCAAATAATTTCAACTGACTTCATTATTTTTCAATGAAAAATATTTTCTTGTTGACAAAAAAATAGTTTCTTTTTGACATTATACCTACCAATAATTTCAACTGACTTCATTATTTTTCAATGAAAAATATTTTCTTGTTGACAAAAAAATAGTTTCTTTTTGACATTATACCTACGAGATCGAAATAATAAATCAAATCAAATCAATCAAAATGAGTTACCTCTTACCTCCTTTGTGCCTACTGAAGAATTGCCTTTTCTGCGGTCATCAGCGGAGGTAGTAACCAGCGCCCTCTCGCGGGTGCCGTTGGCAGTACCATGAGAGGTCACAGGTTTGGTTCCCAACCAATCAAAACTTTTTTTTAATTATGATAATTAAATTATTTACACTTTTTAAATACTTCAAGTGTTTTTTGTGCTTCAAATGTAAATACTATATAGGTAAATTTAAATAGAAATTATATATCTGGCAGCGGTAAATCTGTCAAGAAATTATGCATTTGTTGCACGCGTGTCGAAAGTACTTTCAGCACACATGTGGAAAGTACTTTCAGCACGAGTGTGGATATAAGCCACTTTCAGTGGGACTGTATACTTAAAAGGAATTAAAGCCACAATAATACAGAAATTTTATTCATGGACTTGAATGATTAAAATTATTTGTTTTGGTTTGGTTTGGTTGTCAATTCCCAAACAAAAATAATTCGAAATGTTAGGATGGAATAAAAATACCAGTATGTGGTTATTCTATTATTTCTATTATATCAGCTCTGTAAAAACATATCAGTTGCCTCTTTTGTGGTTAAGAAGGTGACTTTTATTGTAACAATTTTTTATGTCTTGGACATATCTTGAAAAGTAAGTTATACTGATTGTAGCAAAATTGGACAATACATGTTGTTTTTTATTGCTGACCATTGGGCCCTGATGCTAGAAAGAATAGTTAGTTGACTGTTTATGGATACAAAAGTGGATTTTTAGGAACAAGTCCTAACAAGTTTTTTATGATATAATACATATAGGCCATTAATCAGATTATTCCTATATTCTTATAAAATATATATTGAAACCAATGGCACGTGATCTATACAAACGACTTTGTCTTAATAAGTTACCTATTACATACTTGTGGCCATATTCATAAGGTGCATTTATTTTTTCTTTACAAATCTTAACAAATGTTATTTTGAATCACGACATCTTTCGCTAACACCCTAGCTGTTTGAAATGAATATACATACATAAACATATTCACCACTTGAAAAAGCTACAGTGTTAGCGAAACATGTCGGGATTCAAAATGTTTGAGAAGATCCAATAATATCTACACCTGGAACTAGATAAACCAGAGAAATGAAACACTTTTTAACCGTCTATTCCTATTTTCTTTTGTATCCATATTTTTACATTCTTGTATTTCCTTCTGTATATAAAATCCCAATGGTGAGTAATAAGCACACCTACCAATGTATGGATAATTTTCATCAGAATTTTAATCATATTTTGTTCTTGCTGTGAAATTGTAGGTAACAGTAAATTCCAATGGACAAGTAACAAATGTTTACTTTCGAATATTTTTGTATTTTTTATTTAATTTTATCAATAAAAGAAAATCCTCTAATGTTTCATGGAATACCTCTGTTCAAGTTCGGAATGCCATAGTTTGTTGGGTACTTTTAGGCCTAGGAGTCTAGCTTTTAATGTGTATTTTGCCATTTTGTTAAGTATTAAGTATTGTTGATTGTGAGTTAATTTTATTTTCTGTTATTTGATGTAGTATTGTTGACAGTTTAAGCAAGTACGTGTATATTAATGTTGATGTTTTTTGTTAGATTTTCAAAAGTTGCATATTCTAGCAAATATCGATTATTCTTTGTATTATTCTTTTAAAATGTCATGACAGTTTTTTAATTGCAAGCTACTGTTGATATTGTATGTAAATATGGAATTGAGCAGGAAATATATTTTATTCCTTTTCATTTTGACACTTTGAGCTGGATCAAATACATAGTTATATATCAGTTTTACCAAGCCGTGAAATCCAAATAATGATAAAGTAACTTTTTTATCCTCTACATCTCACAAAAAAGATTTCTGTTGACGTTTAACGGCAAGCATGGACGATTTCGCTCCCGCCAGAGGCGCTATTGTAAGTGGAGGTCCTGGGTATCAAGTAAATACTAGCATATCACTTAAATTATTCGCTAATATGGAAAAATATGGTCATCTGAGTGTGAGAAGCTTTATATTGGAATCAAAAAAGAACGGAGCAAAAACATTCGGCCACAAAGAGCCGTTGATTCGAAGGTTAGTTGCTGGAATCGACGTTTAGACATCGGTTTCTAGGTTACCTTATCCGTATTTTTTATATTTCTTCTGCTCTCGTCAATAAAAGTGATAAAGGTGCTCCACTTTACTGATTTCTAGTTGGTATAGCTCCTTTATTAAGTAATGGCTTTGCTTAAAGCAAATAAACTCTCATCAATAATTATAGGTTAGGTATTTTTCAAGTTTTATTCCTTTTTTATTTATTGACGCATTTCAACGCAATATACGTATGAACCTTTGAAAATGTCGCTAATCCAGTGGTGTAGTCAGAATTTTCCTAAAAAAATCGCTAGGAATTTTTTTTTTTTAGATTTTTAACCTTGAAAAATAAGAATAGGCCCTGGAAAATAGATATTTATTCATGAAGTTTGATGTCCTAGTAAACTTTTCTAATGTCTACCTAACGAAAAAAAAAAATCATTCCAATCAGTTGAAAAATGTAAGTTTTATAAGGGTGCTTCCATCTTAAATGGGTCACACTGTACATATGTAAAAGTTGTGATTGTGGAGAAAACACAGTCACTTAGAATGAAAATTCGTGATGCTCGTGGTTCCTCACGTTCGTCTCTGGCTCGCGCTCGGAATTTATAATAACCTTGTTACAAAATATACTATTCTAAATCCAAAAATGTCTGATTTTTATTTTGATAAGAATCAATTCATACTCCAGTCTTTGAGTGCTAGAAACCTAATGACAGGTATAGAAAAGAAATGAAACGGATTTGATAAAAATAACTTCCAAGTTAGCTCTTGAACTACGCCAAGTGATCTAATTTAAATGATACTGCTTTGCGTTCATCCAACGAAATCTCAAAATTGTTAAACTTGAAACGACAACCCTGAATTTCCAAACAATTCAGTAGAAAATAAAACTAGTTTCTGTTTAGGCTGTTTTTACTTTTATTATTGTCATTGCATTGAGCCTATAAAGTGAATCGAAATACTGAAGGAATTGAATATTTTCAATACATAATTAATGTAATTGAAGGAGAATATGAAAAGATTGATAATAGTTATTGGAGGTTCAACTTTCAGAAAGAATTGTGAATAAAAAATACCAAAGATAATTTAAACAGATATTTTGATTATCAATGACTACATTCTTATCTTAGATATGGATGAATGTGTTTAAAATACTTCAATGGTTATATCGTTGAATTCTTATCGCCTATTTTATCTTCCTCAAATTATTGAAGAACTTTCACTCTAATTATTCATATCTTTCTATAAATGATTTGAATTGCCGAACTATTTCACAATTATCTCCTGGCAAAACAAATCTGGAATCTTCAGAGGAAATTTTACATTTTTTAACAATTAAAGAATGTAACAAAAATATGATTGTAGTGTATTAAATAACTTAATATTTTTTTTATTTGTTAGCAACTTGCTAATAACAAGGTTTAACCCCTGAACTCAAAAGTCAAGATATGTACCTGTTCATTTCAGTTAAGAATGAGAAACTAGTACAATATTAATTATTTATATCTTTATTATACAGTGCCCGTCTAAAGTCCGTTCCCCTCCTACTAATTTTTGAATAGGTAATATCTCTGTAGTCTTTGGAGTTAACAGCATCAAACTTGGTGTATTGTTGGATTCCTTTTGATCAACCCTAACCGATCATTCAATGATATACCGGGTGTATTGAAGATGGCGCTCAGCTGCCATTTCAAAACTTTTAGCTATTATTTCTTTTATGAAAAAGTAGGTTTTTATCTCATATTTAAGCCTTTCAAATTTCGTTGATATTCCAGGTGGTACAAAAATTAGTAGGGGGAGAACGGACAGACGGGCACTGTATGTGGGTGATTGCAAGCTATATTTAAGAAAATATATTTCAAATTATTCTCTTACAAATAGTATTACAACATAGTTTATGCAATAGCTTAGAAATATTGACTCAAAAATGAAAACTTTTCAAAAACTGAGATGGCCCACTTCAGCTATTTAAGGGTGCAAAAATTTCACAAATGTTTTTCAATTTTCCAGAGTTATGACCAAAACCTTCTTTTGTAACATGGAGTATCTGTATCCATAAATTCAGGTTTAGCTGCATCATTCCATTTACTGTAAAATTGTGAACAATATTATACTATATTTTCAAAGCAAGTATTTTTATATTAAAAAATTAAATTTACAAAATTAGTGTTATATGTTATAATTGAATTCAATAAAAGTGTTTTGTCTCAGCTGTTTCATTTTCTTGGTTAATAAGTTGGAAGAATCTAAGTTCCATTTCTGCATCTCTATTTTATTGGGAGTTCAACATAACAGGTACTCTCTGGTGTCGAGTTTTGAAACTATTTATAATGTACATCTCAATCATTGTCTTTGTCAAAATTTCTATAATTTTGGCCATCGTTTATATAAATTTTGTTGAATCTAGTGAATATTCTATTCTTCCGTGGATATAATTCACATGAAAGTGGTTAGTTTTTCGCCACTTTGGTGATGGCATCTAATTTTCAATTTCTGTCTTGCTACAGACACATTATTGTGATTATAAAAAAAAAATTAACAAACCAAATAAGGATACAACGGAAAAACTCCCTAGAACAGGGGTTTTCATCTGATGTAAACTACTAGTCCTAATGAATAATACGGACTTGAAACTATAGGTTTGGAATCTCGATTATTGGTTTCAGTAGTTTTTTTATTTGTTTCGTATTGATTAGGTAATTTTTCTCGAATTAAATTGAAATTAATTCTTATACGCTTAAATATGTAACATCATTAGCTTTCCAAAGAACCTTTTCGAAAATAAGACCTGAAATATCTATGGAAAATTAACCCATTAGACATAAACTTTTTAATCTTTAATATAACACTATATAATTACAGTAATTCTCAAACTTCATCTTCGTTCAACAGCATATTGGGGATACCATTATTGATGGGAAATTTTCGACCGGATTCAGGGCATATCAGTTCTCCATTGATGATATCTACTTCAAGCAGTACATGATGAACTTTTTTCAAAAAATCCGGATGATTTTCAAAGTTAGTCATCAGTTCTTTTGGCAAATCCTCAAGTTGTCCAATACTTTCTGCTGCATTATACAAGACAGTCCAATCTATCTTTGGAATCATTTTCGCAATGAATTCTGGATTGAAGTCTACTTCAGACACTCTCACATCTGATGCCTGAAATTTATCAATTATGTTAATAAGAAAATATAGGAGAAACAGTTGGCTAAAAAAACCTACTTACATTTATACCAAGAGGATAGCCTACGCTAACGCCTTTTATGCATTTGGAAGTCAACATATTATGTGTGAGTAACTTCATTTTGATTACACTATCAATAACTTATTCCTTCATTTATAATTTGAGAATGATTTGAGATCATAATTCAAATTTCAACAAAATTAATTCTGAAATTGTGCACAAACTGCACAAAATCTTCCTCATTCTGGAAATTGTCTTCTTCTCCCTCTCTCTGCCTCTTCTTCTTCGTATTTTGGGACTTGGGTGTTGAGTGGCTACAGCTAAAGGAAACATCAACCAAAACTCATGTTTAAAGTTTGTTTGGATTTTTATTTCCATTTCACTTTGTCAAAGGCACTACGCATTGAATTAGTATTATATATTATATCATTAATAATAAATTGCTTCCGTTGAAATTGTTATCTCCGTCAAGTGGCTGCTGCACCCTTACGAGCAACCCTTCAGGGACCCAATTTTTGAAATTGTGAGGAAGATTCTCTTGAGAAAATGATGTCATTATGACGTTATTTCCTCAAAATACGTGATTTTAATCACCCCACCACAAAGTGATAGCGCGTGCTTTGTTTAACTTCGATTCGCATCGCTTCGCTATGCAAAACAAGTTACAGAGTACCACCCCAGGCGAAACGAAGTTGAACGAAGCATACGCTATCACTTTGTGGTGTAGAGATGCCGATTGTTTCATTATCGCTATCGCTATGCGAAAAAGTTACAAAGTCCCACTGCTGGATTAATTATTAAATCCTATCTCCCATATGTTTGTATCAGAAATGACTTCGACATGACGTAATGCGGTGGCCTCCAAATGAAAAACAAAAGGCGAATTTTTAAATTCATCGATGGATAATGCGAATTCATGCTGTCATTGCATTTTCCATTAGTTGAATAAGGATGCAATGGTCATCGATGGATCCATTGATGAATTTAAAAACTTGCCCAAATTGTCGAGTGGAGAAATGGACAGGTAGGGGGCCACCGAGGTACGTCACGATAGGAATCCAGCAGTCCTGTGTGTGTAATGTCCTTGCACCTGAATAAGCTCGATTGATTAGTCAAGGTCATACATATATCTAGTACTTTTTACTATAAATCTATTCGTTACGGAGAAAATCTAGTACGAAAATTTTCATTCTAGGAACAACTTAGTATCATTCGTTTGCTTAGTTCGTTTGGCATTTGAGTTTTTCGCCATTTTTAGTTCTATGCTCTAGTGGTGTTTTAGAGTTTTAGCAAAGATTAAGGTAACCAAGATGGTGCACTCCAAAAAGGCGGGAAAATTTCGCTTATGGCCTTGAATTTTTACAACTTTTTATTTACAATTCGTCAAATGTCAGATTCTGTTAGTTCTATTTAGAACTGAAAGTGAATAAAGTGATCCGAAATTTTGCTAAGCGATTTTTGCCGAAAATTCTCAAAACAGCGAATTTATCAAAGTTCATTATTCAGAATTGAATTATTCTGGTGCTTGCAGTGTATTTTTGTTTTTCTGTTGTATTCTTAAATTGGATAACAACCTTTTTGTTTTCACAGGCTTTTCATTAATAGCCAAAATGGGTGGAAATTGTGGTGTTAAGTGTGCTATTAAAAACTGTCCCAACCAATATTTTTCCAGTGATAGTTCAAAGAAAACTTTAAGATTTTTCAGGTTAATGATGAAGAAGTAATGTTGAAGGAACCATTAATGTTATACAAAAGTAGCAGGATTTGTAGTATACATTTTGAAGATAATCTTCTGCTCAAACATAAATTATGTCCTACTGCAGTTCCTTCATTGAATCTGTTTCAGCCACCAAAAACTCTCATTTTTGAAGAGCATTCTTATTTCAGTGTTGATAGTATGGATATTGCAAGTTATGAGGAAATTGGCTTGGAGAGTAATTACATTGATGCGGGCACTCAGACAAGAATCGAAGACACAGTGGATCAAGCAACCCAAACCCAGATAATATTATCTTACAAGTAACCCTCATAAGTCTTTTTGAGATTTTTGAGAGTTGTGGTAAGAGGGGACAGAGGAGTCACAACTTTTAACATATCCCTCTATTTTAATGTACGTTCCCTTGATATAGAAGTGCACAAATGATTTTGTTGACTTGTCATGTTGAATACATATACATGGTGAGTTTCGAAAACTCCAAATATATGAATGAATTGAATGGACATGTTTTCTAGATTACAAATACAGACTTCAGAAGAAATGATTTACCAACAAGGAATGTTGAACAGTATACTAGCGGATATCTTCTGAGGAAATGTTTGAAAAAGCATTCTTGTAAGGTATGTCAGGATTATGCGAAAGCCTCAGATGATTTGGTTCCTACCAAGTTTTTCTGTCACTTTAAAGGTATTGCTACATTTATATATTAGTCTGTTATACTACACCTAACCAACTGGACAGGTGACACTGACAAGTATGGGAGGAAACAAGGAACATATGGAAAATTGTTGATGCCAGATGATACTTTTGTGGACTACGTTTCTTTGATGGAGAATGTAAAATCAGCAGCTATAGGAAAACCAGGCGAACATCTCTTCAACGTTTTGAGACAAATACCTTTTTTGCACCCTTGTTCTGAATTTCCTTATGTGTGTTTATTGAAATTATTTATAAGGATGAGAATATTTTATATTGTGAAGTACGCTAATCGAAACTTTCGCAGTTCTCAAATTGATAAAAGGAGAGATAAGAAATCTAGAAAGTTGCAAATATTAGCGCATAAATAATGAGTTTGTATATTTATTTGTATGTGTGAATTATTATTTAAAATGTATTTCATATAGGTCACTTTTTTTCAATTTAGCGTCTTTGGTCAAGAAAACTGGACAGGACTTTGTAAGTAGGTATTACTTTGAGAGCATTGTGTTGTTCCACTTTTTTTGTTTTATGTATCATGCCAAGAATTTTTGCTGCAGGCCTGGTCGAACAAACGAAAAAGTCAAATACAAATAAATTAAATTTAAAATTGTTTAGCAGCTCAGATAGTAAATCCTCCAATATCTTAAATGCAACTGAATTTATTGTTCTCTCAGTATTTATTGTTGAGTTAATTTGAATTTTAAGGAATGTTTTAAACTATTGAAAACCAATGTTGATACCTACAATTATATTTGATGTATTTTGAAATTCTATATACTTGCATATATATATATTTATATATATAGAAAAATTTGAATAAAGTGTATTGTTAATGAAGAAGTGGTTTTAATATAAAAATTGTATTTTCTTCAGTTATTCTTAGAGACATTGAAAAATTTATCATAAATCATAAACATATAAAAGGTTACATTCCGTAATATTACCAGCTATAAATACAACTCGTTCGAAAAAGATAAATTCAAAGTATTAGAAAAATATGAGTTAAAATATTTTACAATGACTACATAAAGTGAAAGTTCAGTTCACCGAAACATACTAAGTTTCATCACTTTTCCAACTATAATTTTGATTGGGAAAACACTAGTTTTTTCAGTAAAAGTGCATTGTGTTTAGCAATGGTTGAAAAATGCTTTAATTTAGGGGCACTGCAAGTAAGTATATATGAGATTTTTTGTTAAACCTATTTGATAAAATTCTAGGTACGATTCTCTTGAATTATGATCTCTTACTATTTTTTCTATAGTTTCATCACCTATATATAATTTACTCTCAATTTCAACATACAAGTATAGGTCTACTTTCTGTAGATATGACACATGAACACTGAAATTATTTTACGGACGTTTCCACAAGTTACATATGAGGAGGTAAACAATACTCCAAAAGTTCGACAAATTTTCTGGGATTTTAACCTTCCACTATGTAAGACAAAAATTTCAATCTATGCAAGAAAATAATCAATGAAATGTTGAAAAGTAAATAGTAGTAACAGGACCTTATCATTCTATTTGATGGAAAAGTCTTATACGTCTCCTTATAGTCCTTCTTTGCGGGTCGTTATCTTTTTCTTTATCGTTTGTGGAAAATTAAAACACCAAAGATATTTCTACCTCTTATCTCCACAACAACAAATGTGCAAAAGTAAAATAAGTTTTCACTTCGTTTTTCTTCGGATGCCAAGAATAACATTTTTTTTATTATTATTCAATAGAATGAGCTCTGTGCTGCTTTCCAAAGACTATAATTTTCTTGAAAACAAGTAAAACAACATCAGTTTATCTTGCCTTCGCATAAAAATTGTTATTATGGCTTAGAAATGATTGTGCTTTTCAACTCGAATCAATCCGAATCGATTTCTCAATTACGACAACTGAAATCACGAGTGACAGTAACATCTGTCACTCTACAATTGCTCTGATTGGCTTAACCCACCGCATAATTCCATTCATAAATCAATAGTTGGGTTAGCCCGAGGACAATGAGTCAATTTTACTATTTCATTCATCCCTAGGCCAAGTGTTCTCTCTTTATTACTCTACTCTTTGGTTTAAGTAACAGTAATATCACAGAGTAGAGAGTTCTCTACTCTGTGGTGGTAATATTTCAAATATTTGACCAATTGGAAAACGATAAAGCATAAGCATATGATCATATGAACATTATGATTTATGAACGAACCTAGCATTTAAGTATTATACAGGAATTAAGATGGAATCTGAAAAACGTAAACATGTTGAAAATGGAGATGTTCAAGAAACAAAGTATCAAGTCGTTCCCGTAAATTTAGAGGAGACCTTCAAAAACATTTCTCATGGCAAAGGGAAGTACAGATATTACAAACAAACGTATCGTCCGGCATGGGAGCGGATGCCTGATTTTGATGGTGAGACATCTGATTAAGGTTAATAATTAAGGTAATTTTGTTTAGCTGTGTGTTAATTTTCACACATTGAACATATCTGGTTACACGTTTATACAGGGATGTACTGCCACTATACTCACTGAAAATGAATGTAAAATTTGAGAGCTATCCATGAGGATTTAACCAATTTTTTGTACGACAACCTCCAAGGTTACGCCAATGCATTACTCGTTTCATTCACTGAAACTCTATGGCACACTATTTGAACTTTGTTCCATTAAATGTGATATTCATTATGACAAAAATACAACAAAACTACGGGAAAATACAACAAAACTGTAGGAAAAAATTTTTTACTTAACACAAAAATTTATAAAGGCTACAATGGTTTGTTTTAATGAGCATTTCATATTTTATTTTAATTTTAGGCTGGCTCAAAGGAGTTAAAGGGAAGCCAACAAGGGCATTTTGTACCTACTGCCACAAAACCCTACATGCCCATCGCTTGAGTTTACTGAAACATGCCAGTACTATGAAACACCTCAAAGCAGAACATATATATTGTACTAAAGAAGTAAGTTGAATTTTACAATTTTGCAAGTTTATTTTGATAGGTGAACAAATAGGTACCAATTCAATTTCAACTATATTGCCCTCCTAAGCATAAAAGATTATCAGTTTCTCACTCTTTACGTTTTTTCTTAAGATTAATGTTTGTGAGCTATGTTCGGAATGAATTATGAATTTCATTCCCCTATAACTTTTTTAATAATTGACGTATTTTAACGTAATTTCACGAATCCAGTGGTGTAGTCAGATTTTTTCCTAAAAAAAATACCATTTTTTTTTTAGATTTTTGATCTTGAACAATGAGAATAGTGGGCCCTAAAAATGTAAATTTATTCATTAAATTTGGTGTCTTAGTTATCTTTTTGAATGTCTATCTTCTGAATGAACATAGTGAATCCACCCGTGCCAGTTGCTTCAGGCGCTTGGTGTGTTTTTTTTTGTTGTATTTTTGGCATTGATGCTTTGATCATCAACCTTTTCGTGTTCTAGGTAGACTATGTTGAGCCACTTTAGGAGAAGCACTTTTAATTAGTAACGGACAGTTAATCGTGGAGGATTATTCCCAGCCAACTATGAAATTCAATCATTCAGACTTTCACATTTTGAATGAAAAAACTTCGCACTGGCTGGGAATCGAACCTGGGACCCTTCGGTCACCAGGCGAGCGCTCTTCCACCACGCTAATCCCCGCCCTGCTTGGTTTTATTAAGCGCCTTGCGACTTCTGTTTGGTGGTATGATGTGAGCCTCCTCTAGTGCCAGAACGACACTTGGCAAATCTGCCACTTTGAGGAGGAGCTCTGACATAGCCTCGACTCTGAAGATACAGTGCATAATTCTAAAGTTTTTGGATGGAAAAGGCGGCTCACTGCTTCCGTGCAATGCAGAATGTTGTCTCTCATTTCATTATTATTGATTCGTTTTTCTTTTAGAAATATCCACGTAACGAATGTTATTATTATTATATACTGGTAATTATTGAAATTTTGTTTACTCTCAAGCTCAAGGTAAAATGAAATGTTATGTTTTTAGCAGAATAGAACTGGCAAGGAAAAACTAGTTAATCAAAAAGTGGCTACAAATGAAGATGAACTGATGGGTGAAAATGAAAAACTAGAATCTTCTGACATGGAAGATGGGGAAACAGAACATGAAAATGATGAAGATGAAGGCGAAAATTGGGACGAAGCTCCTGTGAAATTTCAAATGATCAAAAAGGTGAGACACTGTCATTATAATTTTGTTACATTCTACTATACAGTAACGACCTTCAATGAAGATTTCAAGTACAGAACACAGTCCCAGATAAATATGATATTATGCTAAGATTTGAATCTAATTTAATGTTCCTGAAGTACTTTCTTAGTGAACCAAATATAATTGTTTTCAAAAAATTATAAATCAAATAAAATGAAAAAATAACTTTTTTTGGTGAAATAACATTACTTACAAACAATTTATTTTTATTCATTGGTTAATTTATTTATTTATAATTTCTAGGAAATACCCCTTGAAGATATAAGTTCTAAATTTTCTTTACTACTAGGTACTTACCTTACTGAACAAAAAGAAATAAAAGCATTTTATAGTCCCGCCCCTGTCAATTTTTGAAGAATTCGACATACCAACATGGGAAAAAACCGTTTGGGGATATCATTAATAATACTTTTTGAAATCTAAGACATGGTAATTCAACTTAAAAATTTCAAATGGCATGGGGCATCATCACGCTGCGTTATGTAAAATAGACAAGTCTGCCCGAAATTTCTGACAGTTACAGTCGTTTTTGACAATGGAGTAGAGTTTCAGATCATCAGAAAATTGGGAAATTTGCATGGGACATATCTAACCAATCTCGTCTAGTTCTAGGACATTTCATTCAATGCCGCCTGTTACAAAAATTATAATTGTCAGCTCAACTGTGAAATAAAGATATTTATTATTATTATTCAAAAACCCCGAGAATCTTTCTTTTTGTTTTTCTTTTAGAAAACAATGTAATCATGATGTAATCTAACTCAGGATAACTGAAAAACATGTGATTCATCCAACATCTTAAATTTTCCAGGAATCTGTTCAGAAAACCAATGTTACCGAATTGCCACCAATTTCAACCCAAGTCACTGATCTTTCCAAAGGCAGACCACTATCTGGACTTCAAGTTAGTCTCTATAAGCTGATTGATGGAAAGTGGACTTACATGAACGAAGGTATAACAAATGCCAGCGGGAGCTTTTCTCAATTTCTGGAGAGATGTGATTTCATGCCTGGAAGGTATAAACTACATTATGATGTTGACAGACATTTCGAATCAAAAAAGCAGAAAGCAGTGTTTCCTTTCATAGAAGTATGTTTGGTGCGTTGAGAACTTCATTTGCTGAATTAACTATTTTTCAGATAGTTTTTGACTGCGCTACATTTTCAGACAGCCACCATATCCCTTTACTGTTGGGTCCCTACGGTTATACAATTTATAAAGGCTAATGGTGAAATTTTATGAAGGTAAATTTATTGCTCTAAATACATTTTCTTAAGTTTTTTCATGAGGACATTGTGTCTGGTGGATGAATTTGGTGTAATAATGAAAATTATTTTTGTTGTCGGAAGAAGGAAATGACAAACACTAAAAAAGAATTATATTGAATGCAAGCTACGAAAGAGTAGAAGGGCCACAATAAATTTCATTATCATTAAGAAACAATTTCCGACCTAGAACTTGGAATTTTGATTGTAAACTATTTAAATAAATTGTATTTGAAATAAGGATTAAAAAAACTCCTTAATTGACGTGAACAATATCCATGATTATTAATCATTAAAAAAAATTCTGTTGACTGGGCCATTATTCGATGATTCATAGTTCATAGTAATTGTACACACACATGTACCATTAAAAAATTATATCTTCAAAATTCACATTCCTTTTAATTGTTAATTTTTACAGATTTTGTCAAAAAAAGAAAATGAAGGAAAGATGAGGGGAAAACTCAAGAAAAAATGGAAATCTGATAAAAACTGAAGGTGATCCAGGATATTGTCAACATCATTTTAAAACTTATAGTTTTTTAATAAAAATTATTAAAATGACTGTTTTGTTTAAATAAAAAAATTCTATAGGAGGAATCACCTCCTGAAATTATAATGACATCATTTAAGATACACCCTGTATATAAAGAAAATGAAAAATTACACTTTTTTTATAATAACACCAAATACAAGAAAACTGAACAAACAAAATATCAAAACATGTATCTAAGCAATTCTATTGTCCTCAATTAGATCTACAAAAATTGTGCCCCAGCCAGGGATCGATCCATAGACCTTCGGCCTGACGGATGCTTAAACCACACACTACACCACGCTGCCTCTCCAAAATCGACTATATGTGTAGTAATATGGATAAAGGAAATATATCATGTTGTGTAATGCCGCGTCCTCATTGAATCGACATTTTTTGATTTAGACTGTATCAGAACAAATGCAGCACTGGCAATTACCACAACTTACCACAACTGAACGTGAATTTGTAAAATATAATGCGGACATCAGCCTGCCTGAACGACTTTGTTGAACTTTGTCGATAGACAAAGTAGACCCAGTGAGGACGCGCCTTAATACCAGCCAATATTTCTGATCATGAAGCAATCGAGTGCACTATGAAGTTTATTGTAAACTCTAATAGAGAAAACAGTTTCAAATGGGGTAGATTATTCAGTAAATCTAACTATAATAAATTTTAGGAAAAATGCCTTAAAAGCTTGGAAAGCTCATTGCCATTTGAATAATTCTTTGTTTCCGATTTGAATATAACGTTATATAAACTTTACTGTGTTTAGTATCCAGTATCGGAAACTTTTCATCTGTGGTATAGACAGAAATCTACGCGAGCAACAAGGAACGCAATGATATGATAATACCACATAAATAAGAGAGACGCACTACTGCGCGCCTCTTCTGTTGCCTCGCCCGACGAATCAACAACTCACGTTGATATCCCTTCCTCGAGCGAGTAGAGGAGAAATTGTAATGCTCTCTCAACATATAGCAAGGTTTTCTTTACGCTCTCATAAAACCACCATGAATAAAATTTTCCGATACTGTATATGGGTTGTGTTACTTGCGTTCCGTTAATCGCCTTTGGTCATTCAGGTTGGTTTTTTGGTGTCACGTAAATGACATATTCCTGAAAACCCTTGTTTAAAAAATTTCTGGTTAGCCAGAAATGGTCAGTTTGGAGACTTTCGGCGATAAACGGAACATATCCATGACGCCCCCACAGATCATTCGAAAAGGAAAAAGAAGAAGAAAAAATGTGTGATGTGTGTCAAGTTGCGTTTTGTGGGTTTGTTCGTTGTCGATTCGTTGTTTATCGCCAATCGCCATTTTCTAGTTCTAAGTTCTAGTAATATTTATAATTTTTGGTAATATTTGTTATTGCGCTATTTGCGCTAAAGAATGAAATCTGATGAAGTTGAACAAGCAGAACAAGGCGAAGGCGACAATGGAGAGGTTCAAGAAACAGAGTATCAAGTCATTCCCGTACAATTAGTAGAGGCCTATGATAATGTAACTCTCACTTCATCTGATAGCTCAAATAACATTTCTCATGGCATCCGTAATAAGGGGAGATATTATAAACAAACATATCGTCCGGCCTGGGAGCAGATGCAAGATTTTAAAGGTGATTCACATCGAAAAAATTATATTTGAAACTTTTGGTGTGATTACAATTCAAGAAATAGAAACTAGTAAGCTTTAGCTCCTGAAGATGCCAACTTGATGAAACGCGTAGACTGAAATTGATGTAGTGTTGGTGTTTGGGTAGTTTCTATTTCTCAAACCGAGAGATATTAACCTTCAAAGAATTATTATTATAATAACTTAATGCTAAATAATTTGAGGTAATAACGAATATTTTATAGAACCAATTTATTTGAATCACAGTCTATTTGGCCTTCGATATTGTTTTCATCATTAAAAAATAAAACAAAACCTCGTGGAAAATATTTTTGACTATACACAGCAAATGAGGTACAGACGCAAGGTTGTTGAAAAAAATTGTTGAAATTGTTTTTTTTTGCTGTCGTCCCCTTACGAACGGCAGCCCTCAAAAGTCGAAACTTGTGAGAGCCAAGGATTAACGAGGTCTTACCTTTTATCGTGCGATTCCTAGCACTTTCTCGGGCCATCAGATAAAAATCTGAAGTCGCTAAGGATTAGAACCTAGCCTACCAGCAGTCAATGGTTTTGAACGCTTCAGTCTCAACCGTTGAGCTACTGGAACCTTGGTTGGTTTTGATTGATTTTTTATTTTAATTTCAGGTTGGCTCAAAGGAGTTGAAGGGGAGCCAACAAGGGCATTTTGTACATATTGCCACAAAACGCTACACGCCCATCGCTTGAGTTTACTGAAACACACCTGTACCATAAGACACCTCAAAGCAGCACAAATTTATAGTGCTAAAAAGGTAAGTTGAGTTTCACAACTTCGCAAGGTTATTTTGATAAGTTTGGTACAGTATCAATTTAATGTCAACTGCATAATTATTTGGTTGAACTGAAAAAAAATATATCAGGACTTCATTGCCATAAGATGTAGTGTATCTAACTCAAGAAATAGAAGCTACCCAAAACACTAAAACTGCGATGAGTTGAAGTGACAAAGTTAGGTGTTTTGAATAGCTTCTGTTTCTTGAATTTTATTCACACCAAAGGTTCCAAATATTAATTTATTCGTAGTGTATCTATTTAAACTGTTTTTGTCTTATTTATTGATTTTTGGACCACAAATTTATTTAAGGCCTGAAATTTCACATAAATATATGTCCTAATCGGTTTGAAAATTATGTAAAATGAAACAACACAGAATATCCTCTTTTAATAAGGCATGGCTCTGTGATAGGAGGACCCTTTGGATTATTTGAGAAATAAATAATTGTGAATAATTTTGTTTAATGTGCACTGTTGAATGGCCCAATTTGACCTGATTATTGTCAAAAATGTTGGAGTAAACGATAAAAAAACTTTGAAAAAAATCTATTTTGATCTCAAAAAGCAAGCTGTTTGGGACATGTTATACGAACTTTTTGGCCTGGTATCAGTGGCACAAATAGCAATATTTTCCACTCATTTTTATTTCTTCCGATAACTTTTTTCTGGAAACGGACAACCTCTTAATATTTTTTAGCGTATAGTTCCAGTGGCGCAGATTTTTTAATCTAATAGATTTCCGTGTGTACCAGATAAAATCATTTGATGTACAATATTTTGCATCTAGTTTTCACCAAAAAATTGTTTTGAAAAAGTAAGTTTTAGCAGAATGAGCCTCTTTGGACAGTTGTAAATGGCAATTCACTGTATTCATATTATACTTTGGTGTCTTATCCGTCCAGTGGTGATCTATCTCTTATTTTCTGTGATACCATCCGCGAAGATACTGGTCTTGGTAGCAGAGGTTTTTGAAGAACAGAGAGGTATAGTACTATCCTCGTCGCCATCTTTGTTTTGTTGAAAACGTTGCTGAAGAACAAAAAATGCCATGTTTTCTTCGTCCGTATGAAGGCTCTTTTTATTTACCAAATCAACTTCACAAGGTTGATTGAGAATGCTCCTTGGTAAATAATTCAAATCACCTATATCTTGATCAGACATGTCACTAACTTTTTCTAATTCGCCTGAATTTCCTAGAGGTGATCGAATATACGCTGATGATTATTGAGGTTTTGATCACTGGCAACGTGAAATAAAATTTTATTATTTGCAGAATAAAACTGGCAAAGTAAAAAAAAAAGATCAAGAGGTGGCTACAAATGAGGATGAACTGATGGACGAAAATGAAGAGTTAGAATCTTCTGACATGGAAGATGGGGATACGGAACATGAAAATGATCATGATGAAGTCGAAGATGGCGATGAAACTTCTGGGGAATCTCAAATTGTCAAAAAGGTGAGACACTGTCCAATATGTACTTTGTAATATTTGACTATCCAGTAATGAGCTTAGATTAAATTTTCAAGTGGAAAACACATTTCTAGATAAATTTGATATGCTGAGATATACAGTGAGGTCCTAAAGTAACAGATAAAGTCATTTTCTACGTTATTAGCCATTTTTAAGAAAAACCCTGAATCACGTAGATTTATGTTTTTGAAAAGACACTCTGTGACATAAAAAATCGTCCCTCTTCCACCCCCTCAAAGGAACAGCCACTCCCAATTTTTTTAAATGGAATAGTGGTCAAGTGATTTCAACAGGTATTTATTTTTCTATACAGGCTAGTCTATTTTATTGAATTTTATTCATGCACCATGAAGAAAATAATTTTCAAAATGTTGAAAAGTATCAGGTATACCATTAAATTCCCTGTATATTCAATGCATCTCAATTTTTTTACATGCAATTTTTAACTCTACTGTCACGTATGACGAACAACAGTTGAACTAAAAAAATTTTTTTTGGTTCATTTAAAAATCGGGTAAAAAAATTATTATTTGTCAGACCAAAGCTTACAATAATAAAACTTAAACGTTCAAGAGATTCATTGCTTATAATAATATGCCAAATGATATAAAGGGTTCAGAAACTATTCAACAGTTCAAAATGAAAACGATAAACCATATACTCCAAAAGTAGCAGTTCTCTTGAACACTCATGATAAAACATCTTGTATTTGCGATTTCTTTCGGAATTCTTCAAAATTTTTTACAGGAGTAATCTGATAATTAATCATTTTTCATGACAAAGTGAAAAAAACATGTTGCCGTTTGAGAAATAGCAGTTGTGAGCATTTCTTTATGGGTAATATTCCGTTTTTAGGACATTTTTGATAATGAGAACCTCAGTTTTCAACTGTTTCGTATTTCGAATCTTCCTCTGGTAACTTGCTCTCGGTTATTTGTCTCCCTCCGCTTCGTGTCAGGAGACAACACAACCTCGAGCTAAAATCTAATACTTTTTTCCCTTGTATAATAAATAATTATTTTTTGGTCGAAATAATCCCACAAATAAATTTTAGAGTCGTGTTTCAATTATTGGCTCATTAGGATATTATTCAAATAACCTTACTATATCCATCTTTTGCCATCAAGAGTATTTAATTGGAATGTAATTCGAGAAACTCTTCAAAGTTGTTAGTTACTTTTGTGAAGTTTAGAATGCTAAAGACTACTTTTTTCGATAATGGTAATGGGAATCAGTTAATACAAATCCTTGGTTTTTTATTTATATTGATCTGTTACATTATTCATATACCTAGAATCTTTCTTTTTATGTTTCTTTTAAAAACAATGTAATTCCATTCTGAATAACTGGAAAACTTGATTCATTCAATATCTTAATTTTTACAGGAACCCATTCAGAAAACCAATGTCACCGAATTGCCGCCAATTTCCACCCAAGTCACTGACCTGTCCAAAGGTAGACCAATATCTGGATTACAAGTCAGCCTCTATAAACTGATTGATGGTAGGTGGACTTACATTAACGAAGGCATAACAAACGCCAGTGGGAGCTTTTCACAATTTTTGGAGAGATGTGATTTCATGCCTGGAAGGTATAAATTGCATTACGATGTTGACAGATATTTCGATGCTAAAAAGCAGAAAACGATGTTTCCGTTTGTAGAAGTAAGTTCTGTGTGTTGAGAAGTTTATTTGCTGAATTGACTATTTTTCAGACAGTTTTCGACTGCGCTACATTTTCAGAGAGCCACCATATCCCTTTACTGCTGGGTCCCTATGGTTATACAACTTATAAAGGCTAGTAATTGTGAAATTTCATGAAGGTAGAATTTTTTTCTGGATACATTTTCTAAAGTTTTCATTGGGACATATCTGATGAATGAATTTGGTGTAATAATTAAAATTATTTTTGTGTTTGGAAGAACGAAATGACAAACACTGAGAAGAAATTACATTGGATGTAAACTATATGTGACAGTAATTCAATATGTGAACGGTGTGAAGACATCAATGAAAAATGTGATGTTTGGATATGAAGATATTTTTATGTATTTTCAAAATGTATTGGTATCTAGTTATTAAATATATTCATTTTTATGTTGTATCAACACAATTACCTATGAGTTCCTACTATTTTGTTCACCTTTTAACTGTTCAGTTGTAATACTTTTGAACCTAGTTGTTTTGCTACATTGACTGTAGATAATTGTCACTTCTGTGAAATAGTATATAATACTATTCCTCAACAAATACACAAATTTGTTGTTTCAAAAGCAATATGCCAGAGTTTTATCCCAAGACCAAACCTCTATTTTCAACACCTTCTGAATCACATGTGGAGGTTATAAAAAAATAGCAGTTTCCTGTCAGGATAAAACTTCAGTATATCAAACCCAACCGTGGGTCTTCACAGCTGGTGTCAGAGGTGGCATGGTTTTGTTGCAAATATACTACAACCTTATACACCCAAAACCAATAAAACCAAAAAACAAGAACCGAAATGAAGCAAAATCATGTGATATATATAAAATATGCGAACTACGGTACTGGTACTAGTCTGCACTCTGCCAGTGCTTGAAGTTTAAAACGTAGGTACCAGTTGAATGCTAAATGTAATTGCTCCACGCAGATTCCTGGGTATTTTGAGTATTAGGTTCGGTCAATTCGAACCAAATGATTTCTATCTGGAATCAATTAAATGTTTCCTTATTTTTATTTCAACTTTCAAATATCCCCAATTTCAAAACAAACAATCCGACCCGACAATCCCGACGTCCATTGGAGTTGACAGTGACAGATGACAATTATCGAATTATCATTGACGTATATCAGTGATATCAGCGTTTCCAACATTTAAAAACAAAATTCGCGATCACCATTGGCACCAGGTGGCGCTACTAAACTCCGGGAAAACAAAGCAAATGTCATTTATCTGTGTGTTGAAATTTTTTGAATTACTGAACTTTCACTTCTATCTTCCAACTTTTGAGTTCCTCTTTAAGGTGGCCTTCCATACCAGCTTTCAGCTTCAACTTCTTTCGGAAGAAGTGCTGCTATTTTTATATGACCATTTCACAGAACTATATCCATGGACCATTTTCACAAGGGCAGAAAAACGCTACGCTTTACGTCAACTGTAAAATAATTTTTCTCCATTGTTAAATAATTTCAGTTCTTGGCAAAAACACCGAAGAATAGTTTGATAACACTTCCTAATTTATTTGGTTTGGGTTTTATGACTTATATCATTTTATTCGTTTCTTTATATGTCTATAAAAAGAGATGACAACATATTCATGACGCTAAAAGTAAAACTTGAACCAACAAACAGCGACATGACCTTGAAGAAGCGGCGGCTACTTTTGAAGTACTCTGATTGGCTAGAGACAAGACGCCAGCGGCAAAAAGCTGGTGTGGAAGGCCGGCTTTAGAAATGCCTGTTGCAAAGATTAATTTAGAGGACACATCTCCATCTCAGTATTTAACTGGAAAAAGTTTCGATAAAATTTCTGTAATTTTTTGAGATGGAATGACCTCTTTGACCTTCCACCAATGTCACCTTTTTTGTATCTAGAAAATAGTTGGATAGATTTACACCATTTATAATAAACGACTGAAACGAACATTCTCTTTCTCATACGTATAACTAATTGGCTTTCCGATTTTAAATCTAATTTCACATGTTTTAGATAGTTTCTGAAAAAGGGAGTGCATGGACACATTTGAAGATAAATAATTCTTGCACTGCGGCACTGAACATTTTTTTTTTAATTCACTCGTCACATCAAAGATATGCTTTCCGCATTATATCAAAAAAATCGAACCAAATACAGTTCAACAAAGAAATAATCAACAATTTATTAACATGAGATTTTATGGCAGAATGTTTGTTTTCCCGAAGTTTTCTGTACAAATTTTAAAATGTAGATGTCGCCCACTCCGTGGTGATCGCGAATAGATTACAAATTGACAGCAAAAAAACGATCACCGATGTCCTATGGAATATAGGTCAATTTAGAATAGCTCGTATGATTGTTAGCCCCTGAAGTGTTGGCAATACTGGCCCGAATTCGCGGCACGTCCTAGTGGCCATTTTGTTCGCAGAAAAAGAGTGTTTTTTGTACGACTTGCAAATCTCAAAAAAAGTAGTTCACAGAAGTGCCTTTTCACTTGCGCTTTAATCAAAAAGTCATATTTTCCTTAGTTCTGTATTAATTAGGTATGTTAATATTGGAGGAATGATATTTGAGTTTTTCAAATCATTCCGCCGTTTATTTCACAGTATAATTATGTGACTAGAACATGATCTATTTCTGTGCGTGTTCACCCCTCGTTTTTCAAGCATCCCAACAGGCACAGGTCTGGGGTGGGATTCTGTTTACAATAGAATTCTATTGTCAACAGTTTTGTCTCTTTCTCTCCCATGAATTCAACCATAATGTCGTCTCACTTTTTCTATCTACAATAGAATTCTATAGCACACAGAATCCCACCCCTGAACGTCGATGTGCATACATTTCTCATGCAGGGTCGAAAGTGTAAGGGTACGCATGTATTTGAATGGACAATGGTTGTATTTTCATTTTTACGTCACTACGGATCGGGACTGGGATTTTGGTCGGGAATCAATCTATTTCGGGATGATTTCTCATTAACTGCAATCATACGAAGGCGTAGAAGCGCCAGATGTAGTGATATTTTTCTAATTCCCAGATACATCTGTCTATTAGACACTTATTATAATTGACAGATATAAGATTTATCTGGGAATTAGTATAATTCCCAAATATCAGTGTCTAATAGACAAATATGATCTGTCTGAACCTTTTTAACAGATGACACTCGATGACAGGCAGACAATGTGACAAATGAGTCAAATGACAGAAGAGACGAGTGACATGAGTGGAAGGCGACGTTGCTATTTTTCAGTTGGTCGACATGAGTCAAATGAATTACACTTAAAAATTTAGTTTCAAAAGTCAATTATACTAAGTCCACGATAAATCTGTCTATTAGACAGTTATATCTGGGAATCAGTATAATTCCCAGATAAATATGTCTATTAGACACTTATATCTGTCAATTCTAATAACTGTCTAATAGACATCAGATTTATCTGGGAATTGAAAAAATCACATCTGGCGCTTCTACGCCTTCGTAGCAATCACGTGTATTAATGAATATATCACCTGAAGTACCTCACATCAAAGAAAGTTACTGTACATTGTCCATAATAGAATCGGTACACCAGCCGGTGTACTCTTTGGATAGAATGCTGAACCGATTTTGACTTTGATGATTGGTGACACTGATAAGAGAAATACATTTAAAAACAAATTTAAATTTTTTCCAAGCGGGAAAGTGCAATGTGCTGCCATTTGACACTGACAATTGCGGCTAAACAAAAAAACAGTGGAAAATGGCGTTTCGTGAATTTTAACACATGTCAATTTTCTCCGGTAAGGAAAATATTCAATTTTTTATATTTAATGCAACATTACATTTGAATTGGGACTGTGAAATTTAAAGTGATCGCATTTTAAATTAATTTGTTAACGGAACTTTCGTTTTTTTTTCTTCAGACAATGACGTAAACTTTTCACCAGAGTACAAATTTGAACTGTCATTGCTGTAATGACAAAAAATTAAATGGTTAATATATCATGAAGTTTGTCTTAACTAAATTACTGGAACATTTATTCGATCTAAGATTTCATAACATAATTCAAATTGAAGTTGCGAAATATCCTGCAGAAGTCACATTTCTTGACCTATATCATATTTTCAGGACCACTCATAGATTTTCAGCAGAGGCTATTGCAAAACAAAGTAATTCAAGATTTGTGTGATAACCGATTCCGTAAGTAAACATTTTAAAATAAATTTGTATAATATTGATTGTGTCTAGTATTTATCTAGTTTATCTACGTACATTTCTATATTTATCTTTTGGAATCTGTCCAAAATATTTCTCTCAAAGTTCTTCAACATTAGAGTAGGTAGACATTGATTCAAAGAATTCCCAAAGAAGTAGTTTATTTATTTCATGGTTCATGCCAAGGAATTGTTTAGACCAACCAACTTAACATTTTATACAAGTGTATGTTACAATTAAAATTTTATGTTATCCAATGAATGGGTGTTATAAATGTAGAACAAATGAGGTTATTGACATATTTTTGAAATGTATCATATTTTGAATTGAATCAAGACATTTTCAATTAATTTTATGCAACAAGTCACTGTTTATTTCCTGTATATATATAGAATGAAGATGTATTCTAATTTTCATATTCTCCTTATAAGGAAATGGTTTGTCTACCAGAAGAAGTCCCCCTTATTAGGGTCACAGTACGAGATATGACAATACAACCAGCAAAGACACAGTCGTTCATACATCTTACGCCATCCAAGACAATTGACAGTATCTTCAAAGAAATTTCCAAAGAGTTTGAATATAATGCTGATGAAATTGAACTTGTATTACAACGTGGCAAAGGAGAAACTGTAAGTGTCCTTTTACGATTTACTATGATTTACTATGAATGTTTTCCTTAATTTCTTTGGGGTGATGACAAAATTGGAATATTCCAGTGTGTCTGTATGGAACACGACCTGGTATGCTGTATGTACCAAATATCAGCTTGGATAAAGTGTTAGTGAAATCACGTTTTGTACATAACAATTTTCGATAAAATTGTAGGTATATGGGACACCTATGCTGAAAATCTGTTAACTGAAATCTGTCACCAGACCAACTGTAGTGTCATGTCAGTTTTTGATGGTTGACTTTTACAGTTTGTAATGATTGTGATTGTGTTCCGTGCTCCGTTTCTCGTCTCTTTTTTATGTATTTAGTTGATGGGAAATCTACAATACAAGATGAAATGACACTAAAATAATGTTATACAAGATAAAAATATGTTAAACTGGAAAATAATACATTATCTACTATCGTATAAAATTATTTATTTATTTATTTATAAACGGGGAAAACCCCTTTACAGATAATACATATAATGTTAGTAGTAAACAGAGCTAAAGTAAGTTAAAATTTAATTTACAACACAAGTGTTTATGAACGAATATAAACAAAAGTTTAGAGCTAAATATGATCACATGACTAGGTCTTTTAATTGGCATACAAAACTATCATTCGTTGTACTGATTTGCTAAATTGGTCGAACGAGCAACAAATGTGTTCTGTCCATAGTTGTATAAAAGGGTATATTGAAAGTGTTGGTCGAACGAGTAGTCCTGACCGGGACATGGATACCAATTTCACCAAGTAATTGAGGGCATGGTATAAGAGAGTTGAAAATATCATATAGTGTTCTAAGATCATTCTGTTTGCGTCTTGTTGTGACTGGCAGCAGATTTAATTCAGTTCGTATGTTTGCATAATCAATATTTGCTATATTGATACCCTGTTTGAAAGCTACATAGCGCAAACATTTTTGTTCTACTATCTCTAGTTTGATTATATGAGTTTGGTAAAAAGGTGACCAGACACACGAAGCGTATTCTAAATGAGATCTGATTAAAGAACAGTACAACAACTTAAGTGTGTTAACGTTTGTAAAGTCTTGAGTGATTATTTTGACAAAGCCTAAAAGTTGAAGAGATTTGGTAATTATATTTGATATATATACAGTAAAAGAAAGTTGAGGATCGAAAGTAACTCCTAAGTCTTTCACATGTTCCTTTACATCTAAGTCGACACCACTGATACTGTATTGAAACTGAGTAGTGTAACGAGATCTATGAAATAGCGCAACATGACATTTTGCTGGATTCAATTCCATGTCATTTAACTCACACCAGTTGGCCAAGTTTTGTAGATCTGACTGTAACAACATGCAGTCCAGTTCAGATGCTATTTATTTATTTATTTATTTACGGGCAAGCCCATTTAAAATATAAATTACAATTCAAAATTATAATTAAAATAACATCAGGCGCTGAGATACATATTACAACTAAGAATAAGTTAAAAAAGGTTAATTTAAAGTTTAAAAGGGGTTAATTTATAATTTAAAATGACAAAAGACAATAAGTGTCTAAGAAACATATACTATACATAAAAAACATTAAAGCTCAGTATTCAGTAGTTGAGTTTTAAAATGATGCAAGGAGGTGTTGAATAACTCAAGCTCATCATTACTATTGGCTAACAATGGAATACAATTTCAGATCGTCGGCAAATAAAAGAAATTAACTTCAACTAATAATATAATCTAACTCATAATTATCATTAGTCAGTCTGAGGATAAAAATCATAGTTTGTTGAATGAAATCTTATATGAAATGCTTGATGGTGCCTTAAGGAACAACTTGGTATATTCAGGTTGTGAGTACTAACATTGCCAGACGTGACATCGAATCATTGACAAGCTTGAACATGAAACAAAGAGAGCTGTGCTGCTGATGACATTCAAGAGTGTATACAGGGTGCCCCGAAACTCAACGTCATCCTTTGGAGGGCTGACAGTCCAGCTCGTGACTGACCAGAATATCACAATATGACCTTAGTAAACTACTGATAGTTTTGGAGATATTCGCACTTTTATGAATTTCATGAAAACAGAAACCTTTGATCAGTATTTCGAGGAACGTAGGTAGAAAACTTCATAGTTAAAGTTTCTAATTTTTGTTATGCAACCCTCAATAACCCTCCTATTGCCCGAAATAAAATGAATGCTTCCATACTATGGAGGAAAAAAAATTGTCGGATTCACGAGTTATTTCATGTTATTAGCTCACTTAGACTCTTCATTCTGTGTACAATATGACTACGCGAACCTGGCACGTTGTGTTTATAAACTGCATATTCAGTGTAGTTTTTGACTATGACATATTACCGCTAGACTCTGTTATTTATATTTCGAGCTGTGGTCAATACAGAGTCACATTCTAAGCACAATTTTTACTGCCGCTCGTTTCTGCTTATATACATGGTATACAAGCAGATAATTGAGCAGAAACTCAGCTTGGCCGACTTTTGAGTTGACTGGCAACTGTTCTGCGAAACAAGTGGCTATAAAAATTGTGCTTAGAATGTGACCGCAGATCGAAATAACGGAGTCTAGCCGTAATATGTCATTGGTTTTTGACATGGTATAACATTCTTTATCTTTCACTAGGAGCCTATTTTGAAATTATTTCAATAATTAGTCTAAGTGGCTTGGAGCGACTCCAGTCTCCAGATTTAAACCAACTATTTAAACCAGAATATGAATTGAGACATCGTATTAATGAAGCAGCTTTCCAAATGAGTGCCGGGGGAAGTATACGACGAATAAAACGTCACGCTTGCATTCGATTTGGTGGCAGGCAATTTGAACACATTCTTTAATTTTTCTTTGTCTTTTGTTCAGTTGTCAATAAATACATGTCACTTCAATTTACCAAGTGTTTTTTTATTCATCTGAATCATCTAAAGAAAAAATAAACATTACTGAACATCTTAGAAAATTGGTTTACAAACAATAACCTTCCCCTAAATATAAATAAAACCCAGCTAGTAAATTTTGGACAACGAATAGATAACGAAGTGAAAATAATATATAAAAATAATGATATTGTATCAGAATCATCAGTAACATTTCTAGGTGTCAGACTTGAGACTTGAGAGGCTGGACTGGAAAGACCAAATTGGACAAATGTCGAGTAGTATATCAAGGTACAGCTATTCTCTGAAAAATATTTCATCTAATATTAATACACATACTCAAGAAGAAAAATACAATTACAAGAGCTGGTCACTTTCGAAATCTTACCTACCGAGGAAACATTATCAACATTTCTTGACATGATTTTTTGGGTTTATAACCTTCCACAATCTGAAAATGAAAAACATTTCTTTTTTATCCAAAGAAATCTGTACAAGTGTAGAAGGGCAAATTAATTAATTGTCAAGAACTGGATTTCCTCCACAAAATCAAACTTTCAATCAATATTATCAACATCAATAGCTCAAGCTACATCTATAAGATGATACGCCGGCTAATGATCGAGTATGGACACATGATATGCATTAATTGTAAGAATAGAGCTCTAAATAACCTCAGAGTAGCTGAAACATCATCACTACTAAGAATTACTAAAATGCGTCACCCCAATAACCCTCTTCAACATACTGAAAACTTGCAAATTCCGGAAAAATATGCCATAAGAAGAATACCAGGTATCATTCATTCCCCATCATACACATCCTCAACAAACAATTCTCGAACACATCTATAAAATACTCAACTAAATCAAGTTACTTTTTTTTTAATCTGTACACAAACTTTTTTTTTTTTCGAATTCGTGAAAACTTATTTGTTTATAATGTGTAAGTATATTTTAAGCTATTGATTATGTAATAACAATGGGCTGAAGGACTTAAGTCAATGGCCTATTGGAACAAAGTAATTTAGGTTTAGGTTTAGGAAAATTAAAGGGTATTAAAGGTAGAAAATCCAATTTTCTGTGATTTTTTATTTTTGGGGGGAAAAAAACATCTAAAAACTGATTTACAGCTGACCAACTCGAGAACGGTTAGAGATAGACCAATTCTGCGAACTCCAATCGATTCAGAGTGGCCGAATTAGTATATACTGAGAATTTGAACGGAATAAATCGACGGACATAAAAGTCGAGTATATTATTTATTTACTAAATAAGGGGACGTTTTATTTATTTACCATACATAATTTTTTGCACTTTTTTATTTTTAATTTTTTTAATTTCAAATATTTTTCTCTTACGTATATTGAAGTGCTGATTCCGAATCTTTGAACGAAAATGTCGAAAACTCATCAGAAATATTTTTGGCGCCAAAAAAACCATTTGAAAACTGATTCAGAGCTGACCAACTCGAGAACGGTTAGAGATAGAACAATTCTGCGAACGCCAATCGATTCAGAATGGCCGAATTAGTATATACTGAGAATTTGAACGGAAAAAATCGACGGACATAAAAGTCGAGTATATTATTTATTTACCATACATAATTTTTTGCACTTTTTTATTTTTAATTTGTTTAATTTCAAATATTTTTCCTCTAACGTATTTTGAAGTGCTGATTCCGAATCTTTGAACGAAAATGTCGAAAACTCATCAGAAATATTTTTGGCGCCAAAAAAACCATTTGAAAACTGATTCAGAGCTGACCAACTCGAGAACGGTTAGAGATAGACCAATTCTGCGAGCGCCAATCGATTCAGAATGGCCGAATTAGTATATACTGAGAATTTGAACGGAAAAAATCGACGGACATAAAAGTCGAGTATATTATTTATTTCGTAATTTATTTACCATACATAATTTTTTGCACTTATTTATTTTTTTTTTCTTTTAATTTCAAATATTTTTCCTCCAACGTATTTTGACGTGCTGATTCCGAATCTTTGAACGAAAATGTCGAAAACTCATCAGAAATATTTTTGGCGCCAAAAAAACCATTTGAAAACTGATTCAGAGCTGACCAACTCGAGAACGGTTAGAGATAGACAAATTCTGCAAACGCCAATCGATTCAGAATTGTCGAATTAGTATATTTTGTGAATTTCGAGTCAATGGAAAAATTAAAAATTACTCGAAAAAAGTTGAAAGGGAATACCCCTAAAAATCATGAAAAATACTAAGTCGTCACATCGATTTGGAATTTGCTCTATATACGTGGAATTTCATGCTCATTCCGAAAATTTATGATTTCTATAGGCTCAGATAAGTCAGATATAAGATTTAGCCGGAAAAGAGTGTTTAAGGTAGAAGATCCAATTTTATGAGATTTTTTATTTTTCATTTTTTATATTTCAAATTTTTGCACGAAAATGTCGAAAACTCACAAGAAATATTTTTGGCGCCAAAAAAACCATTTGAAAACTGATTCAGAGCTGACCAACTCGAGAACGGTTAGAGATAGACCAATTCTGCGAGCGCCAATCGATTCAGAATGGCCGAATTAGTATATACTGAGAATTTGAACGGAAAAAATCGACGGACATAAAAGTCGAGTATATTATTTATTTCGTAATTTATTTACCATACATAATTTTTTGCACTTTTTTATTTTTCTACCTTTTAATTTCAAATATTTTTCCTCCAACGAATTTTGACGTGCTGATTCCGAATCTTTGAACGAAAATGTCGAAAACTCACAAGAAATATTTTTGGCGCCAAAAAAACCATTTGAAAACTGATTCAGAGCTGACCAACTCGAGAACGGTTAGAGATAGACCAATTCTGCGAGCGCCAATCGATTCAGAATGGCCGAATTAGTATATACTGAGAATTTGAACGGAAAAAATCGGCGGACATAAAAGTCGAGTATATTATTTATTTCGTAATTTATTTACCATACATAATTTTTTGCACTTTTTTATTTTTCTACCTTTTAATTTCAAATATTTTTCCTCCAACGAATTTTGACGTGCTGATTCCGAATCTTTGAACGAAAATGTCGAAAACTCATCAGAAATATTTTTGGCGCCAAGAAAACCATTTGAAAACTGATTCAGAGCTGACCAACTCGAGAACGGTTAGAGATAGACAAATTCTGCGAACGCCAATCGATTCAGAATGGCCGAATTAGTATATACAGAGAATTTGAACGGAAAAAATCGACGGACATAAAAGTCGAGTATATTATTTATTTCGTAAATTATTTACCATACATAATTTTTTGCACTTTATTTTTTTTTCTTTTAATTTCAAATATTTTTCCTCCAACGTATTTTGACGTGCTGATTCCGAATCTTTGAACGAAAATGTAGAAAACTCATCGGAAATATTTTTGGCGCCAAAAAAACCATTTGAAAACTGATTCAGAGCTGACCAACTCGAGAACGGTTGGAGATAGACCAATTCTGCGAACGCCAATCGATTCAGAATGGCCGAATTAGTATATATTGTGAGTTTCGAGTCAATGGAAAAATTAAAAATTACTCGAAAAAAGTTGAAAGGGGGTTACCCCTAAAAATCATGAAAAATACTAAAACGTCACATCGATTTGGAATTTGCACTATATACGTGAAATTTCATGCTCATTCCGAAAATGTATGATTTCTATAGGCTCAGATAAGTCAGATATAAGATTTAGCCGGAAAAGAGTGTTTAAGGTAGAAGATCCAATTTTATGAGATTTTTTATTTTTCATTTTTCGAATTTCAAATTTTTGTCCTCCAACGAATTTTGACGTGCTGATTCCGAATCTTTGAACGAAAATGTCGAAAACTCATCAGATATATTTTTGGCGATATAAAAAACATTTGAAAACTGATTCAGAGCTGACCAACTCGAGAACGGTTGGAGATAGACCAATTCTGCGAACGCCAATCGATTCAGAATGGCCGAATTAGTATATACAGAGAATTTGAACGGAAAAAATCGACGGACATAAAAGTCGAGTATATTATTTATTTCGTAAATTATTTACCATACATTATTTTTTGCACTTTATTTTTTTTTCTTTTAATTTCAAATATTTTTCCTCCAACGTATTTTGACGTGCTGATTCCGAATCTTTGAACGAAAATGTCGAAAACTCATCAGAAATATTTTTGGCGCCAATAAAACCATTTGAAAACTGATTCAGAGCTGATCAACTCGAGAACGGTTGGAGATAGACAAATTCTGCAAACGCCAATCGATTCAGAATTGTCGAATTAGTATATTTTGTGAGTTTCGAGTCAATGAAAAAATTGAAAATTACTCGAAAAAAGTTGAAAGGGGGTACCCTTGAAAATCATGAAAAATACTAAGTCGTCACATCGATTTGGAATTTGCACTATATACGTGAAATTTCATGCTCATTCCGAAAATGTATGATTTCTATAAGCTCAGATGAGTCAGATATAAGATTTAGCCGGAAAAGAGTGTTTAAGGTAGAAGATCCAATTTTATGAGATTTTTTATTTTTCATTTTTCGAATTTCAAATTTTTGTCCTCCAACGAATTTTGACGTGCTGATTCCGAATCTTTGAACGAAAATGTCGAAAACTCATCAGAAATATTTTTGGCGCCAAAAAAACCATTTGAAAACTGATTCAGAGCTGACCAACTCGAGAACGGTTGGAGATAGACCAATTCTGCGAACGCCAATCGATTCAGAATGGCCGAATTAGTATATATTGTGAGTTTCGAGTCAATGGAAAAATTGAAAATTACTCGAAAAAAGTTGAAAGGGGGTACCCTTGAAAATCATGAAAAATACTAAGTCGTCACATCGATTTGGAATTTGCACTATATACGTGAAATTTCATGCTCATTCCGAAAATGTATGATTTCTATAAGCTCAGATGAGTCAGATATAAGATTTAGCCGGAAAAGAGTGTTTAAGGTAGAAGATCCAATTTTATGAGATTTTTTATTTTTCATTTTTCGAATTTCAAATTTTTGTCCTCCAACGAATTTTGACGTGCTGATTCCGAATCTTTGAACGAAAATGTCGAAAACTCATCAGAAATATTTTTGGCGCCAAAAAAACCATTTGAAAACTGATTCAGAGCTGACCAACTCGAGAACGGTTGGAGATAGACCAATTCTGCGAACGCCAATCGATTCAGAATGGCCGAATTAGTATATATTGTGAGTTTCGAGTCAATGGAAAAATTGAAAATTACTCGAAAAAAGTTGAAAGGGGAAAAATCGTGAAAAATACTAAGTCGTCACATCGATTTGGAATTTGCACCAAATACGTGAAATTTCATGCTCATTCCGAAAATGTATGATTTCTATAGGCTCAGATAAGTCAGATATAAGATTTAGCCGGAAAAGAGTGTTTAAGGTAGAAGATCCAATTTTATGAGATTTTTTATTTTTCATTTTTCATATTTCAAATTTTTGTCTTCCAACGAATTTTGACGTGCTGATTCCGAATCTTTGAACGAAAATGTCGAAAACTCATCAGAAATATTTTTGGCGCCAAAAAAACCATTTGAAAACTGATTCAGAGCTGACCAACTCGAGAACGGTTGGAGATAGACCAATTCTGCGAACGCCAATCGATTCAGAATGGCCGAATTAGTATATATTGTGAGTTTCGAGTCAATGGAAAAATTGAAAATTACTCGAAAAAAGTTGAAAGGGGAAAAATCATGAAAAATACAAAGTCGTCACATCGATTTGGAATTTCCACTATATACGTGAAATTTCATGCTCATTCCGAAAATGTATGATTTCTATAGGCTCAGATAAGTCAGATATAAGATTTAGCCGGAAAAGAGTGTTTAAGTTAGAAGATCCAATTTTATGAGATTTTTTATTTTTCATTTTTTATATTTCAAATTTTTGTCCTCCAACGAATATTGACGTGCTGATTCCGAAACTTTGAACGAAAATGTCGAAAAAATCATCAGAAATATTTTTGGCGCCAAAAAAACCATTTGAAAACTGATTCAGAGCTGACCAACTCGAGAACGGTTAGAGATAGACAAATTCTGCGAACGCCAATCGATTCAGAATGGCCGAATTAGTATATACAGAGAATTTGAACGGAAAAAATCGACGGACATAAAAGTCGAGTATATTATTTATTTCGTAAATTATTTACCATACATTATTTTTTGCACTTTATTTTTTTTTCTTTTAATTTCAAATATTTTTCCTCCAACGTATTTTGACGTGCTGATTCCGAATCTTTGAACGAAAATGTCGAAAACTCATCAGAAATATTTTTGTCGCCAATAAAACCATTTGAAAACTGATTCAGAGCTGACCAACTCGAGAACGGTTAGAGATAGACAAATTCTGCAAATGCCAATCGATTCAGAATATTCGAATTAGTATATATTGTGAGTTTCGAGTCAATGGAAAAATTAAAAATTACTCGAAAAAAGTTGAAAGGGGGTACCCTTGAAAATCATGAAAAATACTAAGTCGTCACATCGATTTGGAATTTCCACTATATACGTGAAAATTCATGCTCATTCCGAAAATGTATGATTTCTATAGGCTCAGATAAGTCAGATATAAGATTTAGCCGGAAAAGAGTGTTTAAGGTAGAAGGTACAATTTTATGAGATTTTTTATTTTTCATTTTTTATATTTCAAATTTTTGCACGAAAATGTCGAAAACTCACAAGAAATATTTTTGGCGCCAAAAAAACCATTTGAAAACTGATTCAGAGCTGACCAACTCGAGAACGGTTAGAGATAGACCAATTCTGCGAGCGCCAATCGATTCAGAATGGCCGAATTAGTATATACTGAGAATTTGAACGGAAAAAATCGACGGACATAAAAGTCGAGTATATTATTTATTTCGTAATTTATTTACCATACATAATTTTTTGCACTTATTTATTTTTTTTTTCTTTTAATTTCAAATATTTTTCCTCCAACGTATTTTGACGTGCTGATTCCGAATCTTTGAACGAAAATGTCGAAAACTCATCAGAAATATTTTTGGCGCCAAAAAAACCATTTGAAAACTGATTCAGAGCTGACCAACTCGAGAACGGTTAGAGATAGACAAATTCTGCAAACGCCAATCGATTCAGAATTGTCGAATTAGTATATTTTGTGAATTTCGAGTCAATGGAAAAATTAAAAATTACTCGAAAAAAGTTGAAAGGGAATACCCCTAAAAATCATGAAAAATACTAAGTCGTCACATCGATTTGGAATTTGCTCTATATACGTGGAATTTCATGCTCATTCCGAAAATTTATGATTTCTATAGGCTCAGATAAGTCAGATATAAGATTTAGCCGGAAAAGAGTGTTTAAGGTAGAAGATCCAATTTTATGAGATTTTTTATTTTTCATTTTTTATATTTCAAATTTTTGCACGAAAATGTCGAAAACTCACAAGAAATATTTTTGGCGCCAAAAAAACCATTTGAAAACTGATTCAGAGCTGACCAACTCGAGAACGGTTAGAGATAGACCAATTCTGCGAACGCCAATCGATTTAGAATGGCCGAATTAGTATATACTGAGAATTTGAACGGAAAAAATCGACGGACATAAAAGTCGAGTATATTATTTATTTCGTAATTTATTTACCATACATAATTTTTTGCACTTTTTTATTTTTCTACCTTTTAATTTCAAATATTTTTCCTCCAACGAATTTTGACGTGCTGATTCCGAATCTTTGAACGAAAATGTCGAAAACTCACAAGAAATATTTTTGGCGCCAAAAAAACCATTTGAAAACTGATTCAGAGCTGACCAACTCGAGAACGGTTAGAGATAGACCAATTCTGCGAGCGCCAATCGATTCAGAATGGCCGAATTAGTATATACTGAGAATTTGAACGGAAAAAATCGGCGGACATAAAAGTCGAGTATATTATTTATTTCGTAATTTATTTACCATACATAATTTTTTGCACTTTTTTATTTTTCTACCTTTTAATTTCAAATATTTTTCCTCCAACGAATTTTGACGTGCTGATTCCGAATCTTTGAACGAAAATGTCGAAAACTCATCAGAAATATTTTTGGCGCCAAAAAAACCATTTGAAAACTGATTCAGAGCTGACCAACTCGAGAACGGTTAGAGATAGACAAATTCTGCGAACGCCAATCGATTCAGAATGGCCGAATTAGTATATACAGAGAATTTGAACGGAAAAAATCGACGGACATAAAAGTCGAGTATATTATTTATTTCGTAAATTATTTACCATACATAATTTTTTGCACTTTATTTTTTTTTCTTTTAATTTCAAATATTTTTCCTCCAACGTATTTTGACGTGCTGATTCCGAATCTTTGAACGAAAATGTAGAAAACTCATCGGAAATATTTTTGGCGCCAAAAAAACCATTTGAAAACTGATTCAGAGCTGACCAACTCGAGAACGGTTGGAGATAGACCAATTCTGCGAACGCCAATCGATTCAGAATGGCCGAATTAGTATATATTGTGAGTTTCGAGTCAATGGAAAAATTAAAAATTACTCGAAAAAAGTTGAAAGGGGGTTACCCCTAAAAATCATGAAAAATACTAAGTCGTCACATCGATTTGGAATTTGCACTATATACGTGAAATTTCATGCTCATTCCGAAAATGTATGATTTCTATAGGCTCAGATAAGTCAGATATAAGATTTAGCCGGAAAAGAGTGTTTAAGGTAGAAGATCCAATTTTATGAGATTTTTTATTTTTCATTTTTCGAATTTCAAATTTTTGTCCTCCAACGAATTTTGACGTGCTGATTCCGAATCCTTGAACGAAAATGTCGAAAACTCATCAGATATATTTTTGGCGATATAAAAAACATTTGAAAACTGATTCAGAGCTGACCAACTCGAGAACGGTTAGAGATAGACCAATTCTGCGAACGCCAATCGATTCAGAATGGCCGAAGCAGTATATAATGTGAATTGCGAGTCAATGGAAAAATTAAAAATTACTCAAAAAAAGTTGAAATGGGGTTACCCCTAAAAATCATGAAAAATACTAAGTCGTCACATCGATTTGGAATTTGCACTATATACGTGAAATTTCATGCTCATTCCGAAAATGTATGATTTCTATAGGCTCAGATAAGTCAGATATAAGATTTAGCCGGAAAAGAGTGTTTAAGGTAGAAGATCCAATTTTATGAGATTTTTTATTTTTCATTTTTTATATTTCAAATTTTTGTCCTCCATCGAATATTGACGTGCTGATTCCGAAACTTTAAACGAAAATGTCGAAAACTCATCAGAAATATTTTTGGCGCCAAAAAAACCATTTGAAAACTGATTCAGAGCTGACCAACTCGAGAACGGTTAGAGATAGACCAATTCTGCGAACGCCAATCGATTCAGAGTGGCCGAATTAGTATATACTGAGAATTTGAACGGAATAAATCGACGGACATAAAAGTCGAGTATATTATTTATTTACCATACATAATTTTTTGCACTTTTTTATTTTTAATTTTTTTAATTTCAAATATTTTTCTCTTACGTATATTGAAGTGCTGATTCCGAATCTTTGAACGAAAATGTCGAAAACTCATCAGAAATATTTTTGGCGCCAAAAAAACCATTTGAAAACTGATTTAGAGCTGACCAACTCGAGAACGGTTAGAGATAGAACAATTCTGCGAACGCCAATCGATTCAGAATGGCCGAATTAGTATATACTGAGAATTTGAACGGAAAAAATCGACGGACATAAAAGTCGAGTATATTATTTATTTACCATACATAATTTTTTGCACTTTTTAATTTTTAATTTTTTTAATTTCAAATATTTTTCCTCTAACGTATTTTGAAGTGCTGATTCCGAATCTTTGAACGAAAATGTCGAAAACTCATCAGAAATATTTTTGGCGCCAAAAAAACCATTTGAAAACTGATTCAGAGCTGACCAACTCGAGAACGGTTAGAGATAGACCAATTCTGCGAGCGCCAATCGATTCAGAATGGCCGAATTAGTATATACTGAGAATTTGAACGGAAAAAATCGACGGACATAAAAGTCGAGTATATTATTTATTTCGTAATTTATTTACCATACATAATTTTTTGCACTTTTTTATTTTTCTACCTTTTAATTTCAAATATTTTTCCTCCAACGAATTTTGACGTGCTGATTCCGAATCTTTGAACGAAAATGTCGAAAACTCATCAGAAATATTTTTGTCGCCAATAAAACCATTTGAAAACTGATTCAGAGCTGACCAACTCGAGAACGGTTAGAGATAGACAAATTCTGCAAACGCCAATCGATTCAGAATTGTCGAATTAGTATATATTGTGAGTTTCGAGTCAATGGAAAAATTAAAAATTACTCGAAAAAAGTTGAAAGGGGGTACCCTTGAAAATCATGAAAAATACTAAGTCGTCACATCGATTTGGAATTTGCACCAAATACGTGAAATTTCATGCTCATTCCGAAAATGTATGATTTCTATAGGCTCAGATAAGTCAGATATAAGATTTAGCCGGAAAAGAGTGTTTAAGGTAGAAGATCCAATTTTATGAGATTTTTTATTTTTCATTTTTTATATTTCAAATTTTTGCACGAAAATGTCGAAAACTCACAAGAAATATTTTTGGCGCCAAAAAAACCATTTGAAAACTGATTCAGAGCTGACCAACTCGAGAACGGTTAGAGATAGACCAATTCTGCGAGCGCCAATCGATTCAGAATGGCCGAATTAGTATATACTGAGAATTTGAACGGAAAAAATCGACGGACATAAAAGTCGAGTATATTATTTATTTCGTAATTTATTTACCATACATAATTTTTTGCACTTTTTTATTTTTCTACCTTTTAATTTCAAATATTTTTCCTCCACCGAATTTTGACGTGCTGATTCCGAATCTTTGAACGAAAATGTCGAAAACTCATCAGAAATATTTTTGTCGCCAATAAAACCATTTGAAAACTGATTCAGAGCTGACCAACTCGAGAACGGTTAGAGATAGACCAATTCTGCGAACGCCAATCGATTCAGAATGGCCGAATTAGTATATATTGTGAGTTTCGAGTCAATGGAAAAATTGAAAATTACTCGAAAAAAGTTGAAAGGGGAAAAATCATGAAAAATACTAAGTCGTCACATCGATTTGGAATTTGCACCAAATACGTGAAATTTCATGCTCATTCCAAAAATGTATGATTTCTATAGGTTCAGATAAGTCAGATCTTTGAACGAAAATGTCGAAAACTCATCAGTAATATTTTTGGCGCCAAAAAAAACATTTGAGAACTGATTCAGAGCTGATCAACTCGAGAACGGTTAGAGATAGACCAATTCTGCGAACGCCAATCGATTCAGAATGGCCGAATTAGTTTATCTGAGAATTTGAACGGAAAAAATCGACGGACATAAAAGTCGAGTATATTATTTATTTCGTAATTTATTTACCATACATAATTTTTTGCACTTATTTATTTTTTTTTCTTTTAATTTCAAATATTTTTCCTCCAACGTATTTTGACGTGCTGATTCCGAATCTTTGAACGAAAATATCGAAAACTCATCAGAAATATTTTTGGCGCCAAAAAAACCATTTGAAAACTGATTCAGAGCTGACCAACTCGAGAACGGTTAGAGATAGACAAATTCTGCAAACGCCAATCGATTCAGAATTGTCGAATTAGTATATTTTGTGAATTTCGAGTCAATGGAAAAATTAAAAATTACTCGAAAAAAGTTGAAAGGGAATACCCCTAAAAATCATGAAAAATACTAAGTCGTCACATCGATTTGGAATTTCCACTATATACGTGAAATTTCATGCTCATTCCGAAAATGTATGATTTCTATAGGCTCAGATAAGTCAGATATAAGATTTAGCCGGAAAAGAGTGTTTAAGGTAGAAGATCCAATTTTATGAGATTTTTTATTTTTCATTTTTTATATTTCAAATTTTTGCACGAAAATGTCGAAAACTCACAAGAAATATTTTTGGCGCCAAAAAAACCATTTGAAAACTGATTCAGAGCTGACCAACTCGAGAACGGTTAGAGATAGACCAATTCTGCGAGCGCCAATCGATTCAGAATGGCCGAATTAGTATATACTGAGAATTTGAACGGAAAAAATCGACGGACATAAAAGTCGAGTATATTATTTATTTCGTAATTTATTTACCATACATAATTTTTTGCACTTTTTTATTTTTCTACCTTTTAATTTCAAATATTTTTCCTCCACCGAATTTTGACGTGCTGATTCCGAATCTTTGAACGAAAATGTCGAAAACTCATCAGAAATATTTTTGTCGCCAATAAAACCATTTGAAAACTGATTCAGAGCTGACCAACTCGAGAACGGTTAGAGATAGACCAATTCTGCGAACGCCAATCGATTCAGAATGGCCGAATTAGTATATATTGTGAGTTTCGAGTCAATGGAAAAATTGAAAATTACTCGAAAAAAGTTGAAAGGGGAAAAATCATGAAAAATACTAAGTCGTCACATCGATTTGGAATTTGCACCAAATACGTGAAATTTCATGCTCATTCCAAAAATGTATGATTTCTATAGGTTCAGATAAGTCAGATCTTTGAACGAAAATGTCGAAAACTCATCAGTAATATTTTTGGCGCCAAAAAAAACATTTGAGAACTGATTCAGAGCTGATCAACTCGAGAACGGTTAGAGATAGACCAATTCTGCGAACGCCAATCGATTCAGAATGGCCGAATTAGTTTATCTGAGAATTTGAACGGAAAAAATCGACGGACATAAAAGTCGAGTATATTATTTATTTACCATACATAATTTTTTGCACTTTTTTACTTTTAATTTTTTTAATTTCAAATATTTGTCCTCCAACGTATTTTGACGTGCTGATTCCGAATCTTTGAACGAAAATGTCGAAAACTCATCAGTAATATTTTTGGCGCCAAAAAAAACATTTGAAAACATTCAGTGCTGACCAACTCGAGAACGGTTAAAGAGAGACGAATTCTGCGAACGCCAATCGATTCAGAATGGCCAAATTAGTATATACTGAGAATTTTAACGAAAAAACCGACGGACAAATAAGTCGAGTATATCAGGATAGATAATTTTTGGAACTTTTTTATTTTTCATTTTTCGAATTTTAAATTTTTTGTCTCCAAATGTATTCTGACGTGCTCATTCCGGATCTTTGAACGAAAATGTCGAAAACTCATCATAAATATTTTTGTCGCCAAAAAATCCATTTTTTTTTTTTATTTCAAATTAATTGTTGCATCAACCACGCAGGGTTATTAGCAACATGACAATGTAGTAGAACAATTTGGTGTTATACATTTCACTACTTGCTAAATTTCATTGATAATACCAATGTCTGTTAAGAATGCTATAATATTTTTAACGTTACTGTTTTCACCCAGCATTTGCTCCAAAGTATGACTGAGGCAATGTTCCTGTCTTTTATTCCTGAATTTGGGACACTCCACTAGCACATGTTTTACCGACACTTGAACTTGGCACGTATCGCATATGTCTTTTTCTTGTCCTTTCAATAGGTGTTCATGTGTATACGAAAACTGATTCAGAGCTGACCAACTAGAGAACGGTTAAAGATAGACGAATTCTGTGAACGCCAATCGATTCAGAATGGCCAAATCAGTATATACTGAGAGCTTGAACGAAAAAAATCGACGGAAAAAAAAGTCGAGTATATCAGGATAGATCGTTTTTTAACTTTTTTATTTTTAATTTTTCAACGGATTATAGTCCGTGATAATGTATTCAACATGAGCGTACCGCGCAAATCAAAATAATGAAAATACATAATGAAATTGGTTTCACTGTAAGCTAGGGAACTCCGCATTATAAATAGTCATTTTTTAAAGGATTAGAAGTCTTAATGAATTCTTATTATTTCACTGAAAAAATGGTGATAATATGTATTCTGTCACTTGAATACATAATCTTATCAGTTCAGTTTAATAGTTAATAACAAGGTTCGCAGGTGAATATCATGAGAGATAGAAATGAGCTGTATTCCTTTCTACAAACAAATTGCAAAGGTAAAATTGGTTTATTTTCATTTCGTTGTCGACCGATTATGGACGCTTTGTGTTCATAAATTATATTATGGTGTGTAGATGCATAACATATAAATAGTTGTTATTATAAGTTTGTTTGGGACAGTTTGGGATTATCAAGGTGGCCATAATCATAAAGCGAGTCAATTCAATTCATAGATTTAAAAGTAAGTAAATTAATGTAAGTCACGCTAATAATTAATACAAATTTGAACGTATATTATGTAACAAGTTTTATAAACGTTCTTTTAGTGAAGAGAGTTTCAAGCACCAGTGCAGCGCAGCGGATATAGTATAGTGTTTAATAAAACGAGTTTCTAAATGAGTTTATAAATGCTAATCATGCATACTTTTTACTACACAGTTTCAGTTGAATTATTCGAATATCACCCTAACTAATTTTTATGATTTATGAAGTGATTTTTTTTCGTTTTACACTTTGTGTAGATTCCGTCAGTCAGCTCCAACAATCATTTGCCACCAATCATCATAAAATTAAAAAATGACAGTAGACATTTAAACAATTGAAATTGACAGATAAAAACGTCTGTCAGGTGGGTTTTTATGTCTAATTCTATTGAAATCAAGCAACCGAACCGAAGAGACACTTTACGGGGTGTCACCGCATTTGCCATATCCCCCTCCGCCAGGGAATGGCCCTTGGGGTAAAACCCCAATGACCCCCGTACCTGCTCTACGCCCACCAAAGAGGCATCCGGAATAGGTTTAATGTGGATTTGAATACGCCAAATAATCAGCGCGCCTAGGCCATCTACGTCGTAACAGCATGTGCCCGATTACCATTTTATTTTCTGCCAATTGTAAGGCCGTATGCTGCTGCATACTACTGGCTTTGTTGTGTCAGTGTCCGAGCAAATTTAGCGTTACTTACCCGTCGTCGCAGCAACCAGGCTATCTCAACTCCCAACCCAAAGAGCCAAGACCCCGATCCCCCCTATCGTAGTACGGTATTGTTTTACTGGCCATCATCAAATCCCTCCGCCCCCTGGAGGCCAACGCCCGTTGGAAGGAGTTACCCTGACGTGGCAGACTCCTTCCCTCCAGGTACCCATGTCAGTCAGAATCCTCCGACTCCGTTTGATGGGTAACCGTGTGCAGACGTTTCCACTCTGTACTGCATACCCGAGAAGGAAACCGCTGGAGAATTTTGGTGTACATGTCTTGGGTATTAGTCGGGAATTAGAGGCATTACAGGTGTATTACAGGTGTATTACAGGTGTATTACTCTGGCATTAAAGGAATTAGTTATTATTGGGCATTAATCGATCATTATATGGGTATTACAGGAATAATTCGGAAGTGAGAGAACAATTACTGCACAAGAATAATCTGTGAAGGGCAAAAAAAAGTCCCAAAACATCAAAACATAGGAATTGGAATCGTCTGAAAAATAAGACATGATTTTAAATTTTTCTTACTTTTCTGATGGGCATTACTGTCATTACTTGGGTGGTATTACTCGGGAATTACTGGGTATTACTTGGGAATTACTGGGTATTACTCGGGAATTACTGGGTATTACTCGGGAATTACTGGGTATTACTCGGGAATTACTGGGTATTACTGGGTATTACTTGGGAATTACTGGGTATTACTCGGGAATTACTGGGTATTACTCGGGAATTACTGGATATTACTCGGGAATTACTGGTATTACTCAGGAATTACTGGGTATTACTTGGGAATTACTGGGTATTACTTGGGAATTACTGGGTATTACTCGGGAATTACTGGGTATTACTCGGGAATTACTGGGTATTACTCGGGAATTACTTGGGTATTAGAGGCATTACTTGGGTTTTAGAGGCATTACTGACGATTTTTGGGAATAAGTGTACACAATATTCTCAGCGGTTTCCCCCTCGTGCATACCCATGTCGGACTGGATACCTCCAGCCCACTTGCGATGGGTAACCGTTCGCGGTCAGTTACGAACCACTACCATGTTCACCGGGCGAAGACTCGCCAGCTTTGGACCAGCCTGCCTTAACAAAGGTACTGAAATAACTGAGGGCACATGGTGGACCCCGGCCCACTTTAATCAAACAGTAAGAAGAATATGAAAGACCCAAGATCCCCTATTTCGGCATGTTAAAAATGTAGGTCCTAGCCTTATAGATCGCGGACTGTTACGTCACACGTCAGCTGTCAAACAGCCCCTGAGAAAAGCAAACATTATCATAAAGGACAATAGTGAATATTATATATTCGTTTGTAATACAACTTACAAGTAATTAAGTGAAATATTTTAAGTATTTTTAATTTTTTTATTTTTGATATTTTTATTTTCATTTGTATACCTTGATTATATTTTGATTGTAAAATAAATTATGTCAATACATTTTAATTATATCTTCATAAAATGTAAAATGTGGGGATATTTTTTTTTAATTTGTAGTACATGGATCTCAGTTTTCTTTTTATTCTATATTCGAGATCATTTTGATACGATGAATGGTTGAGACAAGCTTGCCCATTACACTGGCCTCATGCTGAAGAACATTGCAATCAATGTTGCCAATTGTATTGGAAGAAAATATAGTACAGTAAACAAGAAACAAGAAATATGTTGAATATTATTTAGAAAAATAAAAAAAACTTTTTAATAATACCTACTCTATAAAAAACAAAATATTAGCCGAAATCAAGCTCAATATCTTTGTTAGAATTTTCGGATTTATTTTTCGCAATGTCCGTACATAAACTGATTACGGCCCCGATACATTTGATTTGATGGGTCCAATTTTATCGGAATCCTAACCACTGGCACTAGTGGGTAGTTTCTTCCAAATAATTATGAGATGCATGGTTTATAAAGGATCTAAAGCCGGATTGGTACAGTAATCTTATAATGTCCGATTCCTACTATAAGAAATCATTTCGCCATTGGGTATGGACAGGACTGATCGTCTTCGAATAGTTTCATATAATCAAGATCGAAGTTCGTTTGATCCTATGATTATATTTTACGCCTTGTTCTCAATGATCAAATGTAGATGTTTTAAAGATTTGAGACGAAACGAACGAGATTGAAGACAATAGGCTTTGATAGGTGATAGAAATACATTGTATATAATTAAGCACCTGCTATTATCAATCAACCTATTATAGACTAAGTTTCAATATTTTTGCCCTAACTGGAAGATTATGGAACTTTACAGAAGTGTTAGATTTTTCAGTTCTACCTGCAGAATTGCTACAATTTGGCAATATAATAACTGTCGAAGAAAAAGCTTTGTATGATACACTTTCGTAAAGGGTTTCTTTGCCATACTTTACGAACGTTTATCTCAAATTCGAGATTCGAACCCCGGATCATTTGGATTCTAGCCAAGTGCTTTTACGCTATTGATCCTATGAAACCGGCGTTTCTCATTTTAAATTCAGCTCAGTGTTAGTATGGGTAAACGGTAAAAATAGCCCCGAAAAAAAAAAACGGAAAAAACCCCAAAAAACCCAGGAAAAAAAAAACGGAAAAAACCCCAGGAAATGAATTCTCCTTCTCCTAACCGTTTTTTTCGTTTTTTTCCTAGATTCGTTAGTATGAGATATCGATGAGGTTAAATGAAATGATGAAAACATTCTCGCATGCACATGAGAAATTTCAAGTGGGCAAGTAAATACAACTAAAGGAGAGGTATTTTTTGGTCTGTAATTTAATTCAAATCGAAAATAAGTTTGTGGTATAGCAGACGAAAAGACGAAAATAAGAACTGAATTAAAGAATGTGGACCGACCGGGATGAAAACCCGGGTTCTCTTGGTGTTAGTGTGAGATGACGATAGGGGTTAAATTTAGCGATCCTAGGTTCGAATCTCGGTAGATCCACAATTTTTATTTCAGCTGTGATTTTAATCTTTCCGTCTGCTATGCCATAAACAGACGTAAAACTACTATAGCGCACTGTCAGCTGACGTCACAACATGGCGGTGATTAGCTGATGGGGGACAAACAAAGAATTTGTGTTTGAATAGAACATTGTTTTTTTGCGGTGGTTAGTGGTTAATTGTGATTTTTTTTAACTCTACCTCAATTTAGTGATCCTATTATTTGATAATATTTTGAAATACTCTTGTTTCAGATGAGAAATCATATAATTTTATTAATAACTTCGCTGTTATTTTCGAGATCTTTGACAATAAATATCTAATAGTAATACAAAACTTTCCGACTTTCATAACATCCTCCAATGTTGACTCCAATGTTAACTGTAAATTCGCAGCGTTTTTTTGTTTTACTTATTTTGGGTAGGTACATGGTCTCGATGTTCGGAACGATCTGACTAGTATGTTTGTACTCCAGCAGTTTCGTTCCTGTCTCTGCCTTGTTTGTATAGAGGGAAATTTGTAAATGTCACGTGCTGGTCTGGATCGGATCGGATCGGATCGAATCGGTTATAACAACCCATAACAGTACAAGTCTTCATGATTTATGTCCTCAAATATGAAAGAGAAAACTGTTTGTATGATACCTACCTATCATCATAACAACATATTTTTGAATTGGAAAATCCATGTTTATAACCCAGGTGATGTAATAATCAAAAATACCTATACCCAATATCGAAATAAATTAAACTCTGATAAGGAAAACTAAAATTGAATATTACAAACACAAAATTGAGAACACCAATTCTTCAAAAAAGTTATGGGATGTTGTAAACGAAATAACAGGTAAGAAGCTAAAGAAAGAAAATATAAAAAAACTGATATCCGTGAAAGGGGAAAGTCTTACAAAAGATGAACAAATTGCAGAAGAATTCAATGATCATTTCGCAAGTATCGGAGAGAGACTAGCAGCAAAAATAAAAAATTCAACAAAAATAACTGTAAAAAGAAAAACCATTATCTCTTCAATGTATCTTGAACCTACCGATACAAAAGAAATTGAAAATATTATACTGAATCTGAAAGACAAAAAAGCATATGGCCCTGATCAGATTACAAATGAAACTCTCAAATCCATTGTTCGGTATATATCAAACCCAGTATCCCATATTATAAATTTAATCATAAACAGTGGAATAGTTCCGGGACAGTTCAAAATAGCTACCATCAAGCCCCTTTTTAAATCTGGAAAAAAAGATTGTTTGGATAATTACCGTCCGATATCATTTACTTCCGGGTTATCTAAAGTGTTTGAAAAAAATATAAAAAAGAGACTGACAAATACCTAGAAAAACACAATTTTCTCTCACCCAACCAGTTCGGTTTCCAGAAAAATATCTCCACACAAGATGCGATAGGAGCCTTGACATCTAACATATACAATGCAGTCGATAACTCAAAGCCATGCCTTGGTGTATTTCTAGATCTAGCAAAGGCCTTTGATACTATAAATCATGGAATTTTGTTAGATAAATTAGAGAGTATTGGTATCAGAGGAAATGTATTGAAACTGTTCAAAAACTACTTACAAAATCGGAAACAACAAGTATTTGTTAATGGGAAATTAAGCGGTGGGAAAACTGTTACCTGTGGTGTACCACAAGGGACAGTCTTGGGACCGTTGCTTTTCATCATTTACTTGAATGACCTACTCAAAATGAACTCCGCTGGTAGAATTATTTCCTTCGCCAATGACACTGTATTGTTATATGTTGATGACACTTGGAGCAAGGTAAGAGAAACTGCATCAAATGATTTAATAAATATCTCTAACTGGTTTAACGAAAACTACCTATCGATCAATCATAAAAAAACAAAAATCATCCCGTTCACTTCCTTCGAAAAACAATTGCCTACATACGGAAATATAACCATTAATAATAATTCAATAGCACTCAAACAGTCAGTTAAATATCTTGGCATTATGGTAGACTCATTCTTGAAATGGGATATCCATGTTCAAACAGTAGTGAGTAAACTCCGCCGACTTATATTTAAATTCAAACAAATAAAACAATCTCTCAAGGTAAATCATCTGAAGATAATTTATCACTCATGTATAAAAAAAATCCCACGCCTTTACTTGAACACCCATACTGTACGAGGGGAAAAATTGCTGCAAATGAGATACTACCACGTGCTATTAAATCATTAGGCCAGCGATCCTTCACATATATTGCCCCTAGGTTAAGAAACATGTTACCAGGTTGGATGAAATCAATAAACTCCTTAAACTTATTCAAAAAGAAAGTGAAGGCTTGGATTGTGTCTATGAATAGAATCAATTTGCACAATCTTATTGACTCCGCATGAAATATCATTGTACAGTTCTCGATTTCTTTGTATGCTTGACTTCGTCAGTATATTGGGAGTCTTATGTTGGCGTACATATATATTTCATATTTTTTAGCAATTATGTTTTACTTATATCTAACCTTGCGATCCTGAACAATTCAAATTCTCTATTATTTACTCCTATCACTATTGTATAACCTTTTTATAGACTTTCACACATATACTCATATATACAGAGGTCCTTAATACGTAACCATTTCTAACAGTGGATGGACAGTTCCAAAGTAGGTACTAAACTGTAAAACACATGACTGATTTTTTGATTTTTTGATTCATCTGGTCCATAAGGTAGAAACTGCCCATAGACAAGCTCCTTGAGAACTTATTTGCTACATTCCCATATGACTAAGTAAATCTGTGTAGTCTAATATCTACTTTTGTCCGTGTTTTTTTATTGATTAATTACTACCTCCTAGGATTTTAAATATGTGTAGATTAAGTGATTCTAAACATTTTTTATACGTAATTTTATATTTATACTTCTGTTTTTTTAACCTTCACATACAGGCCATATACAAGCATCTGATGCTTCCATGGTCGTTACCACAAGATCAATATACCTAATCAAAAACACAATCACAAACAAGCATTTTTGCTTCTGTGATGATTCGCTTATTCACTGATTCAATGTACTTATACGTATTTACTATTTTTTACTGTAAATTTCTTTAAGTGAATAAATTATTATTATTATTATAACACCTCTACAGACGTATGCACTCAATTCAGACTATACAAAATCAATTACTACTCAACAAAATGCCAAGAACGTGTTTTTAGAAGAATTTTCGTAGAAAATCTAAGTACAAAAAGGACACGCGTAGTCTTATGGAAAATGGCTTTGTTTGTCCCCCCATCGAATGTTTGACAACTGTCAAATTACGTCACTGACAGTGCTCTATTTCACAATAAATGATCATACTTATTATTTTTAATTTATTTGTATTAAAGTATGAAGATTTCAGGACTTGCTTCGTTTTATCTGACTGATTTTTTTTTCAGTACTTCCTGAATAGCAACAAAAATAAAACCGTACAAGAGGCGGGCATCAAATGGACCCCTCTCGACCGCCTCTCCATCACCATAAACCCCGTCAAAACCAATTCGTTATTTGCTCAGGATGCCGCCGAAGATGATTTACTGCTCGGCGCTTCAGCTAGTCCGACTGCTGGAGAAGGCTCGAGCAGCGGCTGCGACAATCCTCCGGTCCTCTACAAAGAATACGATACCGGCCCGGTATCCACACGCCCTCACCTGAAGCCCATCATCATCGAATCCACGAACTATGTCGGTCTCGTCAATCAAGCCATGACGTGTTACTTGAACAGTTTGCTGCAGGCTTTATACATGACACCCGAATTCCGAAACGCGCTGTATAACTGGGAATTCGACGGCGTGAACGAATCCCGGTCTATCCCGTACCAGCTGCAAAAGCTCTTTCTGAACCTGCAGACTTCTTCGAAATCCGCGGTCGAAACAACCGATTTGACTACCAGCTTCGGATGGCAGAACAGCGACGCGTGGCACCAGCACGACATACAGGAACTGTGCCGGGTGATGTTCGATGCTCTGGAGAAGAAATTCAAAGATACCAAGCAAGCCAATCTGATAAACGATCTCTACGAGGGAAAGATGCTGGATTACGTGAAATGCTTGGAATGTGCCACGGAAAAGTCTCGGGAGGACACGTTCCTCGATATACCGTTACCTGTGAGACCTTTCGGTAGCGCCGTAGCTTATAATAGTGTCGAGGAAGCCTTGAGGGCTTTCGTTCAACCTGAAACCCTCGACGGGAACAATCAGTATCATTGCGAGAAGTGCAACAAGAAGTGCGACGCACATAAAGGATTGAAATTCACGAAATTCCCTTATTTGCTCACTCTTCATTTGAAACGATTCGATTTCGATTATAACACCATGCATAGGATAAAGCTCAATGACAAGTAAGTAATGCTATTGAATGTTTGATTTGTTTACTTAGGGCCGGTTTTTCCATGTACTTTAACTTCGAGCTAAATTTGAGTCATGGTTAGAATGTGAGTTGATTCCTTCATTTAGCAAATGTCATATTCATTCTAACCACGATTCAAATTTAACCGGGAGTCAAAGTACGCTAACACGACATTGAGAAACTGGCGCTTAGTGGAAGATCTTTAGAAACTTCGAATTGAATTATTGGGACGGTAACCACAGACAAATGTAAGCCACAACTGAAGAATGAATCGTAGCACTTTGAAACTCGGCACATGACTTCTTGACATCATGTATTGTTAGAAAAAAAAATTGTTTACTCAAAAATCAGAGGTGCAACACAAAAAAAAATGTATTTATAAAAAGTTACGATTTTTTTTTGCTGTTGTTTCGGAAAGTATAAGATTTATCAAGAAACAATTTCATCAAGGCGAAATATAGTTCAATTCTCCACAAAAAATATACTTAGTAATTTCTCACAAAATGCCCTCGTTTTGTCAGAAAACCTGATTGAATTCCGATATCGAATTTCAGGCTCGCCTCAACCCGCGCAATTTTCGGCAGGGCCGAAAATTATATTTGTCATAACTTTGCTAAGAATTATAGTAGAAGGAAAAGAAAAAGTGTATATCGTTCCTGAAGACTTGTACTTCCTCATGCAAATATAACACGTGAGTATCTGAGTACCCAAACTGTGTTTTATCCCACTTCACATAACCCTTCTACGATATTTACGGAGGATACGAAAGTCATGGATATTTTAGTTGATATGAAATAATTATACTGGAGCAGGAATCAGTGCCCTCTTTAGACTATATGCAACGATTTAAGGCTACTGAGACAAGTCTCACTTATACATGCCAAGAAAAAACTGGGTTTTACTCCTGCCTCAGTTTTCAACTCACCCATAATCCCGGCAATTTCTTCAGTAAATGTTGAAAATAATCGCTTATACACATCCTACATAAAAAATGAAGGATGTGATTTCAAGCTTGAGGTTTGCACCTCACAATATAGTTATTAACACATATGTAGGATATGAATACGCGATTATTTTCAACTTTTACTGAAGAGAATGCCGGTTTTATGGGTAAAGTTGGAAATGAGGCAAGAGTAAAACAAAGTTTTTATTTTGGCATGTATAAGTAGGACCTGTCACACTACTTTAAAATTGTTGCTTATAGTACAAAGAGGGTATGGGCTGCTGCTTCAGTATAATAATTCCATATTTACTGAATTATTCATGATTTTCGGATCATCCGCAAACATCTCCCTAAAGTGCGACAAAACACATTTTAGGTAAACAAATACTCGCATATTATATTTGCATGAGAAAGTAGGGGTCTTCAGAAATTATATGAACTTTTTATTTTCCTTCTCCGATCATTTTTAGCAGAGTTATGACCAATCAAATATTTGGCTCCGCCAGAACTTTTAGCGGCGGGTAAGCGTGAACCTGAAAGTTGTGTCGGCGTTCAATAACTCTTTCTGAGAAAACGAGCGCATTTCATGAGAAATTACTAGCAATAATTTTTGTAGAGAATTGAATTGTCTTTCACCTTGTTGAGTTGTTTTTCCGACAAATCATATACTTTCGAAGATTACTGCAGAAATCTATTTATTTATTTTTTAACAAAAAAAAAATAATATGTTCCACCCCTGGAATTTTGGTAAACAATTTTTTTTCGTGTTTATCATGGTTCCAACTACAAGCATACCAAGTCTCAAAAACAAATCGTACTGGATTATTATTATATGTTGAAAAAAATCGTCAAATATATGACGAAAATTGAAGAAGAAAATTTGCTCTTTCAAAAATACATGTACAACCTTGATGAATTTATTGGCAAAAATACCCGGGAAATTTTTCACTGAGAGATTTAAAAATAATAATATAATAGTACAAACTATAATAAGTTTGAAGCATTGATATGAAATATATATGTATATAATCATAAATGTATGCTTAAGGTACTCATTTAATGTTAGATTTATTTTTCTCTGTTTCATATTTCGTCTTCCACTTCAAAATATATGATTGTGATAATAGCATAAAACTATTACATATAATTAGATATTTGACATTTATCTTAACTTTTCTATGAATATTGTTAGTAGATATTTGCACATACAAGTGTTGTAAAAATTTCATAGCTTTTATATTGTGTTGTAATTGTATATTTGATGTGTAATGAATACATAAATAATTGATTAATTAATTAAAAAAATAAATAAATGAAAAACAATTGAAAAATATATATATAAATAAATAACTAATCAATCAATTTATTACTATTTATTAGTTAATTAATTTTGTGTTGTAAAGTGGTTTTATCCCTGGACCCTTCAGATATTTTTGTTGAAAGTGATCTTTGAGATTTTATTTTTAGTTGAGAAATAATCAGTGATAGATTCAACAATTGGGAAAACTAATAAGTTGTCCCAAATTCTCAACAGATACGGAACTTCCTGTTTTTTCATTAATTTTTTTAAAGTACATAAAATGATCTGAACTGGACCTTTAAACTTTTGATTGTGTTGTTTTGGAATATTAATTCCTAACTATAATATATCCAGTTTGATTGAATTGCTAGTTATCATAAAATTTAAACTTTTCAGGGTTGTATTTCCTGAAAAATTGAACTTAAATTCGTTCATAACAGCAAGCCGATCAGACACTGAACCTATGGAAGAACGAGAAAATATTGTTAAGTGTGATGATTGCAGTACAACAGATTCAGGATCAGCAGATGACGAAAGTTGTCAGGGAACTGATGTATCGTCTACTGTTAATGGACAGGATGATAATTGTGCAGATAGTGATGAAGGTAAAGATTGTGAAGAGTAATGAACATTTTTTAGGAATATGTTCCAGGAACAGTCGAAAAAATTGCTTATTTGAAATATTATTATTTTGTATCAATTAATTATAATTTTGAGTATCATATTTCAGTATGAGCCAAAGCATTAATATTTGAAACTGCTTAAAGTTCACCGAAAATGTATTCGTATTTTTATTTATCAGTTCTTACATAAATATCAAAACTTATAATGCAAATCTGAACCAAGAAGGGTCCTACATTTCATTTCTCTGTTTACTTTATTTTTAAGGAAAGTGGCAAATTATATCTTGCAACATCTCATATTCCCTTTGGCCGATCCACATGGCACACGGAATTTCATGGTTATGACTTATCATCAGCTTTATTCATATCATACGTTATAGTTTGCCTCCTAAAACGTTAAAAATTACTTTATTTGAAAAAATATATTTTTTAAACATATTCAAAAGTGATAAAAAAATAATGTATTTTGAGCTTTCCTGAATTTTTGATTATTGAGTTAACCAGTTCAATTTTACTACTTCCAAGTTATTTGACGAAATGGGGTAATGAAAATAGATCGAGATAGATCTGTCTTTTTCAAACAATATGTTGATAATTTGAAAATAAGTTGATCATAAATCAAAATTTGTTTACCTATTACATCTCTTCAACATTAACGTACTGAATGTAATTAATGTAAACATTGTACAATCAGAAATTGACCATAATTAAATGAAATACAAATCAGTTTAATTTCCATTTGCAGGAATTGATGTTAGTTCTGGCACTAACCACCACGATGAAGAAGCTAAAGGACCGTACACATATGAGCTGTTCAGTATTATGATTCATTCGGGCAGTGCATCGGGTGGACACTATTATGCTTACATAAAAGATTTTGATAAGAACCTTTGGTTCTGTTTCAATGATCAGAGTGTTAGTGGGGTAAAACATTTCCTGAATGTTAGTAGGTCCTTTTCTATGATACATTTGATTTCAGATTACTGAAGACGATATCAGAAAAACATATGGTGGTGGGCCCCAACGAAGTTATTATTCGGGGGCTTATAGCTCAAGCACAAACGCCTACATGCTTATGTATCGACAGATTGACAAAAATCGAAATTGTCAGTTAATGGGGGTGGATGAATTCCCCCCGCATATACAAAAGCTACTAAAAACCATGAAAAAGAAAGAAGAGGAAGACAGAATCAACAGGGAGAAAGAAAGTGATATGATGAGAATCTGCGTCAATTGTTATCACCCAACAACCAATACATTGAATGACATAAAGATTTCTGTTTTCAATGATTCAACGTTGCAAGAAGCTGCTCAAAATGCATATCAGCGTTTCAATTTATCATCCGTGGTAGATGTTAAAGACTGTAGAATGGTGACATATAATAGAAAACACGAGTGTATTGATAGTAGTTTTGAATCTGACGAATTAATGTTTGGCGAAATCATGCTTAAAATTCCCCACGTTACAATGTTTACTGAATGGCTCTTAGAAATTAGGGAGCCAGGTGAGTTGAAAAGTTCATTTTCCCATAATCTGTGATTGTTATGTTTCGAATAAATTTTTTTTTGCAAGTAAGTAACATATTGGATTTCCGATATCTTTTGTGGTACAGTGTAAATATTTTGTTTCTCAACATGTTTTTTTGGTGATTTTAATTTTCTCTACAAAATTCAAGCCAGTTATTGTTTTGGACAGAACTTTTTATCCTTTTGTATTTAAAAAATTAAATGTGATTCATGCACTTTCAGAAAGTATCACTTTTATTGTTCTATAATTTTTTTTTTATCTCTTATCTTTTTGTACTTTCCTCAATAAAATATTAACATTTATTTTCAGGGGCCGAATGGGGTAGATACATAGCGGGAGGCATTAACATGAAGGTTTATCCTATCATCTTAGATACTGAAGAGGTAGACGAACCAAAACTGGTTCGTGTTGATGTGGATGATTTGGTAAAAGACCTCAAAATCAAAATTGGTCAACTCTTTGACTGGGATCCTTCCACTGTAGCTATTGTTATGGAAATGTATAGCAACGAACCAAAGTACTTGGACAATGACGATGCATTTGTCAAATTTGATTCGAACTGCACCAGCTACAAGTTGTACGCGTCTAATGCGCTCGATGATGATCCAGAAAGAACATTTCAGCATTCAAAGTTGAAAAGGGTAATTGAACATTTTGGGTATATTATCAGTTTCACCGTGGTTTTACCTGATACTGATGTAGGTGAGATCATTTTATCAATAATTTTTTGTGAGTATTGCTCAAACAGCAGATTTTTTTATAACTTTAGGTACATTGGAGTCGTTATCTATCCCTTCATTGGATTTGAATCAGAACTTGGATAAACTTGAATTGGGAAGCGGAGATAGATGTACGAACTCGCCAAGTATGAGAATTTCACCTCTGCCATGTACCAGTGATGGTTTCGGTGATCAAAGTAACAGCGAAGATAGTAGTTTGAGTGATAGTGATAGGACCTTGGTGGGAGAGGCTCCAGGTTGGTGAAAAATTATTGTTTTAAAAAAAAATTGGTGAATTATTTAATGTCAGTAGAGCCATTCTAGATTCTAGTTTGGAACAATGATAGGATGGATCTTACTCTTGAGTGAATAAATTAATTCGTGGAACAGATGATAATTATACTTATTTATCCCAAAAAATATTTCAGGTCTGTCCTTCGCTCTTCCTTGGAGAGGGGATAGTCTCACCCTTCAGGATTTCAACTTGTAAAATAGATGTCGTTACTTGATCAATCTTGGTATTCTAAACCCTATTTTATTTTTGTGTTCTACATTCCTAATTAACTACATATGACTTTTCCTATTAAGTGACATCATTTGGGTGATCGCCCCTTACAAATAGGACTCGCACTGAATGTTTATTGGTAGAAAACGATAAAAAAAAAACTGCCAAAACATTATCTTGCTAGTCCGACGTCCTTAGTTACCTTTTCACTTTCAAAATAACAAAATTTGCACACATCTTACAATGAACGACATATTTCCATATAAGAATTACTTATGAACTAATTAAAAGATCAGGTTGGGTTCACTCTAGGAACTACCCTGGCCTCCAAACGAGCGGTATACGATAGTAAGCATTCGACCTTTTTCTATTCAAACTGCAATTCCCAAACGTTACAACTCAAAACTGTCCATATGTTTTATGATTCTCTAAAATCTACATTGTTTGTGGCACGTCCCTAATACATTAGGAGTTCGATTCTTGTAACTGGACTTGATAATTTCTTTAGAACTTAAGCCCCAATGTTCGAACATTTTTGAGCCACATATATGGTTGCTTATCTAGTGGAATGAATTCTGTCACGCTATCAGTGGCGTCTCTCCAGATTATATTACAAAGGGGTTTTGAGAGCCTGAAACTTGGATCTTGGATCTTGGATCCATCAGTGTACCAAATTGATTCATACCTTCCCAGTTGAGGTCTGTTTTCTGTTCAAATTTGGTGGTTGTTCATGACCACTTGAAACTGAATTTCGAAGTTGTACATAACTGGCATGTTATCTGTCAGTTCAGACATGGTTTCTAGGGAAATGTGTTCCAAAATCTTAAAATTATGCATATATTTTAGCTATATTTTCAGATCTGAAGATAAATTGGGAATCATTGATAGACAAATTTTAATTTAAATAGTTTAATTCTGAAATCGCAGATTTTTTTCAGGTGAATATATTGGTTTGATATCAAGCAGCTCAATTTCACCTGCCGATCAACACATGGCATCTCCGAGTGATCCTTGCGAGGATTCATACAACTATGATGTCCTTGGTCATCCTGGAGAAGAAATGAATTGGGACGATGTTGATACTCAGCATGATCTGCATCGAAGTGCCAATTACTTTTTCAAAGTTACCAGCGTTATCCATAGTGGGGAACCCCAGAACTCGGAAAGTAGTTGCATTAAATGTTGTCGAATATTAGCTGATAAAAGAATGACTTTGGAAAGGTTCAAAAAGCATTTGGAGGTCATTCTGAGGGTACCCTCCGAATATTTTAAGATTTACAAGCAGTATTTCAATTCAGATGAAGAGTGGAGTAGCTTGTCTGATACCTTGAGATCAGCAAGGGATGGAGAAAGGTTAGTACTATTTACTATCTTATAACACATTATAATACCCCTGAGGTACCACTCTGCATCTACTAAATATTATTGGAGCAAGATGTATAGGTATTATTTTCAAAAATGATTCGATACTGGTTGGGGATAGAACGTGAATTCCAAATTTCTGAATCTTTTCCAGTAGTATATAATGAGAGTTCCTGTCGAAAGGCTTAAATAATTCACATGATTTATCAGATGTATGTTTGTGAAATACAACAACTAATTTGTTTCCACAAACTGATTCATCTCATACTATGCAACTCTAAATTATGCTCTCAGCAACGTTTCTGCTCTTTTCGCTACCACGTAAGGGCCTTATATAGCGCCTTCTTGGCCTCTACTATAAGCTGCAACTGAGGCCTCACAACCTATAAGACATAGGGTCACATAGGGTTGCCAATCTCTGCTACACAGTGTTTCTTGGGGTCGTAGCTACAGCTAACAATGTTCTGAGACAGATGTCGTTCAAATCCGAAGTTTCTAATTCGCTGGGGGTGCCCAAGCATCAGCCACCTTAGACAGCTCAACGATAACCTAACAATCTAAACCAATGCAACAATCTTTTACCTAGTACCTTTGGCAGTTGGCTCAAGAACTGCTCACGCTGTACTGCTTTGGACAGCGGCTGGGCTCTGCTGTCTTGATGTTGTCTTTCATTTCGGCTGGCTCTTTCCGGATCTCTTCTAATGTCTCTGTGTTAACTGAAACGTGTTTTGATAGTCGTCTCTGTCTTCTTAAGGCTCTTCGGTCTGTTGCGCGGATTGGCCCCTTTATAGTGTACTGTCGAATAGTGTTGATTTCCAGCAAAGTAATAGTTCAACTCATGCACGCGCTATCGATGTTGACTGGATAGTGAACTGTCCGAGACTGCTAATGTGAATTGAGAGCTCAAGTTCTCCAATTTTAATAGTTTATAATCTTCAATAGAATGAGTATACTATATGAAAATACATTTATGTATTACCCAATTTCAAAATCAAGTCAAATCAAGTTACTTAGGTAATTTGGAATTGATTGATTTGCTTTTCAATAAAAATGATTTTGATAAAAAAAGTTCTCATTTCGTTTTTTCTGAGTAAATATAGGTTTATTCTTTTGTTCCTTCTATTAGTATAAATTCATTGTTATGCATCAAATAAGGTATAATATATTTTTTCAGGTTGATAATCAGATTAGGTCGAGTTCTTAGAGAGGATGAAGTTAAATGTGGTATTTACCATCTGAAAATGGATTCCTTGGATGTAAATAATTTATTATTCGAACATGTGATATCTCGAAGTCAAACTGTTAGTTCTGTCAAAAAAGAAATTATCCATTTAGCAAAAAAGCAACACATGCTTGACATACCTTACAGCAAATGTCGATTGAGGGAGAAGAGTTTCAAGAAACCCAGAAGAGTATATTTTGATGACCAAAAATTCGACAAAGACATCATTGTGACACCTTCAATGGAAATGTATCTGCAGGAACTAAGTGAAGTAGATAAAGTTACCTCAAAGGACCAGTTAGTTCTCTTTGTAAGGCAATGGTGTCCTTCAACATTATCGATGAGGCCTTTTCAAGAAGTAATTCTTGAGAGCTCAACAATGGAAGAGTTGAAACAAAAAATATCGGAGTTGTCTAGTATACCTACTGAAAATTTAGATGTAGCTCACATCAAACAATCTCTCCCCTGTGATTTTCATATTTTGGATGTAAACGGTGAATTAGATTGGAATCCTAATATTACAAATCTTGAACAGTGGCCTGTTAATGCTGATCATGGCACTGTTTTCTTCTTCAGGTGAGTGCTTTATAGTTTATCTAATGAATATTATAATTGAGTATTTTTTTTATAATAGGTGACCCGAAAAGAATGTACCCCCCTGTATCTTTGTTGTTATTTTGTATAAATGTTTCAAATTTGGTAAATCTATTTGATGTCATGAATGTACAATTTAGCGAGAATCATACCAAATATTACACTGCCGGTTTGACCAGAAGCGCATGCAATTTTTTTAGTTCAAATGAAAAGTACGATTTTTTTAAAATTACGATTCGGTACAAAATTACCTTTCCAACAATATATCACAATCGTATTACCAATTCACTAACTACTGACATATTTGAGATTTTATAAAAAATTACTTTTTGTATTCCCCCTGTAACAGAACAATTTCATGAAAGTGTTCTATGGAAGATGAAAAAATAGCATGTGAGTAACAATAATTTGATGTCAAAGTTTTCACACTATGATTTGTATGCAGATGTCACTATTTTAAATGCTAACATGGGATTTTTTTGTTAGGTTAGAAACTCCTATCTACAGGGTGTAATCTAACCTCTTGCACTCCCTTGAAGGACGGGTGTATAATGCTATTTTATTACGAATGGCAGGTGTGAATTCGGAAAACATTTGTGGAAAGTTTAAATTGTGTTGGAAAATTCGAAATTTTGGGAACCGCTGTCCGTCAAACGTCAGCTGACTGGAGCAGAGCCGCAATAATACTGGAACTGCCGGATGGAAAAAACTGTGTAATTTCGAAAAGCGGTTTCCAAGATTTTCCGAATTTTTCAACAAAATTTAAAATTTCCACAATTTTTTTTTCGAATTCTTCACACCTGCCATTCGTTATGAAATAGTATTATACACCCGTCCTTCACGGGAGTGCAAGAGGTTAGATTACACCCTGTATATTGAAATACAGAACATGAAAAGAACCACTAATTTTTGTTTCCCATTTATTTTTCTATGAAGATAATTTGAAAGATTCTCAGACCATAGAGATGCCCTTTCCATCCTTGTCTTGAAGGCAACATAACTTTGTTTGTTTATAAGTGAGGGCCTTATTTATGTTAAGTCCGTATTCAATCGGATAATTTCGTGTATGCCCGCTCATTTCATTCGGATCAAGTTGTCATTCTTCGTTTGTATTATGGACCTTCTTACTCCAAATTAAACAAACTGTCCATAACGTTTCACCACCCGTCACTCCCCCTCGCCGACAAATTGTATAGAAAAGGATAGTTAATGTTCACTTCAAAACAGCTATTTGTGTAGGCATAGGCAGGGCATCTCTATGTCTTTTATTACTCTGAGGAAAGATTCAATACAAATGCAGGTATTGGACGGAGATTATCTTCACAAAAAAAAAAAATAATGAATAGGAAACACAAATAAGCAGTTCTTTTCATGTTTTGTATTTCAATATAGGTAGGAGATTCTAACCTACCCAAAAATATATGTTAGCATTTAAAAGAAATAGTACCCCATTAAATTTTCGTTAAGCGGTGATAGTTCACCCTGTTTAATTGTAAATATATATTTTTGAGTATGTTATAACATTTATATTCACCAGATCATATTTTGCATTTTGGAAAAATGTTTCCAATTCCGATTTAAAAAAGTAAGTACTGCGGTGGCGAACTTTGGTGTTTGCAACAAGCTCTTGATACTTCTGGAGATCTTTGATGCATTCGAAAATTATCGGATTTCTCTATGGCCGTAATGATAATATCATTTTCTTTACCATATAGATTATCATTCTTAATTGTATATTTTGAAGTCAGTGAAACAGTCTGACGATGAACTTTCTTCTGCAGAGATAACCGAGAAGCCATGAAGGAACTAACCGCCGAGGAAAGGAAGGAAATAAACCAAAAGGAAAATACCCGACTAGGTAGGTCGATCAAGTCATATTCTCCTGGAAGAGAAAGAGCCTTGAAAATCTACCTGGATACGACCCCAAGTAAATTGGGAGACAACTGTATAGACTGACAAGCCACAAAACAATTTTACTCATTGTTCTATTGCATTATAAGTTAATATTTCACAGGCTGTTTTGTAAATAAGTGTATTTCAGAAAAATATTGTTTCTTTTCTAGTTACTTGTCAGGTCTGATATTGAAAATCTACCATATGGGTTATGACGAAATTTGACAAAAAGGACGTAAAGGTTTAAAATTTATCGTGGGAAACTCGAGAGTTTGAAGCAGATTTTTGTTAATGAAATTTAGGAAGTTTTAGCTTTAAAAAATCTGTAAATCTGTAAATTTATTTGTAAATTTTCGACAGTGTTGTGTTTAAATTATGAGAGATTGAAATTTCTATTACATTGAATAGAAAACGTGTGGATTATTTTGTCAAAGCTTATATTGAATATAATCATTTATTGAAATCAGAAAGAATCAAGTAGGCCGAAATAAACCTTTTACAAATTTCAATTCAGTTGTAGAATATTTTTTTTATCTCTTCATTATAACTAAATTTTTTGTTTAATTTTTCCCATTTTAATTAACTTTGTTGCAATTATTTTTTTACTAGAGTGCATTTCATGATTCAATAATTATTAGTGCAATATCCAATTATAGAGACAATTTTTGAAAGTGGGAATTCCGAAAAATTTTAATGCTGCCATTATTGGAGTTTAGGACTCTATTATTGTTATGCATTTTCTTCACTTAGAAAGACCTCATACTTTCAGTGATAATCATTTGCCAAGGCTCCTATTACTTGTTTTTTCATCCTGATTGACTGTATTTGCAATTATGTGTCATATTCTCCAATGATTTCCGATATTTTACTCAATTTCAAAACTTAAAATCTCCAGATGGAGCCGTTTCTTTCAAAACTTCCGATTTATCGTGCTGAAGGCTCAACTTGGATTAGATTTGATTTGATAATAATCTTTGATTTACGTTATCTACACGAGTTTGTTCAAGTTTTAAGTTTGTTCAATGCTACAATGAAAATTCCACCATACAGCTTTCTTTTTGGCTTTGCCAACCTTAACAAAGTTTTAGTTGTCATTAAACCAACTAGAAGTTGATATGAATGGTTGTCATTTGATGTTTGCTTTTTTCATACCAAAAAACGTCTATATGTGTTGATTTTTCAGTTGTTTTGCATTATTTGTATTGTTTTTGTTTTTTCGTATTAATATTCTATACTTTATTGCCAACGATGAATGTTTTATTATTTTAAATTGTTTGTCACTTTTTCATGTCATACCAGATGCCCATATCATTTTCTATTTATTTCATTTATTTGTAAAAATGTTTTAATTTTACATTGTTCAGTGAATGCCTCATTAGTGGAGACAATGAGCTTCTTTAAGGAAAAACCTCAAGAAATAGACTGGGAGATGATGACAGATTTTAGGTGACGATTTTCTCGTTTATGCCTTTGAGAGGACTGAAACATATAAAAGTGCTGATGAAAATGATGGCAAATTTGAGCGGTCCCCGCATGGCTTTCAAATAGAAAATTTAATTTTCATTATTGAAAAAATCCTTACCCCACTTCAGCATTCCCATACCTTATGCCAATTTTTTCGTGAATATTTCACGATGGAAACTTTTTTCAATTGGCAGCAACGAGAAAATAACCGAAAATTTCCATTTTTAGTCACAAGTTCACCCCATCATTTCAACCATTTGGCCAAGTTTTCATCATGAAATGTTCATAAAAAAATTGGCATAAGGTATGCGAATGCCGAAGTGAGGTTAGGTTTTAAAAAAAATTAAAACTGAATTTTCCACATGAAAGCCACGCTGGGAATTTTCCATCATTTTCATCAGAAATTTTATATCTTCCATTCCTCTGAAAGGCATAAACGAGAAAATAGTCACCTAAAATCTGTCATCATCTTCCGGTCTAAAAGCTGATGCTGTTTGATATAAATGATAATACATGTGATTACCCCGGAAAATGTCCAGTTTCAGGCTTTATATTGCAATTGATTAGTTTTTCGACAGCATTTCAAACTTGTTCTGAATTCTAGCTGTTGAAGTTGTTTTCTTATGAACTGAAGAAATTTCAATATACGTGTACTATTTATGTCAAAAAGTGTATCAACTTTCTTCCTTCTGCATTTTTGCCTATTGGTAATTCTTTTTCGACTAAATCAAATTTGGTGGTAAATATTGTACAGAGCAATGGCATATCTAATGTTTAAAAAATGGTCTAAAAAAACAACTACAGGATTTGTTTGTCAGTTTCGTTATTCATTTGAAATAATACATTTATTGTGTAAAAGAAAGTAGTTTCAATTATTCGATTTTCAATTGGGTCCAAGTATAGAACACTGAGGAACTCCACGATAATTTTTTTGGAAGACAATACACAAACATCAAACACCTGAAATTATATAAATTTCATATTGATGCCTTGTATTTCCCTAAAATTGAAAATGGTTAGTGGGGAAATGGGGATGGAAAAAATACACTAATATATGGAATGTTTTTTATTCAAAACAGATTTATAACCGCATTTTATGCAAAGTTAACCAGAATGTGAATCACTTGAAATACTCGACCCAATAGACTGAGTGACATGAATCATACAAAGTATCACTTTATTATGGGTGGATGGGTGATATATTTCTAGTGGTAAACATTCTTTTATTCCGATTTATATTTATATCACAAAATCCAAGTACATCTGATATTTATGTTTTTTAACAAGGATGCACTAAATATATTTCGTTAAAATCAAACTGCTTCGTTAAAGGGATTTCGTATTTACAATAGTTCACTAAAGTTTCATAAAAATATGATATTTTTTTATGGATTTCTTTCGTTTCTGTTGAGGGAGTGCCATGTGTCACCAACATCTCCTCAGTGAGTCTAGGTTATGATCCAGTTCATTATAAAAATATATTATTTTTTACAAAAATTAGGCAAGAATTGATCAGGTAAAATACAAAAGGAATGTATGAGTCTGTATAAAGGATATATTATTCTATAATTTTTACAATATTTACAATTAATTAACCCTGTAAGAATTTTCAATTGTCTATAGACAGATTCTTCAGCTATTTGATGGGCGATTATATTGACCATATTGGTTTTTACAGGCAATATTCGAAAAGTCTAGTGACAGTTTCTCAGATGATTTCATTCTGAAGATCGTTCAAATGGAAGTTTATTTGATTGCAATCATTTAAAAAAAACTGGACATTTTTCATATCAAAAAATACACAGAAACAGTCCATTTGAGTTTTCTTCAAAATGTTACGATGCGCGTTTTGCCAACAAAGTTGGCATCCTCAGAAGTGCAAAGCTACCTATTTATGCTACCTCTGTGAGTGGTTGATCGGACTCATTCTGGTTTCTAAAAAAATGTAAAAGTAACTTTTGTTTCCAAAATGTATTCAAGTTTCAGTTGCAAAAAATTCTCCAATATCCAATAAAGTAACCATGTTGACGAAAAATAAATTTCTAGATTTAAAACAGAATTATTTTTACAGTAAACAAAAGAATTCTATGGTACACAGAATCCCACCCCAGAATCGGCTTGAATTCGATGTTTCCAGGAAAGACACGAGTACAATCGGATTATAAACGGTAAAAATACCCCCGAAAAAAAAAAAAAAAGAAAAAAAATTAAAATAAGAAAAAAACAGGAAATTATTACTCCTAGCCGTTTTTCTGTTTTTTTCCTAGATTACACTCGGATACATCCCTGAGAGTTCCCACCATTACACACAGTATAAAATAGTGAGATTGAATTTTTTGATGAATCGACTCTTGTCGTTCTCACTCAACAAGAAGAGATTCAAATCTGAGGAAATGATTATCGTGGAGGTTGTTGAGCTAAATGATTATTCTGATTAGGGAATATTTATAGATTCAAGAGCACCTTTCGTACCTCTTCGATTTTTCAAAAAGAGGAAAACGCTTGTGATTGTTCAATCGTTATCACACACCCCGATTAACTCGAGGTTCGACAGCATCTTCAGAAACCTCAATATCTTGGGTACTCTCAAAGATAAGACGAAGAAATAGAAAAGTTGGCATTTATTAAATAAGCTATAAGGACTGCAAAAATAAGTATGTTGGTCAAACTAAAAGTGACATAAAAGTACGATTCGACGAGGACATTGCTTATGTTTGATTTCCAAGACCAGAAAAATCTAGTGTGGCCAACAGGCTTTGGATCATGACCACCGATTAGATAAAAGTTGGAAATTAATTAGGCAGGTTCATGACCATTGACTTCTCCATACATGTGAGAGTCTGAAAATTGCAAAGTGTGAAAATAGGATGATCCGTACAGTCCGTTGTTCACGTTCATGGAAAAGTATACATTAATTTGTACTTCTTGTGTGAACTCTTGATTATTTTTAATATTTTGGTAGCAAATATTTTTATATTATAATGAAGCCATTAGGCATTAATTTTTAAAAACCTATGTCATTAAATTCAAAACAAGTAGGTATAAAATTAATTTAGAGCAGGGAAATGATAATGATTAGAGTAAACATTTTGATGTAGGTGGGAATAAAGTAGTAGAGCAGGTAAGATGATTGCAATTGACCACTCAGACAAGTAGTATAAATAGGATTATATACAATAATTAGTTTAATAAGCTTTGAGCTCCGGAGGATGTCGAATTTTGTGGCAAAACGTGCGTAGATTGAAATTGCCGTAGCTTTAAGTTTTGATGTTTTGAGTAGTTTCTATTTCTTGACTGGCTCATTTGTCAAAGGTCTCATATTACTTCTTGATTTTCATTCCCGATCTGAGATTTCATCAAACATTTCGAATATTTTTTGTTAGGTACAAGATAGAGAGCATTAACTCAGGAATTGTCCGTTCCCTATCACAGGGCGCAGTGAATCATTTTCAATTGAATGTATTAGCCTACTAAAATCACACATAGTCCGAAGGAATACTAACATTTTCACTAATTGCCGCTAGCCTCTGCACTGGCCTTCGTACCTCACTATTGGCGCTACTTTGGTCCCAAGTGGCAGAAGGTATGGTCACTAATCCCACCACTTCGTACGGCCTTTCGGGTACTGTAGTCGTGGAAAGATCCGAATAGTAGGCGCTACTGGGAGCACTGGATGTTGGAGCATCAGGGTCTGTGTAGGCCGAGTTTTGGTAAGCAGGGCTGTTACTATCTCTATCGTTTCCTTCGGTAGAACTATCCCTATCCAGTTCAGCATACAGGGCTTCTCCAACACTGTTGTAACCTGTGAACATGAAATGAAATATTGAAAACGGGAAATGAAAAGAGGTGTTTGTCAATTTATGCTCAGCAATTTCTACATTCGTGATTTGAACTGAACAATGGTATGAATCATTATTTTGTTATTTCAACTCACATCTTGTCACTATGATGCCAGTCAAGGCTAACGTTATTACTACTACAACAGAGTTAGAATATTCATTCTTTTCCACGTGATGGCATGAAATACACGCAAAATGCATAAGACAGCCAGTGTTGTAGAAAAAATCAGAATGCAATGCCCATGACAAGTGTTTGTCAAAAAATGACTTTCAAAGTGTTAGCGCAGTAAAAATATTTTCCTCATATCCATCCCTGATGCGTATAATTGAAGAGCCTGTTTTCAAATCCTATCAATCTCCCTGATGAGCTTGGCAAAGTGAAATAGGTTTTTGTCTACCAAAATCTATTGGGGATTAAATGCGAGAGAAGCGAACCTTGCTTCAATGAAATGAACGATTTCTGTGAGTGATATTTTTCAATAACTTTCTCCCTATCTAATTTATTTAATGATTTTTTCAATGAAAACTAGAGAAAATTAAAAAATCAACTATTTGAATGAAAATATGAATTTTCACTTTCAGATTTTTTCTTTTCTTTTCAGTTATAGTCTTTTCACAATATCTATCAGAAACTAATAGGAGGCAGATGAGTTCAAATAAAAATCAAGATCCAGACATCAAGTTTCGCATATAAAATAAAATAAAAATATTATTTCTTACCATCTTCCATATGAGTATAATGATTCTCAGCAGGAAGAGCAGAAGGAGAATTCAGCTGAGATGGAGAATTCGTACTTCTTCTGGATAACCACGACCAAACCCCACTGTTGGTGCTCTGAATACTTGGCATATGTGGAAAGGTTGATGTAGTGATGGTACTTATTTCTTTGTCCTCTGGGGTACTGATGGGAGGTCGTTGGTTCTGATTCAAAGATACTCCTCGTTCAGTTTCTGAATAAAAAAAATAATCATGACAATTAAATCTCATTTCGAAAACAAACTACGTGACATTTGCAAGAGTCTATTATAGCTTCTGTGTACTCATTATCATGGTGTGTGTATCACATTCTCTTTGATTCACATAGTCTAAGAGACGAAGAGAGGTCGATCTTCACCCATCTGTTAACCGGATGAAACATACTTTTTATGGAGTTTCATAAATAGGAGAATACGCCTAAAATTGCAGATATGATTGTACATTCTCATATGATAAGTAGAATTACCTCTCATAAACATTTGGGAAACTTGTTCCAAAAATAATTTCAACAAAATTTCCAATTTATATAAAAAAGCCTTGAAAGTCTTGTATATCGTCTTCTATATGATACACCAATTCAACTCTATGTAATTACAGATAAATTTTCGTTAGAAGAACTCTATACTATGGAAACTTTCAAAATGTCCTTCAATATTGTCAATAAAAAAGTTAAATCAAACTCCATATTAACTAGAAATTCTGAAATTCGTAGTTATCATACTAGGCAACATAACTTGTTCCATATTGATCCTGCTAACTCAATTTTTGGACAAAAGAGATTCACACATTCAGCTCTGTCAAATTTTAATAGATTACCAATTGAGATGAAAAAATCCAGAAATATCCTACAATTTAAAAATCGATTCAAAAAGTACATGCTTGCACAAAGAAATTAACCTAATTAAGAGGCAACATCAGCGCATCATCACGAAAGTAAAATTTTATCATTGCGCCGCTCATGTTGGGTGTATGGGGATATATTTTTCAAGAGCGATAGTGGAGGTAACGAAGCACTTGTCCGTAAAAAAACTACGTAGCTGGGAGCGCCAATAAGGTAGATAGCTTCTAATAGTAGAATCGGTTTTGCGTCAAAACTAATAATTTTGTAATTTTTTTTTCTTCTGGGTCTATAATCTGTCTATTTTTTTTTATTTGTCAAACCATAAAAAAAATCATCAAAACCAAAAATCAGTTAGATTCCCGAATTCTCACAAACGAATTGTATCATTTGTTCAAACAATATTTTCGCAAAAAAATAAAACTGAACGCTCAAAACCGATTCCCGTTACATCAAGGGTATTGTTTGCTCTTAATATATAATATAATCAAGGCCTCCTCCGTTTTGAAATTACCAACTACTGTTTTTTGTGTATCTGTATTTCTTTATTTATTTTTTAATAATCATCTGTTATTTTAATTTTTCTACTCCAAATTATCTCACTAACATTAACAGAATAGATATTGTTTGAAATATTCATAAACGGTCTCCATAACAATTTAACGTCACTGTCTGAATGTTTTGTGATATTCTTTATAGAAATATTATTTTACCTCTAAATAATTTTTTTTGCTCCTTGTATTTTGAAGGATTATGTATTAATAAACCTGTTTTTATTATTATTATTATATAATTCGGATTCAGAAGAAAACAAATTATTGATAAAAATAATAATCATTTTGATTCTCCCATGTAATAGATATATTTTTATGAATAAAAAATACTCTTCAGAAAAAAATTCAATATTATTTATTAGATGAGTTAAAATAGGATTATGAAACGACCACTCTACCTCAATGCCAATAATTAATAACAATTAATTTTCAGTTATATCGGTGGTCCTAAAGTATCGGATAAATACTTTTTTCGTTATTAGCCGTTTAAAAAAAAACGATACACGTCGATTTATGTTTCATTGTAAGACACTCTGAGACATAAAAAATCACCCCTTATTCACCCCCCTCAAAGTAACAGCCACCCGTCCAATTTTTTTAAATGAAATGGGGGGTCAGGTGATACCTCATTTGGAAGGGTATTCCATTGTTTGTGAATTTTGATTACGTGTCACAAAAAAATAAATTTCAAAATGTTAAAACGTATCCCGTCTATTAAATTCGCTGTATATTCAATGCATCTTAATTTTTGCACATACGTTTTTTTACTCTACTGTCATGTATGACGAACAACAGTTGGTAAATAAAAAAAAAATAAGGTGCATTGAATGTACAGCGAATTTAATAGTATACACTGTGAAACAACGAAATGAGGTATCATCTGACCTCCTATTTCGTTTAACAAAATTGGTGGTGGCTGTCACTTTGAGGGAGGTGGAAGAGGGGCAATTTTATGTAACAGAGTATCTTTTCCAAAATAATTGAGCGTTTCAGTTTTTTTTCTTGAAAATGGTTAATAACGTAGAAAACTAATATATACTTTAGGACCTCGTTGTATAGTTTAAAGGATGTATGTGTTATGGGTAATATGTCAGTTTTTGTAATATGTGAATAAATTGTTGAATAAAAAAAAATCGAATGGAAGATACAAAATAAAAAAACCAAGACTTACCGCTTTCAACCGAGCTCTTCATCCTCTTACAATGCAGAACTATGATCATAACTATGGCACCTATCAGTGCAGAGGTGAGTGATACTATAATAAGAGTCAGGACCCATCCAAGTTCACCAGATGTTTCTGAAAAAAAAACGGATTCAGAATAAGTTAGTGTTGAAAAATAGTAATTTATGTATCAAGTGAGTAAAGTGATACTTTTTTTACGAGTAGGAAATGTTGACGCACGACGCCGTAGATATCAATGTTAGAACTTTATATTCTTTGAATAGTCTTCTACAAGTTTAATGCATCGTAGTATACGCTTTTTGTGCAACAAATACATTTTGAGTAGAGGTTGAACCACCCCAAAAACAGATACCATACCTTAGGCGAGATTCTACTTGGGCAAGATAGATTGTGATCAACTGACTCAGTTGAAACTGCTCTTAGATTAATGAAAAGAAACTTCAGGGAGTTGAGTTTCGAAGTTAACTGCTGACAAAGGAAATTGTTTCTTTGCGGTGGTTAGTGGTTCATTGTGATTTTTTTGATAATATTTTGAAATATTTTTCAGATGAGAAATCGTATAATTTTATCCGATGTTGACTTCAATGTTAACTGTGAATTCCCAGCGTTTTTTTGTTCTACGTATTTTGGGTAGGTACATAGTCCGGATGTTCGGAACGATCTGACCAGTATGTCTCTGTACTCCAGCAGTTTTTACCTGTCTCTGCCTTACTTGTATAGAAGGAAATTTGGAAATTTCACGTGCTGGTCTGGATCGGATCGGTTATAACAACCCACAACAGCCCAAGTCTTCATGATTTATGTCCTCAAAACTAAAAGAGAAAACTCTTTGTACCACAAAAACGTATTTTTGAATTGGAAAATCAATGTTTATAACACCTCTACATACTTTTATGCACTCAATTCAGAAATGGCTTTGTTTGTCCCCCCATCGAATGTTTGACAACTGTTAAATTACGTCACTGACAGTGCTCTATTCTCCTTGACCTTGAAGAAAACATGATATAATCACATCTGATTCCCTTCGATAGCTTCGCTTTACTAATTGCAATGGCAGTTGAATAAAAAGGAGAGCAAGCTGACGAACTTGTCGCTCACCGTGCCACTCCGTTAACTTGACTTGATGATTTATGGTCACTAAACAGCCACCCGACTCCTACTTGTGCCAAGTCAAGTTGAAAGCCTTTATGCGATTCAAGAATAATATTATGACCTACTGCTTTGAACGTTGTCCGCGGGAGACCATTGTTGTTAACGCACTTACATCAACTGCTACGATTTCAATGTTATATTCGTCCAGATTATGGAGATACCGCCTCTTACTAGAAATACCTACTTCAGTTATCTATATTAACGATAAATTCATTTTAATGGAGTGAAACGGGTTAGTAATTGGATACTTAGTTGGCGAGGAACCATATACCGCCATTTTTCTCGGGAAAACTCAATATTAAGTATACAAATCATTTCCTTACTCCTTTTCGTGATGGTAGTAACAATTTTTTTGTTAGCAAGTTCAAGAAAATCAATGAGACATCTGGACACTAACTTCTCATTACCTTCAAAATAATAGGGGAGCGCGGGGAGGGTTTGGACAACGGGAGGGTCTGGACAGATCTGTTTTCCCCACTTTCTTTATTTCTTTCGAGCCTAACAGTGATAAACACAACAATTATAATGTTATTTGGTGTTACCTTGATCGCTGATACTGATGATTCATTTGATGCGGGATGAGTAATGTTTTTTATATTTGCATGATTAGATCTAAATTTTCTTCACGGAATCAGCAGGTTTTTTAAAGAACCCTGACTGGCTATTTCTTTGTTAGTTTACCTACATAGTGAGGGCATATTGATAAACTGTTTGCGACTATAGCTTATAGCTTAGGAATATTTCATACATGAAACTGATGGTTAGCCAATTTTTCATTTGCTTGGTGTTGGGGAGGGTATGGACAAGTCTCCAAAGGCTGTCCATTCCATCGGTTAGACAGTGAAGTTCTTAAAAATACAAATCAGTTTGAATAGATTCGCAGTTTCAGGAAAATCCGAAGCGTTTGTTGCTATTGATGAAATAGTTTTAAAGCTTCCTAAGCCTATAAAAGACTCGACAAAACGGTATCGAGATTTATTAAATTTTAATTTCGATTTGAGCCAATACAGTCTTTTGTAAATTATAATTCACCCAAAAAATTATCCTGTACGTATTTTAAAATTTGTTTCAATGTAAAATTCAGAAGAAAATACAGTTATTTATTTCTCTTATTTTGATCTTTTTCGTTGTTCGGAATCTCCCTTATGGTGGGGAGGGAATGGACAATTGATCCCGATATTTCCGACTTTAAGGCCTATTCATATATATATTTCAAAAATTAGGTATACATATTTATGTAGCCTAAAGTCATACCTAGGGAATGCGTACCTTAATATTAGAAATGTTTGTTTTTCAAATCTTCTAATAAAAATATTTTTTAAAAATTGTCCAACCCTTCCGCGCGCTCCCAGTTTGAAAAAATGTGTGTAGTAAATGTTGAAAATCAAGAAGCATAGAGAAAAGCATTAAAAATGTTGCCTTACTTGTCCAAATCCATCTATTCTAATGTATTCATCACAACGCTACTAGAATCATAAAAAAAGTTTGTGTTCCTAAAAAAACCGCTTGTTATGGTAATAGAGCACTGTCAGTGACGTAATATGACAGTTGCGGAACAATGTGACAGGGGATCAAACAAACCAAACTGAACAAAACCAAACCCATTGATCCCATTTTTTATAAGGCTACGTGAATCTTTCTGGTTCATTTTCTGCGAAAAGTGGTTTATAAAAATCGCAATTATCCACTAACACATAAAAAACGAATTTTCATTTCATCAAATGTCAAATGCTCTGTTTTTCTCCCATGACGTCATTATATGTTATATTTCCTTGCTTAACAACCAATCAGTGATTTAAAATTTTGAAATTCAGCCAATAGAATCGGAACTACAGTGAAAATATAGCTTGTCGCTGTATTTTCACGGTGATAAACCTGCTTAGTTTTTGGTTTTACTATCTGTCAATTGAAAATAATGATTTAAATTATAAACGTCAAATTTATGTGTTTTGACTAGTTATCTTTATTTATCACTATGAGCGATCGTTGGGACAAATGTCCATTGGTATCATAGATGAGGCCGTGGAAAAGAGTATTCCGTTTAATATAGCTAGAAGTAAAGCATCAATTACCAGGTGACACGATTTTTCTTTATTTCAAATCGATATATTGTCGTCCTAAATATAATTCGTGGTATGATTAAAAACCTATAATTTTTTGGAATATCAATTCATTGGCAATCCCAATCCAAGAAAATATTTTCAGATTTATGATTGCAATTCATTAATATTCCAAAAAAGTATCGGTAATAATCATATCACTCATCATATTACCCCTGAATATACGTATTTTGATCACACATTACATAACCAAATTTTGATAACGATTTTCCGATTCCAGTTTAGTTCAAAATTCAACAACTGTGGACACACCTTCATTATCGAGCGGTAACCAATGAAACGAATCCACTGCTGATGATGAACCATCCCATCCCATGATATCAACATTGTTACCAGAGGTGTGTTCAATATTAGATACATCCAACACTCAATTACGATAGCATTAATAAAAGACAGTTATGTGGTATCAACAATGTATCACTTATAATTTATACAACACGTTTAATAATAATTGGATATGTTTCGGACTGATTATGTCCTTTCAAAGAAGTTCGTGTGGGTAGAAATGAATGACTGTTTGAGCCTTGTATGAGATATCGAAAACTTTGCATATCGGCAAAGGTTTTCCTTATTTTATCATTTCAGAGCTTACTTACACTTTTTGTTGGATGGTTTTGCCTTGTAGATTACAAAGACGTCAAATTAATTCCAAAGTTTACGTTTATATACAGGTTCTTTCAACGAAGCTTGTTCATCTGAAATATATCATTGAAAAAGAATCCAGTAACGACAGACAAACTCCAGCAAAAAGTGAAGAATGAATTTTGGCACTCTGAAATTCGGCACAGTACTCGACATCATACATTATTAGACAAAAAATTGTTTACCAAAAAATCAGGGGTGGAACCTAAAAAATTTTTCATTTAAAAAAATATGATTTTTTTTGTTTTTATTTCAGAAAATATAAGATTTATCAAAAACCGATTCCGATAGGTTGAGAGATAATTCAATTCTCCACAAGAATGATTATCAGTAATACCTTATGAAATACGCTCGTTTTCTCAGAAAACGTGGTTTAACGCCGACGTCACATATCATGCTTGCCCTAACCCGCCACTGTTAGTTCAGGCAGGGCCGAAAATTAGATCTGTCATAACTTTGCTAAAAATTATAGTAGAAGGAAAAGAAAAAGTGCATATCGTTCATGAAGACTTTTACTTCCTCATGTAAATATAACATGTGAGTATCTGAGTACATAAAATGTGTTTTGTCCCACTTCACATAACCCTTCTGCGATACTTACGGAGGATCCGAAAATCATGGATATTTTAGTTGATATGAAATAATTATACTGAAGCAGGAATCAGTACCCTCTTCGAACCATATGCAACGATTTAAGACTAGTGAGACAAGTCTCACTTATACCTACATGCCAAAGAAAAAACTGAGTTCTACTCCTGCCTCAGTTTTGAACTCACCTATAATCCCGGCAATTTCTTCAGTAAATGTTGAAAATAATCGCTCATACACATCCTACATAAAAAATGAAGTAGGTCATTTCAAGCTTGAGGTTTGCACTTCGCAAAAGTATTTCACTCAGATCAACTACAGGTAAGATTTAGACTTATCCTGAAATGTACAGAGTTTTTCTCAAATTATTACGGAAGATAGGGGGGTGTTTTCATGAGAAGTGAGATACACTGTATGTTAGTTAGGAGAAAAATGTTTTATAATTTTCAAGTTTCAACACCCTGTATTTCTGCAAGAAAGCAGCTTTGTAAAAAAATGCATGGGAAAGTAGCATTGATATTTTTGGTAGAATATCCAGTACAAATTTGAAGCAGTGATTTGGATCGTACAATTTTCTTCAGCAAAACAATTTTTTCAAGTATGTATTCATAAAAGCGCAATTATCTTGAAAACGATTGATTTTTCCGGGTTCAAACAATTTTACATGTTTTACTCAAAATTTAATGAGGAAATCAAAGAATAATAATTTTCCTGATTTTACCAGTGGCGTAAAAATAGGGGATGAAAGGGACCAATATACCCTTTTTGTACGCCACTGGTGGCACCTTGAACTATAATTTTTTTCTTTTAAAATAGAGCTCTTATTGAACAAAAATATTTCTTCGAATTAAACTGTAAAATTTACAAAACTGTGGAAGTTATGAATAAAAAATAGATTTAATTTTTCATATTCAACACCCTGTATCTGTGCAACCCACCGCTACTCAAGGGTCTGACAATTGATTTCGTGATGAGTATCACGTGATCTACCAACGATAAAAAATTCATTGTGCATACTATTACTTTTTTTTCAACTTTTTTTGACAAGTTGCACAGCCTCCCACCAGTCCATCCACCTCGGTCGCGCGGTCTGATTCTTGGTTTAGTAATAAGTGGTATGTGCACTATAATAACAACTAAATTTCATCGTGCATACTATGACGTATTCCAAAGTGACAGTACCTCTCGGACTAATATATTGATTATTAGTTGAAGAATGAAGATGATACCAAGACGCAGTAGATCTTAACTCATTATTCAACGGTACTCGGGCAATCACAGATTCAGAATTTTCAGGATCCACGGTAACTGAGAGGTTTAGACCAATGACAAAACAGCAAATGTACCAAACAAATTTCTCAAGAAGGCTTTGCTTCATTGGACTTGTCACGGCTTGGCATCCGCGAATTTCTGATTGACTGTTTTCTTTCTCAGTTTTAACTTTAGTTCCTGATAAAATCTTCTTGCAACAAAGGCATATTTATCTGAACATTCTACACAATCTCTTTTTCATATGTCATGCACGAATTTTTTAAGTACCTGTGAGGGCGAGAGCTGCGTTAAAACGCACCTATCCTCTGATAGCAAGGGGCTCGAAACTCTCAGTAGAGAATAAATTGCTTATCTATAAGCAGCTGATAAGGCCTACAATGACAGCTGAGTTCGGCTTGCTCACTCTTTTGACTCTATTCACTCGGTAAGCACCATATGCGTTCGGGTATAATGAAAAGCGTCAAAGGAGTGCGAATTTCAGCGTTCGGGTTTTGTGACGGGAGTGGATAGAAGTGACTCCAAAAGTACCACCTCGACCTATGAGGGCACAAGCTAGAGCAGCTCTTTTTCTTTCTGGGTCTCTGGTTTTAACCTAAAAATGTTATGCAGTCCGAGCAAGGTCAAGTCGAAGCACCGATAAATCATTATTTGAAAATATGTGATCAATTGTGTTAGTAGATATACACTTTGATATACAGGTTCACTTTATTATCAAAAAAGTCGTTCGGGAACTTCGGACACAGAAAACCGCGGTGCTTCAAAATTTGCCACCTGTCTTTATCCACTTTAGCTCCACTCTCACTCCGCTCCAACTCCTTATAACCAATCCGAACTCACCTGACGTACGCTTGTCCGGTGTTCTGCAGCCTTAAGCCAACTCCACTGGCGAGATTGGATAGGATGCAGAACAAAGTACTCCGTATTATCACCGGTAGCAGACGATACCTTCGATTGGAAGCTCTTAGGGAGCTGGCAGGCGTCGACTCGATCCCGACAGTTATAAATAACTTGTCCTACAAGTTTTATAAGTACATGCTCGATAAAAGTCCTCTCACCAGGGAGATCACCAAGCTCAGAGTGTATGATAATGAGCCCCGCAAGCACGGCGGGCTCATCTATCAAGCGCTCGATATCTTCAAAGAACGAAGGGATCAACCGGTTCCATAGGGAACCAAATCGAAAGTATAACTGAAACGTAGAGTACCTCGACCCGGTTTTTTGCTTCAGCCTTTTTCGGGATTCAGCCTTGAAACAACCAGCCTCATAACCTGCAAAGAGCAATATCTGCATAGAATTAAAATTAACAACACGCATGAGCTTTGCTGGAGGCGTGTATCATGCCGAACTACAACCGTGATGTGATGAAATGCGTTACCACCAGCGCGGGCGGACTACAGCGCCCTCTCGCGGGGGTGGCTATGTTCGCTTAGCAAGGCGCTCTTCTGCTACCCTGATCGGAGCAGAAGAGATGCTAATTTTGCGCCCATCTTCCCGTCCTTCCCCTAACCCCCTGGGTTATGTAGAACGAGAATGATGTATAATTGACATGTCATTACTCATGAAATCTTAAATTGACAATCCATAATAAAAACCTTTTTAGTTTTTTTAGTTAGTTTTAGTAAGAACCTGTGTAGTCCAGTGGTACGAACGGAAAAGTTAAAGGTTGTTATAAGAGCGTGAGTTCGAATCCTACTGATGGAAGTTTTTTTTTTAATTTTTTCCCTCGCACATTTAGTTATTCATGTATAATTGTTATTCTTCCTCATATTGCTTTGTAATTTATACAACTTTTTGGTAATAAAGGCAATAATTTCGATAGATACCTAAAAGTAACACAAACTGAGCATTCGTCATAAATTTATACATGTAGTCGTAGGGAAAGTATAGAATAGTTATTTATGCAACAAGTGCAAAAAGTAACGGCCTCGTCGGACATTCACGTCGAGTGCAATAAACAATTTTTGCACGAGTTGCATACAATATTTTTTCTACGTTCACGCTAAAAGAAAAAAATGGTTCATTAAGATTCGGCACTAGGTGTAGGAAAATGAAAAGCGTAACTCATTTTAAAACTTTCAATTCTGTAATTGTCAGAAATAATTTTTGACTGACGTTTTTATAACCACAGTTGCATTATGAAAATAAAAATCATAGTAGCCGTGAGCGCGTATGTTATCAGGAGGTGTGGTCATAGTACAGACAGTTTGATCTATTCAAGTAGACGGTTCAGAACAAAGCGGATCAGTTCTGATTATGGAGTATTTTTCGGGAAACCAATGTTTGTTCTGCAGAATATCTGCTACATATGTAGTGGGTTTGTATGTTTATGTTTGTCATGATGACAGCACGTTGAAGTAGAATGACAGATGAGTGCAATAAAAACTTTATTGCACTAGTGCAATAAAGAACTTCTTTTTCCGCTAAATATAGTTCAATAAAGTTTTGCTTTTTGCATGAATGTAGAAAATTTAATGGTGATTTGAGTTGCATATATCAATGAAGTGAAATTGCTTCTGCATTCATCATTTTATGTCTCCTAAGTATGCCAACTTTCATGGTGGATTGAGTTTTAATCTAAGACACATTAAATCCGACTTCATTTCAAACAGGATGTTTTAGTATACGAGAAAAAATCTTAATGGTCAAAAGCTCACTTAACACACGCTATTCTGAGTTGATCAAGGCTACATTTAAAACTGCATTAGCGAGCGAATTTGCACATACCGCGTGAAACTTCATTAGCGAAGATTACTTTATCTCGATGTGAACAACTGTTGAACTCTAAAACTGACTTTAGAGTGAATGAAATTGAAGCAACTGATGGAACTGGCACTAGTTAGGTATATTTTCGCAATTTCGAATACAGGTTGTTGTCTGGAGAAACAATTTATAAGATGGACATTGTCATTAGAAAAATGAGAACAAATACCCGGAGACTATAAATTAGGTTTGCCATATATCTTACCATTTGCCGAGAAGACAACTGTAGCCAGAGGTGAACTAGCCTATGTCGGGGCCCCACCCAACTCATTAAGTTTTTTCACCCACAAAATGAAAGACGCAAATGGCCTATGCTAATTTTACAAGATAATTCGTTAATGAAAACCCCGATTTTCGCCCCAGCAAAATCGCTTTGTGGAATTTTTAAACAAGAAATAGTGCAAAAAACTACAACTTCTTTGGTTTTTTGAAATATTCCAAGAACTATTGAAGGAATCGTTTTACAGTTACTAGAACTTTTGTAGAGAATTATTAAACCTACAGAATAGGTTTTTGTATATTTCGGAAACTGATAGATAATAAGATGTGGTTCAACCCTGCCCAAGATGTTTTTTGTCCGATGTGTAATTTTTGCACAATTGCGTTATAAAAAATTCGAGGGCTTATCCTAAATACATTGTATTCTAACTTTCCACAGTGACTCCCTATCACCAAAGCGTCAAGAAATGGAAGTTGTGCAAGTTCAGTGCAAGTACAATGGGGTTGAAAACAAAAATTGAATGATATTTTACAAGGTCAATATTTCACCAATATATTGTAAGTAATAATACACCAATAGCGTCAATTGTTCATATTTCTTTTTAATACAATACTGCTTGTACCTATTATACCAATATATCCGTTATTAATTGCACCTTTATTGGCCTTATACCATGTGCTCTCAAGGTGACAGGAATTCTTTTACTTTTTGCAATATTTCTCAAATCACTACATGGATGCAACGACCATCGAACATGGAAGGAAAGCAAGTTATTAACTCTTCACTCTTCAGTTCATGCCACATCTGTTATATTTTACTATTTTGATTACCCATATAATTACAAGTATTTCCTATATTCCATAATAAATTGCCCTGAGTGTTCGTGAATATATTTTGTGAATCTGATGCTTTTATTTCTACTAGAAGGTAATTATAAAATGGCAACGAAAAAGATAGCTACGGGCAGAAACTCGACAAAGACATATCTGCTTCATTTGTTCCACAAAAATGATGATTCCTATGTAATTAGCAGCGAGATAATAGAATTAGTGTATGGGTATTCCACATAATATGAAATGGTTGGGAGACTAGTGAACTTTCAAAATGGATAATTATTTTTGTCTATTTCACAGTTCATCAGTTTTGATCTTTCTGCTAGCTCTGTTTCGAGGTTACATCTATTCGGCTGGTCTCAATAAGTGAACCTATACTAGCCGATTGCTAATTCATTGGAACCGTATTGAGGAGTTCCACAAGAAAGAACTATAGGTCCTCTATTATATACCCACCATCCATAGCAATTTCATTAATCTCATATTATTTATACGTGGACATTCATTTAATTTATGTGATATACATATGTGAGACTAACGACCTCATTAACTCTGATTCGAATTGAGTTCTTGATCTCACAAATCAAATGTGCACATAATAATCATAATAATCTCTTACTACTGTTAAAAACTCTTTCCGCGGCAAGTATCAGCACAAATTCCGACAGATCTGGTCGTCAAAACTGTCGGGAAGAACAAAGTTGCCCCAACTAATATGCTTGCCGTTCCGATCTTTACTCTTTTGAAGTGGTGAAATTGACTCAAGAGGAGCTGTGACAACTCAATGTGAAAACGCGTAAGATGATGCATCTTAATAGGAGCTTGCATCCTAAATTGTCCGTTCCACGGTTGTACTTTCCCAGACAGCAGCCGATGAACTTGATCTCGTTTTTGACTTTGAGCGGGTTAATCCAAACTCTGTCACCGAGTTGGAGCCCGTTCAGCAAAAGACTCACATTAAAGCAGCGGAGACAGGAGTGCTCCTGAAGCTGCATAAGGATAAGCCAATGCATGGGGTCTTCTTCAAGAACATAGAAGACCTTGGCTTATCCAAAAATCTGACCTTTGGGTTTCCCAGGTCAAGTGAGCTGAAGTCGGAGACCGAGGGATTCATAATGGCCAGCCAGGATGGTGTCTTTAACACCCTGGTCTACCGTAGTCGCGTGATGGGTATAAAGGTCCCGGACACTGGATGCAGAGCGTGTCATGGGGATCCTGAGACCATAATGCATTTGCTGTCCGCGTGTCAAGCTTATATCCACAGGCATAACGCGGCTCTACGAGTGTTGTACTATTATCTACGACACTCGTACGGTATAGACGTGTTGCTTTATGCTCCGAGGACATTGAGTCCGTTGTGGAGAATGAGAGGTGCCGAATCTATTGGAACTACTTATTCCCCACCCTCAGGCAAATACAAGTAAATAAGCCTGCTGTAGTCTTCCTCGCCCATCAAAGTAGGACGATATTCGTCATAGAGTTTTCTGCTCCTGGCGAAACGAACATCGTCCGAAATGAGGAGGAAAAACGGAAAAAATATCGAGAGTTACTCTTTGAAATCCGCAGGCTGTACCCAAACCATTCGGTTGAATTGGGGGTTCTGATTATAGGGTTCTGATTATAGGGGTCCTTGGTGGAATGATGGACACGCTGCTCTCTAATCTAAAAATCATACCGGCTTGCCACGAGGCGGCAGAAATCATAGCTGGACGAATGCAGAAGGCATCTTCGTCTGCTCAGGGCACATGATTCTCGGACCCAGTAGTTGCTCAACCCATGGACGTGGGAAGTGGCTATCTGGGTAAATATCACCACCGCGCCATCCGGATGTGTCAGAGCTCCTGAGTAAGGGCCCGGCTGGTATAATCCAACCCGATGAAAGAAAAAAAAATAAGAAAAAAAAAAAAATGATAATATGAATTTTTGGATCTCGGAAACTGCTCTAATTATTTGGATCAAATTTTGTATTTAGATAAAGTTTTGGCTTTTGAGTTCATCTTTCACCTGAAAAAAAGGCATTTTACTAATAATAACAATATGAATTTTTGGATCTCGGAAACGGATCTAATAAGAAAAACGCGAGTTTAACTAATAATAATAATAATGATTTTTGGATCTCGGCTCCAACGATTTGGATCAAATTTTGTATTCAGATAAGGTATTGCTACTCAAGTTTATCTATTTTAGCGCCTTTTCTTAAAAAAAAAAACGTGATTTTACTAATAATAATAATGTAAATTTTTGGATCTCTGAAACGGATGTCTCAATTTGGATCAATATTTATATTCAGATGTTTTGCTTTTTAAGTTCATCCACACAGGCGTATTTGCTGATGAAAATTGAGTCATATTCCGTTCGATTCGATAGAGAGAAAAATTCGAAAAATTAAAAAAATTGGAAAAAAGCCGAAATGACAGTAGAAAGTCCAAATTTGGAGCAAAGGTATAAAATTGGAAACCGAACAACTTTTTTTATTTAGCATTTTCCGAAATTTCCAAACAAACTAGATTTTTTGAGTACTTTCGAAAAAAATGTAAAATTTGACAGGTCTAGAGTTTTTATTTGTTAATGAAAAAAACTTCCATAACTATATGTAGGCAAACTTTATGTGTGACACTGTATAATATGTCTAAATCACGATCTTTGGATTTACACCCTGTTATTACTTCAATAAACACGAATTATGCCGATAACAATAAACTTAAAATGTTCCGGAGAGGATTCGGTCTGTCTCCAGCACATTGCCAGCGGTTTGCCAGCGGATTGCCAGCGTTTTGCCAGAATACACACTAAATTCGTGTGTAGCGAACGGCGCACCGCTAGATTGTCGCTGGCAAGTCTCTGGCGAACGACTATGCATACGGGCCTTAATGTTTGCCATAGTGTTATTCGAAAAAAAAATATGAAATAAAAGTTGTGTGAGACATTCCACTTGCTCTTTCAGTTCACATAGGTCGTTTTTAAATTGTAGGAATTCGACAAACTAGATTTCAAGAAATATAATTCGTGTCCAAGTACTTTTTTCGAATGAATTAGATGAATAATATTGATGAAACCAGATTCCACCGTCCGACTTGTAATGATCATGTCAAATTAGATATTATTATGTTTTTCAACAAATAAACGGATGCCAGAATACGGGATAATCGGCTTGACGTGATAATTTGTTTCGGGTAATGAGATTATTTTTAGAACCCAAGTAAAATACTCTTCAGAAGAACAACAAGAATTTCGAGATGGATATACCCAATATAAAACTAACCACATCATTAAAATCGAGTTTCTACCAAATGAAACAAGACCATTGAGAAAATGTTCATTGTAATAACAGAAGACTAATGTTCTTGTAGTGTTACTTTGATAAAAAGCAAGTCCACTGAAAACAAGATTGAGGCAGAGATAATTTTCTACACCTTTTGTTGATTGCTGAATTTTTCAGCTGGGGCTCTTGAATTAAAGAAAACTATATTTCTTGAGCGATAACTTTGTGAACAGTTTTTCAACAGTTTGAAACAAAACACAACCACACCAGCATAGATTCATTAGTGAAATTCCAGTGTGTCTGTCTGCCAAACTGAATGAGGTCAATTCCTATTCTTCCACACGGAAAACTTATATTGCCCTGATAACAAAATCTATTTTATCAATACCTCGAATAATAAAAAAGAACGTATTGGTATCAAATATATTTCTTCGTATCATTGAATATTAAGCTTCCTTTAAACTGTTACCACTTAGTGATGCCAAATGTTATGAATTGTTCACAATATTCTTCTCGATAGTGTCGCTTTGATGAACGAAATGTGAAGAAAATTGCGAAGCACATATACATGAATTTTGGTTTTATTGGGATTTTGTCGGTATAGAATAAGGAATTAAGTTGGTACCAAAATTGAGCATGACATCTCCGACACGACATAAAATGGCCAGAGTTGTTTGTAGAGTCGAGAGTCAAATAGAATTTGTATTTGGTTGACGCCATTTTCAGGATATAAGTACTGATTACGACGGTAAGATAATGCTGTTCAAAGGATTGACTTATACCCAGTCAACACAAAACGGTCTCAGAAATGGTAGTGGGCTTCACATTCATGTTTCAGATCGCACCAGAGAATCGCAATGTGACTTCCGTTATCATCGCATAAACGCCTATTCGGTGCCCCGTTGGTCAGTTTGAGACATCAAAATGTGATGCAAAATGTGACTCGAAATTAGCCCAATGTGACATTCCATTGTACTTCGGAATCGAATGCACATTGAGACCGTTTCGATGTAACAATGTGAAACTGAATGAAGTGGTACTTATTTAAAAAATGCGCGTCACCGACGTAATCGTGATTTCAACCAGAATCTTGTGTGTGGATCTCCGATCATTGAACAAGGTTAATCCAATTTAAATTCTAGCAAAAGATTGTCTTCGAGCAGGTATCGAACCTGCGACCTCATATTTCTGGTCAGTAAATGAATAAGTGGATGTTATTTCCCATCAAATTACATCGCTGAAACGACCTCTAGATTTGTAGTCAGTGCTCTCACAAACTGGGCTATCGAGGTAAAGTGCTATCCGGATATGCAGATGCTAACGTGGCTCTAAACAACGGAGCTACCAAGGACCCACGTTCGCATCTGCATATCGGGATACCGCTTTTCCTCGGTAGCAGTTGTTTAGAACACTGACTAGAAATCTAGAGGTCGCAGGTTCGATTCCTGCTCGAATATAATCTTTTACGGGAATTATTTTGTCTGAACGTTACGAATTATTTTGTATAAAGTAGTTTTTTTTAATAATGACGAGAGACATATTTATACAGTGTGTCCCACTTTGAGGAGCCACACCCTCGTACTTTCTTGACAGTAAAGTGATTTCAAAATTTGTTTTTCATTACGTATAGTACTCGGAAATATCTATCTTCAGGTTTATGAAATATTCCTATATCCATTTTCCATGGCTACCTACGACCAATTTAAAAGTGAAAAATTGGCATAAACATTCTAGGCATTTTTTTATCGCAAAAATAACACCAGATTCTGTTTGAGAACACCCTAAAACCCCTAAATCTTAGTGCTAATTCATCAAAATATACAGGGTGTCATCTGTAACTAAAAACATTTTTTATTTGTTATTCATTCGTAATGTTTGGTTGATTTCGATTTTTATTTCCTTAGTCATGAAGAACCTAAAAATGTTCAAAGAATGCTGTAGGGAATATTCGAATATTACTTTTTCATGGCTCCCTACGAGCAAATTGAAAAGTGAAAAATTGAGAAAAACATAGTAGGGATTTTTTTATCGCAAAAATAACACTAAATACTGTTTCAGAGTACTCTGAAATCTGCAAATAGCAGTTCTTGATTATTTAAAATATACAGGGTGTCATCTGTAACATATCATTGATTTTTATTCATCCCTAATGTTTGGTTGATTTCGATTTTTTTTACATAGTCATTAATTACTTGAGAATGTTCGAATAATGCTGTAGAAAATATTCAAATATTACATTTTCATGGCTAGCTATGACCAGTCGAAAAGTGAAAAAGTGGCGAAAAATCAAGGATTTTTGTAGCACAAGTACGTAACAGCGGATTCTGAATCAAGACACCCTAAAATCCCTAGAACATAATTTATGAATCAAAAAAATATATAGGGTGTCATCTATAGCTGGCAAAATTGATAACGCTTATTCATCCGTAGCGTTTAGTTGATTTAAAAAAATTTCCAGTCGTAAAGTACCCAAAAACGTTCAGTATATCACTTTTTTAGGGCTAGATATGATCAGTTAAAATTGAGACGTTAGGGAAAACATAATAAGATTGCTTTATCTCCGAGCTAACAGCAAATTCTCGTTCAGAACACGCTCAACAAGATTTATAAATAGATGTTACCATTTACAGGATGATATCGTGTTCAATTTCCTGAACCGGGCAACGGAATCTGGGGGCTTTGCGGTATATTTTCAACCAGGATCTGTTGTCTCGGTGATAGAAGGAGGTTTACCCCAATTTTTCAATTTTTGACTGGTCATATCTATAGCCATGGAAGTATAATATTTCGTTATTTTTCACAGCAACAATTGAATATTTTGGGTACTTTTTGACTGGAGAAGAAATTTTGAGAATCAAATTAACACTACGGATAAATAAAAGTTATACCAGTTATAAATGGCACCTTGCATATTTTTAGAATAAAGTATAAAGGTGGGGCTCTCAAGGTGTTCTAATCCAGAAACCGCTGTTACTTTTGTGCTTGAAGTATCATTAAAGTGTTTTCCCCATTTTTTCACTACTCAACTGGTCATAGAAAGCCATGAAACAGTAATATTTGGTTATTTTTTACAGCAATAATTGAACATACTACCTACTTTGTTACTATATATGGACGCAATTTTCAAAATCAACCAAACATTACGGATGAATACAAATTAAAAATGTTGCTACCCTGTATATTTCAATGAGATCTGGGGGTTTGAGAATCTGATATTAGTTTCGAAGTAAAAAATCTTTTAGTATGTTTTTCCCAATCTTTCAATTTTCAACCGGTCATAGCAAACCATGAAAAAGTAACATTTGGTTATTTTGTATAGCATCAATTGAACACATTTAGACACTTTGTGACAAGAGAAAAAAATTTCGAAAGCACCCAAATTTTACGGATGAATAACAAATAAAAAATGTTCTTAGTTACAGATGACACCCTGTATATTTTGATGAATTAGCACTGGGATATGGAGGTTTAAGGTGTTATTTTCGCGATAAAAAAATGCCTAATATGTTTTTCCCAATTTTTCACTTTTCAATTGGTCGTAGGTAGCCGTGGAACATGGATACACGAATATTTCATAAACCTGAAGGTAGATATTTTTGAGTATGATACGTAATAAAAAACAAATTTTGAAATCATTTTACTGTCAAGAAAATACGAGGATGTGGCTGCTCAAAGTGGGACACACCGTATATGTTATCATACATTAAAAACATTGAGAATATTTCACTTTATTTGCATTTCGAATAAATTAATTATTTTATTGTATTCAACTGTTGGGATAGATCTTTTATGAGATGTACAAGAACTCCAGCAACGATTATCTTCATCTAATTTATATCTGCGTGTCACACGAAGTCTAGAATAAGCAGCTTTTGTTCTCGTATGAGTAATGGCACATTGTTTAAAAAAGTAAAAAGTGCGCGCGTAAAAAGACATAAATAGGTACTCGTGTATGAAAACAGGTATCCCGCATATTATTAAATCATCAATATTTTTATCACTATCATTTCGAACATCTCCTCTTAGGCGACTAGCCACCATTCGAGAATAGCTACTGTCCTAGATATCTTACCGAAATAATCAACGATTCTTTATTAAATTGAAAAACAAAGATTATATTTTATGTGAAAATATTACAAGACGCGTTTGACCAAACCAGTTTGTCTCTATCTTCGGAACTGAAGAATCCATCGTCTCTCCCGCTATCTGAGATACCTAAAATATCTCAACTTCATTTGCTGCAGTGTCGTAGGTGGTTCGGTTCAATTTATTGCTTTTTCTGGGAAGTTATCGCCCACGTAATGATAACGTCCAGAGTGCTTTGACCCACTCCGATAATATTCAGCAGAAAAAAAGGCGGAGATCTTCTGCTAATTCACCGAAAAAAGTTTGTGAACTCTGATAGCAACTCGACATATTCCGTGAGTGCGGTGTGAAGTTTCGTAAATAAAACTTGGATGTAGCGGATAAATTGGGTATTGTCGATAGCTGAAGTGTAGCAACGCACAAGCGTCTAGCCGTACCAATTCTACTTTTGATCCCGCAGTTCCGCATGCGCACAACAGGAATTAAAATAATGTACTTAATTGACCAAGTGGGTCGGTCATTTAATGGTTGAGTGGTGGGTTGTTATGATGACAAAACAAGAAGGCAAACTGAGTTGAAACTGCATGAATTTGTTTTTTCGTTCGCAATTGACACACAAACCTAACCTGAGCAAGCTAACCTAGCTTGCGGGTTAAACGAAAATACGTGAATTTGTTTGCATGGTATCGCACGTTGAAAGGCGAGGGCATCGTCTCCCCAGTTCGCACAAGTCTCTCGAATACTTTTCGAAAGGTTGCTCCTAGTGGTTCAGTTTGTACGCTACTGTCTCATGCCAAATCTATGCAACTTAGGGTATGGTCCGTATATATTCTTGGTTACTCTGGTAAGTAATTTGGCGGTCCGTATATACCAAATTCCTGAAAATTCGGTTAATATTTCTTAAACCTTCGGTGATTTATCTGTCACCGAGCAACCGCTTGTCATTTGTCAATTATATATATATATATATATATATATATATATATTCTTTTATATTATTATATATCACATAAACGAAATTTTATTAACATAGTGAAACTAACAAGAACAAAGTAAAAACATCAAAATGATTGATCGGCGCTCCGGGGCGGCTTAAATGGTATTGGTGGCGCATTCGCTTTCACAGCTGCAGGGAAACCCGGCAAAACCTGCAACACCACATCATCTGAAGAGTTGGAATTCCTTGATAGAGAACTTCTAAAGAGGTCCGACGAATTGTGACAATCTGCTCTACGGTAAAATAGGATGTATTATATATTATAATATTTATTTCAAAAAAGGTCTTTCGGTACTGGGAACACCTACCATTCAATTATACAAATATTAACTAAGAAACGGTGAAAAAATATCCGCTGGTTACTTGATTCCTTATGACCACGTCATTGGTACCTGTTGTGAGTGGGAAACTCTTCAGTCCTACCATCCATTTTGTAGGACAAAAGTTTTTTCGAGTACTTTGGCGAATTATCTCGAGGTTCAACTAAAAAACTAACTGTTATTAATGACTTTTTTGCACTCGCCAATTCGACATGATTGACGCCTGCGCAGTTTATAAGCTCCCACTATCGAGAAATTTCGTAGAGAAAAAAGTTGGACGTCTCGGCAAAATGAAGCTACTCAGGAAGATTCAGCCTGTTACTAATCATTTTTGAAAATAGGCGGGGATCCTGGTCTACTATGATTAAGTATATACAACAAGGCAAAGATCAGCAATAGTAGGTAATGAATAAAGCGCAGATTGTATGAAATAGTGAATTATTGTTGGCCCTATTTCCCGAACATATTTTTTTTGTACTACACTGGTTTATTGTCTGGGTGAAAAATATAGAAGTTGTTTACGATATCGGTAACGGAGGATAGGATGGCGGCGCTTCAGGTGAAAAGACTCGTGTCTGAAAAGGTATAATTAAGGGGCTTATCACAAGAGCTGCTTAGCCACGTTCGAAGACGATATACAATAATCTCAGAGGTAAAACTACTGGTCTGACGCGACGATCGGATGATAATTTTATTTTGGACAGTTTATACCTGTTTCGGTCGTTATACCTAGTCGCGCCTCAGGCCTCTACACTCGTCAGATTTTGATGGAAGAGTTTTAATCTAAAAAAAAAATGGTTCACCAAAATTCCCGGGGTGGAACATTTTTTTTGTTTGAAAATATATTAATAGATTTTTGCTGTAATCTTGGAAACTATATTATTTATCGGAAAAACAACTGAACGGGGCAAAAAACAATTCAATTTTCCACAAAAATTATCTCTAGTAAATTCTTATTCTTATTTTTCAGAAAACGTGATTGAATGCCGACATCAAATTTTAGGTTCACCCTCACCCGCCGCTGAAAGTTCTGGCGGAGCCGAATATTTGAATGGTGATAATTCTGCTGAAAATGATTAGAGAAGGAAAAGGAAAAGTTCGTATCGTTTCTGGAGATTCCTACTTTCTCATGCAAATATAATATGCGAGTATTTGAGTACCTAAAATGTGTTTTGTCGCACTTCACGGAGATGTTTGCGGATGATCTGAAAGTCATGAATAATTTAGTCAATATGGAATTATTATACTGAAGCAGCAACCCATACCCTTTTTGGACTATATGCAACAATTTTAAAGTAGTGTGACATCTCACTTATACATGCCAAATAAAAACTTGTTTTACTCCTGCCTCACTTTCAACTTACTCATAAAATTCTCTTCACTAAATATTGGAAATAATCGCTTATTCATATATCCTGATGCATGTATATATTTAATAACACTAATGTGAAGTGCAAACCTCAAGCTTGATATCACATACTTCATTTTTGATGTAGGATGTGTACGAGCGATTATTTTCAACATTTACTGAAGAAATTTCCGGGATTATGGGTGAGTTAAAAACTGAGGCAAGAGTAAAACCCAGTTTTTTCTTTGGCAAGTATAAGTAAGACTTGTCTCAGTAGCCTTAAATCGTTGCATATGGTCCAAAGAGGGTACTGATTCCTGCTTCAGTATAATTATATCATATCAACTGAAATCCATGATTTTCGGATCCTCTGTAAACATGATAGAAGGGTTATGTGAAGTGGGACAAAACACATTTTAGGTACTTAGATACTCACATATTATATTTGCAATTTCTAAAGAAAGAAAAGAAATCTACCTAGCCATATTATACGTAAAGTGCTGCTATAGGTATACTATTTCAAAGGTCATCAAAGTCCAGTTCATCAAAAATCTGGAACGTGAACACATCACATATAAAGGATACAGCTCCGCATCTGTGTTTCTGGATAGGAAACATTGTAGGTGTCAATTAAGTATTTTTTCTCTTATTTGTGGGAACTGGGAGAATCAAACGAAGAAAGAAAAATAAACCCTTGATTCATGAATACTCATAAATCATCTGCGGCTGAAAGACAAAATTTAGTCACTATTTTCCATCGTTCAAGATAACCTCTTATGACGTATTCATGTTGAAACCATCATTCAAATTTCAAAAGACAATTGGTTAGTTCCAGATTACTATAAGAACCGTCGAAAAAAATCTTTATGTTCCAATTAAAGAAAATGAAATTCTAAATGCTCTCTTTCAATCTGGCTAGTTAGTATTGAGTAATAATGAAGAAATCATATACACTGGAACTATATAAAACTGTAAAGAATTCCTCATCAACTCGTTTAAACGGCATTAATGTTTGATAAAGTTGTGAAAAATACCATCACAATAAATATTGTGTAACGCTTATCACTTTGATATTGGGCTTGAAGTGGTTTTAATAAAAAAATTTAGTGACAATTATTAAGAGCGAGCGCAATTCGTTCGGACATAATTTATTTGAGGTAGCCCTTCTGTTCTCATTTTTTCGTCGGTCTGTTGACTTGCATAATAGAGTAATTTAAAAAAATCCAATTGAGATATTCAAGAAATAATTTACATGGAGAAGCAGACGCCATCAGACAGCAAACGGGTTTATGTAGGTATAAAAAAGGTAATTGCTGGCATATAGAGGTATAGTTATAATCATTGGACCATGGTCATTATCCCTTTGTGTATACCAGGGATGTGTAAATCATTATCGTCCATCGAGGTAAGATTCATGATTACCTATTTCAACAATAACAAATTTTCGATGGAATCGTTGATAAATATAAAAAATGGCTTTATTTCATCCAATTTCTGAATATTCGAGACTGATTGTGACTGATTGTGTCTGAAGTCTACAATGCATTTGAAGATTTCCAGATTGAGGTCATATTATTTTGCATAATTTGTTTTTAGGAATAATAGTTATTTTTCTACAACTGTCAAAAAAATTCCACTTTTTTTGTGTGGTTTGCGTGCGTAAAGTATTACAATATTTCACTATCAACATACGATTTCATTATTAAACGAAAAGCGTAAAAAAGTGCACTTTTTTTAACGGCTGTTGCTAGACAACCGACTGTTTCATGCAACAACAATGACAGATCCGAATAATAACGAAATCCTGTCATAAAGCCAGTTCTCATTTTCTTCGGCAACTAATAACTTATAAATATCTGATATACAAATGTTTCACCAATAATATCCTTAGCATTCTTACTATTAAATAAGTATTATCAAAATTCCAAACTATCGAGGCGAATATATTCACAATAATGGCATATACCTCTAAGAAACTATTGGACCTAATCTGGCTAATCTACACTAGGTAATCCAAGGTAACTATGGCTGTTTGGCCGTCAGAAACTAGTTGACAACAATAATTAATGAAATTTGTGAAATTGGACATCTATCCAGATAACGAATTCTTGATATCTATAAATTGAATTCAAGTAGAAATGAAAAGTGATGAAGATTGAACGGAGAAAATCGTGGATAGTGCAAATATGAGATTTTCTTGACATAGTTCAAAGAAAGAAAAAGGTATTCGTTGCTTCACGAGGACTGTTTATTTATTTTGAATACAAATCTAAGAAAATGAAAAGATACTTCGATGGAGTCGTTATTCGAAAGTCAAGTCAACAATAATAATAATAATAATATTGACCTCGATGAATATGTTATTTTAATATTCACTTCAAATTTTCAATTTTGCGGGATAGTGTGAAGAGAAAGGGATTTCGACTCTGTCGAAATTATTCGTTTCATTTGTTTGAAACTCATTCTCCGGCATACTCTTCGAACTTTGTTCGAATAATGAATCAATATGCCAAATTCATTTCATATTTGCAAAAAAATATGAATTGGTTATTTTTTTTGACAGTTGTAGAAAAAATACCGTATGAAACTCGTGAATAAAGTGTTTTTTTTACTCGTAGGAATGCCGCACTGCGCCTACGGCTTCGTGCGTCAACATTTCCTACTCATAAAAAAAAGTATCACTTTACTCACTTGATACATAAATTACTATTATGCTACAAGTGTTAATCATTTTAATCTGTGAATGGGAAATATTGCGAAACGGGTTAGCGAGCGGAAAATCACTTTTATTAACAAATGTATCATACGATATTTGTTGACACGGAAGTATAATTTAAAAAATTCAGACGATATTTCAACGTACTTAGTATTACTATTTTACTTTTAATCTGGGTGATTCACTTTTCGCATTTGTGATTCACTTTTTGCATTGTTGTTTTAGAGTGACGTCTTTCACATTGAAATGATAAATGACAAATAATATATTTTAGTTGTCAGTATAAAAATAGTTATACAGTGCTAGTCTAGAGTCCGTTCTCCCCTTACTAATTTTTGAACCACCTGGTATATCGCAACGAAATTTGGAAGGCTCAAATAGGAGATAAAAACCTACTTTTTCATGAGAAAATTCCAGCTGAAAGTTTCAAAATGGCAGCTGAGCGCCCTCTTCAATAATTTTTTTTGACATGGCTCAAAACCCTGCGTGGACACCTAGGTATCTGAATCGGCCTTAACACCTTCAACTACACGTAGGTACTTGATGATGGCTCGATACTCAAATTGATTTTATTTTCACGATTTCGGTCGGCATCATTTTTTAAAAATTCCATGCGCAAGACTGGTACGACTTTTAGACGTAAAACTTTACACTGACACTTCTAATGAGTTATTGATCGTTGCTATGGCAACGCATTATTTTTTTTATCTATGGTACCGGTCTAGGCTAACTAGATATCAATACATCCTCGTAGTTGTGTTACCTGTATTGCTCTGACACGTATAGCATCGCACCTAGTTTCAGGTCGATCAATCTCCCTCGTAAATAGAAAACGGTGAACCATACCTTAATCACTCCTACACTCCTTGAGCATGCCGAATACCACATCATTATAAACCATCTGACCACGAAAAGACTACACATATGCCGCCTCGATGGTGTTTCGTCTAATTAGTAGACAAATTATTGCAGTGGGCCTTGTAATTTTTAATCTTGTTATACCTGTTCAGGAATTTTAAATAGACGACTTTATATGGATACCATTTTGATGTTTTACATAATAACTGATACTCTGAAATATACAGCGTGACCCAAGAATAATGGCCGATAAAAGTTGGTGCTTATTGAAAAACGTATAATGGGATCAAAAAGTCAGGTTGAATTTCAGTTTATGAAAAAATTGTCAATGATATGGAAAAAGAAGGAATAATTGAACCGTCCGACAACCCCTGGCCAAATCCAGTAGAACTGGTAAAGAAGAAAGACGGATCGACACGCTTCTGCGAAGACTATCGTCAACTCAACAACGTGACGAAGGAGGACAGTTACCCTCTCCCAAAAACAGATGATACTCTGGATATCTTGGCTGGCTCAACAGTTTTTTCGACTCTAGATTTGAAGAGCGGATATTGGTAGGTAGAACTGGCCCAAAAGATACTGAGAAAACATCCTTCACTATCGGCTCAGGATTGTGGCAGTTCACAGTTATGTCATTCGGCCTTTGTAACACTCCAGCCACCATTGAGAGATTGGATTGATGGAGACTGTATTGATAAGACTCCCATGGAAAACGTTCCTGGTATACCTTGACGACATCATCGTAGTTGGTAGATCGTTCGAAGATCATGTGACAAATCTAGAGGAGGTATTTCTGCGCCTGAGGAACTCGTGGCTGAAACCGAGCCCTAAGAAATGCCATCTGTTCCAGAAGGAAGTTCACTACCTTGGCCTCATTGTCTCTGGGGAAGGAGTAGCAGTGGACGAATAGAAAATCAAAGCTGTCAGAGAATGGCTCATTCCAAAAGACATCCACCAGCTTCAGAGTTTTCTTGGCCTGTGCACCTACTACCGTTGATACGTGCTAGGTTTTGCCAACATCGCCAAACCGTCAAACAGACTGACTGAAGGTCAGACTCAGTTCCACTGGTCTCCGGGATGCCAAGAGTCATTCAAGAAGCTAAAAGAAGTCTTGATCAACGCACCAATCCTGAGCTACCCATTTTGGACATTGACGCCAGTAACGTAGGACTAGTAGCCGTCCTGTCCCAGATCCAGGAAGGACAAGAGAAGGTTATTGAATATTTCAGCAAACCCCCAGCAAACCGGAGCGCAATTATTTTGTCACCAGACGGGAACTGTTGGATGTAGTAAAAGAGGCAGAACATTTTTAAAAATACGTCTACAGAAGGAGATTCCTGGTGAGGACTGACCATGCAGCCCTCAAATGGCTTTTACTGTTTAAAAATCCCGAAGGTCAGGTAGCACGCTGGATCGAGCGACTTCAAGAATTTGAATTTGATTTGATTTGATTTGAACATCGAGCAGGAAACAGTCACAAGAACACCGATGCACTATCGCGGAGACCATGTTTCGACTGCTCACACTGTCGCCGTGACGAGGAGAAGGACGCAGCCGTTCGTAGGACCACGGTGGTTGAAATATGACAAAATCTAGAAAGACCAAGATAAAGATCCAGACCTTCGGCTGGAAAAAGGGCAACCGACGACATGGCAGGAAGTCGCACGCTATTCTACAGTGGTTAAATCATACTGTGCCCAATGGAATTACCTTACGTTGGAAAATGGGGTCTTGAAACGTGAGTTGGAGTCTGAAGATGGCGGAGACGAAAGACGCCAGACACTGGTACCCAAGTTCAGGGGACAGGAAGTGCTCCGAGAAGTGTATGACGGAATCACACCAGAAAGGAAGACCCTGCTGACGTTAAGGACTGGTGCAGGAAGTGTGTCGTATGCGCTGCCAGCAATGGGCCTCGAACTAGACCTAAAGCTCCGATGCGTCTGTATAACGTAGGCAGTCCATTTGAAAAGATTGCAATAGATATCGCTGGCCCGTTTCCGGAATCTCATCATGGAAATAAATTAAAATGGGCAGAAGCCTACGCCATACCCAATCAGAAAGCCATTACCGTCGCAGATGTCTTGGCCAAGGAGTGGATATGTCGATTCGGTGTCCCATTGGAGTTGCATTCAGACCAAGGCAGAAACTTCGAATCCCATTTGTTCCAGGAAATGTGCAAAATGTTGGATATTCGAAAAACCAGAACAGCTCTAGACCCACAATTCGACGGAATGGCAGAACGAATGAATAGGACTATAAACCGCCACCTATCCAAAGCAGTCTCTGCCCTTCAAAGATACTGGGACCACTATCTTCATCTATTCCTGATTATTATGGGACGAGAGCTACGACTGCTTTGGGATTTGATGTTTGGGACGCCACCAGGACAAGACATCGCGGGAGAAGAGGATGTCAGCGAAGGTGAGATGACCTTCCAGCAGTTCATGGTCTTATACCCAAAATGGGCAGAAAGTTTCACATGGGGTAACTCGAGAAGAGTCACAAGACCTTTTCCAGACACCTACTGACTACGCGCTAGCGCACTGCGTGGCAGAAGACCTCCAAATGTCCAGAGGCATAGCTGTGGTGTTCTCGAAGGAGTTTAGTCAACTCCAGGAACTGCAGAAACAGAACCCAGTAGTTGGAGGAGTGTTACAGTTGAAGAAGGGTCAGAAACATCTTCTACCTGGTAACCAATAATCAATCTCGAGATCAACCGTCCTCTGAAGACGTCTGGGAGAGCCTAGAAAGAGATGGAAGGATGCTAGATTCGTACAGAACCTTTATTTACCACTATAAGAGGCTATGCGTGTAGCTAGTTATTTCGTTATTGAAGTATTGAGTATTGAAAAGATTTAGACAGTCCAAATAAATATAGCACAATGGTGTTGTATATAAATTAGCGTGTTGAATAGAGAATTTTAAAGCGAAATTGTGAAAGTTCTTTACAGTATAGTATTGATGAGATATCTTCGAGGGTATCGTTTCTCTTGAGATTGGACAATTGCAATGATGTTGGATATATTTGACTATTATGGCTGTTAATACAAATGTCCGCCAACTTTACGAATTTTTGAAAAAATCTAACTATACAAGAGACCGTTTATAAGACCACCTCGTCAATTTCGGTTATCTTTGTTGGAAAAGAATGTCCAGCCAAGTGACTGATTCGCGTCTTGCCTTCAAACTTGTTGCGTGTGCTTCAAACGGTCACTTGTAATAATCATTGTATAATGATGAAAAAAGAGCAAACAAATTCTATTATCGTCAGGTAGTGAACCACTGAATTCAATTATTATTTTTATTGTATCATTGAATATTAAGCTTCCTTTAAGTTAAATTTTAATTACAAATTAATAACATCATAACATCATAACAATAAATAATACATTAGTTACAATATAATACGTTAGTTACTTTATAATACCCTAGAAATGACGATAACGTGACATAACCAAAGTTTTTGATTTTATTTTCACATCATCTTTGCCAATGATATGATAAAGCTTTGAATTTAACTTATTATGCAATTTAAATAAATCTCGGAACGCCTCGTCGCTTGGCAACATCCACGATTATTATAGACATTAATAACTATTTAATCTAACCTAACTATTTCATGCATTCGGATCGTCCTCTCTTAAAATACTCTATATTTGACAACTTTCATGAAGTTGAATTTCATATCTTTTTATACTCTGGTTGCGGTCATTTTCAATTGGAAAACCCTACACAGGTTTCGATAAAATTCACATTTTTTAACGATTATTTTCAACTAGTAACTCTATCTTCATGAAGATAAATCGAGAGAAATTATTCGGAACACACTTAAAAATAATGAGTTTTTCGAAATATGTCGTTAATGGGAACGTTTAGATTAAACGAAGGAAGCTAGTAGTGGTGTCTGAGTCTTGTAATATATTATATGTTATCTTCATAGAAACTGTTTCCCATTACATAAAGTGGATTATTTCAGTTTTGATAAAGGTATCGCGTATATAACTGAAGTTTATCGTGTGTACTCATTTAAAACTTTTTCCCTTGCTTAGTCAGGCACCTATTATTAGGACCGATATACTGAATATTGTCCATTTATATACAGGATGTCCCAGAATAAAGGGGTCAAACTCCGAGTGTAGAATCCTCACTTCATTTTAAGGCCGAAAGTTCCAATAAACATATATCGTAAAATCAGAATTAACCAAGTTTGGTATTTCACTTGACAGCATTCAGTTTCATATTTCAAGGCAAATCACGTGTTTGTAACTCTAAACAGGGGCGTACGGCAGGTGGGTACCCCTATTCGCCCCTCCCCAACCTTCACGCCACTGGATTAATATCGATTTCGTCTTCTTTTTCTTAATCCCCGATATTTCCTATAAAAAAAAGGAATACGTTTTGTTTCACAAATATCAACTATTAACTTAAGGTACTTTATTACAGGGAATCTAAATTTGTCATCGTATTTTCTAAGGCGTTCTGGATGACAGAGTTACAATACTCAACTTTGGTTTTTCCTACGAGCACCATATAGGATTTTTGCATTTTTGAAAAGTATTTTTTTTCCTGATTACAACGATGTATCACATAAAATGATAGAATCTTACATGCTGATCAAAGTAAGGAAAAAATCGTTCATGCGAAGAGTGCTTTGGAAAGAACGCCAACAATTTTGTCCAACAAACTAAATTTTGACAGTTCAGTTAAATATTCGTGCAGAACTTTTGAATTCTTTGAAGTTCTAATGCCATTTTCAAATGAAGAAAAGCGTGATATGCTTCAGATTTATTACGCCTCGCATCGAAATGCGCAAATTACGTCCGAAACGTATCTGAAGCAGTACCCAGATCTTACGAACTTTCACGTACCTACACCTGTAAACCAACTCCCTATTATTGTATTTTCTTTCGTGCAGAAATAACTTACCCTTAACAGTGTCTGGAGCGAACACCCCGTTTCCTTTTTGCCAGGCCCATGAACAGAGATCACAGGTGGTGAGGCCATCCGGAGTGACGGAGTCTTCCAAAAAAAGCGGCCTAGGAGGTGGTGGAACAAAATTTCCCGAAAAGAAACCACCCTCGCTGGCGTCCAGAGGTATAGGGGATTCTTCTTCGAGAATGCCGGACCAAAAGTCGCCTTCATTGTCTGTTGTGTTCGTGGCGGCAATTGGAGTAGGCACCTGAAAACAAATGTTATGAGATAATTACTGCTTTTTTATGTTCGCATAATAATTATTTCCGTTATCAGTCCCGCAAATACATTTTTCTACGTTCATGCAAAAAACAAAATTTTATTGAACTATATTTGGTGGAAAAACTGCCTCTTTATTGCACTGAGTGCAATAAAGACTTTATTGCACTCATCTGTCATTCTACTATAGCGTTCTGTCATCATGACAGACATAAACTTTCAAATCGACGCCAAATTTAGCCCATTTTCAGTATTATTGTATTACGTTTTAAATAGTTGCATGTTTCATCATATTCATTATATAAATAAAATATAATAAAATTATTTCCTTCGAATATCATCTGAATTACACAAAATGTTTTTGAATTACTTTTAGCAGATAGATTTAAACAAACAATGTCTTCCTTACAGTTTAGTGCCACCTAAATGAAACATTTTCTGGTTTTTGCATGAACGTAGAAAAACTATTGTATGAAACTCGTGCAAAAAGAGTTTATTGCACTCGACGTGTGCCTGATGGCCTCGTTGGACAATTTCACGTCTAGTGCAATAAACACGTACTTTTTGCACTTGTTGCATAAATAACGATTTTACAGTATGAATAAGATGTTTACGGACGAGGTGATTAGCTAAATCTGGAATTTCGAAACGAGTACTGGAAGAAGTTTACCGGATATGTGACATACATTTTATTTTATTAATTTGAAGATATTTATATGTTGTAAAAACCTGTCAAGTCCAGTAGAAATAGTTTACTGGACTAGTCCAGTAAACATTTTTTTCAAGCCTAATTTGGTAATAAATGATTTAAAAATAGTATATTGTACAATGGGCATGAAATGGGTCATTTCATGCAAATTGTACACTATACTTTTCTACGACGATCTGAATCATAAACAAATCTGTGATATTTTTAATAAGACTTTTTATTATAAATGATTCCCATAATACAACCTGAAAAAGGAATTGAAGACATAAATATTGAAAATTATAATAAAAATCGAACACTAATCGATTTCAAAAAAGAAAAAAATGTAGTTTACGTGGAATTTGAACACTCACCCCCACTATCCAAAACCTGAACGCCCCCTCACTCTTCACTCGCTGCTATGAGCTCACATAATGATATGATGGAATTAACTGCTATAGAAACTCATGCTAACTATTCGAAAATATAGAATTCGATTGTCATCAATCTTTATAATAAAATTAGCGGTGTCATTGTCAAATCATCTTCACTATTACCACTCATTTTCGATTACTTATTTTTTTAAACGAATTTTGCAAAAACTGATGTAAAATGTCAAATTATTAGAACTTGATTCGATCTTATATTATTTATGATCACAAAAATGACAGTCTAGTAGTTCATGAAAGTCGTGGGAAATGAAATATCCTGTAATGAAATGATCATTACAGTACAGCTCGTGATGTAGAAATGAAAATTGTTTTACAATCCGGCCTACTTCCTTAATCGATAAAGGGCATGAAATGGGCATATTTCCATGTGGTCGTAGAAAAATTATTTTTTCTACTATCACATGGATCACTTGGGTTGTTATAACCGATCCGATCCAGACCAGCACGTGAAATTTCCAAATTTCCTTCTATACAAACAAGGCAGAGACAGGTAGAAACTGCTGGAGTACAGAGACCAGAGACATACTAGTCAGATCGTTCCGAACATCCGGTCCATGTACCTACCCGAAATACGTATAACAAAAAAAAAGCTGGGAATTTACAGTTAACATTTAAGTCAACATTGGAGGATGTTATAAAAAACGGAAATTTTTGTATTACTAGTAGATATTTATTGTCAAATAACGCAAAACTAACAGCGAAGTCATTAGTAAAATTATACGATTTCTCATCTGATACAAAAGTAACTATTTCAAAATATCAAATAATAGGATCACTAAATTCAGTAAAGTTCAAAAAAATCACAATTAACCACTAACCACCGCAAAAGAACAAGTTTCTTTTCAAACTCAAATTATTTGTTTGTCCCCCCATCAGCTGATCACCGCCATGTTGTGACGTCAGCTGACAGTGCTCTATTCTGGAGAAAAATTTTGAGAGCAAATTACAAAACCGAACTGACTGCATTCGAATATATCCAAGGCCTGATTTTTTTAAAGAACTACCGTTTGAAAACACAAAGGGATTTTTCCCTCACACTGTATAATAATTCAAATGATCGAGATTGAAGGGAAATTGATTTGTTTCAATGAATGCAGCATCGATTCAAAACGAACGAACGAAGGAGATTTGAGTTTTTTATATTATACCACCTCGACATACCTTATAGTAGCACATTCACACGAAACCTATTAATTTTATGTTCTTTCTCATCAGATTGGATGAACGATTTTTTGAGTGTTACAAATTGTTCTTGGTCGAATATCCTTTGAATCATCATGGTTGGTTAGTTTCTTGAGTGGCAATTGTTTCTTGTTGAGTATTATTGCTGCTATTCTCGCATCGTGAAATCGTGTCATATCAATTTAACAAGTTCCATAAAGAATTATATCCGGAAATGGTTAAATTTTCAATTTCATGGATTTGCGAATTTGCGAGTGCTTTGGTCGGCAGCGTAAGCTCAAGAACAGCTTGAGATTTGGATGCGTCCTGGACTGAATCTTTGATTCGATTGTCGATTTTTACCACCTTTGATTGTCTTTTTCGCATCTCAGAATTCTCAGAGGCCACACCATAGAGAAACTAAAAATAAAGAGAGTAGTCAAACCTGCAGTAAAAGTTGGCAAGACGTTCAACAGTGGCGACCTACCTAGCAACTGGCTGAACTAAGTAAGTACGGTTGGTAAAACAGATTTCTCCTCAATTATACCGATTGAGACAAGGCGGGTTTTTTAATTGTTTAGCTTTCATATGCATCACATGAAATACAGGAATGGCAAATCGATCACTTATAAAATATATACAGTAATCAATTCGTAGTTTGTTTGAGGTTAAAATAAAAGTGTTTCAAGATAAATCTTTATTTCATTTATTAGGAAAAAGGAGAACCAGTAGGTATAACGTGGTATAACAAATACTCCAGTTGAATAATCTGTAAACTATGTGTGGGTCCTTGGGTAGTTACCATAGACAAAAGTTATATGTAGTTACTTCTTCAAATGGTGATAGGAAATGGAAACTGATGGATGGAAGTAAGTATCGGTTTGTGAAAAATTTTCTGCAACTGACGGATGGAAATAAGTATCGGTTTGTGAAAAGCAGCTCATATTTTACCATGTTAAAGAAAATTTCCAGGAATTTCAGCATCATCATCATCATCAAACATTCTATTTTCGTCGTTGGGTTCATATTTCAAGTTCATAATTTATACTAATAATTTGTAGATGACAATTACATTAAAAGAATAATAGGCGAGGACACGAAATTTTCAAAATATTTTTAATGGATTCTACAGCTTATGAACACTCTAGTGACATTGTTCTTTTTTTTTTGTTGAGTTGTCTGAAACATGAAAAAAAAAATTTAAAGTTCATAAATTCAAATGACTTCTTTTCAGCGCCATTGTGACGTATTACCCTGAGCAACCAATCCCACTGTTGACAGCGTCAATTAATTTAGCAACGTTGCCACACTTATGTTATGTCCAGAAAACACAAATGCTGAAACGAAGAAATTTTGAGAACTGTGGTCATGGACAAGTACTGTAATAATGCGCATGCTCAAATCGGTCTCGTACAAAAGGTGTGGTCCTTTTTCTCAGAGTAATAAAAGACCATAGAGATGCATTTTCCATCCTTGTCTGGAAGGCAACATAACTTTGTTTGTTTACAAGCGAGGGTCTTATACATGTTAAGTCCGTATTCAATCGGGTAGTTTCGTGTATGACCGCTTCGGATCAAGTTGTCATTCTCCGTTTCTATTATGCGCTTTCTTACTCCAAATGAAAATAAACTGTCCATAACATTTCAACACCTGTCACGCCCCACGCTCATAAATTGTATAGAAAAAGATAGTTCATGTTCACAGCTATTTGTTTAGGTATAGGCAGCATCTCTATGTGTTTTATTCTGAGGTTTATAGTCATTTCCTCAACTAGTACCTATAAACGGGAAAAAAGTATTCAAACTCTGAAATACCTTTCAGGCGAAACAAAAATAAATGACTAGCTTTCTCTCTCGAACATCATTTTTATGGACCACAATAATTCACAATATTAAAACTCTCGAGTTCTTTGTTTATATTCAAACAAATTTTGTTTGTTTTCACGGTGGTTTTCACACCTTTAAAATTCGCCATCGTCGTTTGACATCGGGAATAATGTCTTCAGTCACTTCTCTATGGTTTTATGCTCTCTGGTTTATAGTTTTAGAAGCTTGGCAACGTTGCCGTTAGACGTCAGAATCAACCCGATTACGCCTATTGGCTGCTCGGGCACGTACGTCACCAAGAGCGCCAATATTAATAGCCTCAAAATTTGCTATTTTTCATAACGAAATTAGACCAGCTGTAATTGAAATTTGACTCAAACAATATTTTCTGGGTACATTTATATATGCATTATGTATTTTACAACACATTTTGAGCATAAATATTTTTTTTGTGTCCTCGCCTATTCTGAAATTACTGCTTGGTTTGTCTTTGTCAGAATAACAAATACATATAACTATAAATAATAAACTTATGTTTTCTGACAAATGGAAAAGTATCAAGTCATTCCATGTCATCAGTTGTCTGTCGATTGCGGGCATGCGCAACTGGCCTTCGCAAAAACTTGGTAGTTCGCTATTGTTTCAGTCTCTTAATTTTTAATTTGTGTATGGGCCACCCTGTCGTTGTAGTGTACATTTGCTATGCATCTCAAAGATATTTTTTTAATTTTTTTATTATTATTAAGTTTCCTTTGTTATCTGCCTGCTGATAACAATAAGTAAATAACAGGTACAGAGAACTTTTGTAGAAGGGTACCTTGAAATATTTCATTATATTACTAGAACGCCTTAGGATTCGAAAGGATCCTCATAGCAAAGCACTAACGTTATTGGTTTCCCCGCTGGTGGCGCTGCGACTGACTTTAACTGTAAGTCGCTGCTTCATTTGTGAGGAAATAATACAGTGGATTATAATTCATTGGGCTGGGGCAGGACGACTCTAATGTTCGACCTACCCTGCCACTGACGAGCGGCAAGAACTGCAAAACGCGACTGCAGGTGGTCTTCCCCAGCCAAATGAAAGTGCTGTATGATTCCGATAACAATTGCAACTGGGCCTTCTTGGAAATATCTCTCAGACGTAATTCAATGTCCGTCGTGGTATTAGCCAGGGAAGAAGTTGTTTTTTGTCAGATGTTTGCCTCATATTTTCTACATGGTGGACATATTTGGAGAGAAGGGTACTTCAATGTCGGATTTTACTATTTCATTTTTATTGGCTTTAATTTGGCGACCATGAAGTGAATGCAATCGTAAAGTACTTCGTGAATAATGTGTCATTTTACATACAAGAGAAACGCTGATGTTTTGGGTAATAATTGAGTAATGATAACCTTTGAACAAAATGCTCATGCAGTAGCAAATGAAATGTATTTGAATGAGCATTCAATTATATTCTCGTTGAGGGTTTCAGACAGTGAAAAAATCCATTTGTGTAATTGTCGACTTCCAAAAGCTTTTCTTGTGTTTTTTTCCTACATGAAATGAAATCGCAAGAGAAGACTCACATGCTGGAAGGAAATACATTGCAACACGAAACACGCGATCCCTTTTGCAAAAAATGAAGATGTTTCTTGATGACCTCTCTCTTTTGTGTTTATTTGAATTTAACTCATACTCATTCCGGTACTAATAATTCAACATTTCATGTATCCGCAGGAACCAGTATTTACCGCTAAAACAGACTACAGCTGTAATTTTCATACCGAAGCGGAGCTTTGAAATTCCTTGATGCTAAATGAGCGGTTCGTACGTAATGCATTTTTGATCATTGCAACAATTACCATGAAAACATTGAATGCATTTTTTTGTTTGTTGACAATGAGCTAAGATTCTCCAATATATTGTTTTTATTATGATTCACACGAGCTTATGCGAACAAGTAGCTTTTTTATTTCATGAAAAATCATTAATTTTTTCTAGGTTTTTTAAACTGTCAAAATTTCCACTTTTTTGTGAAGCTTGAGTGCTTAAAGTATAACAATATTTCTCTACGACTATTGTATTTTACATTGATTACGTGTTGATTATTAGTTGAAGAATGAAGATGATTCCAAGACGCAGTAGATCTTAACTCATTATTCAACGGTACTCGGGCATCACAGCTTCAGAATTTTCAGAATCCACGGTAACTGAGAGGTTTAGACCAATGACAAAACAGCAAATGTACCAAACAAATTTCTCATGAAGGCTTTGCTTCGTTGGACTTGTCACGGCTTGGCATCCGCGAATGTCAGATTGACTGTTTTCTTTCTTAGTTTTAACTTCAGCTCCTGATGAAATCTTCTTGCAACAAACGTATTTCGAATAACAGTTATCTGAACATTCTACACAATGACGGTTTTTGGTCAAACAGAGTTTGTTTAGTCATACGTCATGCACAAATTTTGTAGGTGCCTGTGTGGTCCAGTGGTCCGGTCCCGCGGAAAAGTTAAAGGTTGTTGTATTTTTCCCCTCAAGCATTTAGTTATTCATGTATAATTGTTATTCTTCCTACTATTGCTTTGTAATTTATAGTACCTACTTTTTGGTAATAAAGGCAATCATTTCGATAGATACCTATAAGTACCACAAACTGAGCTTTCGTCATAAATTTATAAATTTTCGTGTAGTCATAGAGAACGTATAGTCTTCTACTCGTGTATAATGAGCATTATACGCCCGTTGAAGAATATTCCATTTTCCACAACTATTAATTAATATATCTGTTGAATATGCGAATTTTATAAAGTAATGCCATGCATTACCATATATACAGAGTGGTCCAACGAAAAGTACGCACCTAGCTTTTCTCCTTTATTTGGAATTCATAGCAAATATACTCGGACACGTGAAGTGTGCCTTTGAGGGGTACACATTTTAGATATATTTTGCAACTTGTGTCTTCAATTCCCTAGCGAGGGGGTGTTACAACCCTGAAATTTTAAATGGAACGTGGGGTCGAGTGATGTATTATTTGAACGGGCATAAAATTATCTTTCCAATGATACCCTATTTGTTGAAATTTACTGAAACAGTTAATGTGAAAACGGCTTTAAGAACATTAATAATTTTGGTATTAATGAAAAATACAAATCAGTTTTGGTTACTAGGAATCAGGATAACGACAATCATTTCTAAATTACTTTATTTTACCGATAACAACATTTCAATGATAATTTTTTGTTATCACAACTAAATTCCCCATTTATCGTTTGCGTGATTTTGTCGAAAACGACTGCAGATAAGTGTAAGAAAAAACTGCAGATATGTGTAACATTTGTTTTACAGATGAGTGTACATTTTATTTGAATGGAGCTTTGAATAGGCATAATTGCCGTTACTGGGATGACAGTAACCCATATTTATTCCGTGAGGTTCATTCCCAGGCCCCTCAAAAAATAAACGTCTGGTGTGGCATATTAGGAAGTCATATCATAGGACCACTTTTCATTTCTGGAAATTTAAATGGTGAAATCTACCTAAACATGCTTGAAGACGCAATTGATCCTTTCATCACACAAATAATAGAAGATGACCAAAATCATAATGCTGATCGGCTTCATTTCCAGCAAGATGGAGCACCTCCGCACTATTTTGTTCCTGTACGAGAATTTTTGGATAACCGGTTCCCCGGACAGTGGATTGGCAGGAGAGGCCCAATGGAATGTCCTGCCAGGTCACCTGATTTATCGCCTTTGGACTTTTTTCTATGGGGACACTTGAAAAATAAATGTTTTGACATGAAGCCCGAGTCCATAGAAGATATTTGCTAACGGATTATAGCAGAGTGCCGAAGCATAACACCTGATATGCTACAAAATGTTAGACATAGATTTGAACAAAATCTGTATTATTGTATGGAAGCAAATGGGTCACAATTTGAACACTTGTTGCAGTAACATTTCAATAAATCAATTTAACAGCTTGTTTTTTTTACAAAGCACTATTAGAAATAACAAATATTGAAACGTACTAAGTACTACTTGTACTCTTGTACATGTTTGAATTCCTAGTAACCAAAACTTATTTGTATTTTTTATTAATACCAACATTATCGGGTTCATGTTCTTGAAGCCGTTTTCGCATTAACTGTTTTAGTAAATTTCAACAAATAGGGTATCATTGGAAAGATAATTTTATGCCCGTTCAAATGATATATCACTCGACCCCACGTTCCATTTAAAATTTTAGGGTTGTAACACCCCCTCGCTAGGGGGTTGAAGACACAAGTTGCAAAATATATCTGAAATGTGTCCCCCTCAAAAACAAACTCCACGTGTCCGAGCATTTTTGCTTGCAATTCCACAAAAAGGATAAAAGCTAGGTGCATACTTTTCGTTGGACCACTCTGTATAATTGAATAATAATGACAGATCGATGGAGTAATATTACTCAATCGTTGTGTCAAATTTAAAAGTTTGTTTTACTTGTCATTGTATTTGTAGATAAACTCTATCTGTTCGTTTGTGAAATATTTGGTGTGTACATTCTTATCTCTGGTGTCATTAGAGAAAGGTCTAACAGTGAATTAGATTTGGAAGATATGTCTTATACACCGCCAGACATTTTAAAATTAGCATCTATAGCGCTACAGAAAATCTTCTACCTAACAAGTCAAAAGGTAAATATGATGCGGTGTACAAAAGTTTTATGGATTGGCAACTGTCACAAAAAACATCGTCTTTTTCCGAAAATGTTATTCTAGTGTATTTTGTTGAACTTGCAAAAAAGTCATCATCATTGTGGGCATATTATTCTATGCCGAAAAGTACATTGAACGTTTCGGCTGGTTTCCGGGTTTTTCCGTGGTCTTTTTTGGTTTGAATCTCCAAACGTTTCAACTGCAGCTGCGGCAGTCATCTTCAGTGGCGTGGTCGAAGTACTCTTCTTGACGTATCAACCGAACTTCAGTTAATACTTGATACTTGAGTTTCAGTTGATACGTCAAGAACAGTATTTCGACCACGCCACTGAAGATGACTACCGCAGCTGCAGTTGAAACGTTTGGAGATTTAAACCAAAAAAGACCACGGCAAAACTCGAAAACAAACCAAAACATTGACGCCAGCCGTGAAAGCCTACATTCCTATAGTACATTGAAAATTTACCATAGTATCCACCTAGAGACTTACATGAAGTTACAGGCATTTTTGAAACATGAGTCCGAGGGCCATCAACCGAAAAACTCCAAAACATTTACCCCCGAAGAAGTCAGTAGAATTAAGGAAGCGCCAGATCATACCTATCTAATGACAAAGGTATTCTTAAGCCTCGTACAGACTTGAACATTACGCCGAACAACAAACAGAAGAACGAACCGAACGGCAAACAGAAAGGCGAACGGTCGTATTTGATTTCAACAAACCCAACAACAAACGGAACGTCTGTTCTCAGACTTGTTTCAGTATTTCTTCGTTCAAGATGGAAAAGAGTAGTAGCAGCTAAACGAAATTGTCTTTGCCACCACCTTGTTATTCGCGATTTTTTCTCCGTACTTAACTGATGGTGGCAAACACATTTTTATGAACAAATAAGTGTAGAAACTTTCAATGTATTAGGCAAATTAAAGTTTCAAACTGTTGAATGGACATTACAAAAATTGCCAAAAAAACCGGAGCTGCAAACCTATTGAAAAGTTAAAATTTTTAACACACCACAAAAACTCAGTAGACCCGGCAAAAACAAAGGGACGGCAGTTCTTGATAAGGCATGAAAACGGAGTTATACCGAAAAGAATTGAATTTGAAAATTTGAAACCGTAAACAAAACGACAGAGATATTTTGAATAACTATTTCAGAACTTGTCACCCCGTTGACATCGTTATCAAAATTAATTCCTAGCATAGAAGTAATAATAGTAGTAATAATAATAATTAGAACAATAATGATAATAATAACAAAAGAATCTGAGATAATGGTGAGGCCAAACAGTGGCTAAGAATAAAATCTCATAAATAACAGACAAATAAACTCTGAAACATGAAAGGGTAGCCCAACGAAGCATATTATAGGAATTATTTCAAGTCGGAAAATTATGCTTCGTTACACACGATGCCAGGACGCCATTTCTTTCCTACATTCCTTTGCATCCATATTCACAGTGTGGGAAATTTCCTCCTAGGAATGATGTGGATGTTTTGCTTTCCACAACAACTCCTGTTAGTCCTGTTCAGTTAGTTCCAGAAATATGTCTTTTGTCCACTCCATGGAGTCGACACAACAAACACTCAAAAAGACAGGAGAGAAACTAACCAATTCACTGGGCTGAGGCTCACCAGCAATGATCTGTTCATCGTTTTGAGTTGACCCGTCCAAATCTGCAAACGCATTCGCGAGCCGTTTCTTTGACGAGAGAGAAAACCGACAAGTGATGAGAACAACATTGAGAACACCGCCAACCGTTCGCCGAACGGCCAGGATTTGCGAAACTGCAAACGCATAGCCCCGTCCAAATTAGTGTTCTGTTCGCCGCTCGGTTCGTTGCTCTGATTATGTTCAGGTCTGTACGGAGCTTTAAGCTTCGGCGGATTTTTATCTCAAAATTGAGTCGGGAGTCCTGTAGGCACTTTTACTTTCCAATTTAATGATTTAAAAAATGCCTTTGTTTATAAATTACCTTACTTTTTGCCGTACTTTTATTATAAATCTTTGCCTTTCGTGTATCAGGCGTTTCTTGCTTACTTGAATTGTATGTTGTTGAATGGATTAAAAATCCCGTTTATAATCATTAGAGTAATTCTTTTGTAACATTTTTAAAAACTGCAACACCAACTAGAATTCGACAGTTTTAAAAGTTAGGTTCCATTTTGTCGCTGAGAAAGTTGGGGCAAACTTTTGTAAACCGCGACTCATGGGATTTTCGGGTAATGCATTAAATTGTCAAAAGAAAATAATACATTTATGATAAAATATTGATGTTGACTTTCCCAATTTTTGGTTCTCAAAACCACGACATATGTTGCGCCATAAAATGACTTCTTCAAACAGGAGTGACATTTTTGTAAACCAAAATATTGTGAAAGTTAACTTCAGAATTTTATAATAAACGTTAACAAGGATTTTCATCAAGTATCGGATACATCGATTCAGAAAATAATACATATATTTCCTTAAAGAATTTGTGCTTCATTGTGTTCGCTGATAATATCAGACTGACGGAAGAATAATCTGTAGTGAGCGATTGAGTTGTTTGTCATTCTTTGAAGTTTGCGTAGTTTGAGCATTCTTTTTTACTTCACCCATTTTGATCAATACACATTCATTCGGAATGAAATCATTTTGAGACTATTTACCACAGTCGATTTGCATATTTCACATATATCTACGCTAATCAATGATTAAGATCTCTCTTTTCGGCATATAAAAAAATACATATATTTTTTTATATTGTCGATGAAGATACGGTAATAACGAAACATAAATCATACACGCCGTGATCAATCATGTTGCCCAACGAAAGATAATGACTTAATTTGTCTTTTCTTTAGCCGAATAGGTCGTGAGGAGTGCGCTGAGATGAAAACAATGACCGCCTTGTGATAAACTGCTTAGGATCTCCCAAGTTTTCACTTCAAGATGAATTCTTCTTCACTAGTCAATAGACGATCCTGACTTTGCCGATCGACAGATAGCACGGATGATTTGTACGAAAATCACGTAATGTATATGTGATGATTTGATTACACATCTGATGATCTCTCTGACATTATTTTCCAATTCTTTGTTTTCTTTGCAAACTCATAAATCGCTATTGTATGACAAGGAATTGAAATAAATGCAGATTGAGACTCAATACCCAGCAGGTATATGTTGTTTTATGATAAAATGTCCTGCATTCACACAAATTGAGGTCATTACCCAGTCAACATCGCATAAACATCTATTCGGTGCCTCGTTTGTCAGTTCGAAACATCAAAATGTGATGCAAAATGTGACTCCAAGTTAGCTCAATGTGACATTCCATTTATACTTCGGAATCGAATGCACATTAAGACCGTTTCGATGTAACATTGTGAAATTGAATGGACTGGTATTTATTCAAAAATGCGCTTCACTTTCTGATTCTCCTATATGTCTCAAACACTTCAAATTTAGAAGTCGATGATGCTTTCACATGTATGAATGATTTTGTAGGTTACAATTTGATTTGCATGTAGTCACCAGACTTACTTACTGAGAGTATTTCAAATTCTCTTTGAAGCGAATTCACTGCTAGAAACAAAGATCATCATGTTTCAACATAAATAAAATTATACCTCAATATTATTATTATCACTAATGAATTACGGTTTATATGGGATGGAATGCCAGAAAACAAATGCATTGTGTAGTGTAGTTGATTCCGTATATATTTTATTTTACAAAAAAAAAATATCAAACTGTCTAAATCATAGGAAGAATAATATATAGAAATGTACAATGAACCATAATTCAATTTCAATCCTCTGGACAGCATTTTCTTTCCGGCGAAATTAATATGAACATTTTTTGCTCAAGCGGAAATCCAATGAAATTAGTTAAATTGAGGTCATGTTATTGAATACAACCAATCAGAACAACATTATACTGATAACAGACCATACGGTCTGTTTTCACTCTCAAGAACGTTGCTATGGATATACATATTTTGATTTATTTCGATTTTGAAGTTTCAAATATTCAATAAAGTCAAAATGTCAGTGATGTCATGATTTGGTTGTAATACTGAATAGAAGATTGATGAAATTTTCTTATCAAATATATCAAAATAAACTGTTTACAATAACAAATTTGTAAGGAAATTATTTATAGACTATTGCAATGTTAAAAAGTATCGGTTAGCAAAAAATGTTCTATTCGAATAACCCTCGAACATTGATAAATATAACAACTTCCTCAAGCTTGTTGCTTATAGAAAACAGACCTCCGCCTTCGGCGTCGGTCTGTTTCCAAGCAACAAGCTTTCGGAATCTGCTTTAATTATCAATGTCCTTGGGTTATTACTACTGAAAATGGAAAATAATTTAATATCATTGTAAACTGTGAAAACGTAGGTGACACATCAAATCTGCTGGAGGTGATCGTTTTCGAGATATTTGTAATTTTCTATATTGATGCATGTTACTTAGCTCCTAGGGCGCTAAGTGAAGTTGCTGAGGACATTCCAAAAACTAAGTATGTAAGATCTCGTCAAAATAAACAACTTTTTTCCGATAAAATGTTTATCGGAAAATGATTCGTTTTCGAGATACAGATTGTTGAAATTTTTCTAAGCAACTTCACTTAGCGCCCTAGGAGCTAAGTAACATGCATTGATATAGAAAATTGTAAATATCTTGAAAAAGATCACCTCCAGTGTTCTTGAGGAAGTATACCTTTTTTCATTTGAAAAGGTGTGGGAATAAGATTTTTTCATGAAAAGTACCAAAAGTTTACTGTAAAAAATGTTAGGGCAATTTGAAATAAATAATGACAGCGTACGCAGCGCCCTCTAGATGTTACATGAAAAATAATACGAAATTATGATTTCCCACATCAAAAAACCCCGGGTACCAAATTTCGTGCAAATAACTTAATTTTTGCAAAAGTTATTTTTAAAAAGTGTATAAAAAAATTCAATTTCAACGCCCTGTATGTCCGAAACGAAGCATTTCCGGACACAAGTTTATTCAAACTTTTTTCTTAAAATTGTCTCAGGAATACGACACTTGAATATTTTAACGTACTTAGGTTACACCCTGTATAATACATGCATGTCATGACATAATCAGCAAAACGTGTAGACAGACGTAATTGACGCTGAGGTCTTTTTGGAGCTGGATCTGGAATAGGACTCGCATTTTCTTGGGTTGGTTCAACAGTAGATTCAGAGATAACTTGTGACCTAGGTATTCTTGGAACGTCGAATGATTCAGTAGGTCCAAAAGTGACAGAGGTTTCGGAACCAAACTTGATCTAAGTTGATCAACATGTCGTTTCAAAATTCGACCGGAATCCAATAAAACTAAATAGTGTTGGTGGCGTGTGAGAATGTGCTGGCTTTCTAATCCAAAGTGCGCGGGTTATATTCACCGTGTGGTCAACGGTCTCGTGCATGGATGGCATCACACTTTAAAAGGTAAGGTCTGCGTCTTCCCTAGATAGCACAAGTTTCTCGAGGATTTACTTTTAAGGGTTGCTCGTAAGGGTACAGCCGGTTGACGAAAATAAACCTTTTACTTTTTTTTTTAAATTCACAAACAAGAAATTAGGTCAACAATGTTCTACGCCTGCCTAGTGTTTTGCAGTCTATCCAAAACTCAAATAATGATATTGCAGAAGATGCAAAATAATGTACTCCGTACCGTTACTAACAGTGACCAGTACATCGGCTGGAAGCATTACTAGAGCTAGCAGACATCACAACACTTGGGAAGCATATCAACAATTTCTCAGGTGAATTTTACAAATATTTCATCCTCGAAAGCTCTTCGACCAGGAACTTAACAACAGTCAGAGCCTATCACAATCAGCACAGAAGACAAGGTGTGCTCACCTACCAGGTATTGGGAATATCCTATGAAAATTCAAACGACCAATGATCTACCTAATATTTTTCCACCGCTTCTTCGGAAGCCTATTGAAAACTTGCCATCTGTATTTACGAGGAGACAGGGAGGTCGATGTAACTGCGACTGAACTGGGCCTTATACATGTTGAGTCCGTGTTCAGTCGGGTAGTTTCGTGTATGAACGTTCATTTCATTCGGATCAAATCGTCATTCTTCGTTTGTATTATGGTCCTTCTTACTATAAATGTAAAAAAACTGTTGATAACGTTTTACCACCTACCTCCCTCGCCCACAAATTGTATAGAAAAGGATAGTTTATGTTCACTTCAAAACAGGTATTTGTGTAGGTATAGGCGTCTCTATGTTTTTTATTACTCTGTGTTCTAGGGAACAGCTGGATTTTCTCCAGAATGGTTTCACTAGAGTGAGAGGGTAGAGGACTGTAAGTTCGTGAGAGTTTCATATAATAAATACCTTTTTGTTAGCTCCTGAGATCGCCAAATGTGGTAGACAACTTCTTGCTTCTTATCCCAATCACCTCACATGCACTATCGGCGGTAATGTTCGCATGTCACGCCGGCCGGCACTTGAAAATACAATTAATATGGATATTGAGAGTAATCCCGTACTAGCAAAACTGAGTGTGTTGATCACTTATCAAACGATATCGTGTCGAGGTTTTTTGTTTGTTAATTGGGGAACTATGTTGCTTCTTTTTCTTTTTTTCGCCTCGTCCTTTTGTGCTCCGTGTTGTCTCGTTCCCCACACGCTCGTCTGGGGGCAGGCGCAACAGGTTTTAAAATATGAACACTCTCGTTATCGCGCAAGATACGAGGGTACTCGAAAAGTAAGATATATTATAGAACTTATAGTAACTAATGAAATTTAATAAACTAGTGAAACATATACAAGAGAGGATGGACGGAACATTATCCTGCCCACCAAAATGCATCGGCATTTTCTAATTTTCTATAGGAAGAGGGCACAATTTTACCACCGGTCGCTTAAACAAACCAGCCGTCGTTCGAACAGTGACCACTCGGACAACCCCATCACTACCTGGGTGGACGTCGGTAACGCGGGCTAAGCGCCAACACAACGGAGGGGCGGTTTCATTTTTAATCAAAACTAAGGTTCCCGGAGTGATGGAGGTATCATTCTTTGCCCATTTGCTGCGTTGATGCAAGGTATGCAAGTATTCCTGAGACCAACGCACCCAGAAGGACCAATTCATACGTTGCACCAACTCCCAGCGTCGTAACCGATTTGAAGGCACATTCGTAAGATCTGGTTCGGGAGGTGCGGTCAAGGGGGCCATAGTGAGAAAATGACCTGGGGTTAGAGCTAACAAATCGTGAGGATCATTACTGAGAGGAGTGATTGGACGTGAGTTTAAAACAGCCTCGATTTGAATTAGCAGGGTATTTAACTCCTCATAGGACAAAACTTGAAGACCAACAACTCGGCTGAGATGCGTCTTGACTGATTTAACCCCCGCCTCCCATAAACCGCCGAAATGAGGAGCCGAAGGGGGATTGAAGCTCCAATCAATTGCCTCTTGGGAGGCAGCGAATTGACTGAACTTGGACAATTGGCGATAGGCGCCAACGAAATTAGTCCCACAATCGCTATAGATGCGCTCACAACGTCCTCGCCGTCCCATAAATCTTCGTAAAGCGGCTAAGAAGGCATCCGAGGTTAAATCCGAAGCGAGTTCGAGGTGTAGAGCTTTGGTAGAGAAGCAAATGAAGAGGCAAATATAAGCCTTTGTGGTCTTTGCGCCACGAGTTTTGGAAAGAGTAATGGAGAAAGGGCCGGCGTAGTCGACGCCGACGTGGAGAAATGGTTTGACTTGCGTTAAACGATCAAGAGGAAGATTGCCCATTTGGGGTTGAAGTGTAGTGGGCTTAAGTCTCCAACATCTCAGACATTTTGAAATGATTCGTCGTATACAACGTTTTGAGGAAAGTATCCAAAACTGCTGAGCAATCAAAAAACAGACAGTCTGAATGCCTGCGTGAAGGCTCTTTAGATGAGTGTATTCGATAAGCAAGGTAGTAAGGCATCCAGAATTGGGTAACAGAGCGGGGAAACGCCTATCGTAGGGAATCGGCGCGTGTGCTAGGCGTCCACCTACCCGAAGAATACCTTGATTATCTAAAAATGGGGTCAATTTTTGCAACCGTCTGGAAGGCAATTTGCCTTGCGAGATTCGCGCTATGTCATCCGCAAAGTAGGATGATTGGGTATGTTTCACCAAAATCATCAAGGCAGCCTGAAGTTCTGTTGAAAGAAGCCACCCGGACAATCTTTGTCGAGGAGGACGGCAATTATTAATGAAACGTAACATGATGGCTAGAATACGTTGCAAGCGAGGAAGAGATGAATAGTTCTCAAGCAAACCATCTAAAAGAGGGGTGGGTATAGCGGAAGCGGCCATGGACAGAACCCGCTCCTCGTTTAAAGCTTCTGTTGAAAGATTATTGGGAGAAAAAGGAGACCAATTTCTAACTGGAGCTTTCAAAAACGAGGGACCTGCCCACCAAAGGCGGGATTCAAGAAGCGCTGCAGGGAGAAGTCCGCGAGACCCAACATCTGCCGCGTTATCCGCTGAAGAAACGTGAAACCAACTCGAGGAAGGAATTATCTCCTGTATGAAAGACACACGGTTGCTCACGAATGTTTTCCAACGGTGAGGGGGAGAAGCCAACCAGCTCAAAACAATGGTGGAATCAGACCATGCGAACACGTTATTGATTCGAATTTTGGAGCTAAAGAGATCACGGGTAAAAGAAAGCAGGCGAGAGAGTAGAACGGCCGCGCAGAGTTCCAGTTTAGCTATAGAGATGCTTTTGAGGGGAGCCACCTTGGATTTAGCACAAATCAAGTGGCTAGAGAACTCATTCGACGGAGAGAGGAATACAAAATATAACACGGCACAATATCCCTTTTCGGAACTGTCACAGAATCCATGAAGTTCACAAACCTGAAAATCATCAGGCATAAGGAGACGTGGAATTTTCAATCGGAATAAGGAAGGGAGTTCTGAAATATACTGCTCCCAAAACCTAACAATTTCCGGTGGGGGTAGTGCATCCCAATCCAGGCGAAGTATCCATAGTTTTTGTATTAAAAATTTCACATAGAAGGTGATAGGAGATAAGATTCCCAGCGGGTCGAAGATTCGAGCTAGGTTGGAGAGGAGATTCCGTTTGGTACACGTGGTGTCTATTGGTTGGACGGCAAACGAAAAGGAATCAGAAGACGGGTTCCACTGAAGTCCTAGAATTTTTAAGGGATTGTCGGGGTCGAGATTAAGAGAACGAGTTTCATCCGACCAATGTTCAGAGGGAATATCGGACAATAATTGTGGGTTATTCGAAGCCCATTTGCGGAGTTCAAAACCACCCTGTTGCAAAAGCTCAATGAGTTGATTTCGAAGAGAGTGCGCGTCCGGGAGGGTGGATGCGCCAGTGACAATGTCATCAACGTATGTGTGTGATGCTATCGCTTGAGCAGCATCGGGATAATTAACGGCTTCGTCATTGGCTAAAGTGATAAGCGTTTTCAAGGCTAGGTAGGGAGCACAAGAGAATCCGTATGTAACCGTAAGGAGTCGATAAGTCTTTATGGGATCGGAGGGGGAAAAACGCCATAGGATTCGTTGAAAGTCAGTTTGTCTGGGATTTATGAGAATTTGTCTATACATTTGTCTAATATCTGTGGTGAATACATACTTGTGCAATCGAAATCGTAATAGAATGGAGACAATGTCACTTTGGAGTTTCGGACCAGTGAAAAGAGATTCATTGAGAGATGGTCGCCCTGGACTTCTAGCGGAAGCATTAAAGACAACCCTGAGTTTAGAACTTGTACCGGTGGACTTCCATATTGCGTGATGCGGAACGTAGTATGTTTTATCAGAATGGGTGTTATCCGCAATCATTTCCATATGACCCAGTTCAAGGTATTCTTTCATGAAGGCCGAATAACTTTTGTGAAGTTCTGAATTTTTTACTAGCCGACGTTCTAAGGCTAAAAATCTATTGAGAGCTATTTTCCTAGAGTCGGGAAAGTCAGGTTCACCGTTTCGAAAGGGGAGTGAAACTACAAATCTCCCGCTTTCGTTTCTATAATAGGTATCTAGAAACATTGACTCACATTGTTTGTCTTCCTGGGACATACGTTCTACATGAGGAACTTCTTCTACTTTCCAAAACTGCTGAAGTGTGTTTTCTAATGACGATTCACAACAAAGAAAGGATATTGAATGGGATGCTGAAGAGGGCGAACAAACCTTGCCCATCAAAACGAAGCCGAACACCGTATTCAAGGCAACCGGCTCTTCCGGACTTCCTACTACACGCCCTGGTTGCAATATATGGGGGAACAAATCCGCACCTAGTAATAAATCAATGGGACCTGGAGAATTGAATTGGGGATCAGCCAACTGTAGATGTTGCACATGAGACCAAGATCTCGAAGAGAGAGGGGAGGTCGGCAGGTCACCACAAATCCTTGGAATCACTATGGCATCTAAATCAAAGGTGGGAGAAGGTTTTCTAAACGGCCTTATTTGGCAAGATACACCTTGAGAGCTAGAAATAGTCGGAGAATTGCCAATTCCCTGAATCGAAAAATTCAGATGATAACCTGACAGGCCCAAACGATTCACACATTTTTGGGAAATGAAGTTACTCTGTGATCCAGAATCGAGAAGAATACGAATGGATTGGAAGTTGCCTCTGGTATCTAATATTTCCACCACCGCGGTGGATAGCAGTATTTTACCCGTCTGCGGTAATATACCTGTGAGAGATTGAGAAACAATATTGGGAGGATTGGTCAGAGGGGAAATGGATGCAAGGGCGGAATTAACTTCTACCCCGGTGGGAGAGGCACCAATAGGATGATACTCATTATCGGTCCGATCAAAATGTAGCATGGTGTGATGCTTCTGCTGACATTTGTGACAGGTGTACGTGGATTTGCACTGTTTGATGGAGTGTGAGTTGCTGAGACAATTCAGACAGAAGCGATTTTCTTTGACAATTTGAAAACGTTCGTTAGGACTTTTCTCTGCAAAGTTTGGACATTTATAAATCGTATGTTGAGTACTTTTGCAAAGAATGCAATTCGATGCAGTCGCTTTAGCAAACAAAGACCATGAAGGTTTGGCTTGCTGTGAGGGTTTAGATTGAGTAGACGATTTCGGAAATTCAATTTTCTTTGGTGACTTAATCTTTCTAGTGGAAGAGATATTGTCTAAGGCAAGACAATGTTGGCTCAAGAACTCCACAAGCTCATCGTAACTGGGCATAGTGGATGAATTATGATGTAATTCAAACTTGGTAGCTACAGAGATATCTACACGTTTCAAAATCATCTGGACTAATATAAAATCCCATTCTTCAACAGGTAGCTCGAGGAGCTGGAGTGCTGCCAAATGATCTGCAAACGTGTCCAACAAATTTCGCAATTCGTTCGGGTTATCCGAAGTGAGTTTGGGACTATTCTCGATTGCCGACCAATGGGCTGCCGCTATAAGTCGTTGGTTCTTGAATCGCTTTACCAGAGTTTTATAGGCTATAGAATAGTTATCGGAAGTCATAGGCAATTTTTGTACTAGTGACAACGGGGTTCCCTTCAAGGAGGATATCAAGTAATTAAATTTCTCTATATTGCTCAGACTTGAATTCGTATGAATTACAGCATCAAACATATCCAAATAAGATGTGAAAGTGGTTATGTCGCCGCTAAACGTGAGGAGTTGAAGTTTTGGCAAACTTATATTAGGTTTGGGTTGAGAAGAAATCGGTTCAGTCGAAGCTGCGTTCACTTCGAACAAACCGGAATAAATCGCTCGGACCATATAGAATTGCATTTCGAACTGTTTCCTAACTCCGTCTTCCATCTCGAATTGCGAATCATCAGTTGTAATGAGGGCAATAACTGAATTATGGTTTTTGAAAAATTCATCTTTTATCATATCTAAGAAAGGGTATCTCATTCGAAAAACAAGTTGTACATCCTTGTCTGTTCGGGCCTTTGTGGCACAATCTAACATTTCAACCATACGATTAATTTCTGTCAGTCGTAACAGTTGATATTTCTTGAGTTTCTCAGCTGTCATGGTGATATCCAGCAAATTTTAGCGACTTTTAAATAATTTCCGTGATTCCGAAAACGGAGAGGAAGATTATACTTTGAACGCTTTATACGTGTGATTATTTTGGTAATCAATACCAAAAATCAATCATGTCAACAAATTTATGAATGAGAAATCATATCAATCATCCTGTATAGGATGACTTCTTATGGGACATATTATTGATCACCCGGTATAGGACGAATTCTTATGAAAATGAGAAATAATATTGATCACCCGGTATAGGACGAATTCGTATGAAAATGAGAAATAATATTGATCACCCTGTATAGGATGAATTCTTATGGGAATGAGAAATAATATTATTCACCCTGTATAGGATGAATCCTTATGAGAATGAGAAATAATATTATTCACCCTGTATAGGATGAATCCTTATGAGAATGAGAAATAATATTATTCACCCTGTATAGGATGAATCCTTATGAGAATGAGAAATAATATTATTCACCCTGTATAGGATGAATCCTTATGAGAATGAGAAATAATATTATTCACCCTGTATAGGATGAATCCTTATGAGAATGAGAAATAATATTATTCACCCTGTATAGGATGAATCCTTATGAGAATGAGAAATAATATTATTCACCCTGTATAGGATGAATCCTTATGAGAATGAGAAATAATATTATTCACCCTGTATAGGATGAATCCTTATGAGAATGAGAAATAATATTATTCACCCTGTATAGGATGAATCCTTATGAGAATGAGAAATAATATTATTCACCCTGTACAGGATGAATTCTTATGAGAGGTCAGTTAAATTTAATGAGAACTTCCATATGAAATAATCTCGAAGGATTTTCAATTTTACGCGAAAAATAAACAAACTATAGAGAATCAAATACAACACGATATTTCAAGTATTTATCGGTCAAATGCCCGTCAACCTCTGACGGCACAAAAAACCAACGGTGTTCGATGCGACGACTGGCTGGCCAAGCGTAGCGCTGAGAGATGGATAAATTCCGTTTTATTTTGAAAGGCTACTTATTTATGAAATATAAAAAAAATATGAAATTGCAGATGCATCAAATCCGGTTCGATAGGAACAAAATGTTCTAGGGAACAGCTGGATTTTCTCCAGAATGGTTTCACTAGAGTGAGAGGGTAGAGGACTGTAAGTTCGTGAGAGTTTCATATAATAAATACCTTTTTGTTAGCTCCTGAGATCGCCAAATGTGGTAGACAACTTCTTGCTTCTTATCCCAATCACCTCACATGCACTATCGGCGGTAATGTTCGCATGTCACGCCGGCCGGCACTTGAAAATACAATTAATATGGATATTGAGAGTAATCCCGTACTAGCAAAACTGAGTGTGTTGATCACTTATCAAACGATATCGTGTCGAGGTTTTTTGTTTGTTAATTGGGGAACTATGTTGCTTCTTTTTCTTTTTTTCGCCTCGTCCTTTTGTGCTCCGTGTTGTCTCGTTCCCCACACGCTCGTCTGGGGGCAGGCGCAACAGGTTTTAAAATATGAACACTCTCGTTATCGCGCAAGATACGAGGGTACTCGAAAAGTAAGATATATTATAGAACTTATAGTAACTAATGAAATTTAATAAACTAGTGAAACATATACAAGAGAGGATGGACGGAACACTCTGAGAGTGGAACTGTTTTTGAACAGTTGTGTCTGAACTCTACTTTATCCCTACCCTCTAGTATAGTGACATTTTTAGTCAAGATTTCATTTATTCAAATTGTGCCTAGCTGGCACAATACTTCTAAGAGTTGCTAGTAAGAGACGGAAAAAACAAAATTGCCGTTTAAAAAATGCTAACTAAACGAATTCATTTTCCAAAGCAATAATTTTTGTACCACTATCAGTATGCATTAAAAAAAAAGAGTTTCAAATCATCTCTGCAGCATTCGACTTCGTCCCACGCTTTTGCTCGGAATCCAAATTTTACCTTTACTTCCGTACTAAATGACCTCATGAGTGAGACGTCTTGAAATCCAACTGGTACTTCCAAATGAACACTATTCAAGATGTTCTCGTACAAGAACAATGTGGTATTTTATAAACATCGCAACCTTTGCCATAATGCAACAACCTGTGTCTATTAGTGATAGAGAAGAATCAATGAAGTTTTGTATTCAAAAACTTGAATGGTCATTGGAGTACGATTGTCATTGTTTCTTGGGATAGGTGGGATGAGGATAGGAAACATTGACACAAATCGATTAATGGAATAGTGATTATCAACTGTCTGAATTATCGAATATCATTATCGTTAATATTCCGGGTTTATTTCTACTTCAAAATATCACATGATAGAATTTGTGAATAGCAATTCCAATAAGGTGTGTTCTGTGAGAAATCTATGTAGAAATCTACATATGTAGAATGTAAAATTGTATATTTTATCCAATTACAACCTCTTGCTGAAAACAGAGATTGCAAATTAGCCTTTAATTATTAAAAAACGTCAAAAAATTATCATATGGAAATTCATTTACAGTCAAAGACACTTTTTGGATGCGAAATTGGAAGTACGGCTGTATGAGAGTTTCGTACCATTTTAATCACTATGATGTCGTTTATGGTCTTGACAGTGCTAACGTCAAAAGGGTCCAAAAGACTCAAAATTCTTGCTTGATTCTTATAAATTGAATAAAATGTCCTCAAGGTATTTCATAAACATTCACACCAACATCTATTATAATAGATATATATGTTATAAGGATCATAATTATGACATGCCAGTAGATAAACGCCATTTACGAAACTATTGCGTTGACATGTTTTATATTTTTTCTATTATTATTACTTTGTCTCTTTATTTTTGTTTCAAAGTGATTTGTGGCTTTATAGCTTAACAGATTCCTTTTATTTACTTACAAATGATATACCAATATAATATGATTTGTGTGATTGATGACTTGTTTATTTTGTGGAAATTCATGATCACTTTGATGAAACGAAAGAACACTCTTTTGTCTTATTTCCACTAGATTTTTATTGTTACGACCGGTTTCGGGTTTTATCCCATTATCAAGTATAAAAACTAACTAATACAATTGAACTCTAAGCCTAGTTATATAGGGAGTTTGCAGGTAGGCTGGATGGAGAGGTAATTAAGAGAACAAGGGTGAAACAATATAAACTTAAACCCTGGAGGTGATGGAAATTACCTGGGTTGTCAAATTTATAAATTCTAAAGTGGAAACCTACACAAATTAGGTCTCCACTTTTGAATTTATAAATTTGACAACCCAGGTAATTTCCATCACCTCCAGGGTTTAAGTTTATATTGTTTCACCCTTGTTCTCTTAATTACCTCTCCATCCAGCCTACCTGCAAACTCCCTATATAACTAGGCTTAGAGTTCAATTGTATTAGTTAGTTTTTATACTTTATAATGGGATAAAACCCGAAACCGGTCGTAACAATAAAAATCTAGTGGAAATAAGACAAAAGAGTGTTCTTTCGTTTCATCAAAGCAATATAATATAATTCCTCAGTTGATAAATGGTAATTAAATAAAATGTATCATTCTTATTATTTTGTGAATGATTTGTAGAGCCGAAAGAGGACAGCACTGATTGCTGTTGGAAGCACTCGTATATAATAATTCAAGGTTGTAAAACTTTCAACGCACGCGTCCCTTTTGAAACTTAGTGTGAATATTAAAATATTAATAATATGTACGATTTAGGCCCCATGAAGAGTTCTGTAGGACAATTATTATAAATCAATTCTGAAGCTTGGAGAAAAATTATAATATAATATTCATAGGTATACTGAAGGTGAGTTTTATAGCGAAATCTCTCTTTTGCTATAATATGATATAATTACCACATGCAGTACTCTTTTATATCTAGCATCAAGAATTTCAGATATGGTTCGTGTTATTTTTGTGTGTGGGCTCTACCTTCGTTCGTTTAGATGACAGATAAAGACATGATTAATCTCCAGCTGCTCTGACCATGCTTATGAAAGAGTGGAATCCGAGTAAAACGAATTAGAATATATGTGAATGATGACGGAATAAACTTACTACAAGGTTTAATATCTGAATATTTTGGCCGTTGCTATCTGGTGCGGTCATCTAGAACCTAGATTGCGACCAGAATTCTGATTAAAAATAATGAAACATTTTTGAAATATTTTCTATTTGGTTCTCCTTCGTACAAAATTACAGAACTTTCCGATTGAGGTCGGTTTGCAAAATTATGTTTGGTAAATTGGTCTACTGTCACTTTTAATTTAATAATCTAGCGTCATTTCTTCAAAATAATGAGTTAAACCAGTGACATACTTTTAATTCTTACTACTTTTGGAGTTACCTAGTATATCTTGCATGAAAGATTTTGTGAATACATTGCATTGAAGTTGAGGAGTGCTTCCTAAGTTGCACACTTATATTTGGATAATATTGGCGGAATATTATAGAAATATTGGCAAAATATCAAAAAGTAATTTTGGCGAGAAAAACATATAACATTTCAATTCGTGATGAAAAAGGGAACATTCTCCATGAAAATTGAAAAATGAAAAATGTCATTTATTTGTAATATCTAACAGAAAACAACTACTTCCCCAGCTAAAGCCATGCTGGACATTGATATTAGCCCAATATTCCTTGGATATATTCAATAAATGATATTGATGAAATATTCTCGAAACAATATTGGCTTCGAAGCATTCATCGATAGTGGTACAATATCAATGAAAACTAGAGAGAATTAAAAAAATTAGTTATCAGAATGAAAATGCGAATTTTCACTTTCAGATTTTTCTCTTTTCTTTTCAGTTAGAGTCTTTTCATAATATCTATCAGATGTAGTTCAATGTCCAGCGTGGCTTGTGCCGGGGAAGTAGTTGTTTTCTGTTAGATATTACAAATAAATCACATTTTTCAATTTTCATGGCGAATGTTCCCCTTTTCAACATCATATGTATATATTGGTAGACAGCAGACCATTAATTAATAATAAAAAATGGCTTCTATAATTCAATCTACTGCAAAAAATCCTATACAGAAATTTCACATTCCGGCACAGAAACGTCACTTTCCGGTACACTTATGTCATATTTTAATTATTATTATTATTGCGAACGGAAACATATGCAGAAAAGCGCATGTGAACTATGGCTGTAAGAAACATAAATTACGGTGTGCCTCTATATAGAAAAAAACCATCGGGAATACGCCATTGTCATCTCATGAACTAATAATTATGAATTTATGATATGACGCCAATATTTCAAAAACTAGAGGACATCTCATCGTAAATTATTTAAATGATGAAACGATGACGTGCCAGTGGGACGTAAATGAAAAAAAAAAGATGTTGAATCATTTTGATTAGAATCTCTTTGATATTCAATAATTTTTGCCATCATGCAGTTATTATCTGCAGAGACCTACCCTATACTGATGAGGACAAGAACCCCGAAATTGATCTATAGGTGGTCCAAATGTTTCAATGAACATTTCCATGCAACTAGCAATTTTGGAGACATCCTTGTAGGAACTCTGCACGGAAATTCATTGGATGTAATTCAACGTTCGTCGTGGTTTTAGCCAGGAAAGTAGTTGTTTTCTGATGAGTTTTTACCCAATATATTCTCATATTGTATAGGAAAATTGAAAATTGCAGTGAGCATCCTCATATAGCAGGACATCTAGTTTCTAATGTCATTTTGCATTATTTTCAAAGCAAAAACTATGAATAATTGTGCAATAAATAAATAATATCATAATATGATGCTGCCAACTTTAACGGTGACAGTAGATATCACCACATCTTTTATGGCATTTTTGCCTTCGATCGGTGGTCGTGTGCCCTTCTTATTTTGAGAGCTTGTCCGGACCGCTTATTTATGATGGTTTCAGACGATTATAATACCGATTCTTTCGACAATAGTGGATTGGATACTCACACAACGCTGATTATCTACCTGCTTTTTTCGGGAGCTATTTTAGAGTGATAACAATCTAATTCTCATGACACCAGCATGTTAAAATGGTGAAGTTGTTCACTGCCCATTTCTTAGGCTTTCGAGACCAATTCATAGCTTCCATCGTTTAATTAACATGCATATTTCTTACATCTTCCGTAAAAGCAAAGTTTACTTCAGATGATTGATTAGAACTTACATTACGTCATTTTGATTAGGATATACATGTTGAGGGACATGAAAATTGTATCCCTGGAACTGATCGTAGGGAACTTGGGTGATCCCGAAAAGAGGTATTTTTTGTAATCTTCTGGAAATAATCCTATCTGAAGATGAAGACTTATTTGATACTTCTATAAAATTTCCAAAACGATAGCTAGGTAACAAAAGTATATATCAAAATTCAAAACTTACAATCAACGACAGGCAGCAAATACGATTTCTAATTTGATATACGATTATATTTCAATGCTATCAAACGAATTCTGAAAATAACAATTCACATAGAATATCATTTACCTTATATTTATCAGAATAAAAATACCTGACCAGAATCTCCTCCACAAAAGTTGATCAATCATCATCCACTATAGAATATCAGAGGCAAAAAATAACAGAAAATCCACTGGTACGTAATAGTAAAATTGGGATTTATGCATACAAAATTAATGATTTGTTAATAATTAGCTCTTTACAAATGTGACAAATTGCGATTTGCAAAATGTTTCTTGATCTGAAAGAAACTGCCACTGCAAGTTCAGGCAGGGCCGAAAATTAGATTAGTCATAACTTTGCTAAAAATCATTGTAGAAGGAAATGAAAAAGTGTATATCGTTCCTGAAGACTTTTTCTTCCTCATTCAAATATAACATGTGAGTATCTGAGTACCTAAAATGTGTTTTGTCCCATTTAACATAACCTTCTACGATATTTACGGAGGATCCGAAAGTCATGGATATTTTAGTTGATATAATTATACTGAAGCAGGAATCGGTACCCTCTTTAGACCATATGCAACGATTTTCGACTAGTGAGACAAATTCTCATTTAAACATGCCAAAGAAAACATTGGGTTTTACTCCTGCCTCAGGTTTCATTTACACATCCTACATAAAAAATTAAGTATGTGATTGCAAGCTTGAGGTTTGTACTTCACAACAGTGTTAATAAACATATACGCAGGATATGAATAAGCCATTATTTTCAACATTTACTGAAGAGAATGACGGTCTTATGGGTGAGGTGAATATGAGGCAGGAGTAAAACAAAGTTTTTTTCAGCATGTAGAAAGGGGACCTGTCATACTACTTTAAAATTGTTGTATATAGTCCAAAGAGGGTATGGGTTGCTGCTTCAGTATAATAATTCCATATTTACTAAATCATTCATGATTTTCGGATCATTCGCAAATATCTCCGTGAAGTGCGACAAAACACATTTTAGGTACTCAAATACTCGCATATTATACTTGCATGAGAAAGTAGGAGTCTTCAGAAACGATATGAACTCTTCCTTTTCCTTCTCCGATCATTTTTAGCAGAGTTATGACCAATCAAATAATCGGCTCCACCAGAACTTTCAGCGGCGGGTAAGCGTGAACCTGAAATTTGATGTTGGCTTTCAAACACGTTTTCTGAGAAAACGAGTGCATTTCATAAAAAATTACTAGGAATAATTTTTGTGGAAAATTGAATTGGTTTTCACCTTGTTGATTACAGTAAAAGTCTATCTATTTATTTTAAACGAAAAAAAATATATGTTCCACCCCTGGAATTTTGGCAAACAATTTTTTTTGGTATTTATCATGGTTCCAACTACTAGCGTATCAAGTTTGGTGGTGCTACAATCGATCCTTGTCTCAAAACCCAATCGTACTGGATTATACACTATTTGAGCTTTTGCTATCGAGAGTGAGTGTGACCAAAACTCAAGAAGGATGCTCAAGAAATACCTTGCTACCATCACTCCACGGATATACTCAAAACTGTTTGAGGTTATTTTGTGTCACACAAGATCTGACCAATCCATGGTCATCTGCCTAGTAGCTGCGCATTAGGAGAAATTCTGTAACAAAGTTGAAAGTTGGCCCTCTCACTTAAATAATAACTATTGAAAATTATCTGCACAAGCACAGCCATTGAAAATCAGACGATCAAATTATGACTGTTGATTGATAAATATTACTTGAAAATTGTTGAGTGTTTATTCATAAATCCACTTTAAATTTCGCTTTTTTTTTAAATTCGGTTTTACCTTTCCGATGACTGGTACACCTTCTCGAAAACAATGTCTCAATTTTCGTGCAATGATATTTCCCAAAAAACTTGTCCAAGACCACTATACTCTTCTCCCGTATAGAAAGCCTCTAAATTATCAACTGAACATGTAAAGAAAAGAATAATTACGATGAAGTTGAAATCCTCTTCTCCCCACACATCCCTCAAAGAAGAAAATTTGAGGCAAATATCTGTCAGAAAACAACTACTTCCCCCTACGAACATTGAATTACATCTGACATCTATTTATAGGAATGATGCAGACATGACTTGTTTCAAGGACTAGCGCCCTCTCGTCAGTGCTGGGATAAGTAATAGCTATTTGTATTACAAGGGAGGAAAGTGCCACTTTTCCTCCCGCAGGATGTAGTTTACTGCTCGACGCAAAGGGAGGAAAAGGCACTTTACTGCCATGTAATACATACGATTTTACCTCCTACCCACTTAATGAACCTTTTTTGTAAATTTAAAACGCATCTTAACTGCTTTCGTCTAAAACGGACCTATACTTGCATGATGGAAAGTATAGACAATACAGTCATGTCCATCTGAGAATCTGCGGTGGTGCAATGGCTAGCGCTTGTAATCCGAAGGTCCCGAATTCAGCTCCTGGCAATTGCATTTTTTTTTTTTAAGAACTCTATTTAACTTTTTTCTTGTTAGTGATTTGAATTATTGGACATTTAGATAGCTTATACATTTCGGATTGCTATTGAGTGATTTTTACATAAGTAATGTTATGTGCCTGTTTGAATGAAGTGACGATCATTTTTTTCTAAGAGCTGCGCTTGTAAAAGAAATAATTTGTGTATTTCGAGCACAAAGTGTCATTGTCGTTCTCAAAATATTAATCTTTTTAGCGAGCAACAATCAATCACTTTTCACTCTGAATACCCAAATAGCTATTAAAGAACTAAAGTAAAAGTAACATTCATGTTTGATTTTTACCAAAATACAGGATATATAAGATGTTCTAGAAATAACGAAACAATTTGATTATAATGGATACACAAGTTTCATCGTTTACAACTTACTTGAAATAAGGGGGAGGAAAACTACTTTCCTCCCTAGGGAGGAAAAGTATGAGTTTTCTCCATGGTTTAAGGGAGGAAAGTGTATACTTTCTATAGGGGTAGGAGGAAAAATACATTTGAGTTATCCTGGCTCACCCAATCAATGATAACACCCAAATCTTAAGAGGCCATGAGCGCGATCATATTTCTGCCGTTTTGTAGGGTAAAAAAGTCGATAACTCAAAAGTGGTTCGTCGTATCAATTTCAAACAAGGATATGCTTCTAGAGGACGTTTGATTCTACATTACTATGTCTGCGGCAGCACCTCAAGATACTTTTCATAGATAGTCGAGGTAGCTGCAGAGGTATTTCTCTTCCATTAAAATTTGAAGCAATCTTTATCCCATCGAAGTGAATTTGGTATCAAAAGAAAGGTAAAACATTGATCTATGTACGTGCTGTAATGTTTTTTTGAAATTATTTTTTCATTTACCCATAAAATCGCTTCAAAGTAACTGCATTTTTGGGACATTTTTTGTGAAACAGTGGTTTGAAAATTCAATTTCCATTACAGCACGTACGTAGAATTAAATGTCCTGTAGAAGCCTGTCATGGTTTGAAATCGATACGACGAACCGTTTTCAAGTGATCAATTGACTTCTTTATCCTAAAAAGCATCCCAAATATGATCGCGCTCATGGCCTCTTAACAGCAAGGAGAAGGATTAATTTTTCTAACGTCGAAATGGTCGCATTCGTCTCAGATTAAAGAATGTATATGGCAGTGACATTGAAAATGTTCTGGGGATAACTGGTAATTGAGGAAACCTAGAAATAGAAATAAAATAACCGATATCAAGTTGCAGTAAATACAATGCCATCTGGAATCTTCGATTACCTACTAGATACTTTCAGTCATAAAATACAGTACGGATCTTTAATCTCAATCATCATAAATTCAATAGAATTACAAAATTACAACGCAAAAATTCATCCGGAACAGATTACTATTATAGACTGCGCAAAAATTACTGTAATAACACGAAGTTTACGAACTGTTAAGTACAATAGTGAATCTAATAAATATGTAGGTAGAAGGAAGTAACGGTGCATTCAGCTAACATTTTGAGCAGGAGCAAGCATAGACTAAGGCTATAATCTATCTCTACCGGAATAAAACAAAATAATATACTTAATATTACTCGTAATCTACATGAATCCACAAAGCATTCGTAACACTTTATGAGCAGGATATCAGGCGTGACAAGCAATCAAAACGTTTGCTGAGAGTTTTGTACATGAAAATTTATAGAGGAATTTGAAACCTCTGTCAACACGAATGTTAAGATATTATCTAGAGAATACATTTATTCAATAAAAGATCATATCGTAGTATGGTTTTCTCGTATTGGCAGCAAATTCTTAAGAAATAGATCGAAGTATGAATCTAATTAACTCTGCATGCTTATGAGAAAGACAGAGTAGATATTGTAGACCAGGTGAATTACCTTTTTTTGATTGAAAATTTCCGTACAGGGTAAACTAGGTTGTAAAGGGTAGAAAAGAGTTTAACTAATGTGGGGACAAAAATTCAACACCTGAATGCTTGCAGTCGAGTATGGGTGGGGGATAAAAGCGAGTGAAATCGGTTTTTCACGATTTGTAGCGTAAATACGTATTTTATCAAAAAAAGTTGAATATAAAAGTTGTGAATAATTAAAAAATCTACATTTTTGATTTAACAAATTTCACATAACCTCAAAATTGCCGAGTAAAATACGAAAAACCAATATTTTATTTTTTATTTATTTTTTTATTACTTTGCGATAACAGAAATTGGCATGAATGTAGTATTTTTCATGCCAAGCAAGAAGATATTTTATTTTTGTCAAAAGGTTCAGTGGTCTTTAAGAACTTGACGATTTTCGCGAAAAACATGTTTTTTTCAAGTCCCTGAAAAAGCTTTTTTTTTTCATTGTAGAGAGTTCTGTGGGGACGCATTTTTTCAAAAAGACTTCAATTTTCATATGAAAAAAAATATATATACTACCTCAATGGAAACATTTTGTAGAAATTGAGAAAAACTGAAAAATCGAATTCTGCTAATATCGACTTTCTCACTATAGTTACAAATTTCATATTATTTCTTGAAATACCGCTCAGAAATTCACAATAAATATTATCATAATATTATTGGAGACTTTCTATTCATCTAAGTGAAATGAAGTAATGATTCAGTAAAAGAAAATGCAGAATAACTCATAAATGCAGTGATTATTTCTGTTTTGAATATGGCTTCTGTCATAGGACTATGGAGATAATGATTATAATCTCTTACAATTAGATTGAACAAATTCATTAAAAAAAAATATATGGAAAGAACCCTAACAATTCTATTTAAATTCCAGATTGATTCTCTAATTACTTAATGATTCTTAATAAGTAAACGGAACTCTTGGAAACAGTTTGTCTCCACAATTAATAACTTGTTCGACTCCCATGACCGACACATGGTACAAAATAAGGATGATCAAAGGTATCGACTCACACTATAACATATCTTCTCTCATTCACGAAGGACGCGAAATAACAACGCAACAAGATATCTCGAAGTGGAAAAATTGCTTCAGACCATAATAAGAAAATTATAAACCTGGTGCCTTGAAACTGGCTTTCAGTTTTCATTTTCGAAAACGAAATACATGCTCTTTAAAAGACGAAACACTTCAACATAAGCCAATTTGGAATTATACGGAAAACTATTCGTGAAGGAATTGAAATTTTTGGGAATGGTTTTTGACGAAAAACTGGAATGAAATGCTCATATTCGGCAGCCCAAACAACATTGTAATAATGTACTCAATTTTGAAAACGCTTGAAATAACCCTTGTTGCAGACAAGAGTGAGATAATGCAATAAATTGAAGAGTGGGTTCAAAATAACTCAATTAAAAATAAATATCAACAATTTGAGTATATTTCGAAGTTGGAAATTTAGTTTGACCTCACGAAGGACCTTACAAAATGATTCTAATAAAAAAAAGGAGAAGTGAAGGAAAGAGAAGAAAATATCCTAGGATGAAGAGAATACGAGAAAAGTAACACTCTATAACTAATAACTTAACCTAAACAGTTACTTTTCAGTAAAATGTTCGATAACACACAAATTATATTAATATTGATCCAATCCGGGCTTAGGATCTTTTGATCGATGTCCTTTTCAATATAGATAGGTACTCGCTTGATTTCTGAATAAATGGCAATAATCTTACCAAGGGGAACTTTGCTGGGTCAAACCTTGTTCAATCATGTATATCAGTTTTTATCCAGAACACAGCTACTAAATCTCTCTCACAGATTTCAATAACGAGAACTGCTGTTTATAAATCACGACCACGTCTCTACTGCAAATGAATAAAAAATATCAATAATTATATATATTTTTTTTCAATTTCCGTTGAGGTATTCAATTGGACAACCCTACTCACCGTGGTCGTATTATTTCTTTTTTTTTTTTTAATAAAGTTTCAATTAGATCAACGAGATCAATTTTCAAATTATTGTAAATTGACAAATTGTCTGACAGTTTCACCTTCGACTTGACCATCTGTCAAGGAAAGATATACCGGGAGATACTTCATTTTCATTAAGAATTTATGTTTATACATTCAAAGAAGGTATGTTTCACGCTATCAAGCGAATCTGGGGCAGCTGATTCTACCACCCTATTAAGGATGTACAGATCACTCATTCGTACCAAAATTTATTATTGCGCAATAGCGTATTCGGCAGGTAGAAGATTCTTACTGAAGCAGCTGGACAATGTACACAATACGGCAATCAGACTTGCAATGGTGCTTACCGAACCAGTTCTGTTGAAAGTCTATATGTCGAAGCAAATGAGCCCCCGATGGAAATAAGAAAACAATTATTGAGTCTAGCATATGCAGCGAAAATCTCTTCAGACCAAGACAACCCCAGCTTCCCAACTCACCTTTTCTAATAACTTTCAACGAATCTTTTGCGAAAACACCAGCGTCAGAGCCCCATTGGCTTATAGATATACCTCCTTGCAATACATCTCTCACCGATTTTCCAAAAGATAATGCCCCAACATTCCAAAATACTCTGAAATGAAAGCTATACTTTTCTCTACACGCATCCAAAACATCAGGAGACGAACGTGTCGGAGCAGCAGTTATCTTCAAAGAAAAACCGAAGGAGACTGTTAATTTCCAACTTAAAGAAATCAATCCCTCGAAATATAGTAAAATATATACTAATACAATTAAAGAAAAACGCCGTTAAGTCAACTTTAAAACTAGAAAAGACATTTTTCCAAAAGATTTTCCTCAGAAGCAGAATAATATGTTATCATGATTTGTAGCTCTCTGATTATAAAAAAAACTCAAAAACAAAAACAAAACATTTCGGACAGTCAATTTACACATGTTCACGTCGCCCCAATACTGAATTCGCGTGCGAACTGCATTAAGATACCTGCATTTTAAAGCGTACCTTCCATCAATCTGATATTTCTTGCAGTCACACGCTATCAATATACCGTTTTCCCCTGTATACTGGGACACACGTTGAAGGCTGTCATATGAATAACACGTATTTCAAGTCTGCTGGGGACGGTTCGGCACAATATGAAATGTCTGCTATAGCAGGCGTGTCCCAGCGATCATGACGGTTATAGCAATCTGTCCACGAATGTGTTATTATTCTGGGTATACTGTTGACAGAATAGTCGCTTCGGTAAGCGATACTGCTGGCAGTCGATGATCGCAAGCTATGCTTTTAAAGTTTTTTTTTCGAAAACCTGGGAGATTCGTTAAAACAAATTTAAAAAAAATATATTTTCTTTTATTAACAGAATTATTGAAAAAATCAATCTTTATCTATAGTTAGATATTACAAATTTTTCATTTTTCCAATTTTCATGGAGAATGTTCCCCTTTTCATCAAATATAGACATACTCCATTAGTGAAGACTATACATATAACACCATACCTCAAAGATGTCTTTACGTTACATCATAAATATGGTCATAAGATCGAAGATTTTTCCATATCACGTCACGGCTTCGAAAAATACTAATCACCAACCAAAGTTTTACGGGAAATAAAGTGATGAATTATGTGTATTCATTTTCTATCGAAGGAGGCTTATAGATATTCATTAGTTTCTTATGGTTTATGGTTGAGAGCAATGATGCGTGTTAATGCAAATTACAATATTTTATCTTCTCCTAATTAATTAAATCGGTGGTTAATTAAACGCCACTGATTCCCAGTCACGCAGAAAAGTTTATATAAAAAGGTTAGGCTAGATTGAGATACGGTGAAGATGTCGAACTAATTATTGAGTAGTTGATGTTAATGAAATTCATCAAAGGAAAATGCCGAACGAAGAAACCCAATACCATCCGTTGATCCATTAAATTTTTTCGTAATTGAAAAAATGATCTATTTTATTTAGGATTCAGTGGAACTGTTGATGAGGATGTCTCGATATTGAATTTAGAACAAATCAAAATGTACAGCCGGAATATGGGTATCTGGAACATTTTATGTTGGAGGGCATTCATTGGACACCTCGAGAATGATAGTAGAGAAGAGGCGTGTGGATGTCAGGACCATGATCAGGAATGACTGAAGGATCTTAAAAAAAAAAAAATCGGTCTGTCTATCTGATTCTATTTGAAGACCACGTGGACGAGGACTGCCGACTTTGTGCACTTTGTATTGAACAGTTTCTACCCACATTGTATTTTAATACGCTGAAAAGTCATAATAGTTATTTTTCTACAAAAAATGACAAGTTTCGCGCATTGACAACAATATGCGAAGTGACACGTGGTTTCATTTTCCTTCGTAACCATGACACCGTGCGCGAAGTAATGTGCGAAAAACCTATTTCGCACACTGCATGTAAACTATATGGGATTTTCATATTTTAACCTATATAGTTCTCAATTAAGCAAAAATCCAAGAAATCATTTATTTCTAAATTTATAATCCTCAATCAAGCGAAAATCCAAGAAATCGTTTATTTCTGAATGTTCAACATTAATTAAATAAGGCTTTTTAACACTTTTAAAATTGTGACAAAATATTATACTACCTATTTTTTTTTGACGTTTGTAGAAGAAATTTTGTTTGCATCTCGTGCGCGAAATTCTTTGGTAATCTCGTCTATTTTTTTAACTCTTCGAAAGATGCTTCAATTCAAAAAATGATTTCACGTAACCTTTTTAGTTTTTCAACACGAATATATGTTTGGAGCGGTACCAAATTTTTCGTTGAAAAAATGCACAATGTTGCCATTTGAAAAGAGCAGAAACATTTCGACTGAGGGGGAAACCGCTAGGGAATTTTGGTGTACATGTCTTGGGTATTAGTGGTATTACTATGGTATTAGTGGGGCATTAAGGGCATTAGAGGCATGAGAATTAGGGGTATTACTTGGTCATTACAGGTATTACTAGTGTATTAGAGGAATTAGTTAGGAATTATTGGGCATTACACGTGAGAGAACAATTCCTCCACAATAATAATCAGTGAAGGCAAACAAAAAAAATGTCTTCAAAAAATGGGAGAGCAGTAGCGGAAATCCGAAATGTGCAATAAAAAAAAAAGAAATTATTTTGTATTTTTCTTACTTTGATGACAGGCATTACTGGCATTACTTGGGGGGTATTATTATTACTCGGGAATTACTGATTTTATTCGGGAATTAATTGGGTATTAGAGGCATTACTTATGATTTTTGGGAATTAGTGTACACAATATTCTCAGCGGTTTCCCCCTCGATTTCGACTGAAAACAGTATGGAAAACAATTATTTATTTATTTATTTATTTATTTATTCATTTATTTTTTTTGAAATAAACTATTGTGAGAGTCAACATTAAAGTTTTATTGTAAATGTTAACATGGATTTTCATCAGGTATCGGCCACATGGATTCAATAATATACGAAATGAATCAATGCTGAGAAATCAACCATAAATATCTTCTAGTCCACTTGAAAAATCTTGAAAGGTTGATTCAAATTCCACTTTGTTTATATCTGACAAATTGGCTTTCGGATTAGAATAGATTTTGGCTCATATGTAGTAAATAATTGGACGCGTACCAGTTTCATCAATCTCATTTGCACGTAAGTTTTGTCTACGTATCACTGAAATACAGCTGAACAAATGGATTGATGAAATGTAGACAGACAGCTGTTTGAAGTATTCTAAACACCCATTTGAAAACTCAATCAGGAACTATTATTTGGTAGTTCTAGCTTCCTTGTAGTCATTCAGTCTAAACGACTAATTAATGCATTCAAGAAGGCATTAAACACATGAAACGTGTTTAATTTACTTTTCTTAATGTACCTATTGATACGTGTGGTGAACATGACTTTGTATACGACCTGTTTACCACCCGTTAGTGTCCTGTCAATGCGGTATTTGTGGTAGTAAATAGGTTTGAACATTTTCCTATCAATTTTATCACCAAATTCCTGGAAGAAATAAAATCTAAAGTGTGCTTTTACACATTCAATTTAATATAATACTTAGTGACCATGATTTCTTCAATAAAGAATTATAGTTCTCTTTCTCTCCCTTTGGTGACAGTTTCAATCTCTCCTAAATATATTGTATTTTAATATAAGATTAATAATTGTTATATGAAATGTGTTCATATATTTTTACATATTTAAACTTTATTATTCATATTTTTGACTTTGTCGATAAGATGTAAATTTTCAGACAATAAAGGATATTTTGATTGATTGATGGTTGGAGATTTAATTTTTTCAAAAGTTTCCCATTAAGATGACTGATCGATGACTCTAAATATGTATGTATAGAGCTGGTACGTTTGAGGATATTAAAAAAAATTTCCATTCCAAGCAGCAGATTATGAAATTTGGTTTTGTGCATCGATGAATATTGTTTTTTTATACCTGAATTTCAACATTCACGATCGCTCGGCCTACAAGATACTATAAAGTGTGTCTTACTCCTCATGGAAACACCCCATATCTTCTGTGATTATTAGAGAACTCTGCAAATATCAGTATAGGTGGATGCGAGGGGGAAACCGCTGAGAATATTGTGTACACTAATTCCCAAAAATCGTAAGTAATGCCTCTAATACCCAAGTAATTCTCGAGTAATACCTAGTAATTCCCGAGTAATACCTAGTAATTCCCGAGTAATACCTAGTAATTCCCGAGTAATATCCAGTAATTCCCGAGTAATACCCAGTAATTCCCGCGTAATACCCCCCAAGTAATGTCAGTAATGCCTGTCAGAGAAGTAAGAAAACTATACAATCGTGTCTCAATGTAAAGTTTGCTGTCGACTACAAGTCCCCTTTTTTTTTATTGCACAATTCGGATTTCCGCTGCTGCTCTCTCATTTTTCAGACAATTCCAATTCCCATGTTTTGATGACTTTTTTTTTGCCCTCCACTGATTATTATTGTGCAGTAATTGTTCTCTCACACTTCCGAGTAATTTCTGTAATACCCATGTAATGCTCGAGTAATACCTCTCTTTCCCGTATAATGCGCCCAATAATTCCTAACTAATTCCTTTTATACCCGAGTAATACACCGGTAATACCTGTAATGCCCAAGCAATAACCGTGATTCCCAACTAATACCCAGTGAGTCTAAATCTTGTCTGAGGTTGATCTGACTAGAGACATACATTGCCCGTCAGAGGCGATGTCTGTAATTATTGAAAAAGAGTTCTGCAAATTTCAGGATCGACTGATATGTAACAGAAAACAACTACTTCCCCGGCAAAAGCCACGTTGGACATTGAACTACATCTGATAAATATTGTGAAAAGACTCTAACCGAAAAGAAAAAAAAGTGAAAATTCGCATTTTCATTCAGATAGTTGATTTTTTTAATTTTCTCTAGTTTTCATTGAAAAATCATTATATAAACACATCACGGATGGATATGAGGGAAATATTTCTTCTGCGGTAATGAATGAATGAATACCTCCCAAGACGTTATCTTGAACGATAGAAAATAGCGACTAAAGTTTGTCTTTCAACCGCAGATGATTCCACAACAGATTTTATGAATATCCTATTCATATTTTCGAACAAAAATCATTAATACAATAGTATATACCTGGGCAGTGTCGTAGCCAGGATTTCAGTTTGGGGGGGGGGGCAAACAGAGGTCTTTAAAAGACGATGTGTTACGAGTGGAGACGACTGGTATGAATCATAATAACCAGAAAATCTCAATTGGTATTGGTATACCATTTACTGGAGTTGTCAGTTAGACGGTCTGAAAAGTGAAGAGTGTGAAAATCTGGATAAATAAACAATAACAGACCCATTATGCTATTGAATGTCATGTCTAAGTTACATTCTAGGATATATCCCAAAATATTTTCTTAGCTTGAAAATCATTCAGCCAACCACCTTTATGTGTTTGGGAGTTCATGTTTTCATCATCTATGCGGCATCAACGGTAGTGTAAGTTTAATGGGTGGTTATCAAATGAACCGTAACTGTTAAGAGGGTAACCAAAGACGACCACGGCAAAACATGGAAATCAACTAGAACCTTGACGCCAGCCGTAAAAGCCTAAATTCCAATATATCAAATGTCCACCCAGATGGATGACACTTTGTTGTTCTGTTGTTTAGTTTTTGGAAGTAAACAACTAGTCGGTCCTAATATCGTTGTTTCCTCTAATTTAAAGTCGAAATAAACTGAGGAAATGACCTTTTTTCGAAGACTTTTTTATTCAACTTCAAAATACAATTCAATGTCAAAATTCAATTTTTTAGTCAATAACAGAACAAAAGTATATCGTTCGTATAAGGTGAGTATAATAAAAAATAACAAGGACATTCTCCCCCTCGTGATGAAATCACAAAACTCTTCTTTTTCAGGTTCCCTTGCCACATCAACAACTCGACGTTTTTCATCCTTTCCTTTGTATACCTTTAGTATTTTACCAAGAGGCCACAAATTTCTTTGGAGTGAGTCATCCATAACAAGAACTATATCGTCTGAATATTCATCAGAAACCCAGGGGTATGTGGTTATTGGTTTCGAAAATTATATGCCTGATAAACTCCTGTATAAATAAACCCATTTAAATATGACGTCTGAGTCAGTTTGACAGCGATAAAAAAGGATGCACCTTCCTGTTCCTCAAAAACAGACTTCATCTAGTAAGGGGAAGTCCCTTCAATATCTGTCATAACAGCAATGATTGTTCAGTATTGTCGACACAACATGAATCGTTTTGGGAAAGTTTTATCTGAACAGATAACAAAAAGCATTATCATAATTGTGTTGTTAATAACTGCTCCTTCAAATAACTGTTTCAATCAAGGCGATTATTATTGTGGTGTATTTATATATTGTCGTTAATTTATTTTGCCACAAAGCACTGGAACTTTTCTTTTATTGAATAAATTTTTTCAACTCAGAGTTTTTCCATCAGTAATTTCACTCGAAAAACTGACATTAGACAAAATTGCTCGACCTACGGTCTCGCAATTTTTTCATGTAAGTTTTGATTGTCAAAATTATTTTGTTGAAGAAAGAAATTTATCCGATAAAAAAAGCTCTTGTTCTTTTACTGTTGGTAAAACGGACTGAGCAAAGTACTTCTGTGCTCGTCTGGCTTAACCCCCTGAAAAAAATCAATGTGAATAACTCAAATATGTACAAAATTACATCAAAGGAGCCATTTCAACGAGAAATAACTACGTTCTATATTGGTATGCAAAGACCACCGTAATAGTGCTAGACCAGGCATTGCCATCACCTGACTCCACACATTCTATGATGCATATATGGTAGTTCTTCTCGGAATTTCTCAGCTGATCCTTCTTTGCTACCTATATCATTACCGCAGCTACATGATTTGTTATTTAATCATGTATTCTAAACAATAAAACAGTCTCATTATGGAGAGACGGAAAATCTGTATTCAAGTACTGTGAACTTCGCGTCATTATTTCGCCATAAATTACTATCAACTAGCTAGTTTCCTGGCAGAAAATTATGTGAACTACTTCAAACGTTCTGCAAATGAAATACAAAATTATGGTTTTCTCGGATACCAGTGAAACATGATTAATATTAATCTGTGTAATTTTCAGAATGAAAGTGTTAGGCGCATTATCAGTTTGGATTACAATATTGTAACTTTCAACTAGTTTTTTTTTTTATTTCGACCACTTCGTTCATGTGGAGGTAAATGAAAAAACATGCTGGCACATAATGACAGGGTTTTGATTTCAGTTATTTTTTTTGGTAATGTAATCGGGAAGAATAGATAATCAAACCACCAACACTCAATAATAATTGAAGAAGGTATTGAAATAGAACGTCATATTGAAGTACCCTTACTGTACAAATGTAGAATTATACGGGGTTTTTCAGATATCAGGTTTTTCCCAAATATGCCTTTTTTAAAAATTTTGGTACATACAAAATACGCATAAAAATACGCATAAAAATACGCATAAAAATACGCGTTTTCGATGGCAACGATTTTCTAAATTTTCGTTAGTGGCGTCCCTCTGTTAACATGTCCTGTCATGATCAAATTTTTTTCAATTACATCAACTTCAAATTACAATTATTCCGCGACCACTGTCAAACTGAGCTAACTCTCAATCTACCATCGCTGTCAACAAGGAGAAAGCACAGAGACTTGATATTCCTTCATAATATCATAAGCGGCAAGCTCAACTGTCCTGAATTACTAAGTAAGATACATTTCAGAGTGCCTTTACGCACCACTAGACATAACAATACTTTTCATATTCCTTTTTATAGAACCAACTATAGATACAATAGCTGCTTACCACGTATCCAAAGAACAGCAAATAGTTACAGTCAATTAGACTTTTTCAATTCGCCCTTAAATAAATTTAAGTTGCAACTTAAAACGATTATTATATAAAGCATTTATCATCCAATATCCTTTCTCCTCGAGTCTCTCAGCATCAAGTGATATATTTTATAATTTTATACATTTTCCTAGTTATACAAGTTTTATCGTAGTGTACATTTTATTGTATTTTTTATCTGACTTGGGCTAGTCCCCGTTAAATAAATAAATAAATAAATAAAATAATGATAAGCCACTGTTTTTTTCCTTATAAATATAATTTTTGTAATTGCCATCTATATTCTCATAAAAATGGTATATTGCCTTTTGTTAGCCTCAATGAAATGCAATTTGTTTTTCAAATCGAAAACTATCTGTCGGACGAAGAAAGTCTAACGACCATTTTTATGAGGAGGTAGAGGACAATCATGAATTTAATATTCATTTGAAAAGAAAAAACATAGTGGCGTATCATTATTATTTTTGTTTAATTTCAACTCGCGGATTTAGTCCCAAAAAAAATCCTGATCAGGACTCCATAGAACCTTTATAATAATTGTTATTTCCATCGCCCCTAGTGCGCAATGTATATCACTCTGGTCAACCCAACTTAGTACAATGATTTAACCCCAGTAAATTTACAGATACTGAAATTTGCAGAGTTGTATTCCCATAATAACTGAGGATACGGGAATGTTTCCATGAGAAGTGGGACACTCTGTCACTCAGAGCAACCCAAAACAAGATTTAGACTTATTTTCAGCACATCAGTCGATCCTGAAATTTGCCAAATTTTCCAATAATTACAGACATCGCCTCTAACGGGCAATGTATGTCTCTAGTCAGATTAACCTCAGACAAGATTAATACTTACTGTCGTTACATCCACCCGACGGGAAAACCGCTGGGGAATTTTGGTGCAAATGTCGTGGGTATTAATGGTATTACTCAGGTATTAGTCGGGAATCAGGGGCATTACTCGGGTATTAGTTGGGAATTAGGGGTATTGTTTGGGCATTACAAGTATTACTGGTGTATTACTCGGGCATAAGAGGAATTAGTTAGGAATTATTGGGCATCACACGGGAAAGAGAGGTATTACTCGAGCATTACATGGGTATTACAGAAATTACTCGGAGTGTGAGAGAACAATTACTGCACAATAATAATCAGTGAAGGGCAAAAAAGAGTCATCAAAACATGGGAATTGAAATTGTCTGAAAAATGAGAGAGCAGCAGCGGAAATCCGAATTGTGCAATAAAAAAAGGGGGACTTGTACTTGACAGCAAACCTTACATTCAGACACGATTGTATAGTTTTCTTACTTCTCTGACGGTCATTACTGACATACTTGGGCGGTATTACGCGGGAATACTAGGTATTACTCGGGAATTACTGGATATTACTCGGGAATTACTTGGGTATTAGAGGCATTATTTACAGTTAGAGTCTTTTCATATTTATCAGATGTAGTTCAATTTCCAGCGTGGCTTTAGCCGGGGAGGTAGTTGTTTTCTGTTAGATATCACAAATAAATTACATATTTCACTTTTCAATTTTCATGGAGAACGTTCCCCTTTTCAATATTGTATTAATATTATAACAAGATGAGTAAGTATGCTCGTTGTGATTTTATAATAATGCCTTATATTATCAATATTTAATACTGACAGTTTTTGCATTGTGGTCATAGTTCCACAGAAACTAAACACAGTAATGCCAATTTCTGATATAGGAGTTTTTGTATTATGGATATAGACACGAAGGAACATAGCAATATAAAGTTTTGATGATATCGATCGTTAAATCTTCATGTACAAATTTAATGCAAGGAGACGGAAAATCAGATTACCGGTTGATCCATGAGAGGGTATAATGGGTGCAGTTGCTTTCCCCCTTGAAAACCAACGTTTCCCTCCTACAAATCCTACGTCATCACCTCTTTTTCGGTCACTTCGAACTTCAACTCTACATAATTGCCCCTTCCCCCCTACTTGGAGACGCTCTGGATCCGCCCCTGTGACAGATAATCTGATTCCGGTTTTACTTTGAAAACAATACTACTTGCATCTCACGAATTTAGCCAAGTGAATGCGAGATATACGGAGAGAAAATATTCTATCGACCTTAAACTTCGGTAAAACTCAGACATGTCTTCGTTGACGACAATGGCTTCAGACGAGTTTCGGTTTCACCCGGTACACGATGTATTAAAATCCCTCGGTAACACAGAAGTCGGCCGACCCGCTCATTAAAGAGTTCCCAAAAGATCGGAGAGGAATAAAACAAAACCTATTATTTGAGTTGGCCGAAAGAGGCGGAGGGATTTCAAACAAGACGGCCTTGAGCTGCCATCATCGAGAAAATGTCTTCATCAGCCGGCTACAAACTAACACAATATAAGTGCGATTGGCGGTGAACTCGGGCTATTAGTTATTATACTGGTCAAATCAGGACTATTTATGGCGGAGACCGTGCGGATTTCTGCGGTGAAACACTAATAGCTCTAACACAAGCATATTAGAAAACTTACACGTAATATATTCAAAGATCTCTGTATACTATGTCTATAATCACCTCCACTGTATACGGTGTTTTGTAATGTGATATTATCGCTGATTGCATTATGTGAAAAATAATATGGTGCAAAATAGTTATATCGAAAATAACTACAAACCGTAAATGAAAATTTGATTTGAAGGAATGTTCAGAAAATATTCAACCAAATTTCAAAAATGATTTTCGAAGTCTGAACACATACAAATCCACTGAATCAGACACAAAGAGGAGAGCTGGTATAGAAGGAAATTTAAAGAGAGTGCATATAGTGTATGAGAATAGTATGTTCATTACATATGTCAGTGAAGATGATATACTGAAGGTTATCAGGGACAAAATGAAAAATAAACATTCATGTGGACAAGATGGTATTTCTGGGCACGTAATTAAAAAGATTGCTCCCTACATCATAGCGCCCTTAAGTCACATTATAAATATATCTTTTCAGAAGGACAGTTTCCTTCGCGACTGAAACACTCTATAGTTACCCCAATCCTGAAAAAAGGAAATGTACATAACTTGGAAAATTATCGTCCTATTACTATTTCCCCATCATTATCAAAGGTATTCGAATACATAATGCTGGACTTTCTACACAAATTCCTGAATATAAATAACATTCTAACTCCGAACCAACACGGATTTCGCTCCAATCATTCCACCACAACGGCAATTATTTCTTTTTATTCGAATCTCCTACAGTCTGTTGAAGCTGGCGAAAACTCCAATGGGATGTTTTGTGACCTAAGTGGCGCCTTTGACTGCGTACAACATGGAAATCTTCTGGACAAACTGTATAAAACTGGTATTAGAGGTGCTCAGCATGAATGGTTCGCATCGTATCTTTCAAATCGCACCCAGACTTAAAATACAGTATTCCAAACGAAGTTATAACGAAAACTTCTTCTCTAATTAATGACATAGGTGTTCCACAAGGATCAGTTCTAGGGCCAATCCTCTTTATTCTCTATATCAATGAGCTGACATCTGCTTTGCCGTCATCTTTCACTTGTTTGTATGCTGACGACTCTTCCCTCCTATTTAAATCAAAGCATTTGACTGAGTTACAACAAAATATCAATTCTGACCTTGATAGCCTACAGAATTGGTTCAGTGAAAACACTTTATTTTTGAATGCATCCAAAACGAAAGCAGTATCTTTTCATACTGCCCAGAATACTAACACGGTAGATATTGATATTAAAATAGCCGGTGTTGAGATAGAAAGATGTGACAGTATAAAGTTTCTAGGGCTTTCTCTAGATAGTAATCTCAATTTTCGTCAGCACTGCGATAATCTCATTAAAATACTCAACAAGCAGTGTTACCTGATAAGAAACCTGAAAAGAATTTTGGACAACTCCGGCCTGCTCTTATATTACCATGGGCAGATACAATCGGGCTCATTGTTTGGGGTAATTCCCCACCTGCACACAGTGTTTTTGTGACGCAAAAGAGAATTATTAGAACCATTGCAAACGTACCGCGGACATCATCGTGTATAACATTATTTAAAAAGTATAATATACTGCCACTTTCAGGTCTCTACATTCTGGAAGTTTTGTTATAAGAATAGAGAAGTTTTTAAACAGAACCAAGCCTTTCATGACTATAATACCCGCACTAGAAACGATTTTCACATACCCAAAATACGTTTAACTCTGCGTCTCGACTCGTTTGAGGTTTTGGGGCTGAGACCGTAGAATTCCATGACTAACAGTTCTGTCTTTTGTATTCAAACCCAATGTAATTCCACTCGTTCTATGAAAAATAGAATTCCACGGTACAACGGATCCGTCCTTAGACCCCCTTCACTTCAAGACCTTGTTTTCCCACGTTGTGTTGTTTTTTTTTGTTTTGTTCTTTTAGGATACGAAGTTCTGTGATGCTAAAATTGTCGAAGGTCAAATTCGTAAAGGCAAAGTTTCACAGTTTTAAAATATTTTTTTTTTATGCAAATAACAATTACCAAGGAAGTATACAGGTCCAACTAGAGTTGTTGCCAGGTGGAAGCTCCCAGATCTTCTGGTTTCTCCTGAATTTCGGCTGGGTATTTTTAGGGAAAATGATGTTTCCATAGCTACCCAAGTGTCATGTTTGTGAGCAAGAGTATCTACCACAAACCCAGAGTAGTAATTTGTATGCCAAGCTGATCAGAGTTGCCCTATGTCTCTGTGAAGTTGAGGTATTGTATCAACAGTAGACCGATCAATCAACTCCTGCTCTTTTCGTTCCTAACTCCAAGCTGTTTTACCTTGAGGGTGGGAATATCAGAGATGGGTATCCTGCCCTCTCAAAGCACAACATACAGCGTTCTATCCTTACGTTGGCAATATTTTGATTCCAAGAAAGGAAGTCTGCTAGGTACTTCTCTTTCGTACAGGTATGTTCAGTGTAGATCCTTGTATACTTCACCTATTTCTTTTAGTACTTACCTTTTCCCTGCATATGTAGAGTTTCAGAAAAAGAAAAGATCACCCCGGGTCACCCTGTCTCAGAAGTATCCTTGAGAGTGTCGAATTTATACACTTGAAAACGACTGTAGATCTCAACAGTCGAAACGTCGTGTTTTTTCTTTTGATCTATCGTGCTCTCTGCTTTCTCAAGTAACCTTGTTCACAGCAGCCCCTCAAGATCTGATTCCTAAGGAATTTGAGGACTCTGACTCAGATTAATAAAAGACATAGAGATGCAATGCCTATACATACACAATTACCTGTTTTGAAGTGAACGTGGACTATCCTTTTCTAAACAATTTGTGGGCCAGGGTGGTGAGAGGTTATGGACTGTTTGTTTACATCTGGAGTAAGTTCAACCATAAACAAACGAAGAATGACAAGTCGATTCGTATGAAATGAGCGGACATACACGAAACTACCCGAATGAATACGGACTTAACTTGTATAAGGCCCTTGCTTGTAAACAAAGTTATGTCAGTTATGTTGCCTTCAAGACAGGAATGGAAAAGGCTCCTCTATGTCTTTGGTTACTCTGAGGAGGATACCAATTAAAACTTCGTATTCAATTAAAATATTTCAGATAATAGAAGTTCTAAACCAATTCACATCATTATTTGAAACTTCAAAACAAATATTTTTTAATTTTCTAACAAGCTCATCCACCGTGTACCATATGGAATGACACTCGAAAAATCTGCCAAGGGAAATGTAACTTATTTAAATGAATTTATTGAAGGTGTCTCTGACAATAAAAGAATGGGACAATAAAAATAGTTTCAAAAACAGTAAATAATTGGATTCCATGCAGCTCGGGATGGGATGTTTTTAATCACTAATTAGGTGACTCGGATCCCAGCATATTTGAATATCAAGTCTTGTGGTATATTAATGCCGACAGGTCTGCATTTCCAAGAAAAAAGCAAATCACCAGATATCGGATATCTCAATCAGTAAAATTTATTGAAGATGTAGAGAACCCACGAAGCGCCTAACCATATTTATGTCGGATATCTCAATATATATCCAGCAAGGAATTCTACGAATTAACAACGTTATTAATCAACTCTGACGATTTTTTCCTATTAATTTTCTACACAACCGTACATTTATCAAGCAGTTATCACAACCATCAATATCACCCACGAACTCGTCTCACTGGAATGCCGTTCCGCGTAAGCGAAATTACTAATACAAAAGGTAATTACAATCGGACAGTATAAAAAGAGAAGCTGAGGAGGTCGTTTCATTGACCAAAAGAAATTAGCTCATAAGTTGACAATACTTGTCGAACTTACTATCATTGATATAATATTTGGTATTCAATATTGATATGTACAATAATAATGGTTCAGTCATTATTGAACTAGAAAAAAATTGCACTGTTTCTATTTTTTATGTCGGCTTGCTATTCATTAATTTTCTGAATGGAAAATCAGTGTGTCCATGATTAGGAATTACGAAATATCATAAGTCAAATTTACATTGATAGCTATTAGGGTAATGAGATTTCTAATAATCGAGGATGTCGCCTGTGCAACTTCCGAGATTTTTTTATATTGCATAATAATCAAGTTACATTCATGTTACATTCGAAGTATCCTTCTCTCCAAATATTTCCATCATGTGGAAAATATGAGACAAACATCTGACAGAAAACAACTACGTCCCTGTAATTTAATGTCCGTCGTGGTCTTAGACGGATATTAAATTACATCTGACAGATATTTGTGCAACGTTCTTCCAAGAAGAACCAGTTCTGGGTCTTCTTGATTCTGGGTCTTCTGTTTTCTGTCAGATGTTTGCCTCATAGTGGAAATATTTGGAGAGAAGGGTATTTCGTCATTGTCGATTTTACTATTTCATTTATTTGATACTATCCGGCAAAAATTCTCGAAGAATATAACTGTATTTTATGTGATAGCGGTTCTCTTCTAGTATTTTTGTTACAGCATTGTATGCCAAATTGATTGGTTTGATCCTATAAAATTTGTGTTTCAAAAATATTGGTGAATGTGCCAAACGAAAGATTGGACTTAAATGAGGATTTCACACGACAGTTTCTTCATTTCGTCCCAATGGGAAAATTGTTACATTGAGGGGTGGTAAACAAAAAAGTAAATTCTAATGATATTTAAATGGGATTCGTAATGAAAAGTTCAGTCATCTTTCCACGTAAAATCGGATGATTTCCGAACGCCATTACAAATTCTTGATCAATTTGGTCCGGTTCTCGAAATAAAAACTGCTTTAGTCGCTTCGCTGGTTATTGTTCCTAGAAATTGTTAATTGAATGTATTGAGATGTTTCATCAGTATTTACATTATTTTCACGACAGAAATTATTGGTTTATGTCACGGTTAATGTACTGTTGTGGTTATTCAATTTTTCACCATTCCAAGTCGAAGCTTTCTTTCTACTATTCAATACAAATTGCCGAATTGAGGCATCATATTTTAAAGAGTTGCATCATATTTTTCAAGCAAAAACAACACAGTATCTCACTATGTATCGTGTGCTTCGAAGAAGTTTTTTTCTGAAAATAATAATGAATTTTTCCAGTTCATCGGATTTTGCTCGAGGCCAATCGATGAAATTAATGGATATCTTCACCAGGCTCATTTGTGGGTGATAGCAAGAAAGCCGTTGTCTCGGCCATTGGGCGGCTGATACTGCAGGTTTTATCTGATTTTTATCCGTCGTATCGGTCTCTCGTACAATGGCTCGTATCCCATAAGCAGTAGTATTCAAGTTGCGACAATACATCGTGATTGTGCACTATCTGTGTTGAAAAACGGAAGATATCTATTGTCTGGTTAGATAAATATTACCCGGTTCTCAGCGCCTCTGCTACCAGCCATCATTATTTTACTCTTTTGTTTTTTGCTCGTCTACATAGTATTTTTTTTTCCAGGATATTACTCTTGTCCTTCCTAATATATACTTATCAGCTCGCGATCTGTTTCACATTAAAAATTTCAATGCATACTCAAGATTGTTTTTATGATTTATCTCAAGTCAACTGTCATCTTAGCATTTTGTACGTACATAACATGATATTTACAGAACATGAAAGATTGTCATAATAATCCAATATAAAATATACAATATACAATGAGGGGCAAAACATTTCATCTTCATTCACACCCAATAAATAAATGCTTTTGAATACTTGAATTCTATCAGTAGTTTTCAATGATTCAGGCATTTTATTATATAGTTTTAGTCCCAAGTAAGAAGGTGAGTTAGCCGTTATATTATATTTGTAGGGATTTATGTGGTAATCATCACGTTTTCTTGTATTTGCATTATGGTAGGAGGAATTGCGATCAAATTTCGACTTATTGGTGAGTATGAATACACACAATTCAAAAATAAAAATATCAGGAAAAGGTAGAATTTTCAAATGTCTGTATAAAGCCGGCCTTCCACATCAGATTTTTGACACTGGCATCTTGTTTCTAACCAATCAAAGTACTGCTTTTTCAAGGTCACTTCGCTTTTTGTTGATTCAAGTTTTACTTTTAGCGTCAAGCCGTTAACTTTTTTGTTTTTGAATATGTTGCTAACTCATTTTATAGACATATAAGTCATATAAATGAAACGAATAAAATAATATAAGTCATATAACCCGAACAAAATGAATTAGGAAGTGTTGTCAAACTATTCTTCGGTGTTTTTGCCAAGAACTAACTAACTAACTAACGTGAATATGGAATTATTATACCGAAGCAGCAAATGTGACGTTAGCGTTAAACCACGTTTTCTGAGCTGTCACCTCGCTGTCACATCGCTGTCACCTCGCTGTCACCTCGCTGTCACATCGCTGTCACCTCGCTGTCACCTCGCTGTCACTTCGCTATCACCTCGCTGTCACCTTGCTGTCACCTCGCTGTCACCTCGAGGTCACCTCGCTGTCACCTCGCCATCACCTCGCTGTCACCTTGCTATCATCTCGCTCTCACATCGCTGTCTCCTCGCTGTCACCTCGCTGTCACTTCGCTGTCACCTCGCTGTCACCTCGCTGTCACCTCGATATCATCTCGCTATCACATCCCTGTCACCTTGCTGTCACCTCGCTGTCACTTCGCTGTCACCTCGCTGTCATATCGCTGTCTCCTCGCTGTCACCTCGCTGTCACCTCGCTGTCACTTCGCTGTCACCTCGCTGTCACATCGCTGTACCTCACTGTCACATCGCTGTCACCTCGCTGTCACCTCGCTGTCACTTCTCTGTCACCTCGCTGTCACCTCGCTGTCACCTCGCTGTCACCTCGCTGTTACCTCGCTATCATCTCGCCATCACATCGCTGTCACCTTGCTGTCACCTCGCTATCACTTCGCTGTCACCTCTCTGTCACCTCGCTGTCACATCGCTGTACCTCGCTGTCACATCGCTGTCACCTCGCTGTCACCTCGCTGTCACCTCGCTATCATCTCGCTACCACATCGCTGTCACCTTGCTGTCACTTCGCTGTCACCTCGCTGTCACATCGCTGTCACCTCGCTGTCACCTCGCTGTCACTTCGCTGTCACCTCGCTGTCACATCGCTGTACCTCGCTGTCACTTCTCTGTCACCTCGCTGTCACCTCGCTGTCACATCGCTGTCACCTCGCTGTCACCTCGCTGTCACTTCGCTGTCACCTCGCTGTCACATCACTGTACCTCGCTGTCACCTCGTTGTCACCTCGCTGTCACTTCTCTGTCACCTCGCTGTCACATCGCTGTCACCTCGCTGTCACCTCGCTGTCACTTCGCTGTCACCTCGCTGTGACCTCTCGACTTTGAGGCCAACATTTTATCAGTGGGCTACGCGACTTCATAATAACGCTAGTGACAACAGGTGTATTGAATTGGCAAATAAATAATGACAAATAGTATTAACCAATATAAATGTTGCAAATGTGATTGGTCGCTATAATGGCGGGATATTTAAATGACAAGACAAACAATTCGTTTCATCTTCCCGCCATTTAGTGACCAATCACAACTGCAACAAGGATGGAAAACTTAAGAACTTTTGTTTATTTTTATCGGTGTCTGCAGAGCCATTAGAAGTCTCTATTATTGGCTTGCATATAAAAAAATCGTTGAATAATAGAAAATCATTCATTAATAGGGGTCATTAATCAACGGTTCGAGTTTGTTAAAATATATCAGAAATAAACTTTCGACAGAAAAATAAATTAATAAATAAATAAAGTATTCAAACTGTTTTTTTTTCACTGAATTGAGCAATGTTTATTTTGGCTATACCTTTTCTGACTTTTCATTTTTCTCTTTGATTGTTTTTTGTTTTTAATGGATTGATGATTCCTCTTTCTAGCTATTAGCATTCATAAGCTGCTTTTGTCTTTCGAACAACATGCAAATGTCCTGTCGACTGAGTCAAGATCCATAGAACACGATATAACCAAATGAAACATAACACAAAAATCCCAAATGTATATTCTTCAATTTTAGTTATTCACAATCTGTACAGCTTCGTGGCTTTATCGTTGAGTACAACGGTCGGAGGTTCGAACTCCGAACGGTCGGAGGTTCGAACTCCGACCCCAACCCTTTTTTTCAATAGTCCTTACTATATAGTGAAAGCAACTCTCATGTGATATCGTAACCGACTCCTTATTCATGCATTGATAGCTATCCTTCATCGTTACATAATACGGGTGTCATGTTCAGTTCCTATAACTGGAGCTTTGGTATTTGAACAATCGAAGGAGGCGCTAACCTCACGAGCCAACTTCTCGACACGCCACTGACGCTAGATTCATGAAGATATCTCGAAGCGAGCACATGTCATGTCGAACTTCAGGCATGCAATTACTCTTTTAGTTTTATTTCTTCCGATCGCTCCATAGAAAATCGTTTGCCGTTTCCAAGGTCTTGTTTCATCAACTTATTAAAAAACTATTTAACGGTTATTAGCGGTTTTGATCTCTATAGGACTTTAGGACACATACCGAGTTGATAGTTAAATCGAACAAAAAATCCATTATCAACGGTCTTTTTTACTACGATCTTGTTTGAATAGTCAATCAGATGATTATCAGCGTTCATATAAGAAATAGATTATATTCCCCACGAAGTTCTAGTAATACCTAATGAGATTTCATCAATTAAAAGAGGAAAGAAATATATGTCGTAGCACGGTAGGCATTATTGATGAAATTGGTTATGAAAACGTAGCTAGGTTGTTGAAAAGGGGAACATTCTCTATGCAAATTGAAAAATTAAAAATGTCATATTAATCCAGTAACGACAGACAAACTCGAGCAAAAAGTTGAGTATGAATTGTAGCACTCTGAAACTCGGCACATCACCAAAAAAACCTAAAAAAAAATTTAATTTAAATAAAATATATATTTTTTTGTTGTTATTTCAGAAAATATAAGTGTTATCAAAAAACGATTTCGATAGGTTGGAGATAATCTCGGAGATAATTCAATTCTCCACAAGAATGATTTTCAGACCTTTTTGTAGAGAATTTTATTGAGTATACTAAAGCGTAATTGTTTTTGGGAAACATGAATTTATCGATTTTCCTCGGAAAATTCTTCTACTTTTAGATAAAATTTTCCGTTTTTCTGCTACTGAAAAATTATGTGCTGAACCCGTTTTGGACACTATAAGGAATTCGTCCACTGCGTGAGCTTCGCAAGCTTCCCGAATAAAAAAATGCCGGTTCCATGCAAGGTAAAAGTATCGGGAAATTTAGTGCCGGAAAATCCACACGAATGACTTTTTCAAAAATGTCTCTTCTGTTATTCATAGTCGACATATATATGAATAATTTGGGAAAAGGTGATCCTGAATATATCATTTTGTGACTGAATGAGAGAGCACTGAAAATTGAGGAAATCGCATTTTTTCAAATTTCGAGCACGTTTTACTGGAAAACGCTGCATTTTTAAGAAAAATTTGTAGATACCTTTTTTGTAGAGAATTATATGCAAAATACTTTAACATTATTTGTTTTTGAAAAAAATGGATTTTTCGATTTCCCTCGGAAAATCGTCCATAAAAATTTTCCGGATGCTTTCACGGCTATCACCCTCGAAATTCAGATTCAGCGGGTCGAAATACATAAGAATAACTTGGGTGATTCCGTCGCGCTTCATCGGCTACGAAATCCTCCCTGTCACCGGACTACTGGATCCGCCACTGTTTTGACAGGTCGCAAACTGCTCATTTGAAAGCAACAAAGCCGGGTTATGTGGTATATTTACAGAACAACTTCACCCTGACTCCACTGACTCCACCTAGTGAATGAGACCTTATCTATATCAAGTGATGTGGGAAGTTGTTCATGCCGCGTACTCCAGATGGATACTGAGATACAATTAACTGATACGAAGGTTGAGTGCTGATAAAATGAGTAATGGATGTACCATTAATATTTATCGCAAAGTTACATTTTATAATAATAGTTCTAATTCTCGGTTTCACAAAGGGAATTAATCACTAATTGGAAACAATTTTTAAGGAAATAATTGTTTCTGTATCTCTTCATCTAATGAGCTGTAAATTCCTCGCTGGTAGCTTCATTCAGTATTTTACTCGCCGCGTTGTTACAGAAAAGGCCAATTATGAAATAGTTTTCTGAATTATTGGTTCAATTCGCGCCAGTGGCGTGTTTATTTTACCGTGAACACCCACGATGGTCCAAAAGATCCGGAGGAGACTCTGTTGAACATAAGTACATGCCGACAAATTTGACTTTTATTGCGGAAAGTACTGAAACGAATTTTCATATTTTTCACTGACGGATCTGAAACTGAAAAAATAAACTTTCTAGAAAAAATCTTTCAATTAAATGCACTAAAAAGAAGAAAATTAACCTCAAAGTAAATTGCATCCATTATTTTGTTACATTTTGAAAATTTTAAAAGCTTGTCGCGAGGAGTACGTATTTCTTATATATTAAATTTGAAATCAAGATTATTATCGCGACAAGTAACAAAATAATGATTTCAATGCTTTTTTTGAAAAGTTTTTGATTTTATTTTATTTTATTTTTAACTTTTTGGCATAAGAGTTCACGTACCCCATGCACCTTAATGGATGCATACATACAGGTCAACTTTCGCAACTCATCCGCTATTTTTCACCATTTTTACAGATTTTTTCGACTTCATTTTCGAAAGTTTTCGCGACTTTTTTCGAGAAAAAGGGAATTCAAGGCCTCAGAGCAACATTTTTTCTTGTCATTTTCCATGACTAAAAGTGTTGTTTTTTTTTGAATTCTTACACCTTCCATAATGTTTCTAGTTTATTTTAACGACGTTACATATTATTTTAGGTTTTCTCAATTACTCCTTTGCTCTGATGACTATTCTCAGGAATGTGTTTTTATATGTAACTACAAAAAAATAATCTTGATCAATTTCATAACTACTAGTGAATCAATATAAATTGTATTTGAATTTACCAAAATGTTCATTTACCAATTTTTATATTTTTTTCTTGATTTGACTTTGCTTCTCCCTTTCAAGGACATACACTCCAAATAGAACCGACGATTTCGCATCTTGGACTTTTCCGCTAATCTTAGAACTACTTAGAACGCTCAGGAATCGTGAATGATCGACAAAACCGTGTTCCTTGTATCTAGCTGTCTCTCCATGTCGTGGTTGATGACGTTTCATTCACTCTAACTATAGAAGCTGGTATTCCACAGGAATCTATTCTTCCTCATAATAAGTGCACAGTATCGCGGATGATAAACTTTCATACCGTTTTTCCTTCCAAAGCTTCGATAACAGGAAGTGAAACCAGGAAAAATGGGGAAGGAACTTGAAAGATTAAAATATGGACTATGTTAATATGTACTAGGCAAACATTCTAGGATGAGTACCAAAATGCGACCAAAACCGTGGTCGTGGTGTTTTCTCTAGAAAGGCCGATGTTATGTAGGCTAGCGTAATTATATCATGAATATCCATACCAATGAAGTTCTCCATTTCGATGCATCTATTACCATCAGTAGTACCCTATCATGAAAAAAATCATGTGGGGTCCATTTACAAAAGTACATCTCAATACCCGATTTCCTTTAATACGTGCCAAGAGCTATTTAACTTTTCGTTAACTGATTAAGATTTATAAGGGACAGATAGGACTTTTCGTGGAATACCGTTTCCATATATGGAGTGCAACACATACTGAATCTTTTGGATTGTATAAAAAATAACCATTTTTGTAAGATGCTTTCCTTACAAGCTTGCTCACTTCTTTGGAACACTCCCAGATAACACGATGCCCATGTTGGGACCAATATGGGAGGTTCTAAAATTTTCCAAGGGATGTTCCTAGGTATCCCTGATAAGTTCCTGGGAGATGAAAATGTTACCAAGCTCCGCTTTGTTAGGATGTGCTCAGGATGTCCCATGCAAGTCATAGGGATGAAACAGGGATATAACTAGGTCGCAACTTGGATCAAATTCTGCATGATTGGGACGTCCTGGGGATGTTTATAGGTATCCCAAATTTGTCCCTGGGAGATGGAAATGTTACCAAATCCTGCATCCTTATGATGCATGTCTTATGACAACCATGGGATATCCTGGCTCTGATAAATGATGTCCTTAGGTCATCCCACAATCATCTTTATAGTTAAAAAGGCAGTTTAGTGGTAATTCGAAGATCACAATTTTTTGGTTGTATGTAGTTGTTTAGTCCTTTGAAAGTATAACAATGAAGAACCCTTGGCACTGGCGTCTCGATTCCTTTAAAAAATACAGCCTTCGGATTTAACCAAATGGTAATTCTCACTCACCTATTTCGGACACTAAAAACACATTTTTTTTTCATATAAACCATCCACTACACACATTCTCTATTACTGTGTTTCAGCCATTTATTTTTTTTTTCATTAAAAATTCCTAAATTTTTTTTTTTTGAAAATTCGGCCTTAACTCGGTACTAAACTAAACATAAATGTTTGTGCTTTTTCATTTTGGAAAGTAGAAAGTTTTGTTTACATTCTGAAGAATCCTGAATTTTCGGAAAAAAAAAACTACTTTTTCATTGTAAAAAAATTCTGAAATAATGTGAAAGGGAATATGTCTATTGTAATAGTTCAGACAAGAATGAATTTTACATGTTTTCATTGTCCGGAATGGATTCCAGAAATTAATCATTTTGTGAACTTGAATATGGGCCATATCTTCTGAAATAATTGAGATCGCCAAATTCTGTATTTATTTTTAAGCTTTCACGGAACTGAACCAAATGCAATAAAAAAAATTCTTCCTAAACTGCAATATGGCATTTGATCATAAAAAACGGTCAGTGAGAATAAATAAGGGCTAAATGAATGAAAATATTTGTAAAATATATTTCCTGAAATTTTTTCCATGAAACAAATAGAATAAATACAAATTTCTGCTTGAATAAAAAAAATATTTCCACGATCATTTTCTTTTTTTCACTTTTACACATGTATATATGTAGGTATGGGTGTGTATATGTGGGTCATTGTATATTTGTCTATCGACCTCATATGCTTCAGACAGTTGACCCTTCGGCCAACCAATATGTCTGATGTACCGCTTTTGTTTCTCAACTCTTATTAAGAATGCTTTATCCACTCTTCTCAGGCATAGCATAGGCATGTTGTCCCACGAACATTGATGGGTACTAATCGAGATGTCCTAAGGAAGTATATGATAAGAGGTCCTGGGAACATGCTTAGGATTGTGTTCCTGAGGTCGTCCCACCATGATGTATTGAGGATATTCTAGGGATGTCATCTGGACAAAAATTCAGAATGTCCAGGGGGACCAGTTGGAAGATCAACGGGTCCTGATTCGGACACTGATTTCAGATATCCTACGGATCCAGTTGGGAGTATTTATATTGTCCCACGAGCATTTATGGTTTAAATACTCGGGATGTCCTGTGGAAGTGACGGATGATCAAACGGGGAATTCCTGAGGACATTGTGTGTGTGTGTGTGTCTGGACTACTGGAAGTTTGGAAATTTGTCTCTGTTTCAAAGATATTTTCATGGACTGAAATATCATCAATAGATCCACCGTTATCGTGGAGACGATGGAAGCTCTTCTTGGACTACTTCCTCTCCACATAGTTCTGGAGAGAGAGGCAAGATGTGCAACATACAGACTCTACCAAGCGGCCATTAGTCTACCGCAGGCATGTGAGAGGCAGCAGCATGCTGGAAGGCATAATAGCCCACAACATTCTGGGAATGCCCTCAGACATCATGCCTAAAACCACTAACCTCAACCTGTCCTACACCGCGGTCTTCCCTGAAAGAGAAGACTGGGTTCGGAATGAAACTGACCTATGTAGGGCAAATGAAAGGTGGTTCACCGATGGTTCCAAAACCTTGGAAGGTGTCGGAGCCGGAATATATGGTATGAACCCAGTAGTGAAACGCTCATTCAGTTTGGGTAAATTAGCTACGATATTCCAGGCAGGGATATATGCCATTGAAATGTGTGAAGGGAGCTGGAAAACCGACACCTCACACGGAAAACAATAAAATATTTTCAGATAGTCAAGCAGCATTGAAAGCGCTTGAATCCAACTGCTTTAAATCCAGAGCAGTATGGAACTGCAGAGACACCTTGAACCGACTAGCACAAGGCAACAACGTTACCCTAGTTTGGATACCAGGTCACACCGGCCTAGAAGGAAACGAAATAGCGGACGCCCTAGCAAAAGGGGGGGCCGAAACAACGTTAACTGGGCCAGAAACGGTCATCGGTTCAGCATATAGCACTGCCAAGAATGCTACAACCGCCTGGGCAGACAATAAAAGACTTGAGTATTGGCTCAGTCTACCAGGACTAGCCCATTCCAAAGCATTTATTGCTTGTACAAGGAAAAAACAGGACTCTGACAAACTTCTAGAACTCAGTAGAGCACATCTCAGAGTTATAGTAGGTTTGCTCACTGGCCACTGCAAACTCAAACACCACATGCATAAAATCGGACTTGCACAGGATGCAGAGTGCGGTCTATGCATGGAGGATGATGAAACGGCTAAACACATCCTGTGTACATGCCCTGCAGCGGCCAGAACCAGATTTTTAATATTTGGCAATACAAAAGTAAGGCCAGAAGATCTGGTAAACTGTTCTCCCAATATGTTACTCAATTTCGTTAAGAGATTGGATATACTGGGAGAAATATTACCATAGGGTGAGCCACAATAGGCCATTGGCCGCAGTGGAGGGCCTGATATGGGCTCACTCACATTTAAACCTAAACTAACCTAACCTATCGTGGAGACTGACCTGTTGCAGTATTTGGAAATAAATATGTGAACGAAAATCCGACCTCTGATATAGGTATTCAATGAAGAACTAGATGTATGTGAACTTATTTCACTTCATTGGAAGTTTTTAACTATTATTATGCTTGATTATATTTGAACATACTGGACCAAATTCAGTACAGAAAAAATGGTTACCGTTCATGGGACACCCTTTACCATAAAGTACAGCCCAAATTCTGGAATTCCTAAAATTTCTCGCGGCCTTATAGAGATTAGATGTCGCAGCCATTCACTTGATAACATTTCTTGAATCACTTGAGGAAAGAATGACCTTTCAACAACCTCCATCGATAACTGGTATTCGTATACGAACACTGCTTCTATGCTTTCGTCTCAGAATGGTAGGCCATGCGAGAAGAACGTACCCACATAAAAAAGAAACCCCAGTGCTAGCATGCCCAACACATCCGTTTTCGTGAAGTTTCCTTTATTTATGAACGCTTCTTATCAGCGATCTCTCGGGTGGTGTGTGTGGTCTGAATTACTTTGAAGCTGCTTTCTGATATTCCACATAATAGAGATATTATTTTGTTGTCTACATTTCACACACTACAGACAGATGTTAGAACATAATTTCTTGACCAACCAATGGAACGTAATGGGGGTAATCTTGTTTTCTTACATATTAAGTAAAGTGACTCAGCTATTAATGTTACCGTCGTTTACGACGCATTGTTTTCACGATTTTCTTTACATAGTTGAGGAGGAATAAATCTTAATATATTTAACAGATATGTGACCACATGGGACATTTTCTATCAGACAAACAATAGAATTATAAAAGTACATGGTCCAAACTAATACTATTACATCGCATAACAAGATTTTTTCATGGCTCTGCATTTCCTATGAATCAGTTATGTGTTTGTAGGTGTTTGTAGGACGAACCACAAGGAGATTGAAGCAATTATCTCAACCCTCAAAACGAATAAGGCCCCTGGATATGATCTAATCGGAACAGAAACAGTAAAACATATCTCCATCCAAATATCCTAACAGTTAACACATATAATCAACGTGATAATAGTAAATGGCTGTGTGCCAGATGAATTCAAGTTAGCAGTAGTCAAGCCAATTTATAAAAAAGGAGATAAAAATGTACCTGTCAATTACAGACCAATTTTGTTGATCACCACCCTCGCAAAAATATTTGAAAAAATTATAAAACAGAGGCTAAAAAATTATATAAATGAATTCCAATTATTGTCCGACAAACAATATGGATTCAGGAAGAAGAAATAGTCACAGTCAGTTCCATCAATATTATCAAAAAACTAATTAAAATATATGTACACAGCCTACAAAAAAAAAAAGGATATTTAGCAATTCTCCTAACACAATAAAATGCTAAAAAGAAAAAAAATACTTATGATTGTCAAGACAATTTGAAAAAAAAAACATTTTTTTTTATGTAAATATATAAACATTTTTCTTACCTCCCCCTATTTTAAAATAAGTTTTATATCTATGTTACACTTACTTTTTTCTCACCTCGCTTCTATTTTGTAATAAGTTTTATCATTTTTGATCATATAATTTCATCAATCCATTTATATATTATATAACAACTCAGTTTATTTGTACCATCTAGAAAATTTTAAACAAAAGTATACACTGAGAACTGATTTAAAAATTTTAAAAAAATAGTCGAGATAATCAAAGTATTTCGCTCATGACATGCAAACAACATTTTTTCTACAAACGTCAACCTTGCTCTTATTTAGTGCCAGAGAAGTCGAGAAGAAAGTACGACAGTATGAATTTTTTACTAAATGGTGCGATTGAAAATGAACCACGAAGATATCACAAAACATTGTACTTGCGTATTTTGCTGAGAAAGCCAAAGTAGTGAAATCCTCCACACTTTGGTCTATACCCAAACCCAATGCTGAGATCTACACGTTTTAAAATCTGAACTGTCAAATTTGAGGTTATCAATAATTATTTTTGGTGTGTTGGCATCGAGTACTATGGTCATTAGTCACGTGTTCTGGATAGACCTTGTTACTAACTCCATACGCCATCTTAGGCAGCACTGTTAATTATTAACGCAACATTGAATCGTGGAGGATTATCACCACCCAGCAACAAGATTCAATCACTCAGATTAACATATGAAACTAAAAAAAATCTTGCCCTGCCTGGGGATCGATCCAGCGACCTTTCGATCACGAAGCCCCTGCGCTACCACTACGCCAATCTCCGCCCCAATAACTATTAATTTTCACCAAATATTTTTGTAAAATCTGCAGTTGTAGAAAAAATCTTATGTGTAATACGAGCGCAGAAACTTTGCCGCTCTCCGCACCGCGTCGCGCGTCAAACTTTTTTCTCAAGTGTCAAAGTATTACTTTGAGCTCTTAATACACAAATAGCTATTGTATTTCACTACAAAAATGGCTCCTTTCCTATGACACGTGCGATCACAAATTGCTACTTTATGAGTATATAATAGCTAGTCAGCAGAAGGCATTTTGTTATACTCGATGTTTTCCAGGCACATAGAAATATTTCCAAATCACATAAATGAAAATTGAAACCCTTGCGAGAATAATATTAGTTTAAGGACATTTCACTTTGACTCTACAGAACCTTGTCAAAAATAAAGCTGTATATATTGATGTGGAGGAAATCCGATTCTTGACATGACTTTTTGGGTTTATGACCTTCCACAATCTGAAAATGAAAAAATGTTAATCCAAAGAAATCTGAAAGTGTAGAAGGGCAAATTAATTAACTTGCCCGATAAGTTACTGCGTTCGCAAGACTGCTGTCTTGAAAGAAATTAATTTTTGTCAGTAACGTACCCTACACTGAATTTGCCTATCTGAAAAAATGAGATCGAATTAACAAAGAATACTTCTCTTTTTTGAAAATTGTTGACGTTTCGGCTGTATCTGCCTCCGTTATCGAAACTTCTTGGAACGACGCTGAAGAAACTGAATTTGAATTGCGGTTTTGGAAATAAGATCTTTCTTTGACAGAGTCAAATGAAATCTATAAAATTTATGAGTTCAATAATAGAATCGACATTCAATTTTGTTATAGTATTCAATGATATGTCTCTTTCTAATTTAGTTTTGACAATTTCTAGAGTTTTTTTAATTGGCACATTTGTGAACAAGCTTTCAACATCAAAACTAACCAGAATATCTGTTTATCATTAATTTGTAATTCTTTTAGTTTTTCTAAGAAATGTGGAGTGTTTTTTATAAAACTATTTCCATTACCAGATATCAGTTTTAAAATATTGAGTAGGTATTTTGCAAGTTTTTGGCATGGAGAACCAATGGAACTAACAATGGGTCTCAAGGGATGTGTTGGTTTGTGAATTTTTGGTAATCCAGAGAAATGTGGGGGTTTACTGTAGTAAGAAATAAGGTTTGTGAGCTCTGCTTTTGAGAGCATATCTTTGTATTTTGTAAGGGTTCGATATGTTTTTCTCTCTATGGATAAATTGTTTACATTTTTCACTGAAGTGTTGTCTACATTTAATATTTTATAAGTGGTGTTAGAGATCATTTGTGTTAGTTTGTGTTCGTAATCTTCTGTATTCATGACGACTGTGGCATTTCCTTTATCAGCCGGAAGTATTTTAATTTTATCATCTGATCGAAGCTATGTTATTGCACTCTTCTCATATGTATTTAAATTACTTCTAGAATAATAAGGTTTTGTCAGTGCATTTTTGCAGTCAGATCTGTAATCACCAGCTATTTCAGCTGGTAAACGCTGGTCTGGTTGCCTCTATGGCAGTGACTATTTCAAAGAAAGATCTTATTTCCAAAACCGCAATTCAAAAAGAGAAGTATTTTTTGGTTAATTCGATCTCATTTTTTCATATAGGTGAATTCAGTGTAGGATACATTAATGACAAAAATTAATTTCTTTCAAGACAGTAGTCTTGTGAAAGCAGTAACTTATCGGGCAAATTAATTAATTTGCCTTCTACACTTGTACAGATTTCTTTGGATTAACAATTTTTCATTTTCAAATTGTGGAAGGTCATAAACCCAAAAAATCATGTCAATAAAGCTGTATATTCAGAACTATTGTTTTCTCGACCTTCGAAAACGTTAGGATGTGATTCCTGACCAGTGTGTTAGTCATAGTGATACTCACTACAAAGATTTATTCAAAAAATTTTTGTATCAAATATCTCTTCACACCTCGTATAAGCTCATGAAATTAACATACTGATGTTGGATCCAACTATTTATATTTGTAACTGGCACTTCAATAAATTTCAAGAGGAATTAAACTTGAACTTTACCAGTGAAATATTTCTAAATAACACGGAGGGCTACGAGTTCTCTGAATCTTCAAATCTGAAGTAAATGAGCTAGTGAAAGGCATATACCACCCACATAGCACTAAGGCGTTTAAATTCACCGTTATGTGGGAGCTGGTCCAAGCAGGCAAGATTTTGGTTGATTTTAAATTTTAAGTAAAACTGTTTTCTTCGAGACATTCAACGGTGTTTGATCCGCTGAAAAGATTTGAAACAAGTAAATGAGAAATGACAATGAACTGACAGACAAGTTTTGGTTTCAGATTGTAAAGAGTTTGGAAAAATATGTTTGGTGACAATCACATTTCCTTTCACACTTTGTACAAACTACCACTTATATAGGAATTGCACTAGGAATCGACGCTTGGGATGCTATTTTCAGGATGCTGGGCTATCATTCTAAGGATGAAAACGTACAACCCAAAACACGGCACAATAAACTTTTTTTGAAAAAATTTTTCGCTGAAAATTTCACACCTCACTTTTTCAGCCAATCAAAAAATTGGTTTTTATTTAGTTGCCATGGCAACCCATAAAATTTCCGGAAATTTTTATCCTCCTGGGTACCCTGGGCGAAATTAATAAGTGGAAATTTTTCTGTCAAATATTTGACGTGTGATAGTTAACATTTTGCTTTTATGTACAAATGGAATGTTATTTTTCATATGAAAGGAGATAATATTTCATAATTATATATTCACCAAATATTTCGAATGTGTCTGAAAATATTTTGAGAACTTGCATTTCAACGATGAATAGGTCCATCGGTAAAAAATGTATATCAATCAAATCTATCTATGCTTGACTTGATGAACATAATATTTGAAACAATTTTATTCAACTTATCTTTTCGTGAATACTCGGCTGAAATTTTCAAGAATTCCTTTCCACATCACTTCCCAATAGACAATCCGCATGGACCAGTCAAAACTATTTTAGTTCTGCGTGATGTGCAATGTAATTTTAGGTTGAAAATGTCGCAAAATGAATTTTCCTTTCTCACATACAAACACCGCCACTAATACCAACGCGTAACTGTCATTATATCAACAAAAACCATTCATGGCCCACTGATGTTACAACTTGTTTTCTCTCAAAATAATCTACAAGTCAGTTGAATTAACCATTAATTTAATATATTTTGGTGTGAAATTTTCTTACCGAATCCCCCGCGTGCTTGAATTAATTGCTGGAAATTTATCTCATACATGAATTTTTTAAGAAAATCACCCTCGTCGCTGCGCGACTCGGGTAATTTTCAAAAAATTTATGTACTCGAAAAATTTCCAGCAATAATTCAAGCACTAGGGAGATTATAAGTGAAAATTGTACCCCAAAAATTACTTCTGTTGATATAGTCAATAATATTTTCTTCAACAGAGGTATACCGATCTACCGGGTGTTGAAATTACAAGATTTTTTTTGTTTTTTTCTTATAGCGATCCTGCAGTTTTTGAGATATTTGGCTCCAATTGGAAACACGGCTTAGGTTATAGGGCTTACATCAATGGACATGTCAAATGTTTGTGAAAATCTACAGGGTGATATTTTTTATGGGTCATACCCCCTTTTCTCCCCCTGAACTTTTTTAGGTGAGCCGTTTGGTTTATTTACAAACTTTTTTGTTTTCTGTAGTTTTTACGACCGTTATTGAGAAAAAAAATAAAAAATGATTTTTTGTAATTCGCTTAAATTAAGTTTATTCGTCACTGTCTGCTAAAAATTAAAGCTGAAGGCTTTTTCACAACGATTTATTATACAAAAAATGGCTCTCTATGTTCTAAGGATTCGACAGTGTTTTCAGAATATTTGGATTTTTTTTCTGAATTACTTGTAATAGTACTGATTTTTATGGCGGTTGTAAGCTTTGCTGTTCGGTGAAAGTATAGTATATTCTTCAGCAAGCGTATATTGATAGCTACTATTCTCGAGGATAAAAATTCCGAAATGCTTTATACGCGAGTACAAGACTATACTTTTTCTACGACTATACGAAAATTTATAAGTTTATGACGAAAACTCAGTTTGTGGTACTTATAGGTATCTACCGAAATTATTGCCTTTATTACCAAAAAGAAGTATACGCATTACAAAGCAATATAAGGAAGAACAACAATTATTCATGAATAACTAAATGCCTGAGGGGAAAAATTAAAAAAAAAACTTCCACCAGTAGGATTCGAACTCACGCTCTCATAACAACCTTTAACTTTTCCGCGGGTCCGTACTACTGGACCACACAGGTACTTACAAAATTTGTGCATGACATATGACTAAACAAACTCTGTATGATCAAAAACCGAGAGAGCTAAAGTTAAAACCAAGAAAGAAAACAGTCAAACTGACATTCACGGATGCCAAGCCGTGACAAGCCCAATGAAGCAAAGCCTTCTGGAGAAATTTGTTTGGTACATTTGCCGTTTTGTCATTGGTCTAAACCTCTCAGTTGCCGTGGATTCTGAAAATTCTGAATCTGTGATTGGCCGAGTGCCGTTTAATAATGAGTTAGGATCCACGGTGTCTTGGAATCATCTTCATTCTTCAACTAATAATAAATATGTATTCAATGTAGAATACGATAGTCGTATAGAAAGACTCATTCGGCTGGTCTCTAAGATGAAAGAATGGAAAGACTGAGCCCTTCGGGTATATTTCAAAGATATTATTATTGATAGTAAACCCGAGCATTTTTTCGAATACATATTTACCGAAAAATTCAATTTGTTTCCTGTCTCACATAAAATGTGTACTTATTTCATACCGAAGCACCACCGTTGTACTCAACAAAACTGAATATTTGAGTAATAGGTGAAGATTGCCATCACACCTCGAGTATCTAACTCAGAAAAACTTGGTTCAATACATAAACATGAGGGCCCAGCTGACCTCAATATAATGAGTTCGATAAATTAACTACGAGTCAGTAGATTATACGGTCGTCCGACACATTTTTCACTTCGGACTAATATCCATTGTAAATCCTATGATAAATGAAGATAATGTGAAGGAAAAAGAGTAATTTAAGAAAGATTTACGAACGTAAGCGCCTTAAAATTTACTTAATTAGATGGTGTTAGAAAGGACGTTCAAGTGACGACTTGATTATAACATAAAAAATACGTTTTTCTACAACTCTCAAAAATATTCCACTTTTTTTGTGTGATTTGTGTGCGTAAAGTATTAAAATATTTCACTATAAATATTCTATTTCATTATTAAACGGAAAAGCGTAAAAAGAGTGTAATTTTTTTAACGGCTGTTGCTAGGCAACCGACAGTTTCATGCAACAACAGTGACAGATCCGAATAATAACGAAATCCTTTTAGATTCGAGGACATAAATCATGAATGAATTGGGGAAGCTGATACACTTGTTAGTAATGAATGGAGCGAAGAATTTGTATATAAGTGTATAAATTTATTATTTATTGCAAAGCGCTTTCGACTTGCGTCATCTTCATTGCTTACCTGAAAGTAAATACTCTAATTGAAGAAATTTGAATTTAAAATTGAAATTGAATTTTGAGGTTATGGAATTTAGAAAGTTTAGTGAGTACTTACTAGTCAGGAAACAGGAAGTATCGAGATTTGTAAAAACATTATCTGTTTAAATTTAAAACTTATTGAAGTCCAAAAACCAACGAAATGCATGTTGGAGTTATAAGGCCATGTGGATATTCCAATTGAATGAAAACCAACTAGTGACTTTGTGTCAAACCTGTCAAAGAAAATGTTTGGTACCAACTTGAAGAGTGAACCAATAGGAATTGTGAAAATGTTGCAGGAGTGCCAATATACATTATTTTTTAATATTTTGAATTGAAGTATTGAAAATAAGTTTCAAATTTAAACAGATAATGTTTTTACAAATCTCGATACTTCCTGTTGCCTGACTAGTAAGTACTCACTAAACTTTCTAAATTCTATAACCTCAAAATTCAATTTCAATTTTAAATTCAAATTTCTTCAATCAGAGTATTTACTTTCAGGTAAGCACTGAAGATGACGCAAGTCGAAAGCGCTTTGCAATAAATAATAAATTTATACACTTATATACTAATTCTTCGCTTCATTCATAAATCATGAAGACTTGTGCTGTTATGGGTTATTAAAACCGATCCAATCCAGACCAGCACGTGAAATTTGCAAATTTCCTTCTATACAAACAAGGGAGAGACAGGTAGAAACTGCTGGAGTACAAACATACTATAGTATGTTTGTTAGATCGTTCCGAACATCTGGACCGTGTACCTACCCAAAATACGTAGAACAAAAAAAACGCTGGAAATTTACACTTAACATTGAAGTCAACATTGGTGGATGATAAAGTTCAAAAAAATTACAATTAACCACCAACCACCGCAAAAAAAATTCTTTTCAAACTCAAATTATTTGTTTGTCCCCCCATCAGCTGATCACCGCCATGTTGTTACGTCAGCTGACAGTGCTCTATTTCATAACCACCCAAATGCGAACCGTTTCTTAAGAAGCACCGTTTCAAAAATAATTTTTTTCTTTCTTCTGGATTTATAATTCCCGTAAGAATTCGGAACCTTATCTTTTTTTTTTTATTTGTTAATCATAATTGTTTTCTCGAATTCTCACAAACGCACTGAATCATTTGTACCAAAAATGTTCGCAAAAAAATAAAATTGACCGCTCAAAACCGATTCCCGTTTCATCAAGGGTATTGTTTGCTCTCAATCTCCAAACACTATCATCGATGAAAAATGTAAAAATAGTTAGTCAATGTTTTATATAACCTTTAAATCATCAACATTTAATGATAACTATAACTCAAAAGAAGTCGATGATACTTTCTTATTTTCTCAGGCTAACAAGTTTACAGCCTTTTGTTAAATCAAAGTTGCGCTGCAAATGCATCCTTGATGCTGCTCTGCCTGTTTTTACGAGATATCGAGACATTGTTATGGAATACGGTTTATTGTAACTATCATTCAGATTATAAAAAACAAGAGGATCATTATCCTAGACTGGTGAATGCCACGATGTATTTTTACGAAGATAAAAAAAAAATATTTATTTTATTAGGTAGATGAGAGTATCCAGTGGTGCGTGGAGATTTCTCCCGTTTTTGTCTGCATCCGACCAAAGATAATAAATAATCATGAACTAAATATTTCTATAAAGCCAACGTTCAGTTGAATTCAATTTCAATGTTCAGTGTCCATTGTATAACGAACATGAAATGACCATATGAGATTTGAGTCACGTTCGTTTTTCAGGAAAAATGTATCTGTGCAAATGGAGATTTATTCATGAAATTTGGTGTCCTAGTAGACTTTTCAAATGTCTACCTACTTAATAAAATTGAAAAAAAATATTTTTTTTTCCAATCGGTTGGAAAATGTAGATTTTATAAAGGTGCTCCGGTCCAAGTGGGTCACACTGTACATCCTAATATTTTATTTGTCACAACACATCTTATCTTGTCTTCGACTTCACAGTTTTAGACGCGTGTTATGCAAGAACCCACATTGCAGAGTACTAATTAATATTGTTCCCAACGATGTGAACGAGAACAAAACTTCACGAGTAGGAACAATCAGAGTCAAACAATCCGCTAGGTTTTTCTTTCTAATTGACAGCTTGGTCTAGCTAATTGAGACAATAAGAAATTAATGCAGGTTTTATGCAGGTGTGCCCATAATTAAAATGGTTGGCGGTGCTCATGGGTCCAATTAAAAATGGTCGACTATAACTGCTCATTATGTTTTAATTTGGGTTTATTGTTATCGTGGTGGGTTCGAAACAAATCTACGAACTAGCGAGCCACAAATAAACTGGAGTACAAAAAAAAAGAAGATTTACCCGAGAAGTTGTGACTCATTCATTCAATTATGAGGTTGCAGAAAAAATATGTCTTTCTTTTTATTGACAAAATTCTCTTCGCACCCTAATCATTGTGCCAATGGAATTTAATACAAGTAAATTTTCAATACCAAAAATTCAAGATTCCTAAAAATGTTGGCTATACAAATGAATTATTGAAAACAATACGATAGGTAGACAATTTGGCATACAATTTTTCACAACGTATCATACGTTACACGATATGATTAAAAATCGTTATTCAGCAAGTATGTAACAGCTGATTTGCAATTATTGCATTTGAATAGCGATTGTTATATCGAACGGTATGCCTGCAGACTCAGACTCAGACTCAGAAGTATTCCATTATCTTAGTTTCGTTATGGCTAAAGCACTGAGCTAGGTATATTGTTGCTAGTGGTATTGTTCAGTCTCCGATATCATGTTTTGATATTTTGATGTTTTGATGACGTAACAATCAATATTTTTTGGGTTTTATGTCTCTGTCGCAATAGCTTCACGTAGAAAAACGATTGAGAATAAAAGGGGTAAAGAATAATAAACTTAAAACATCTTTTTTGAATTGAAACAAGCTTTGATTTAAAAACTATTGAAGTAGAATATAATATTTAAGCGTTATTACCTTGCAACAACATCAAGCGGGCGTGTTATAATTTTGAAGATTTCGCATGCTTTTGCATGCATTTGACAAGGATTATAATACAGGTATAATATATAGTATATAATACATAATATACAGTATGTCCCTAGACCAGTGGAACAGTTGAATATCTTGATATTTGTTAGAAAATATGAATAGGTTATTCATAAAATTTGTTGTGGAATCATCTGCGGCTGAAAGACAAACTTTAATCGCTATTTTCCATCGTTCAAGATAACCTCTTGGGAGGTATTCATGTTGGAAAGGGGAACGTTCTCCATGAAAATTGAAAATTGAAAAATGAAAAATATGATTTTTTTGTAATATATTACAGAAAACAACTACTTCCCCGGCTAAAGCCACGCTGGACATTGAACTACCTGATAGATATTGTTGATTCAGATAGTTGATTTTTTTAATTATCTCTAGTTTTCATTGATATTACAAAAAATCACATTGTTCCCCTTTTCAGTTGAATATCTCTTAGATCAACAGGAATTTTCAAAATATTCTTTTATCTTTCTGCATTATAAAAGCTATCTTCTGGAATGAAATTTTTTCAAACGAGAGGCACCAGAAAGGCTGAGTAGCGCCTCATAATGCTGGGGTCATGACTGAACATTTGAACTTTTTTTTTTTCGTCAACGATGACTTGGAACTAGTGGACCAATAAAAGGAACGGCTCGTTCGCCAGACTTGACACCTTCAGACTTTTTCTAGTAAGGGTTTCTGAAATTTGAGGTATATACTTCTCAAAGATTGAACTTGGAGAATTTGCAAAATCGAATTTGGAGTATTTGTCTAAGAACACTGCAAATGTTGCAGAACGTTACAAGAAATGATGCAATGAAAAATTTTTGAATATGCTTTTCAGCAAACAGAAGACAATTTGAACATTAATATTTATATTATTGGGAATAAGTAGTATAGTGACTAATTTTTTATATGCATTTGTTGATCACTTTTCCACAACTAGCAAATACCTATAAGCAATCAAACAACAAATGGGATAAAACACAATACATATTGCGGAGTGCAAATTTTGAAAAATTGAGTCGAAGAATGAAAATTCATATACAGTGTGACCCACTTAACACCGGAGTACCCTTATAAAATCGACATTTTCCAACCGATTGAAATGATTTTGTTTTCTCCAGTTAGGCATTCAAAAAGTCTACTAGGACACCAAATTTCATGGATAAATCTCCATTCCAGTGCCAACTAATCTGATATTTCAAGGTCGAAAATAAATAAAAGATATTTACAAAAATTCCAACTACACCACTGGATTTGTGACATTTTCAAATGGTTCATATGTGAATAACGTCAATAAATGAAAAAGTTATATGGAAATGAAATTTAAAAAATACGCTGTTTAATCAACCCACCAATTCAATTTTAAAACTTCAATCAGAACTCTGACTACACCACAGGATTCAGGGAGTTTCAAAATAACACTGACCGTTATTTCATAGAAATCTGTTGATAAATGAATAAAATAAAAAATCAAAAGTCAAAATTACATTTTCCTGAAATTCGATCAACATGTATTTCAAATTTTATTATCTTATGATTTTCTTATTTATGAACAGATTTATCGAGACTTCCTGAATATTCCGAATTTTGATAAAAGTTCTGAAATCGAATTGGTGAGTTGAATAAGTGGCATATTTTTCAAATTTCTCTACCTTATTTCAACATAATCAACATATTATGAACCATTTCAAAATATCGCAAATCTAGTGGTGTAGTTAGAATTTTTCTAAAAAAATCACTAATATTTTTTTTGATTTTTGACTTCAACAAGTTGGCCCTGAAAATGGAGATTTATTCATAAAATTTAGTGTCCTATTAGACTTTTTGAATTTCTATCTAATGAAGAAAGAATCATTACAATCGGTTGGAAAATGTAGATTTTATAAGGGTCTTAAGTGGGTCACACTGTATATGTTGAAATATATAGGATGTTCAATTTAGTGAGACTTTTTTGCGCCGCTAGTATGAAAAATTGTCATTCCTGAAGATAGTTTTCATAACACCGTATTATATGAAATCATAATATTTTGAAAATTCGTATTGGTTCAAAATATATTCAACTGTTCCACTGGTTTAGTGACACACTATGACAAAGTGTGTGACGAGGTTTTTTTGAAAATAGAAAACTGTTGAACTTCAATTGGTTTTTAATTGGGGAAATCAAGTGAATATTTTTGTACTATCCGGAGATTGATTATTGAAGGTATTTTTTCTACAAATGTCAAAAAATGACGGTTCGCATATTGACAACAATAAGCGAAGTGACACTTTTTTTCATTTTCCTTCGTTACCTTGACACCGTGCGCGAGGTAATGTGCGAAATCATATTTCGCACACTGCATGTACACTATATGGGATTTTCATATTCTAACCTCTAAGGTTATTTCTGAATGTTCAACAATAATTAAATGAGGCTTTTTAACACTTTTCAAATTGTGACAAAATTTTATACTACCTATTTTGTAGAAAAAAATGTGTTTGCATGTCGTGCGTGAAATACTTTGGTGATCTCCAAAGTAGAATTCATGCACTAGATGCAAAAATAACTATTAAAGTTTCATTCATTCAGAGCGTTATTTATAAAAAATCTGAGCTAGATGTATTCAAGTATTAATTGAGTTCCTTCTTTTGAATGTTTTTTTGCATATTTTTATCGGTAATAACATCAGCGGTGAATAGCAATCTGAATGCAAATATAATATCATGTCTGAATTCGTGCTGAGTCAAAAATATTGCACGCTCAAGATATCTAAACCACTTTACATATTACAATCATAATTCTTTCGCCACCCACTGATACATCGATCCCACACTTAATTGGAATGAATATTCCATTGTTTGTAAGATTTAATGAACAATTATTATACTGAGTGTTGTAATAGATCATTAGAAATTCCATTAATGGCAACTTTCCATAAATCAATTCATTGTTGATAAGTCTTAAGCTATTCCTCGCTTCATTGTTTTATAATTATAAGATCTGGTTGCATCGTGTGAGATAAATGAACGATAAATGCAGATGAAGACGAAGAACTTTTCCCACCAATGTATCCTGGAATACTTTTCCCCACTTTTGCGCCATACTAACCAGTGATTGATCCAGATGCATTAAATATTCGGATATTAATATTGATAAAGGTTCGTATTCGGGCGACCGAGCTTCGCCTGTTTTGTAATCTAATATGAACTGCAATCATTTAAATGGTGAACGTTAAAGTAGCAAAACCAAAAAACTGGAACGGTTACCGCAAGGCATCTGATACAACTTATCATGAGCTTATCTTGTATTTGCTCAGATGCCTTGCGGTACCCGATCAAATAGTGAGATGCATTAGACAACTGATGCCGCCTGGAGGACTCGCTTTACCGCTGGTAATTTTCAGAATAGGCGTATTTCAGACAGACTCCCTCAGCCCTCTTCTTTTCTGCATCTCACTACTGCCATTGTCCGTTTCATTCAGAAACATCCGTGGATACAACTGCGGCGCCTCCGGAGGCACAAGGTCACTCGTCCATTTTACATGGAAGACCTGGAAATATATGCCTCCGGAGGATCAGTCCTTGAGGGTGGTGCAAGAGTACACGCACGCTATCGGAATGGAATTTGGTATCGATAATTGTGCCACGATTCATCTCAAAACAGGGCGATGCGAGGATTACGAAGACGATATTCAGTTCGTAGACTGATGCATCCTACATCATCTTGATTCCGGAGAGACGCATACTTACGTAGGGGTGGAAAAACGCCGTTCCCAAGAGGTAACCACAGTTAAAATCTCTCTCCGCGGCAAGTATCAGCATGAACAGATCTGGTCATCAGAACTGTCGGGGAAGAACAAAGTTGCTGCAACTAATATGCTTGCCGTTCCTATTTTACTCTACTCCTTCGGAGTAGTGTCGGAGTAGTGAAATGGACTTAAGAGCATCTTAATAAGAGCTTGCATTCTAAATCGTCCTTTCCACGTTTGTACTTTCCCAGACAGCAGGAAGGCCGTGGACTTTTGAGTTTGGAGTGTCTACAAAACAGAATGTTGCTAAAAGGAGCCTGTTAAGTTATCAGGAGCTCAGATCCCTTTCTCTGTTTGGCCAGTGCCCATGAAAAAGCAGGGATCGGAGCATTTCTTTTCAAGGCAGTAGCTTGTGCAGCCGATAAACTTGGTCTCGTTTTCGACAGTGAACGGGTTAATCCAAACTCTGTTACCGAGTTGGAGCCCGTTCAGCAAAAGACTCACATTGAAGCAGCGGAGACAGGAGTGCTCCTGAAGCTGCATAAGGATAAGCCAATGCATGGGGTCTTCTTCAAGAACATAGAAGACCTTGGCCAAAAATCTGACCTTCGCTTTTCTCAGGTCAAGTGAGCTGAAGTCGGAGACCGAGGGATTCCTAATGGCCTGCCAGTATGGTGTCTTCAACACCCTGGTCTACCATAGTCGCGTGATGGGTATAGAGGTCCCGGGCACTGGATGCAGAGCGTGTCATGGGGCTTCTGAGACCATAATGCATTTGCTGTCCGCGTGTCAAGCTTATGCGGTCTATGCCTATATCCACAGGCATAACGCGGCTATACGAGTGTTGTACTACCATCTACGACACTCGTACGGTATAGACGAGACTCCGGTGTTACATTATGCTCAGGGGGATATTGAGTTCTTTGTGGAGAATGAGAGGTGCGGAATCTATTGGAACTACTCATTCCCCACCCTCAGGCAAATACAAGCAAATAAGTCTGATGTAGTCCTCCTCGACCATCAAAGTAGGGTGATATTCGCCATAGAGTTTTCTGCTCCTGGCTAAACGAACATCGTCCGAAAAGAGGAGAAAAAACGGACAAAATATCGAAAGTTACTCTTTGAACTCCGCAGGCTGTACCCAAACCATTCGGTTAAATGGGTGGTTCTGATTATAGGGGTACTTGGTGGAATGATGGACACGCTGCTCTCTAATCTGAAAATCATACCGGCTTGCCGTCATGTGGCAGAAATCTAAGCCGGACAAATGCAGAAGGCTGTCACCCATGGTTCACTCCGTCTGCTCAGGGCTCATGATTCTCGGACCCAGTAGCTGCTCACCCCACGGACGTGGGGAGTGGCTATCTGGATAAATGGTACCAGCGCGCCCTCCAGATGTGTCGGAGCTCAGGAGACAGGGCTCGACTGGTATAATCCAAACGGATACAAATAATGATAATAATAATAATAATAATAATATTGATAATAAGAAGTGGACGGGGTTTGGCGCAGTGGTAGCGCCGGAGCTTCATGATCGAAAGGTCGCTGGTTCGATCCCCAGGCAGGGCAAGAATTTTTCAGTTTCAGATGTGAATCTGAGTGATTAATAATCAACAGTGCTGCCTAAGGTGGTGTATGGAGTTAGTAACAAGGCCTATCCAGAACACGTCGTTAATGACCATAGAAGTCGATGCCAACACACCAAAAAAAAAATAAAAATAAAAAGAGGTAGAAATGTTTGTCTGTTCCGAAAAAAATTGCAATCAATTTTAAAAAAACCTTAGAACTGGATGACAAGGCAATATTATATATATAATATGCCACAGTTTTACTCTGTGACTTTTTTTGTTTTAGGGGCGTTTTTCCAAAAGAAAAAAAAATGTGTTTTCCAACTAAGGTAAGAAACTACAAAGGGGGATTCGTTAGGTCGTTAGGAACTTTTCTTCTTAAACACGACCTAACGAATCACCATCTTTAGTTTCGTACCGTAGTTAGGAAATACGAGGGAAACACAAAAAAATCGATATTTTTTTAAATGGCCCCCTAAACAAAAAAAGTCACAGAGGAAAACGGTGACAGACTTGGTCCAAAGAATCCATACAGACAGGGAGTATCTATCAGTAAAATTTTTGCCGAGGGGCATCTTAACTATAACGTAAAAACTAAAGAAACACGCTTCCATAGTAATATGTATAAGTGAAAAATAAAATAAAGTAACAAATTGAAGAAACACGCATTTTCAGTTCCTAAAATTGACTAAAAGGTAAAAAATAACCTTTAAAAATTAACTTTAATGTTGAAAAAAAGCGTGGGGTGCTTTTCACTCACATTTTCGTCATCACAGCATTTACGAATAGCTATACAATAAAAAATAAAGGTAACTGATTCCAACAAAACACGTTTTTTTACTAATAAATTTTTATTATTTCATTATAAACACTTACGTATATTGAATTTTCCGAATTGATAAAAAAAGTATGTTAATTAATACAAATATCTAGCCGTGAATCTCAATCAATTCAATCTTCATTTCACTGAAACAGATTTACATTCAATGAATAAATATTTTGTAACGCATTCCTAAATATATCGTTCACGTCGACTGCATTGTGAAATCCATTCTTAGATAAGTATCTGATACCTTCTGTCATTTAATAATTGTATGGAATACAAACATATTCATTCATATGTATTATGTAAGAATATGCACCTACTGTCAAGCTGGCACTTAATCATCAGTTAAGGTTCATTTGAATTCGAGTGTTTTGATAAGGCAGATGCCTCAACTAAGCATGCTGGTGAAAATAACAATGATGACGCTTCAGAAAGAAAGAAAATATTTTCTGATGATGTTATAATATAGGTACAACTTTATTCGTGTATACAGGTAGGCACCATTATATCATATAAAAAACGTATATCTACTACATCCTAACATCCTAAGATCTCATGAAATAATTCTGTGGCTTGGAACAAGAACAACCAATGTCAAAAATTGGTTGATCTTCCGTAGAATTGTTTTGGGCTCTCCGATTCCAGCTTTGGGATTTAGGAAATACTGGGAACATTTTTGTGCTATTGCATTCAAGAGATTATTCGAAATACATTGATACAGGCAAATTTAAAAAATTGTTGAAATTGACATTGGATATTTTATCAAAAAAAGTTGAAGTTAAAAGTTGTAAATAATTAAAAAATCTACAACTTTGATCTCAACAATTTTTTTACATAACCTCAAAATTGCCAAGTAAAATACGAAAAACCAATATTTTCGTTTTTATTTTTTCTTTTTTTAAAATCATTTTATGTTAACAGAAATTGGTAGGATTTTAGTATTTTTCAGTTCAGTGGTTTTTCAGTATATTTTTTTCTTTTATATGAAAATTAAAGTTTTGTCGAAAAAAAAGCGACTCCACAGAACTCTCTACAATGAAAAAAAAAACTTTTTCAGGGTCTTGAAAAAAAACGAGTTTTTCGCGAAAATCATCAAGTTCTTAAAGACCACTGAACTTTTTGACATAAATAAAATATCTGCTTGCTTGGCATGAAAAATATTACATTCATGCTAATTTCTGTTATCGGAAAGCAAAAAGAAAATAAATAAAAAATAAAAACGAAAATATTGGTTTTTCGTATTTTACTCGGCAATTTTGAGGTAATGTGAAAAATTTGTTAAAATTAAAGTTGTAGATTTTTTAATTATTTACAACTTTTGAATTCAACTTTTTGTGATAAAATACTTATTTGAAAAACCGATTTCGGCCCATTTTATCCCCCACCCCTACTCGACTGCAAGCATTCAGATGTTGAATTTTTGTCCCCACATTAGTTAAACCCTTTTCTACCCTTTATAACCTAGTTTACCCTGTACGGAATTTTTCAATCAAAAAAGGTAATTCACCTGGTCTATAAGGAATTTTTCCAATTTTCATTCACTGAGGAAATAATAAAAAAGAAGGTTCGTTGTTTTGGTAAATGGAGAAAGTCTTCAAATAACGTTCCGAAAATGCCCATATGTATGGACATGACCCCATTTATTAATAAATGACCATTCTCCGAGCCGTTTATAATAAATTCTGAACATTTCTTGAATGCACAATGCCGATTCCAAGCATTTATATTGCATACACAACTCTTGCAAGTCGAAACAATGGCCGATGCGAGATAGAAATCTGAGCAAAGGCAATGGAACAGTATTTTTATTTATATAATTATCAATTATTGTTATTATCTGAAAACCCACACGTTCCTGTAATGGCGATGTTAATAACAGATAGGATGCAGTTGTGAAAAAATCAATTTCATTGTAGGTAATGCAATGATGGTGAGTTTGGTTCAACTTGTGTTCGATATCCAGTTTATTCTTCATACCTGGTATATGAAATAATAACAAGAAGCATCAAGACACATGTGATTTTTACTTTTTTGATTTTGTTATAAATAAGTAATTTGAGAATGTCACTTTTGAAGACGAATAAAAAGTCATGTCAGAAAAGTTTAATTCGACAATTTTATTATATATACAGTCCAAACAGTTTCCTGTAGACTAACAGGTCATTTTGTACAACTTGCTTAGTTTCAGCTGGACTTCATATGGCACAAATTGTCTGAATCGTTGAAAAATTGAATTTGATGGAAAGGTATAATCAACTATTGACGATTACTGAAAACAAAAACTAGTAGAAGGATGTTATCATAATATGTTTTTTTTTGGTTGTGTTGGCATCGAATGCTATGGTCATTAACCACTTGTTCTGGATAGGCTTTGTTACCAACTCCATTGGGAGCAGCACTGTTAATTACACACATCGGAAAAGTCTAGGGCGAGGGGGTGACCACTCTGGCAATACGTGTACAAATTTGCCCCACAGTCGACCGCAATCGCTTGATTTTCGGCAGAAATCCCGCAATCACTTAGAAAATCGCTCCAGAAATCCGAAATCACTTTGAAATCCCCAAAATCCTATCGGAAATCCGGAAATCACTGACAAAACTTTCGAAATCATCACCGAAATCCTCTTCGGAAATCGTAGTCGCTAGAGAAATGCGAAATTATAACGCATGCGTAAAAATGAACGATTGATAGATGCTAGGGAAACATATTTTTTAACTTGTTGAATCATGAATCCCTCGAAGGCCCTGATTGTAGTCATTGTCGATCGAGTTTTGAGTTGTCGAAGTGTGAAGTGTCGAAGGGCCAAGGAAGAAATTATAGAAAATATAGATGAGAAGATTCTTGTGAATGAGCAGGACTATAAGGACATTGAAAGGGAAATAGAAATATTGAACAAATTCGACAACTTATAGTGACTATAGTGAAGCGAAACAAAAGAATAAAACATGGAGTCAGATTGTTCTTTTCTGACCATAAATGCAAATAAAAAAAAAATGGTTGTGAGAAAATCAACTTTATGTTGGCTCTTTTCCCATGAGAAAGGACATTTGTCTTCAGACAGGAATATGCGATGCAAAAATATGAGTACATCGAAAAAAAAGTAATAAAAGAGAATCTAAATCACGAAGACGAGACGAAGGCACAAGTTTACAAATAATGATAGAACACTATTATGCTGTATATTACGACACATGGTATATTGACCGTATTGTGGGCATCATCTTAGACAATCAATTCAAAATAAAATTCCTCAAATATGGGAACTAGATTCATATATATGGCCCAACTGTGAGGATGTTCAGTTGGTTGAAAAGAAATTTTTTGGACCTGTTAACCTAATCGGAAAAATCGATCGTTTTGCATTAACCACGAGAAAAAAACAAAAATTGAGAAGATATTCAAAAACAAAAAAACATGTTTGAGTATGGAATTTTCAAACTAGTCAATGTAAGATAATTTTGGGTTGAATAAAGCAATGTGAATGGAAATTTCCTATACTTTTTTATATCGTCTATTACCATCCACATACAATTGTATGATAAGAATCACAAGGATTGATCGAGTTCTATAATATTCGAGATAATACTTGACGAAAAAAACAAAATTGGTCCCATTGAACAAAATTCATTCGAACTAAAGAAATAAAAGTGACATATATGCACGAAAAAACACCCAGATACCAATGTTGAATAGAATCGGATCATAATTGCAAAACTCGATCGCCATATTGGAGCCGCCATCTTGAAGTTTCCAATACTGACAGAAGAACCATAATTGCCGACCCCAATATCCCTCAGATATATAATCAGATCAAAATTACAAAACTCATCCGCCATTTTGGAGCCGCCATTTTGTGTTTTTCATGGGAATGTTGGTCAGATTTCAGATGCGGGAAATCGTTTCAAGTTTCATTTATGTTGCCAAGAAAATGAAAGTGAAAATTTCAATCGTCTCATTATGGATTCCTTCCCAACTTAAGCCTTTGGAGTAGCAATGACGAATGCTAAAATAAACAAAGAATAATAGCAGAGAACTTTGGGAATATCACAAAAAACGACTTCGACACTGAAGAATGCAAGACAATATGAAAATTGTATTGTGGATAATTTTGTTGGTGTCAAACGTGTGTACAAAGTAAAGTGGATTGGTTGGCGCTGATCAATGAGAATAATAATTAGGAAAAATCATGAAGGACGCCGCCACATGACTCTTTTTTACCTCTGGATTCCTTGAATTGCATACCCGGCTATTCACAATGGCAGAAACCACAAAAAAACTCGAATATGGATGGAACACTTTTCTTCGATCATTCACACATAATTCGGCTTCTATGAAGTCGTACACAATTCTTTTCAGAGTAATCACAGCTCGTTTTAACAGCATGCAGCTTTGAAATTTTATGATTACCGTGAAGAGTGTACAAAGGCTGATGTCGTCCATTCATTTATTAAAAGCAATCGTAAAAAGTAATATGAAAACCAGTTAATCGTCTTTCTGATCTTGGCGGATGTGAAGAAATCCAACGCCTAATCAATAGGTAAGAGAAGCGTAATAGCGTTATTATTTTATCATTATGGTCGGGTCTCATATCATAGAAACAATAATTGAAATTGCTTCATTTCCGTGATGTCTTTCATGATAGAATTTCTTTGACTTCAGATCTGGGGTATGTTACGTATACATAGTCGAATCTTGTTGAGCAATTACTTTTATCACGTAATAACTTAGGACTGGCTTTTCTATGATTTAGAGAAAGTTCTTCTTGCAAGTAATGAATTACTATTATTTATTTGGACTGGTGCGAAACGAAAGTTAGTGAGTGGAGCAACCAATTCTCCGAAATAAACAAATGTAAACAGATTAGGTACTTTTCGAAAAACCGATAATGAATGGTGAAATAATAAAAAATAATTGCTTACTTTGTATAATTTGAACCCACAATCTGTCAAACGCTAAATCAGGGCCGTGGTGGCGAGAAGTGCATCTGCCAAGGGAACAGGAACAAAGAAAGCACAAAATTAACCATGAATAATCCCATGTTTTTGCGAATAATAGTGACAATTATAAGATAATAAGTATAGCTGAGGCCCCAGTCAATCTTATAATAACACTGATGCTCTTCAAACACGACTCGACCGGCGGAAGCACCAAACTCTTACGAAAGTTAGGAATAGATGAACACCTTAATCTAGCGGACCACTATTATAATCTTTATGCAGTTATTGTCCACTGTGATTCTGGCGTTGAATGTGGTCATTATTATGCATTGGCCAAAGACAAGACGGACTGGTTTAAGTTTGATGATAGTTGTGTCACTGAATGTTCTGACGATGTCTTGAATTTATTGGAGCCTCTGAAGACGCCCTACATTTTATTTTATGAGAGAGAAGACATTGGCAGGTTGGGATCTTCAGATGATGTGGTGCTGCAGGTTTTTTTGGGGTTTCCTGCAGCTGAAAAAGCAAATGAGCCACTGAAATCAATCAAGTCGCCCCGGAGCGCCAATTAATTTTTGTTGTTGTTTTATATGTTGTATTACTTTCGTTTAATTTTTTTAATACAAGTTATATCTGCGTGTTTTTATAATATTATTAAAACAATGACCCATAACAGAGTTTTTATAGACAGGATATTAATGCATTCTTGGATGGACTTCGCGACCAAGAAACCAGACAAGCGTTGATAGTAGCTCCTCCAACACATCTCGTGGATGCACTGGCACGCGCTTTGGAATTTGAGGCTGCAAAATTATCTTGCAAGACCAAAAGTAAGGTCCGGATGATGGAAGAAGAAACATAGGACCCATTCACTCTTGAAGCTGCCATAAGCAAGGTGATTGAGGAAATGTTGCCTGAGAAAAGACAAATAAGATGCTGGAATTGTGGTAAAATTGGGCATGTGCGTAGCTATTCACCAGTGGTTAAATCATATTGGGCCCAATGAAGTTCTCTCACGTGTGTTGGAGTCCGAGGATGGCAGAGAGGAAAGACGTCAGACAGTGGTACCCAAGTCCAGGAGACAGGGGGTGACACTCTGTAACGCGTTTCTCATAGCGAAGCGAAACGAAGTTAAACGAAGCACACGCTATCACTTTCTGGTGTACCGGAAGAATCTCACTTGTTCCAGGAAATGTGCGAAACGTTGGATATTCGAAAAACCAGAACAACAGCTCTACACCCCCAGTACAACGGAATAGTAGAACGAATGCACCCATAACCCGACGGAATGGTAGAATGAACAAATAGGACAATATACCGCCACCGGTCCAAGGTAGTCTCTGCCCATCAAAGAGACTGGGACCAGTCTCTTAATTTCTTCCTGATGGCTTATCGTTCAACAGTTCATGAGTCAACCGGCAAAACTCCTGCAATTATTATTATGGGACGAGAGCTACGACTGCCTTGTGCCTTGATGTTTGGGACGCCACCAGGGCAAGACACCGCGAAAGAAGAGTTTGTCAGCGAACTTCGGCAGAGAATAGATAACATCCACGAGAGAGTCCGTTTGAATATACAGAGGGTCAACAACCGTATGAATAGGACCTATGACATCAACGCAGATGCTAAAACATTCAAGGCCGGTGACCTAGTCTGGATGTACAACCCCAAATGTCGCCGTGGCTTCTCACCCAAATTGGAGAGTTCGTGAAAAGGTCCATACAAGATCATAAAAGTAATGAATGATCTCGTCTACTGGATCAGAAAGCTACCCAATTCCAATAGGTTGGCTCCTTATGCCGGAAATCATGATCAAGTTCGCACCCTCAGACCACAAGAGGGTGAGATGATCTTCCAGCAGTTCATGGCATTATAATACTCAAATGGACAGAAAGTTTCACCTACTGACCACGCGCTAGCGCACTGCATGGTAGAAGACCTCCGAATGTCCAGAGGCATAGCTGTGGTCTTCTCGAAGAAGTTCGGCCAAATCCAAGAACTACAGAACTACTGGCGAGGTTCATCACCCCTGGCGAGCAGGGTATGTCACTCAGATCAATTTCATGCAAGATTTAGACTCATCGCTAGAATATCTAACGCTCCTGGAATTATCAGAGTTCTACTTCAATAATTACGGAAAATACGAGGATGTAAGAAGAGTTTCTGGAAAGTGTGACCAGAAATGCAGATCTTTTTGAAAAAACAAAGTTTATGTTAATGGACGTCGCATTCTACGGCTTTTCTGGCTATAATCTCCTCCATTCCACTTATGGAAGAGAAAACGAAGAATGTTCAGCAGAAATAGCAGTAGGCCTTATATTATCTGTTTCATGATCGTTGATATATCTTTCATTTAACAACAATGGGAGCCAATGATGCTATAGGTGAATATGGTATATAATCTTTACGACGTGTGACTAATGAGACTCCCATATTGGGAGAATCGACATGATAGTGCGGGATTTGGTGAGGCAATCATTTATATTTACAATTAAAAGGGAACCAATCAATAATAATTACTTTGCAGGCTAGGTCTTTGAAAAGTGAACACCGAAGAAGCTAAAGAGGAGATAAGTTATTTGATCGTCTGTAAAGTTCTTCTATATTGGGCCTGAATCTTTATTCTTTTGTTTCCAGTACAAACGTGATGTTGAGATCGTCTGAAACTGGGGAAACAAGTTTCGTTCTACTGGAGATCGAAATTATCCGATACCCAATATCTAGGTAGCATGAAAACTTATATCAAATTTGTACTGTTTTTTTGATAATGATAGTGTCGGGATTGGGATCGAATTGAGTCAGTTATTTGAATAACGTAGAAAGAAATAACTTGGTTGTGAACCAGCACTTTGGATTAAAAACATTGAGCATTCTGTAATCCTCTAACAATTTGTGGAAATCTATTCTTATCATAACAATTTTAGTACTCAAGGGTTTTCCTTCTCTAATATTTCACACTGATCATTGGAGTTTCAATTTGGGATTTAACCCGATAGCAGAAGAGATTTGACTAGTAGGTACCAACATTCCAGTATTAAGAGAGATAGTGCGGAATAGCTTTCGCACAAATTAGCAAGGTTGAAGAAAGGCAATAACAATAAATAGTCATCTCACAAATTTAATGATACTGTTGATATTGATACTGAAACTAATACTTTCGAATTTGTTACTGAAATGGAAGCAACGTTTGAAATATTTATGCAAGCTGTAAGTAGGTACGTCTGTGCGCCCACAATGTCAACGGCTTATTGAGTAATCATTAGACATATTGTTTCTATTCAGGAGAAGGATTATTTTACTTTTTCATTCCACAAAACCAAAAAGAAAACTTTATTTCTCACAGGTGAAAACTGAGTTATTTTTTACTGAAACAATATTCTTCTTTGTTAAACATGTATTAAGAACTTGGAAAGTAATAAAACAATGTTAAATTATCTAACAATCATTCCGAGGTAGAAATGAAATATTTTTTTCGGTCAAATATTGACACTCATTAGTGTGCAGGAAGTGAAGACACTTCAGTAAATTGACCTGTGTGAAAATTAACGGCGAAGACTACTGAGATGTCATTACCAATTTTTGTTTCAGTTGGTAAAGTTGTGTGCATAAAAAAGTCGTATAGCAGTTGAAGGCTATTGTGAGCCAGACTTGTCAATCTTAATTAAATTATCTACTTTGACAAGTAGAGTCAAAATTGAAATTAATTTTGTCAGTAACGCGCTTTCAACATTTTTTTCCGGTCAATTAGTTAGTGCAATACAATACAATTAGTGCAATGCCTTGTACGACTACGACACTATTCTGACAAAAAATTATCACGATTATTTCCATTATTATGAAATAGATCAATCAAACGCCATCATTTTTTTAATAAATTCTGTTTAAACTAAAGAAGTGATTGGTGATTGGTTTTCCTTGTCGTTTATATTTTAATATTATTTATTTATTTTATTAACAAATAAGAATACAAACGAACAAGCTTAATAAAGTATTCAATGTTATACAATATCTACATATTACAAGCTGAAAATAGTGAATAAACAGAAAGAGGGTATGTTATATGAATTGGTGAGATAAATAAATACATTTTTATTTATTTTGTGGTTAAGAGTTGTTAAAGAGAAGGAGAAAATGTCGATATCCAAAATTGTGGATGATGTATTGAAAGATTTCCTGCATCTTTGTAGTGGAGAATTTAAGTAATAATATAAGTGACTTGAATTTATTTTGAAGACATATTTTGTCTCTACGGGGTGTTGAAATTTCAAGTTTTTTTTTCTTTATAGATTCTGCAGTTTTTGAGATATTTGGCTCAAATTGAAAATACAGGCTACCTTATAGGGCTTGCATCAATGGACATGTCAAATGTTTGTAAGAATCTACACGGTGATATTTTTTACTGGTCATAACCTCTTTTCTCCCCTTGAACTTTTTTTAGGTGCGCCGTTGGTAAATTCTAAAATACAAAATACGTTTTTTATGTGACGGGTAATAAAATATAACTTTTTATGAAATTACTTTTTTCCCGGATATACAGAGTGACCCATTTGAAAGCGGGCCACCTCTCTAAAACTGTTATTTATTATCCGATTCGGAAGTTGTTTTTTTCAATAGATAGATCATTAATAGTTCTAATTGAGTGCCATGACTTTGAAATAAAAATAAAAATTTCATGGCCTACTTCGAATTTTTTTCTAGGTCAAAAATTTAAAAAACATTTTTTTAAATAAAATTTGATGACACCAATGGATTCACGACATTTTCGAGTGGTAAATGTGAAAATTTTGTAGGAATGCGTCCATCAATAAAAAAGTTATATGGCTATAAAATTTTAAAATTTTGTCAATAATTCAATCCACCACTTCAATTTCAGAACTTTCATCAAAATTCTGACAACACCACTGGTTTCAAAATATTTCGAAATATATTTGGTCAAAATTTCATCGGAAACTGTTCATAAATAAAAAAATTATAAAATAATAAAAAAAAAATCCTAAAATTCCACTAATTTCAAATTTTATCATTTTATAATTTTTTTATTTATGAACAGATTTCGATGCAATTTTGATCAAATGTATTTCAAAATATTCTTAATCCAGTGGTGTAGTGAGAATTTTGATGAAAGTTCTGAAATTGAAAAGGTGGGTTGATTTATTGACATAATTTTCAAATTTTATTCCTATATAACTTTTTTATTCATAGACACATTCATACGTAATTTCCACATAAATCACTTGAAAATGTTGTGAATTCAGTGGCACTGTCTAATTATATCGCTAGTATCTTTTTTGGATTTTTGACCTTGAAAAAAATTCGAAGCAGGCCTTGAAATTTTTATTTTAATTTCGAATTGATATCACTCAACTAGAACTATTGATGTTCTACCTATTGAGAAAAAAACTTCTGAATCGGATAATAAATAACAGTTTTAGAGAGGTGACCCGCTTTCAAATGGGTCACTCTGTATATACACATAAGTTAAGGTAGATATTTGATAAAATAGTCGTTTTTCCCGTCACAGAAAAAAAAATTGTATTATAATTGTATTATACCTCGAGCTAAAATCTAATACTTTTTTCCCTTGTATAATAAATTACTATTTTTGCTTTGCTTACAAACTTTTTTGTTTCTTATAGTTTTTGCGTATCTACGACGGTTATCGAGAAATTTTTGTTTTTCTAATTCGCTAAAATTTAGTTTATTCGCCGGTGTCTGCTAAAAAATTAAACTAAAGGCTTTTGCAACAACGTAATTCGCTGAAAAAAAGTAAAATTTTTAAATGACAGTAAACTACATCCTGCCGGGGGAAAAGAGGCACTTTCCTCCCTAGTAATATAAATAGCTATTACTTAAAAAACAAGTTTTTGTTTTCGCTGTTATCTTGGAACGTATGAGGTTGTCACAAATCAACATCAACTAACAGATTGAAAGCTAATTCAATTTTCTACAAGTATCATTCTCAGAAAACGGGATTGCACGAAAACAAAATTTCAGGCTCGCGTAATGCCAATGTAAACGATAACTTGGAACCTCCCATCGCTTATTAGAGTGAATTTATCAGCTTGCCCTTTCATAACTACGAATTCGGTAAATTTGTGTCTTTCAAAAATATCTCATGAATATCATTCAGAATAAAACGGGAAAAACTGTTTGGCTACAATTGCTGACGAGCCCTAAAACGTAAGTTATTATGCCCTTTCATGAGCAACTCTCAGAATAATGTCAGACTTCCGGAAATCCTCGTGGAACGGTTCTTCATAATGAAATTGTGACTTGGCTTTGACCGAATATTTAGAATTGTTGTCAAAAAGAGTGACCTAAAATTGAACAAAAGGGACCACACGCCTGACGTTCCTCCATTAACCACTGCGAGATCATTATCGAACGAAAGAACTGAACATGAGGTCAGTTTTTCTGCCTCTACTCAACTAGAACAACATTTCAGAAAAAAATCCATTGTTTCCAGCCTTTCTTTCGATCCGAGATACGGTCTATCTGAGCTGCGGTATTACAGGGAGCGACAGTGATAATTTATCTCTGAAGCGCCGTAGTGCTGAAATGACGACCGTTTATTCTATTCGCTATTATCTGAATCTTTCATCTGACTTGTCGTATACTCGATTCCGACTCGTTCGATATTTATATTGAATCGGCTAGAAAAGATATAACTAGCCACAAGTTAGAATGAGCTTATTTTCTTTATTGGAATTTTTTGTGAACGCTTCAACGGGAGATTAGATATTCATATATTTTGAAGATACGCAGGCAATTGAATATCCACTTTTATTCATTATTTATGTAAATGAGCTGAGCAACTTCATGACCCTCTTCAAATGTGTCCTCTTTGCCGATGACACGTCATTAATATGTTCGAGTCCAGATTATCTCAGTTCATTAGATCACTCTAAAGAAATTGAAGGAAAAGTGTAGAGCTCACAATCTGAAACTGAACAATGACAAGTCTGAGAGGCTAGTCGTAACAACCCGTCATTGTGAACAAACAGAAATAAATCAAAATGTAAAGTTACTTGGTGTTACATTAGACTCTAAATTGAACTGGAATGCTCATATAGAACAACTTAAACATGAACTTTCAAGCATATTGTTTCTTTTGCGATATCTTAGGCATATTTCTAATTTCGACACTTTAAAAACAGTGTATTTCTTCCTTTTTCAGTCCCATATGGGTTACGCCATTTTACTGTGGGGTAGTCCATCAGCTGCTCGTGCTATTTTTATTCAACAAAAAAAAGCAATAAGAATATTAAGAAATTCAGGTTATAGGGATACGTGTAGACCTTTATTTATTGAATTCAGAATCATGACTCTTTCTTCCTTATACAGTGACCGCCAAAAAGTATGTACCATATGGGAAAAAAGTTTATTATTAGAGTATTAGAAAAAAGATTCTTGGGAAAAGTTTGTGCATGTCCGATAACCTAAAAATCGATTTTGAAACATGTCACGTGATCGCTGGTATAGGGGCAAATTGAAAAAACATAACTATGAATAGTTCAAAAGTCGGGTAAAATGGCAAGATATCGAAAAAAATTATTTGAAAAAGTTGCTTAGAATTCAATTTCATACACATATACGAAGTAGTTTGAAAAGATAATGAGAGAAAATTGAAAATAGAATTTTTTTAAAAATATTTTCCTAGCTGTATAAAAATATCAAATTATTATCATATGAATAGCTTGACCACACTGAAACATTTGTATTTCAATGATAATGACAAAACTTTCTCATTTTCTCTACACCAATAAGCACTAAATAAAAAAAATTGGATTTTGTTAAAACCCTGGCTGTTACATTGGTTCGTATCTAACAATTATATCAGAATTCCACGACCATTGTGATGACATGACACTCCAGAAACATGATTTTTTCCAGTTTATAATCAAGTTTCGATGATAATCGTGCCAGAGCTTTTCACTTCGCATGCAATGTTGAAAACTCAAGCCTCTTTAATTTGACGCACTATTTTTAAGATTATGTGCGAAGTGTACGATTATCATCAAAAATTGATTATAATCTGAAAAACACGATATTTTTGGATCTCCCTATCATCGCAATAATATGGAATTGTGATATATCTATTAGATACGAACCAATGCAACAGCAAGGGTTCTGACAAAATTCAATTTTTTCAATTTAGTGCTCTCTGGTGTGGAGAAAATGAGAAAGTTTTGTTATCATCATCGGAATACAAATATTTCAGTATGGTCAAGCAATTCATAAGAAAATAATTTGATATTTTTCTACAGCTAGAAAACTATTTTAAAAAAATTGCTGTTTTCAATATTTTCACATAATTTTCTCAAACTTTGTATATGTGTATAAAATTGAATTCTAAGCAACTTTTTCAAATAACTTTTTTCAATATCTTGCCATTTTATCCGACTTATTGACTATTCATGGTAATTTTTTTCAATTTGCCGCCATACCAGCGATCACGTGACATGTGTCAAAATCGATTTTTAGGTTATCGGACATGCACAAACTTTTCCCAAGAATCTTTTTTTCAATACTCTAATAATAAACTTTTTTCTCATATGGTACATACTTTTTGGCGGTCACTGTATATTTACAATTCACTTCTCGAAATACATAAAATATCGTCCAACCTCACTACAAATATTGACATCCATCATAACACTAGGAACTCTGATAATATCAGAATTCCTGGATATAGGCTTTCTACTTCACAAAAAAGTTCTTTAGATTTCATTCTTTACAATGTACTGCCACATCAAATCAAAATGTTGAGTATGAATAAGTTCAAACGAACCATCATATCTTGAAGATATTGAAGGTGCGACCTTTAGCCTCTGAGAACATACTTACTATTTTTGTAAGATAATTTGGTTTTCAATCTGTTCTTTTTACTTAATATGTTTTAAACTGTTTTTTATATTTTTATATATTTATATATTTTAATGTGTTGTGACTACTTGGGAAATTGTGATTTGTATTACTTAATACTTTAATAATTTTCTTTTAAGAACAAATGACCTGCTATGAATATGCATATGTATACAGTATCGGAAAGTTTGACAAATCTATGCGAGCAACAAGGAACCCAATGATATGATAATACCACATAAATAAGAGAGACGCACTACTGTATGACTCCCCTACTACCTCGTCCGACGAATTAACAGCCACGTTGATATCCCTTCCTCAAGCGAGTCGAGGAGCAATTGTAATGCTCTCTCAACATAATAACAAGCTATTCTTTACGCTCGTAGGAAACCAGCATACCCCGATGAAAACTTTCCGATACTGTATGATATAGTCAAATAAACTATCTATCGATCTATAATGATTTGGGGGCGGATACAGGACACATTTCAGGGGCAGGGCACAAGGGTTCCTAATGATATTCATTACAGAAATGTTCTGGTAAGAAATGAAAACAAACATTCTCCTATAATGATATTTTATTTATTGGCATGTTTTACGGGTTTTATCTTTTCAAGTGGGGGGAAGTTTGTTTGTTTTGTATAGCGTGTGTGGCAAGGTTTGGTTTATATGTTGTTTGGTTATGTATGCTGTTTAATTTTTGTATCATTTTCGTATTCAGGTTGTAGGTGATGTTGATTCTCAAGGGTTTGAAAATGTTTGATGAATCCTTTGTGTAACTGAGTGTGAATAATAGAACATTAGAATGAAGGAACATCAGTTGCATCCATCAAAAAGTGCAATGCATGTTTACACACTTTCTTTACATGCGAGTACTCCCTACAGTTGACCGGTTGTATGGACGGGTGTATGGTCAAAGAAGAACAACGCTGGCTGAAGGGAGAACCTGCCAATCGATAGACGTATCACGCAAGACCAAGGATTGCAATACCAACGTGTTAAATGTATTGTACTTCTCATGAAATTTATGTCACGCACTGTAGATATAAGGTATACACGAGGGAGACACAACTAGTAATTTTTTGTTCACCTAATGAACAATAACTTTTAATGAAAAATAATTAAAAAAGTTGTAGGGGCTAGGTTATTCTCTGAAAAATTATTGAAGGGGCATGATGTAGTACAGTAACGACAGACGAATGTAAGCCACAAGTGAAGAATGAATCGTAGTACTTTGAAACTCGGCACATGACTTCTTGACCATATATTGTCCGAAAAAAAAATGTTTACCAAAATATCAGAGGTGGAACTCAAAGAACAAATACAATTTTTTGTGCTGTTGTTTCGGAAAATATAAGATTTATCAAGGTACAATTTCAAGAAGGCGACAGATAATTCAATTATCAACAAGAAATAAACTCAGTAATTTCTCACAAAATGCGCTCGTTTTCTCAGAAAATCTGATTGAATTTCGATATCAAATTTCAGGCTCGCATTAATCCGCCACTGCAATTTCCGGCAGGGCCCAAAATTAGATTTGTCATAACTTTGTTAAAAACTATAGTAGAAGGAAACGAAAAAGTGTATATCGTTCTACTTCCGCATGCAAATATAACGTGTGAGTATCTGAGTACCTAAAATATGTTTTGTCCCACTTCACATTTCACTTCTACGATATTTACGGAGGATGCGAAGGAGGATATTTTAGTTGATATGAAATAATTATACTGAAGCGGGAATCAGTACCCTCTTTGGACCATATGCAACGATTTAAGACTAGTGAGACAATTCTCACTTATACATGCCAAAGAAAGAACTGGGTTTTACTCCTGCCTCAGTTTTCAACTCACCCATAATCCCGGCAGTTACTTCAGTAAATGTTGAAAATAATCGCTCATACACATCCTACATAAAAAATGGAGTATGTGACTTCATCCTTGAGGTTTGCTCTTCACAACAGTGTTATTAAACATATACGCAGGATATGAATAAGCGATTATTTTCAACATTTACTGAAGAGAATGCCGGTCTTATGGGTGATTTGAAAACTGAGGCAGGAGTAAAACTAACTGTTTTTCAGCATGTATAAGGGGGACCTGTCATACTACTTTAAAATTGTTGCATATAGCCCAAAGAGGGTATGGGTTGCTGCTTCAGTAAAATAATTCCATATTTACTGAATTATTCATGATTTTCGGATCATCTGCAAACATCTCCGTGAAGTGCGACAAAACACATTTCAGGTACTCAAATACTCGCATATTATATTTGCATGGGAAGGTAGGAAGTCTTCAGAAACGATATGAACTTTCCCTTTTCCTTCGCGATTTTCAGTGGCGGCTAAGCGTAAACCCGAAATTTGATCAGCGTTCAATCACGTTTTCTGGGAAAACGAGCACATTTCTTAAGAAATTACATGAAATAATTTTTATGGAAAATTGAATTGTTTTTCACCTCGGGAATTTTGGTAAACAATATTTTTTCGTGTTTATCAGGGTTCCAAGTTTGGTGGTGCTACAATCGATCCTCCTCTCAAAACCCAATCGTACTGGATTAATATACGATTTGACTATTTTGATTAGCGTAAATTATTCATGGAAACGTTTTTAATCGTAAATCTGTAATGGCCAACTAATACTCAAGACAAAATGAGTAAAGAAGTAATGAAAAATTTATGATGTACACCTAAGAAACGAGTTGTTTCCCCCTCGGGTACACTAGAGTGCTTTGGGTCTTTGTTTCAAGGCGTTATCCTATACTGAATTAATGACTTTTTCAAGTTTTTCACATTGTAATGACAACTGAAAAATTGCGTATTCAGTTTTAGCTATTTATTATACAAATTCGTAAAGTAGGACTTTTTTGTATAAAGGTGAAGTGAAATGTGTTGAATAAGACGCACACAAGTTCAACAAACACGCGAGTGTACCATACAAAGTTTTTTCATCGACAGTTATTATTATATTGCCAAATTGTAGCAATTAAATCATTAATTTGAATGTTTTATGTTATGAATTGTCTTCTTATTATCGAATGATGACTTCAGAGTTTAGTTTGGATTCAAGCAGCACCAATTAACAATTATCAAGTAATAATTATCAATTAACAATAAGCAAGTATAAGTTGAATTTCTTATCTTACAACTTCATGCAACAAGTCGAAGTTGGTCAACTTTTATCTTTTTACACTAATAATTGGAGGAGCTTTTCTTCTAGTGCGCAACTAGTACGAAGATGGCCGCGGATTGGTCAGTCCAATGATGAAAATTTCCCTATCTTTTTCAAATATTTGTGGCATTTTGTGTTATGGTGTTATCTTTTTGTTTATATCGCCTTCAAATGGTACTGATCTTGTTCGGCAATTTATTATTTATTAGTTATATGCGATGAAGATCACGCGAACTTCAAAGATAGAATTAGCAGGGAGACCTAATGCTTGGGAAACAATAGAAATAACTCCATATGGACTTGCAAAACCATTGCTTTTATGAGATCGTAAAATATTCTTTTTTCTTAAAAAACTATTTTTTCACTTTTTCACGATGAACAAATACAAACTGAAAGGAAAAAGCATCCAATAAAGAGTAAGATTAACTTAAATATGGCAATGACACAGGCAGGATCTTACTTGTTCGCATGATTTCTTTTTCCTCCATAATTGATAATTTAGGTGGATTAATGCTATATTTTGAATACTTGTTAATTGATAATTATTGCTACTTAATGATTAATAATTGGTGCTGCATGATTCCACACTTATATTTGCAAAATACTAATTAATTTAGGGACAGTGTGTACAAATTTACTTTACGCACAGTTGATGATTTTACGCACAGGTGATTTTTTTCACGCAGTTTTGCGTTAACACCATTTTACGCTCAATATGTTATTGTTGAATTACTAATATCAATAATGTACTTAATTTTCGAAGTTTTCTTCATCCCATTCAAAGTTTTATTGATTATTGTTGATAGGTATGAAGGGACCTCCCAGTGATTAATCGCAATTTTTTATATTCTATCAAAAGAAACTTCTTGACAGTTGAATTATTTGGTTTCAGAAAAGTCTGCCTTCCGGTGGTCCACCAAAATACCATTAAATCGAAGCACGTTCACCAAACTTCCACTTTAGGCCAATGCAAGAAACCCGGTACTCTGCATAAAGATGATCTTGAACCAACAAACAACATAATTAATATGTTTCAGCTCCTAATTAAGTCATCCAACCGACGCGTCCTTAATTGATAAATGACCGCATAAAACCCTCGTAATCGACTGGGAAGTTGAAATTAATTTTAACGATCTAGATACGCGAGTATGTTGTGAGCCATCAAAAGAACCGCCGAAGGGGGAAAAAGGACAGAAAGATGACATCTCAACAACGTACCTCGTCCATCCTACTCGAAAATCCAAAAATCAGCTGATCCTAATCTGTTCATCCATGGTAATCACCACAACAAAACACTGTCGCCACTTCACCTCACATCGATTCGTTTGTAAGTAAATACGGTCGCGCGTCCGTGAGTCCAATTCCGGGCGTCTCGTCTCCGGGTACCACGTTCTAGCACGTCCGCGATCTGCGATATTCTGTTTCTTCTACTCCGGATGGATCGGGTCGCCGGTTGCATAAAGTGACGTCACCAACAGGTTGCTTCTCTAGAGGTGGCCCTGCGATCATGGGAGGCCGACGAAGACAGAAGAAATGAGAGTAGAGACGCAACTGTGTGAACTCTTCTGCCTGTGTTTACACGAAACCGCATCAAAGGCCGTGGCCTGAGTGTTTATTGTGATTTATATAAGGGCATCATCGAGATTTAAAGTTCGTAATGTCACACAATTTGAATGCATTGACAGATAGAACAGATAAAATTACGTAATGAAGGATGAGGGTCATTACTCTAATACATTTTTAAGACCCACCACATCATCATGATATCAGACTAGTCTGCAGTCTGCCTGTATTCGGTCATATATGACTGTAGAAGTATCCTTCTTGGCAAATTCATACTATTTATCTGGAATATTTCCACCCTATACCAAGGGATCCACACGTTTTCAATTTGAACCCAATGTTTTTCATGTGTGATCAAATATCTTTTTTCTACAACTGTCAAAAAATGTCCACTTTTTTTGTGTGATTTGTATGCGTAAAGTATTACAATATTTCACTATCAACATACGATTTCATTATTAAACGGAAAAGCGTAAGAAAAAGTGCACTTTTTTTAACAGCTGTTAATTGTTAGGCAACTGACAGTTTCATGCAACAACGGTGACAGATCCGAATAATAACGAAATCCTGTCATAAAGCCAGTTCTCATTATCTTTGGCAACTAATAACCTATAAATATCTGATATACAAATGTTTCACCAATAATATTCTTAGCATTCTTTTAAATAAATTCTACTTATTCCCTAAATTCTATTAAATAAGTATTATCAAAATTCCACTAACGCGGCGAATATATAATAATAGCATCGTTGTTTGATAATACTGTATTATCAAACAACGATAGCATATACCTCTAAGGAACTATTGGACCTAATCTACACTAGGTAATCCAAGGTAGCCATGGCTGTTTGGCCGTCAGAAACTAGTTGACAACAATAACTAATGAAATTTGTGAAATTGGGCATCTATCCAGATAAGGAATTCTTGATAACTATACATTTAATTTAAGTAGAAATGAAAAGTGATGCAGATTGAACGGAAAAAATCACTGATAGTGCAAATATGAGATTTCCTTGACCTAGTTCAAAGAAAGGTTGAAAAGGGGAACATTCTCCATGAAAATTGAAAAATGAAAAATGTGATTTATTAGTAATATCTAACAGAAAACAACTACTTCCCCGGCACAAGCCACGCTGGACATTGAACTATATCTGATAGATATTGTGAAAAGACTCTAACTGAAAAGAAAAGAAAAAATCTGAAAGTGAAAATTCGCCTTTTCATTCAGATAGCTGATTTTTTTAAATTCTCTCTAGTTTTCATTGATAAAATCATTAAATAAATTAGATAAGGAGAATGTTATTAAAAAATATCACTCACAGAAATCGTTCATTTCATTGAAGCAAGGTTCACTTCTCTCGCATTTAATACCCAATACATTTTGGTCGACAAAAATCTATTTCGCTTTGCCAAGCTCTTCAGGAGGATTGATATAGGAATGAAATAAAACAGGCTCTTCCGAAGCATACACATCAGGGATGGATATGAAGGAAATATTTCTTCTGCGGTGACACTTTGAAAATTATTTTTTGACATAGACCTGTCATGAGCATTGCATTTTGATTTTAGTTCGAAAATATGAATAGGACATTCATAAAATCAGTCGCGGATGATTCCACAACAGATTTTATGAACGTCCTATGCATTTTTTCGAACTGAAATCAAAAAGAAAAAGGTATTCATTGCTTCACGATGATTGTTTATTTATTTTTAATATAAATCTAAGAAAATGAAAAGTTACTTCGATGGACTAGTTATTCGAAAGTCAATTCACCATTAATAAAATAATAATATTGACCTCGATGAATATGTTATTTTAATATTCGCTTCAAGTTTTCCATTTTGCGGGATAGTGTGAAGAGAAAGGGATTTCGACTCTAGAAATTATTCATTTCATTTGTTTGAAACTCAACTCTCTGGCATACTCTTCGAACTTTGTTCGAATAATGAATCAATAAAAATATGCCAAATTCATTTCATATTTACAAAAAAATATGAATTGGTTAGTTTTTTTTTGACAGTTGTAGAAAAAAAGTGTTTTTTGTTAAAGTATTACTTTACTCACTTGATACATAAATTACTATTTCAAGTGATCCATGAATCGGGTAAAAAGTTTTCCTTCCGGCGGGAGGAAAAGTACAATTTTTCTCCCTTTTTAAGGATCGAAAATAAAGTTTTCTAGTAAGTTAGTATATAGACATTTTTTTTCAATTTTCTTAATAAACGCGCTGTGAAGAATACTGACTGGTCGCATGAATCTGTGCAACAACAAAGAAGATGCATTCTAAGGAAAAAAAGATTAAAATACACATAAAAGTAATCATTCCAATTTCATACCTTTTAGATAGGTACATTGATATTGATACAAGATTCACCAGATACAATTTTTGAGGAGAACATATTCTGCAATATACCACCTACCCACAAAGCATTTAATCTCTTTGTGCTGTCACCAAATATTTCCAACTTTACCGGAATGTTAGAGAAAAGTATTTCGACATCGTCGAAATTATTCGTTTAATTTATGTGTTACTCTCGGCAAACCTCTGAGACTTGGTACGAATCCTTCGCATTTTTTCACTGTTTCCAAGAAGTTGAAGTTAGTTGAACAATCGTTAAATCAGACCGTACATGTACAGTTGTGTGCATAAAAAGTCGTACAAGGTATTGCACTAATTTCATTTTATTGCACTAATTGAGATTAAAAAATGGTGAAAGCGCGTTACTGACAAAATTTGAATTATGACTCTACTCACCAAAGTCGATAATTTAATTAAGATTGACAAGTCTGGCTCATGAAAGCCTTTAACTGCTGTACGATTCTTTTATGCACACAACTGTACTGTTCAGTGAAAATATGATGTTGATGAGAGCACTGTTCTGGTGACAATGCAATATTAATTTTTTTTGTTATAAAAAAAAAACAAAATGGCGGCTTCAAGATGGCGGACGAGATTTGTGATAATGGTCCGATTCCATTCAAAATTGGTATATAAGGGTTTTCGGAGTCAGAGATTATGATTTTTTATCTAAATTCATGAATTCTAAATTGCGGCTCCAAGATGGTGGACGAGATTTGTGATTATGGTCAGATTTGATTCAAAATTGGTATGTGAGGTTTTTTCAGGTCGTATATTTCGAATTTTCTGTCAAACTTCATAAATTAAAGATGGCGGCTCCAAGATGTCATTATGGTCTGATTCGATTCAAAATTAGTGTGTGAGGGTTTTCGGGGTCAGAGATTATGAATTTTTCATAAAAATTTATGAATTTAAGGTCCAAGATGATGGACGAGTATTGTGATTATGGTCAGATTCGATTCAAAATTGGTATGGTTTTCGGGGTCGGATAATTCGATTTTTTAGTAAAAAAAATGAGAGTTTAAAAAACTAAAGAACACGTTTTACTTCCCATGGACTAAAAAGTAAAAAATAATTGACAATTGAATTTCTCAAATGTAAAAAAGACGTGGGGTGCTTGATAAGTTCTCTTGAGCTCTTGAACGCTTTGTATTGTTAAATTATTGTTAGTGTTAAATATGAGAATATAGATCGAAAGCACATACGCTTTTTTTACATTTCAGAAATTAAATTGTCAATTATTTTTTACTTTTTAGTCCATGGGAAGTAAAGCGTGTTCTTTAGTTTTTTAAACTATTATTTTTAGTGGTTAATTGTGATTTTTTTTAACTTAACTAAAATTTTGTAATTCTATTATTTGATAATATATGGCAATACTCTTGTTTGAAAGTGGTTGCCGATGTATTAGTGTTAGTAGAATTCTTCAGGACTTCCATTATCTAGAAACAAAGAAAATAAATTCTTTGTTCGTGTATTATGACAGTAGATATTAACTGTTGAAACGTCGTGATTCAAAGAATTTATTTTCTTTGTTTCTGGATAATGGAAGTCCAGAAGAATTCTACTAAACTCTTGTTTCATATACTTTCACTAATAACTTCGCTGTTAGTTTCGTAGTGATAACAAATAGTATCATGTTATTCTTGTTTCCTTGCAATTTTTGTTATATTTGGCATCGAAATGATCTCTACAATCAAAAATTTTTGTGTTTCAGGATACAAAAGGTGGATTATATTGAATGCAGCGTTTGACAAAATTCCAAAATGTCTGAAAATGTAATTCTTACGTTCTCTTCAGTGTGAGCACTTCAATATATTTTGAAGTTAGAGCCTTTCAAAGTTTAGACACTTTTGAACAGTTGGCTTGCAAATGGATTGGATCTCTTTGTTAATAAAAACTGAAAAATACATTTGTTTTCAAGTATATGGAGGTATATGTTATGGAAATGATTTTGGTTCTGAGAGTAATATTATTTTAGTTCCAGAAGCTGTACTAAAACCTTGAATAATTGTGTCTGTATCATAAATTTTTGCGAAGGGTTATTACTAGGGTTATTTACTAGGACAACAAATTTCATGAATAATTCTCCATTTTCAGGGCCTACTAATTTCGAACATTAACGCTCCGCTCACACGTTAAATTATCTCGATTGTTAATCGCCCTTATTAATAAACTTGTTCGTTAAATAACCATTATCACGAGTGCAGCGTTGCGGACCGACTATTTAAAAAACAATTGTCTCGAAGAGTTCATCAATGCTTTACACATACCGTACTTTTTTTACGAATTCAAATTATAACGACAAAATTGTATGTTATTAAGTTGTTTTTTATCACAACAGTTCCAATTGACAGGTCAAGAACTATCTACTGTCTCATGGTTTTTAAACACTGAAATCAAACAGTAACCCTAGCGATGTACTTAAAAAATGGAGCTGCTATGGTGTCGTGTCGGTGTCGTGCCGGTGTCGTGTCGGTGTCTTGTCGGTGTCGTGTCGGTGTCTTGTCGGTGTCGTGTCGGTGTCGTGTCGGTGTCGTGTCGGTGTCGTGTCGGTGTCGTGTCGGTGTCGGTGTCGTGTCGGTGTCGTGTCGGTGTCGTGTCGGTGTCGTGTCGGTGTCGTGTCGGTGTCGTGTCGGTGTCGTGTCGGTGTCGTGTCGGTGTCCTGTCGGTGTCCTGTCGTGTCGTGCTTTACATATACCGTACTTATTTTACGAATTCATATTATAACCACAAAATTGTATGTTACTAAGTTGATATCTTTTTTTATCATAACAGTTCCAATTGCCAGGTCAAGAACTAACTACTCTCTCGTGGTTTTTAATCACTGAAATCAAACAGTAACCCTGGCAATGTACTTGAAAAATGGAGCTGCTATGGTAATATTTAAAAAAAAAATCATTAAATATGTGATTAATTGATCATTTATCGTGGTATGCTGAATGCCATTTTAGATATTTGAGTGGTTATTAATCGAATCGGTTGTTACTTGATGGAAATCTATAGCACTTCCTAGACTGTTAGAAACGTGAGCAACTGAAACTTGATTAACACGATAAGATTTTAACAAATGATATTACATCGAGACATAGTAGGCAGTGTAGTGGAGTGTAATGTAGTGTAGTGTAGTGTAGTGTAGTGTAGTGTAGTGTAGTGTAGTGTAGTGTAGTGTAGTGTAGTGTAGTGTAGTGTAGTGTAGTGTAGTGTAGTGTAGTGTAGTGTAGTGTAGTGTAGTGTAGTGTAGTGTAGTGTAGTGTAGTGTAGTGTAGTGTAGTGTAGTGTAGTGTAGTGTAGTGTAGTGTAGTGTAGTGTAGTGTAGTGTAGTGTAGTGTAGTGTAGTGTAGTGTAGTGTAGTGTAGTGTAGTGTAGTGTAGTGTAGTGTAGTGTAGTGTAGTGTAGTGTAGTGTAGTGTAGTGTAGTGTAGTGTAGTGTAGTGTAGTGTAGTGTAGTGTAGTGTAGTGTAGTGTAGTGTAGTGTAGTGTAGTGTAGTGTAGTGTAGTGTAGTGTAGTGTAGTGTAGTGTAGTGTAGTGTAGTGTAGTGCAGTGCAGTGCAGTGCAGTGCAGTGTAGTGCAGTGTAGTGTAGTGCAGTATAGTGTAGTGTAGTGTAGTGTAGAGTAGTGTAGTGTAATGTAGTGAAGTGTAGCTGCAGTGCAGTGCAGTGCAGTGCAGTGCAGTGCAGTGTAGTGTAGTGTAGAGTAGTGAAGTGTAGTGCAGTGTAGTGTATTGTAGTGTAGTGTAGTGTAGTGTAGTGTAGTGTAGTGTAGTGTAGTGTAGTGTAGTGTAGTGCAGTGCAGTGCAGTGCAGTGCAGTGCAGTGCAGAGTATTGCAGTGTAGTGTAGTGCAGTGTAGTGTAGTGTATTGTAGTGTAGTGTAGTGTAGTGTAGTGTAGTGTAGTGTAGTGTAGTGTAGTGCAGTGCAGTGCAGTGCAGTGCAGTGCAGAGTAGTGCAGTGTAGTGTAGTGCAGTGTAGTGTAGTGTAGTGTAGTGTAGTGTAGTGTAGTGTAGTGTAGTGTAGTGTAGTGTAGTGTAGTGTAGTGTAGTGTAGTGTAGTGTAGTGTAGTGTAGTGTAGTGTAGTGTAGTGTAGTGTAGTGTAGTGTAGTGTAGTGTAGTGTAGTGTAGTGTAGTGCAGTGCAGTGCAGTGCAGTGCAGTGCAGTGTAGTGCAGTGTAGTGTAGTGCAGTATAGTGTAGTGTAGTGTAGTGTAGAGTAGTGTAGTGTAATGTAGTGAAGTGTAGCTGCAGTGCAGTGCAGTGCAGTGCAGTGTAGTGTAGTGTAGTGTAGAGTAGTGAAGTGTAGTGTAGTGTAGTGTAGTGTATTGTAGTGTATTGTAGTGTAGTGTAGTGTAGTGTAGTGTAGTGTAGTGTAGTGTAGTGTAGTGCAGTGCAGTGCAGTGCAGTGCAGTGCAGTGCAGAGTAGTGCAGTGTAGTGTAGTGCAGTGTAGTGTAGTGAATTGTAGTGTAGTGTAGTGTAGTGTAGTGTAGTGTAGTGTAGTGTAGTGTAGTGTAGTGTAGTGTAGTGTAGTGTAGTGTAGTGTAGTGTAGTGTAGTGTAGTGTAGTGTAGTGTAGTGTAGTGTAGTGTAGTGCAGTGCAGTGCAGTGCAGTGTAGTGTAGTGCAGTATAGTGTAGTGTAGTGTAGAGTAGTGTAGTGTAATGTAGTGAAGTGTAGCTGCAGTGCAGTGCAGTGCAGTGCAGTGCAGTGCAGTGTAGTGTAGTGTAGAGTAGTGAAGTGTAGTGTAGTGTAGTGTAGTGTATTGTAGTGTAGTGTAGTGTAGTGTTGTGTAGTGTAGTGTAGTGTAGTGCTTTACATATATCGTAGTTATTTCACGAATTCATATTATATAACCACAAAATTGTATGTTACTGAGTTGATACCTTTTTAATCATAAAAATTAGGTACCCTAGCGATGTAGGTACTTAAAAAATGGAGTTGCTATGGTAATATTTAAAAAAAAAAATCATTAAATACAGATTGTGGAATATGTGATTAATTGATCATTTATCGTGGTATGCTGAATGCCATTTTAGATATTTCAGTGGTTTTTAATTGAATCGGTTGTTACTTGATGGAATTTCATAGCATTTTTTGGACTGTTAGAAACGTGAGTAACTGAAACTTGATTTAACACGATAAGATTTCAACGAATGATATCACATCGAGACATATTGCGCTACATTGTAGTTTTTCAAGCGGTTAATACAATATCGGAAATTTTTTGCTAACCAATACTTTTTAACATTGCAATAGCCTATAAACGTTTTCCATACAAATTTGTTATTGTAAACAGTAAATTTTTATATATTTGATACGAAAATTTTATTAATATTCTCGTCAGTATTACAACCAAATCATGTCATTACTGACATTTTGACGTTATTGAATATTTGAAACTTCAAAATTGAAATAAATCAAAATATGTATATCCATAGCAACGTTCTTGAGAGTGAAAACAGACCGTACGGTCTGTTATCGGATATAATTGCACAAGTGCATCAAAATTACCGATAATTTTCCATGAAAGCATGTTGTCTAAAAACTGCATGAATTTATTTTCATATTTTGTCGAAAGAGCCCGATTCCGAACAAAATATGAAAATAACCGAATGCAGTTTTTCACTGACAACATGATGGAATATTATCAGTTTATTTTGATGCACGAGTGTAATTCGGTAAAATATGTCCCGAGTTGAAAGAAAAATGTATGTGCTGCTGTTTCACTTTCAACTACATTTTCCTCAATAGATTGTGTGGACCACCACACACTAAAACGCGACATTTTTTCACTTTTTGAAGTATATCTGACACTTATCAGTATTGTCGATAATTGCATTCCTCTTATGACAAATTTCATATAGGGGGAAATATTCAGTATAATGTTGTTCTGATTGGTTGTATTCAATCACATGACCTCAATTTAACTAATTTCATTGGATTTCGGATTGTGCAAAACATGTTTACCATAATGCCAAGAACGTTTCCGTAGTTAGGTAAGCGTTTTTCGCAAAAAATCCACAAAAAGTACAAACGTAAACTTATGAAAAATTACTCAGAAGTGCGTTACGATTGGGAGACGTGTGAATGGACCTTTACAGATGCTTTCGAAATGATTATTAGTTTGTAATAACTTTTTGGTGGGCACGGGATCTTTTAAACATATTTACATAACATTTAGATGAGTACATAAAATTTTTGTTTCTTATCAGCTCGATGAATGGCTTGAGAATTAAAATAATTGTCAGTTATGATGAATTATAATCCCATTTAGTGGGTCTTCAGAGCGTGATTCGACAGGCAGGATGACGAGTCAAGGAACAGTTGATAACGAGAAGCCTAAAAATGAAGGAAAGGATTGGCCACAAATTGTAGCAGTTTTATTTGGTGAGTAAAATTCATTTACGATAATGGAATATTTTCATTCTACATTGATTACATATTGATTATCAGTTGAAGAATGAAGATGATTCCAAGTCACCGTGGATCCTAACTCATTATTCAACGGCACTAGGCCAATCACAGATTCAGAATTTTCAGAGTAGGCGTATTTTCAAAATATTTCCAATGGATTCTACAGCTTATGAACACTCTAGTGACAATTTTCTTTCGTTTTTGTTGATTTGTCTGAAACATAAAAAAAATATTTAAAGTTCATAAATTCAAATAACTCATTTTCAGCGCCATTGTGACGTATTACCCCGAGCAACGTTGCCATTCTTATGTTATTTATGTCCACAATGGTTGTTTATTTCGTATTAAGAAGTTGCTGTGTTATTTTTTGTATTAGATGTTTCAGAATGCCTCTTAAAGTTTGTTTCGTGCCCAAGTGTTTGAACAATAGTGAAAATAGGAATAAAGTGTTTATTTCTATTCCTAATATTATTCCTTATATTATGATTATATACTTTACTTTGGTTAGAAAGTTGTCAAATTCAGAAGATCAGGTGACATATGACATATCACATAATTACCATGGTCCCCTCTTCTTCTAGATGTGACACGATATTAGGTAAAGTTTTCTCTGTTACCAAAGTTGGTTAACCGAACGTGTAAGCAAACTGCCGATGATTGTCGTTCTGTGATTGCAATGACATACTGGTAACTTTTTTTCCAGGAAACGCTTTCGTAAATAACAAGATGTGGGGTTCCGTCTACCATAGAATTCTATTGTCGACAGAAAAAAGAGATGTCATTACCATTGAATTCATGAGATAGACAGAGACAAAACTATCGACTATAGAATTCTGTGATACACGAAATCCCATAGAGATGCCTTCCCCATCCTTGTCTGGAAGGCAACATAACTTTGTTTGTTGACAAGCGAGGGCCTTATACATGTTAATTCCGTATTAATCGGGTAGTTTCGTGTATGCCCGCTCATTTCATTCAGTTTAAGTTGTCATTCTTCGTTGCTATTACGGTCATTCTTACTCCAAATGTAAATAAACTGTCCATAACATTTCAACGCCCGTCACGCCCCACGCCCACAAATTGTATAGAAAAGGATATTTCATCTTCACAGCTATTTGTACTCAACTAGTACCTATAAACAGGAAAAAAGTATTCAAACTCTGAAATACCTTCGAGGCGAAACAAAAATAAATGGCTAGCTTTCTCTCTCGAACATCATTTTTATGGACCACAATAATTCACAATATAAAAACTGTCGAGTTCCTTGTTTATATTCAAACATTGTTTTATGACAGATCAAATGTTTTTAAGGTGGTTTTCACACCTTTCATTCGCCATCGTCGTTCGACATTGACAATAGTGTCTTCTGTCACTTCTCTATGGTTTTATGTTCTCTGGTTCATAGTTTCAGAAGCTTGGCAACGTTGCCGTTAAACGTCAGAATCAACCCGTTTACGCCTATTGGCTGCTCGGGCACGTACGTCACCAAGAGCGCCAATGGGTCGTATGCATAAAAGTTAGCACATGCTTATACTATATGTTTGTCTCTCTCATTGATTAACAAAATGAATAGGTTTCTTTCAAGGAATCCGAGTAAAAGCATTTGCTACAGGTTTATGCATACGACCCACTATTAGTAGCCTCAAAATCTGCTATTTTTCAAAACGAAATTAGACCAGCTGTAATTCAAATTTGACTCGAACAATATTTTCTGGGTACATTATATATGCATTATGTATTTTACAACACATTTGGAGCAGAAATATTTTTTCGTGTCCTCGTCTATATACGGTAACTGAGAGGTTTAGACCAATGAAAAAGCAGCAAATGTACCAAACAAATTTCTCAAGAAGGCTTTGCTTCATTGGACCTGTCACGGCTTGGTATTGGCGAATATCAGATTGACTGTTTTCTTTCTTGGTTTTAACATTAGCTCCTGATGAATTATTCTTGCAACAAAGGTATTTCGAATAATATTTATCTGAACATTCTACTCAATCTCGGTTTTTGGTCAAACAGAGGTTGTTTAGTCATATGTCATGCACAAATTTTGTAAGTACCTGTGTGGTCCAGTGGTACGGACCCACCGAAAAATTAAAGGTTGTTATAAGAGCGTGTATGAGTTCGAATTCTACGGTTGAAAGTTTTTTTTTTATTTTTCCCCTCAAGCATTTAGTTATTCATGTATAATTGTTATTCTTCCTGATATTGCTTTGCAATTTATGTTACTTTTTGATAATAGAGGCAATAATTTCGATAAAGGCCTATAAAAACCACAAACTGAGCTTTCGTCACAAATTTATAAATTTTCGTGTAATCGTAGAGAAAGTATAGTATTCTACTTGTGTATAATGAGCATTATTCTCTCGGACAATAGCTATCATTATACGCTCGTTGAAGAATATACTATTATTATATTTCGTAACTGAGTATGTATAGGTATACAGGGTGTATCTCCATTGGGATCTCGAAAATAATGAAAAAATTACTAAGATGGAATGATGAAAAGTTGCACATTTATGCGACTAACCACTAACATACCGTTGAAAAAGTTCACCAGCTGAATTCTCTTGATCTCAGTAACGACAGACAAACTCGAGCAAAAAGTGAAACTCTGAAACTCGGCACCTGACATCTCGACATCATGTATTATTAGAAAAAAAATTCTTTACCAAAAAAACAGGGGTGAAACCTAAACATTTTTTCATTTAAAAAAAATATGTATTTTTTTGTTATTTCAGAAAATATAAGATTTATCAAAAAACGATTTCGATAGGTTGAGAGATAATTCAATTCTCCACAAGAATGATTTCCAGTCATTAGCTCGTTTTCTCAGAAAACGTGGAAAAGTTCAGACAGGGCCGTAAATTAGATTTGTCATAACTTTGCTAAAAATTATAGTAGAAGGAAAAGAAAAAGTGTATATCGTTCCTGAAGATTTCTACTTCCTCATGCAAATATATAACATGTGAGTATCTGAGTACCTAAAATGTGTTTTGTCCCACTTCACATAACCCTTTTACGATATTCACGGAGGATCCGAAAGTCATGGATATTTTAGTTGATAAGAAATAATTATAGTGGAGCTCTGGAGCTGGAATCAGTATACTCTCTTTGGACCATATGCAACGATTTAAGGCTACTGAGACAAGTCTCACTAATACATGCCAAAGAAAAAACTGGGTTTTACTCCTGCCTTAGTTTTCAGCTCACCCATAATCCCGACAATTTCTTCAGTAAATATTGAAAATAATCGCTCAAACACATCCTACATGAAAATGAAGTATGTGATTTCAAGCTTGGGGTTTGCACTTCACAATAGTGTTATTATAAATACATATTCAGGATATGAATAAACGATTATTTTCAACATTTAGTGAAGATAATTCTGATATTATGGGTAAGTAGAAAATGAGGCAGGAACAAAAGAAGTTTTTTTTTGGCATGTATAAGAGGAACCTGTCCCACTACTTTAAAATTGTTGCATATAGTCCAAAGAGGGTACCTATGGGTTGCTGCTTTATTATAATAATTTCATATTTAGTAAATTATTCATGATTTTCGGATCATCCGCAAACATATCCGTGAAGTGCGACAAAACACATTTTAGGTACTCAAATACTCGCATATTATATTTGCATGAGAAGGTAGGAGTCTTCAGAAACGATATGAATTTTTCCTTTTCCTTCTCCGATCATTTTTAGCAGAGTTATGACCAATCAAATTTCGGCTCCGCCAGAACTTTCAGCGGCGGCTAAGCGTGAACCTGAAATTTGAAGTCGGCGTTCAATCACGTTTTCTGAGAAAACGAGCGCATTTCATAAGAAATTACTAGGAATAATTTTTGTTGAAAATTGAACTGTTTTTCACCCTGTTGAGTTGTTTTTCCGATAAATCATATATTTTCCAAGATTGCAGCAAAAATCTATTTATATATTTTTAAACGAAAAAAAAAAAAGAAAATATGTCTAACCCCTGGAATTTTGGTAAACAATTTTTTTTCGTGTTTATCGTACTGGATTGAAATAGAAGTAACTATATTATGGTTATGAGGGGTTTTGTTGCAGTCATTCGTTTCAATCCAAAAAAAAAACAATAATATTGAAATATACGTTGAGGTTTTGAGCAATTTTGGAAATGTTATGAAATAAAATATCCAGTCAACAATTAATTAGTTCAGATAATATAACGTGGAAATTGACCTGTCATTTGCAATCACAGAATAAACAACATAATAATTTACGATGATGATGAGCAGAGGCGGACCTTTCGAGGAATAGGGAATTTGCATACCGAATGAGATAAAGAGTCAGATATGGAACTCCTGACTTTTATAGTTTTGTGAGTGACATTTATAGTTTCATAGATAACGATAAATAATAGACACGAAAAGTGTTAAAACGAAAATTAGGTTGAGTGGGATTGTATCTCATTAATGGTCACATTACTTACTTTCAATAATTATAGAATAGTGATATGAATTCCAATATCAAAAGATGAAAATAAATATATATATATTTATATATATATATATAAATATAAATAGAGATGTTATTGGGTAAACCCTCAAATGGAAATGCAACCGTAGACACGTGTTTCGTACTTAAGTGCTCATCAGTACATATATATATATATATATGGTTTATATTAACAATGAACCAAACAGTATGAACAAAAGGTCTGATGTTGCAAATTTATCTGTTATTTACAATTACTTATATTCTTAAATTAGAATCAAATCCATCATTTTCAAATTCGAATGTAAACTCTTTAATTATATAATAAATATAATCCCCCATAGAGGGCACTCACTTTATTTCCCATAGAACATAAACATGTTTCATCTCTATCACAGTTGCATGGAGTCAGTACACATGACAGCTAACAGGTGGATGACAGCTGACATTTTAGTTTCATCTTTCTCTTTCATTGTGTCCTCTGCTTTCCTGTTTCTGTGCTGGAGCCGGTTACATGTGACAATGTTGATTTGTGTTTAAAAATGTTTTTAATCTAAGGAAATCTCCAACAAGATTTCAGTTTTAATGTATTACGTTTGCTTTTCTCTCGATCGAGACAAAATGCATACTGTGTCACTTTTTAATTTTTCCGATTTTATAAACCAGTGCATATTTTTCATATCTTCTCCGTAAAACCTATTGTGTATACAATGACCAAGGGAAAAGCACATGCTATTTTCTTCAAACTATCCTCACGTTAGTAAGTTGTTTTTCATATTGTCATATTTTTAGTGTTATGTTTACACCATTAATATTTTCAGATGTCTTGATAAAGAAATTAAAAAATTTTGAAAGCTTGACTATTTAACACCAGAGTTTACTTCAACGAGGCCTTTTATTCCTGACTGCATCCCCAAGGATATTCTTACTCATCAGGTTGAGAATATCTTAATTTAAAGAGTTTATATATATATATATATACAGGGTGTCCCAGAATAAAGGGGACAAACTCCTAGGGTAGAATCCTCACTTCATTTTAATGCTGAAACTTCCAATAAACATATACCCTAAAATGAGTATTAACCGAGTTACATGGTGTTAAAAGTGAAACAAAAAAATAGATTTTCCAGAATAACTCCATAACGGCTTAACTTCTTTTAATGAAATTTGGTGTGTCACTAGACAGCATTCAGTTTCATATTCCAAGGTAAATCATGTGATTGTAACTCTGAACAGGGGCGTACGGCAGGTGGGTACTCCTATTCGCCCCTCCCCAACTTTCACGCCACTGGATTGGTATCGATTTCGTCTTTTTTTTCTTAGTCCCCAATATTTCCTATACAAAAATGGAATAAGTTTCGTTTCACAAATATTAACGGTTTTCGAGATATTTGAAGTTGACTAAGTGCGTGCGTATCAAAATCTTTACTATTTTTGAAAGGAATGTGACGGTAACTATTTATAACATTATAACCAACATAATTCATACCTTGCAATGAGTATAAATTCAAATATTTTTAAGATTGTTGGCATTTGCGAGGGATTTAGTTCACAAATATTTCCCGATATTTGAAACTTACATAGCCACTAACAAAATAATCACTAATGAATATCCGTATCACATACGTACCCACTTAAAAAGAAGACGAAATCGATATTGATCCAGTGGCGTGAAAGTTGGGAAGGGGCGAATAGGGGTACCCACCTGCCGTACGCCCCTGTTTAGAGTTACAAACACATGATTCCCCTTGAAATATGAAACATACCAAATTTCATTAAGAAAAGCTGAGCCGGTATGGATTTATTCTAGAATTTTTTTTTTGTGTCACTTTCAACACCCTGTAACTCGGTTAATACTCATTTTAGGGTATATGTTTATCGGAGTTTGTTCCCTTTATTCTGGGACACCTTGTATAGGTGAGGTTTTTTTGAAACATTTCCGCATTCAATGAAAAACTGGTTGACTTGGCAATGCCCAGTCGAATTATAATCAGCCTAAATGAATAGGAATTCATATTCGTTAAAATATATAGGGTGTTTCCTCGTGTGGAAAGTATCCATTCCTGGAGATTGCTTTCATAGTACCGTATGATATGAAATCATAATATTAAAAAAATGGTTGTCTGCGAAGTCTATTTACGGACGATAATTTTATGAATTGAATTGAATTATTATCACTGAATGAACATTATTTTGTATAATAAAAAGAAGTATTTCATTAAAAATTACAATTTTTTCGATAAACTACGATGAAATTGAAATTTGCAAATTTAATTTAAATAATAGCATTATAGCATTATATCTGCCGAATAAATCGACATGAGGTCACATAAAACCCCCCCATTGGTCAAAAAAGACTGTTTTCGCCCTTAACAAATCCCATTTTCCAACATGAATTCCTTTCAAGAGGTTACGATGGAAAATTGAGACTATTGATTTTGTCTATCAGCCACACATGATACCACAAGCGCCTTCATGAATATCCTATTCATATTATTGAATAAAAATCATAAAGTTTTGTGTTGTTTCGTCGTTTTCTATTTTGATTTATCAAATTTTACTGAAATAATTATAGAAAATAATGAAGACGTTATATCACAATTATGTCACTGAAAAAACATTATATACCTAATCAGAACCCATACCAATGTATTTTTCACCATCTACATAATTATCGAATGAATCTACAATAATATAATTTCCAGCATTTTCATCTGATCTCAATCATTGAATTTTTTTTTTCAGCATGCATATCGGGATTGTCCTGTGGATTCTTCATTGCCTGGCCATCACCTTATATATTGAAAATCACCAGAGATAAGATCAACTACGACATAAATGAAGACCAAGCTTCATACTTCACCGTTTGGAATAATGTAGGAATTACGGTTTTCTCTCCCTTGTTTACTATTTACAGTATAGCTGATATAATTGGAAGGAAACGCACTCTGATGTTGAGCACAATTCCACATTCATTGGCTTGGATCATGATTGCTTTCAGCACCAACCTCTATGTAATCTATGCGGCCAGGTTCATATCAGGACTAGGCGATGCAACATTGTTTGCTTCTCTACCTTCCTATATTGGTGAAATAACAACTCCACAGGTCAGAGGAGTTTGGGGAAATGGTCTGATCTGCTCATTATTTCTCGGACAATTCCTAATGAACGTCATAGGTGTTTACTGCACTGTGCAACAGGCATCATTTGTTTGTTTAGCAATACCCATCGCTTTTCTAGTTCTTTTTTCTCTTGTGCCAGAGTCTCCCTATTGTTATGTGATGAGAGGAAAAGATGAAGAGGCAAGAAACGCTCTGCAAAGACTGAGAGGAACGAAAATGATTGAAGAAGAATTCAGCGCATTGATGGTTGCAGTAAAGAGACAAATGTCAGAAACTGGTACATGGAAAGACCTCCTGATGGTCAGAAGTAATAGAAGAGCTCTAATAGCTGCACTGTTTTTGAGAATTTCTCAAGTTACGGCGGGATTTTACGTTTTTGCTTCATATACTCAGTTTATTTTCGACAAATCTGGGGGGAACATCAGTTCGGAGGTGTCATCACTTATCTACATGGGACTTAGCTTCGTTTTATTTTCAGTTGGAGCGTATTTTTCTGATAAATTTGGAAGGAAACTGTCTTACCTTGTTTCTCTATCTCTTTCATCTATCGTTCTATTATTGGAAGCCGTTTATTTTTACATAGATGAAAATCATCCAGAACTGAATCTCAAACCTATTGAATGGTTTCCTTTGGCAGGAATGCTCATTTTCATAATAGTATCTGCCTTTGGGGTGGGTATTCTTCCTACGTTGATGTTGGGTGAGTTATTTTCTGCAAGCATCAAAACTAAGGGTATAAGTGTCGTAACCACTATATTTGGAATGTTTTTGTTCCTTGGTAATTACATATTCTACCTCATCAATAGCTATACAGGACTATATGGGCCGTTCTTACTTTTTGGTTGCTGTACTGTTTTAGCATCAATTTTAAGTAACTTCGTAGTTCCTGAAACGAAAGGTAAATCTTTGGAGCAAATTCAGCTGGAACTAAAGGGCAAGAAAAGCACAACGCCTTGACAAGAAATACAGGGAGATGATTTAAAAGGGTGAATAAATGTTTTGTATGAATTCTGATCAGCATCAAATATTGACCATGTGGAAACCTGATTATTATTTCAGACCTCTATGGCCCTCACTCTGTCACCTTCATTTTATAGAACTACAGGAGTTCTTCTCGAGTGCTGATCGGATATTGGCTTTAATTCTATTTTTTTATATTTGTGAAAATATCAATTCTTCAAGTAACAACATTCTAATTACATTTTTAATTCTTTTTTGACATTAGTATTTTTTATGAATGATTGGTAGGAAAAACAAGGGCGACAAGATGAAATATAATAAACCACTAAGGCAAGTTGGATGAAACTACCAACTTCTCTCTCAGTATACATATAACGATTGGCAACATTGTTTTAAAAACGTTTTTTGTATTACTAGTTCTTATATTAATACACTATTTTATATAACTTCTCGTTGGAATATTTCATAATTTCCTGTCCTTAGCATTGAAAATATTCTCAATGAAATCTTCGAATTCTATTTGGATATTCTAGATGAAAAAATATCAACAATAATCATTTTCTGATTATAGGCCGTCATATAGTGACAGATTTAGGTACCTCATTTTCGCATACAAGTCTTGAATAGGACCGACAAGTATAAAAAGTATATTGATTTGTGGTAAAATGAAGATATTTTTACGAGTTGCTCCTGGGGATAACAAACAGATTTTTGATATGTTATCCCCAGGAGCCACTCATAAATTTATCTTCATTTGTATGGAAAAATGGGGCACCACATCTGTCACTAGCTGACGGTCTATTATTTTGCATTTTGTGGTAGTAGGTTGCAGTGGTTGTCGACGTGTTGGATAGGAATCCATGATGATTTTATGATGTGTAGTTATTTCTCTCAATGAACGATGAGAGACAATGTAAGTAATAAATTCGCCACTGTATTCCAATAAGCCGCCCATCAGAAGCGATAGGGCCAGGTAGCTCAGTGGTTGAGACTGTCGCGTTCAAAACCATTGACTGCTGGTCGGCTAGGTTGAAATCCAAGCTACTACAGATTTTTATCTGATGTCCCGAGAAAGTGCTAGGAATCGCACGTTAAAAGATAAGACCTCGTTAATCCTTGGCTCGCACAAGTTTCCAGTTTTGAGGGCTGCCGTTCGTAAGGGGACGACAGCTAGTTAACGGAAAAAATAATTACAACAACAATCAGGAGCGATGAGTATTAATTTGTTCTCCTATCATTTTTTTTAGGTTTTTCTATTTCATTGATAATTACAAAACTTTCTCATTTTCTCCACACCAGTGAGCACTTAATTAAAAAAATGGATTTTGTCAGATTATAATCAAGTTTCGATGATAATAGTGCCAGAGCGTTTCACTTCGGATGCATCAATGTTGAAAACTCTAAGCCTCTTTAATTTGACGCACTATTTTCAAGATTAGGTGCGAAGTGAAACGTTCGTGCACGATCATCACCAAAAATTGATTACAATCGAAAAAAAAAAACAGGACATTTTTTCCCTATTATCGCAATAATTGTGGAATTCTGATATAACCTTCAAACTTTGCTTGTGTGTATAACATTAAATTCTTTTTCAAATAACTTTTTTCGATATCTTGTCGTTTTACCTCCCTTTTTGCCTTTTCATAAGAATTTTTTCAATTTGCCGCCATACCAGCGATCACGTGACATGTGTCAAAATCGACTTCTATGTTATCGGACAAAAACTTTTCCCTAGAATTTTTTTTGAACCTACAAGGTTAGGTTGAAGAATGTCTTACTCTGAACCATGATGCATACGTCCTTGAAAAAATGGTTCATCGAATCAATTAATGAACTCATGAATTCATGAACAATATATGTCTACTGTATATATTTCCACTATTGATATAATAGTACATATGTAAAAAAGTTTCGAAATCAGAGGGAATTATTTAGATATGTCTTAGATAAAAAACAATGGTTTTTAGAAAGGCCACTGATGGTTCGATTATTCGCACTAGTGCGTTAAAGTATCTCATTACGAAACTCATATTAGTATCGTAATGACTGACATTACATATTAATAGTTGGTAAAATAATTTTTTATTCATTACCACTCCAAGTTTGCAGGGCTTTTATAATTTTATAAGTATGCAGCAAAATTCAATTTAATTGCCATTTTGACAATGTTGTGACCTCAAGAAGAGGTTGCAAACTGAGAGTTATTGCTTCGTTGATGTACCATTCACTTGACCAAAGTCGGAAAACTTTTGAAACTTTTTCATGTCTATCTCTACTGGCCTACTGAGATGGTGCGACAATTTTTAAATCAATAGTATCCCAATCGTTGGATAGACAGAGGAGGTCCTATTTTTTGGCCCGCGCGATCCCCAGAACTTACTTCTATAGATTTCTTGAAAGGGTGAAGGAAACTTCAGATGATATTAAAAATAGAATTAACGAAGCCTTCCGTTCGATTAATGCTTTCTTGAGCTCGGAACTCATTCACAAGAAGACTGGTAGCAGCTTGTGTGGAACATGATGGTGACCTATTTGAGCATTTATGAGTAGCCTTGCCAAAATTTTCATATGGTTTTCTGTTGATCACTCTTTCCTGTTCCTGCAAATATTAATAAAATTGTTTTCTTTGCGATGTACTTCTATTTCTATTACAATCGGGTCAATTCTGTTTCTTAAAGCAAGATTGTTATCATAGTAGGACAACTTTCACAATATCCCAATTTGGCAGAAGGCTTGATATCTACATTACTTTATGGGCAGGAGATGATGTGGCAGCAACATCTACTGCCGAAAGATTTCAAGCCTTCTACAAAATTGAAATATATTTTGCTGTGAAAGTTGTCTTGCTATGATAATAATCTTGCTACTGAGAAACATAACTGACCCGAATATCATTTTGTTGAAACATATTCTTCTCATGATTGTATGAATGTGTCAAAATGTTACTAAAGTGGCCTGCTAGATTCCTCAAAAACCATCCACGTTTTTAATTCTGCACTATATTTTGCAAATTTCACAAAGTAAACCCCACAAACCCTATATCGACAGAAAGCTCTTATAAAATACCATAAAAAATGTAATAAAATACAGAGTGTTGCATTTGAAAAAGTCGAGTTTTTGCCATTTGAAATTTGTCATAAAAAAATTGTAGTAAGCGATGGAACATAAACTTCGATTTCGCCTGAATCCCAAAAGATGCGCTGAAGCTTAAGGAATCGACTGGAAAAAAGTTGGTTGAGTTATCTTGAATGGTTCTAAACTTCTGTGGGTCCATGCATGACGCTGTTCTGACGCATAAATTGAAAGTCTGCAGATGAGTCTATGTAACTAGGATTGTATATATATCAACAATTTAGTATTGCATTCAAAAATGTAACAAAAATGGGGGGTTACCGTTCAAAAACGCAGAACTCAGTTGTGTATTTTATTTTGGGACATCTTGTATATGAATGAAAATATTTTCAAAATGTGCTTCATTGTCGGACCTATTGTTTAAAAAAAATCAATGTTAAAAAATACCCTGGATATAAAAAAAGTTATGAACCATGCACGCACCCCTATGGGTCACCTTGTATGTATTCGTGGTCACTGAATCCGATTTTCAATTTTTTCGCCTCGGTAGAGGGGAGCTTACTTCAGTAATCGCGTAAACCTACAGATATTTTCCTTTTTTTTCAGGGGTTTCGTTTATAGCTCGCAAACAATACTTTTTTGATGATAACTGTACAGTGCACGACAGGGGGGGCGGAGGACACATCAACTCAAAATTTTTAAATGACATAGGGGGGTAAGTGGCACATCGTCGAAAGGGAAATTTTTTTCTCTTTACAACCATCCAATTTTTTTTGAATTTCGTCAATATTTTTTTTGCAATTCAAATTCGAAATATCAAATATGAATGCGGATCTGAAAACTACTCATACCTCGAATTTGAACGGTTTGATGTGGGACAATGAAACCAAAATTTTTTTGAAGGGTATTACCAATACTAATTATGAGAGAAGAAACATTACAATTACTTGACAGATGGCACTGGGGGCACATTAACTTAAAAATTTCGAAAGACATAAAAATCGAAATTGGGAAAAAAATTATAAACAAAATTCAAAAATATTTAGACTTGTAAAGAGAATTGAATTATCTTTTCAAAGATGTGCCACTTGACCCCCCATGCTATTTAAAAATTTGTTGCTGATAGGTCCCCCCGCGCCCCCTATTGAGCAATCACCATATTTTCTATCTCAAAAAGTAGTATTGGTGAAACCCCTCGACACGGTTTTTTTATTCATGTTTCTACGTCGAACCGTTCAAAAGTTAACAGGGGGGGACTACTAAAAGCCACACTGTATAATCTATACAAAATTTAAGGTTTAAGGGCGCTTTCAAAAATGTTCACTTTTTGTCACTCAACAAATTCACAGTTAATAAATAAGATTACTTCAACAATAGCATTAATTACAAATTTTCCAAATTGAAAAAAATAAATAAAAGAAGGCTTAAATTTAATTTTTAAATTATGAGGGTTGAGGAGTTTTTAATTACTAACTTTTTGAAAAAATAACATCGTTGTCGTAGTATTTTTGACCATCTCCGAAATAATTCACTTTTTTGTCTATCGCTCCTCCACTGGCGAAACACGTGACGATTTTGTAGGATCAAGGAGTGCAAAATTCCAATCTGTAACAGATAAACTCATTAGTCATACATAAAACTATACTATTTTATTATGTTATAAGTATCTCTGGTTAGTTCTTCAGTTAATTCATTCATATCGACATTTTGATACGAGTAAATATTATTTGTCTTATCAGTGACACTTTTGTTATGTTATTGAGTTTGATGAAATGAAGTTAGGTATAATTTCAGAGTGTGTATTTGAGAAGCTTCCAGGAAAGTTCAGTTAGTGCTCAGAGAAACAAAATGTCAGTCCTGAAGAAAGTAAAGGACGAAGAGAAGGATTGGCCACAAATTTTAGCGGTTTTAATCGGTGAGAAAATAATTTTTCATAAAATCATTGAAACATTCAATGCGGTCGTGTGTAAAATACTCTTTCTTCACGAAGTCAACATTCAGTGATGGAAGATAAGAATTTGCGACTATTTATAGATGTTCTGGTAGTTGATAGAAAGTGACTGAAATGATTTATTCAAAAGTTATCCTTCTCATTTACGTACTCAATTACAAGCTCATCTGAGAATGAAAAATAATAAATATATACGTACCTTTACGAACCATTGCTCTGTGCAAAGAAAGAGTTACATTTGAACTGAAACATTTTATCCATGATAATTTTCAAAACAATCAAGTGTGTATTGATGTATTTTGTACTAAGCACACAAATCTCCGTTGTAGAAATAGACAATGAGCCTAATGAATAAAAATTAAGCAATCACTTGAAGCAATTGCTTTTTAGTAAAAGCAATTGCTTAACTAGCAAATGCTATAAGTAAAAGCAATTGCTAGATCGTGATATGAATAAAGTTTTGAAGCAAATGCTGCTTTTCTCACATCTCAGTAGCAATTGCTTGTACTCAAAACAAGTCCAGACTTGTCTTATCCACTCTAGATGAATTGCGGCAGATGCGCTAGCGTTGACTACCAACACGTATTGATTTATTTACAATATACGTTTTTGTAAAAAATAAGTTGTGATATGGCAAATTTGAGTGAGGGTGAGGAATTTGAGAGCGATGAAGAGATTACAGACAAGCAACTGATATTTGTCCATAAATTAAAGGAACATAAAATCGTTCTTAATAAATCACAAACTGAAAGTAGAGAAGGAGGCCGCTTTAACCATCTTAGTGCAGCAATATAACGATATTTTTAACGTCTCACTTACAACAAAACAGTTGTCAAAGAAAATTAGCAATATGAAGGCAGAGATAAAAAAGAAATTTGACATTAATAAGACAGGCAATCGATTCACATTAATTCCAAAAATTTTCATCGAAAAAAGCAATATATCTCAGTTTGCAACCTCTTCTGAAGTACGCACCATTGTCAAAATATCACTCGTTGAAAAATTTCCAAAAGTTTTGCAAATTTGGAGTAGTATTGCATATATTATTTCATATCACAAATCAAGTTTGCAACCCAGTCAAGTGTACGGAATATTTTTTTTATCGACCTCTGTTTTTTTTTTGATAATCCATAAGAGAAAAATCCAAAAGTTCTGCAAACTTGGCAGATACATCAGAACAATATTCCTAACCGTTTAGGCCAAGCAATAGAGCCACAAATGATTGCTTTTTGGACAAAAAGACTACTTGGAAGCCGCCTGTGCCATCCCGTGCAGGACAGTCCGTAGTTTATTCTCACCATGTCCTCTACTTGAAAATGCAATTTTTCAATTTGTTATAAACAATAAACAACAAAAAATCGTGTTTGTTTTAGTTTTTTTATTGTAAAATGGAAACTATTGAATCAGTGTTAACGGTGCAGAGGGATGAACTATAGAGAATTAAATTCCGAAGAGAATGACGGGTAAACGATCCGATCGAATAATTAGAACCGGAAAATGAGGGAAAAACCGAAAAATTGTGTTTTTTTTTTAAATCTGTAACTCTGCAATTTTTTAGTATTAAGAGCTGAAACTTTGTACGATAGTAGCTATTGACGTGCACTTTATGTGTGCCAAACCTGGATTCAGTCGTATTGATAGTTTTCGCACAATCCTCATTTGAATTTTTTTTGAAATATTTTCGCGGAGAGCTGGATGCGTTCGAGGTCGTCCGATTGAAATTTGAAAAATAGAAATGGAAATTAGACGCAAACAGTAACAAAACGTCTATTCTGATTTTTTGATAAAACGCGTGTAGATAAAGTGCACGTCAATAGCTACTATCGCGCAAAGTCTCAGCTCTCAATATTAAAAAATAGCAGAGTTATGAATTAAAAAAAAAAACACAATTTTCCGGGTTTTCCCGGTTTTCTCCGATTCTAATTACCCGATCGGATCGTTTACCCGCCATTCTCTTCGGAATTTGATTCTCTATAGTTCATCCCTTTGCACCGTTAACACTGTTTCAATAGTTTCCATTTTACAATAAAAAAACTGAAACAAACACGATTTTTTGTTGTTTATTGTTTATAAGAAATAAAAAAATGGCATTTTCGAGTAGAGGACGTGGTGGGAATAAACTACGGACTGTCCTGCACGGAATGGCACAGGCGTCTTCCAGGTAGTCTTTTTGTCCAAAAAGCCATCATTTGTGGCTTTATTGCTTGGCCCAGTTGTGCAGATTTTTAATTTGTGGTCATTGTTTTGATCAAGGTGGTCTCGAAATAATTAAAAAAGTTTTGAAACTTTGTTGTAAATTGTGAACACATCTATTCTGATGCATTCACAAATTTGAAACCTTGTACACAATCTAGAACTTCATGCAGTTTGCAAAATTCTAATTTGTAATTCATTTAGATTTTTCAAAATTGCATGAAGTTCCGGATCATGCACAAGGTTGCAAATTTGTGAATGCATCAGAGTAGATGTTTTCAAAATTTGCAATAAAGTTTCAACACTTTTGCAATTATTTCGAGACCACCTTGAACAAAAAAATGACCACGAATTAAGAAAATATATGTTCCGGTCAACGTAAAAAGTTGCAAATCCACACAACTGTTCGGAATATTTTCGGAACATTTGGAATTATCGTTAAATTTTCGATTTTTCATGTCCATATCTACTGGCCTGTTGCTCCCACAAGAACTACTTCTGAGTGTTTCTCTCCGAAAATCTGGGAGATTCGTAGAAGCAAATTCACCATTTTTTATAAATAAATCATGTATCTTTCGCACTGTTTTCATCTTCTTGCCTTTTCTGGGTGTTTTATTATTAGTTGTCCAACTCTGTGGAGCCTGACTTGGAGAAGGTCTCTTCCCATTACATTTTTTTATGGAGACATCATCACTTTTCAATATACATATCGCGATATATGATTTAAAATCTAGTTGTGTCATATTTGAAGCAATAAAGTTTTCAATTTTCTACTGTGTTGATAAATGAAGGCCCCCACCATTTTTCATCTTCTATGAACATTCTCTGATTAGCAAATAGCATTTTCGGGGTAAGAAAGTTTCATTGTCGTGAATTCTTCAATAATAAACAAGATATATCATTCTGCATGAACTGTATTACTTTATCATATTAGACTGCGAAATTTGAACATCGTTGCGTTCTTTCCCGTTGAATATCTTAGTAATTGCTAGAATTTCTATAGAAAAATTGTTTTTTGCTGCTGTGACAACATTTCACAAAAGTGAGTTGGATATTTTCGTTAACGGTAAAGCCTCATTCACCATTTCCTTCCTTTGCGGTACCTATTGCCAAATACTGCATTTCTGAAAATTCATGGCATAACCGATAAACAAAATAGTTCCTAAATTATAGCTAGTGACTCATCGTACATTTTCAGGTTTTTAGGGGATTTGAGAGTGCGAAGGGAAGTGGCAAAGTAAAACTTGATTTAAAACCTAAGTACCTATCTGATTTCTGTTCCATTTCTTGCCCTGCTTCATATGAATTATGAACCGTACAACCTATGAGTCACTATCTACAATTTTGGAACTTGACTATAGTTCTAGAACGTCTTGTGCACCTAGCCGATATAGAGATTTCTCTTTTCCTTAATAACATGACTTCAAATCGGAGAGGTTTTCTTGTTATGGACATTTTACATGAATGTCTACCAAAATTTGGAACCATTTGCTCCTCGCTAGATAGGTTGTACGAGAATTTATCTAATTTTTTGTAACAAATAATGATCATAATTCCGTAAATTCGTCTAGTTGTTCGTTGTCTGAAAAATACAAGTATTTTTTCTACTTATTTCTGAAGGTTTTTCTGCTTATGCATTATTACTATATCAACACCATTATCTTCATCTCTGTTCCAATAGAGATCTGTTCGCAGTTAAATTTGATAACCAGATACTCAATTTCACCACATAGCAACAAAATATATTATAAAAGAAATAATGACACAACTTCGTTTATTGGTATATTGATGATAAACTGCTTAACCATATCATCCACATCATTAATTTAAACGAAACTAATTATAGATTTTCTGTTGCATGGAAAAGATGTATACCCAAGTGTAGAAATGTGTAGAAATCCAACGGAACTAACACATCTCAGACACAGACCAATTAGCCTTTGGTATTTGGAAAAATTCTGAAGGAACGATTTCAAACTTTTTGGAAAATCATAACGTTATAACTTCTGTAAGTACAGTATGGATTCCGTTAATTCCACACAGTTCAGGCAAAGCTTTACTGAATATCAGCAAGGATATTTTTGAGGCAGTCGATATGTACAAACTGATGTGTCCAGTTTTTCTATAGACTAACTACACCAAGGCGTTCGATACTATAGACCATGACGTTTAATGTAACAAACTCATGATTTTTGGATTTTTTTAACAATGCAGCAGATCTTATGCGCAACCGCTTTTACGAACGAAATCATTCCACCATAAGTAGCTTCTCCAGGTTAGATACTTTGACAATCAAGAGTGAAGTACCACAAGGCTCGATTCTGGGGCCTCTTCTTTTTTCAATTTATATTTCCAGTCTCCATTAGTATTGCACTGTTCATCACTTTGCTGGCGATTTTCCACTGAATCAATTTTTTATCCAAATTTCGACTATTAAGTCAAAGTGATGAAAACAAAACCTCTTGTGGCCCTTCTGCGCTTTCGTAAATTTCTCTGGACATGACAGCTGTAATGTTTTTCAGTAAGAAACCCCCTCTTCTTCGCTAGAAGTGAGAAGGTGGTATTATCAGTGATTGTATTCGAAGGACATCCAGAGAGAGTGATATCATCATAACCAACAATATATCATCCGTCTAGCATTGTATAACTTATGTCGTACGGGGCGGTGACGATAAAATAAAAAAAAAATTGAAATTAAAAAATTAAATTGGTTATAGGTAGGTGGCTATGATTAGAATTTCTGGATCAACATTCGATTCAAAACAATATTCCACTTTATCGTAAGAATAGAGTGATAGGACCATAAAGCAAAGCAAAGGGTGCATTTCAATCTTCCCCGTATAGGGTTATATAAAATTCAATTCTAGTATTTGCAATTCAGGTTTGGGTTGAATAGAAATAAATAATAAAAAATTGTCCATATGCTGCGAACTTTGTGCCGGACACTGTATAATCAAGTAGTCAGTGGACATTTGATGTCACGTGTTGGAGGCTTATTTGACATTTCACATGATAAAACTGAGAACTTGTTTTGATTTTTGTTCGAAATTATGAATAGGATATTCATAATAGTATATTATGCAATGAGCACAAAATGATGCCCATTTTGTTGCGAGTTGCATACTATACTTTTTCTATGACAACATATCGTTCACGTTTAATACATGCATACATTGCAAAAACTTTGAAAGAAATAAACTGATTATATTTCATTACTCCGAATTCGCCGCTAATGGGCTTTCTATCAGAATTAAAATATAAATTGAAAAAATATGTAAATATTTTCTTTATTGCTATTTCTAATAGTTACACAGAAATTAAATTCTATAACTGTATGTGTGTATCTAATTGAAGTTGAATGTGCAATTATTGTATGTCATATTTGGAGAGCTTGATTGCTGAATACTCAATTCTTTTCGAAATTGATAATTTGTCGACGTTGAAGTAGACGGCTTCTCGCGATTTTCCGTTTCTAAATTCGTTGGTATGCCTGATGGTATGTTCTGTATTGCATTTGCAATTTTATTTGCTTTGTCAAGCTTACTTTTTTTCGGTTCATCAATATATCCCTCAGCGACTGTAGTAGATTTCCAGCCACCGTGGCGTTGTAACGTGGTTATGTCACCTCCAGCATCAACAAGAATTGTTGCGGAGGATCGGCGAAAGCAGTGCCCAGTATATAATTCGTAATTTGGCAATTTCAAATACTTGGCAATGTCTTTTCCCATAGCTCCAAACTTATTCAGACCTATTCTCTGAATGGTACACTTTCCTTTTTGATAATTAATCAAAAACCATAGACCATTAGCATTTGGAGGGCGAAGATTTGCGTATTTTTTATAAATTTCGTAGAATTTGCCATTTACAGTAAAATTTCGTATTATTTTGGTTTTACTGTCTGGTATTGTTACTAAAACAGCCTAACCAATATCATTGAAATGAGTAATTTTCATTTGATGTAATTCATGTCTTCTATATGCACCCATTACTCCCATAACTAATGCAACCTGCAATATAAATTAGTTTACTTAAATAAATTTTTCATCAAATGGAAATATAAAACTTACTTTTGTTGCCAAATATATTTCATCTGGAGCCTGTTCAATGAAATTATCGATGTCATTTGCTGTAAAGATCTTTGACTTTTTGGGTTTGTAGCCGTCAGACTGCCGCTTGAGGAATGCTTTCAGTTTAAAATATTTGGCAATAACTATATTATGATAACTATATTATTATAGATACTAAGAGTCGTTCTCAGCATTGAGAAGTGTGACCACAAAGTGGAACTTTTAAATTTTTTGGCTAAGTCGCCAAAATAAGCCATTAAAACGTTCTCAGAAAATGATTTTGTCTTTTGATCTACCTTCCATTCCAAAAAAAGGTTATAAGCGCGTTGATACATACTCTTCGACGTTTCCGGTAATAAATTCAGTGTTGTTACCTTCGCTGCTTCTATTATGTTCGGAGGTGTCAAATCTGAGTCGATATCACTATCAGTTTTCATTTTAATGAATAGTTTTTATAGAAAAGAACTATGAAATTACTCGTTACCTACTAAAACTTTGACAGAAACGATTTGCTGACATTTCAACAATTTGTCGCTGGATGTCATAATTTGACAAGCCGTAGTCGTCGTGATTTTAGAGTGAACCTAGACCTAACACGAAATATTCCATTTCGCATTTGTTGCTTAGCAACTTGCCTAGCAACCGATGCAAAAATGAAATTCTGTACAAAATGTGCTTGTTTATGATTGAAGTTACTGTTATAAAATGAACATTTATCGAGGTTGTCGTATAAAAAATCTGTTGTGAAATCATCTGTAAGGGAAGCGAACCTTGATTCAATGAAATGAACGATTTCTGTGAATGAAATTTTTTAAAAACATTTTCCCTATCTAATTTATTCAATGGATTTTCAATGAAAACTAGAGATAATTATAAAAAAATCAACTATCTGAATGAAAATGCGAATTTTCACTTTCAGATTTTTTCTTTTCACTAGAGTCTTTTCACAATATCTATCAGATGTAGTTCCATGTCCAGCGTGGCTTTAGCCGGGGAAGTAGTTGTTATCTGTTAGATATTACAAATAAATCACATTGTTCATTTTTCAATTTTCATGGGGAATAATTCCCTTTTCAACAATGAGAACTTGTTGTTACCTAGCAACAATCTTTATATCACATCGTTTATCGGGTATAAATCTAGGATAAGAGTATAATACAAATTACTTCACATATGAATATTTCATTTTAGCAACTTATTCAAATTATGTCATTAAAAAGTCAGTAATCAACCTTAAATTTTACATGAATTCAATAAATAAGTGTGGATTTATGCAACAATAATTAACAATTAACAGCTATCAATTACAATTAACAATTATCAATTAACAATTAGTAAAAATGCCATGATTTATGCAGAAACAATTACAAATTAGGAGAAAATAGTAAGCATGCGCACAAGTTCGAGATATCCATTCAAAATAACCTTCAATTATTATTTTGATTTTCATAATGTTCAGCGAATTGGAAGAAACTGAATATTTTATTTGGTATTACTTTCGTTTCATTTTTTTATTTGTGTTATTTACATTAATAAACTATGTATTTGATTATAATAATGTTTTGAGCAATAGCAGATAAACATTCACGCAATTTAAATTGAAAATACCCATCTGAACATTATTGTTTATTTCAGGGTCATTAACTGCTTTGACGGGTGGATTTCATGTGGGTTGGACATCACCGTTTATACTGAAGATAGCTAACGACAAAAAATATGATATAACTGAGAGCCAAGCTTCCTATTTCACTGTTCTCAACGTAGCAGGAATCGCCGTTCTATGTCCATTGCTAGGAATCTTCAATGTTACCGATATTGTCGGTAGGAAACGAGCATTATTGTTATCTGCAATTCCTCATTCGCTAGCATGGGTACTGGAAGCTTGCAGCAGAGACTTGTACGTGCTTTATGCTGCCAGATTCACAGCAGGATTAGGCGATGCTCTTTTCATTTCCGCTCTACCTATTTACATCGGAGAAGTGACCACCCCGAAAGTACGGGGAACGTGGGGAAATAGTTTGATCTGCATGTTGTTTTTTGGAGAATTCCTGATAAATGTGATAGGTGTTTACTTTGACGTGCAACAAACATCCTACATTTGTTTAGTTGTACCTGTGATATTTCTAATTACTTTTCCGTTCATGCCTGAAACTCCGTACTATTATATAATGAAAAAGAGTGATGAAGAAGCGAGGGATTCTTTACAGAGATTGAGGGGAAAGGAAGACATTGAGGATGAGCTCATGGATTTGAAAGTGGCCGTGCAGAGGCAGATGTCAGAGTCTGGACATTGGAAGGAATTTCTGGTAACTTACAGTAATAGAAAAGCATTAATTGCGGCGGTATTTTTGCGAACATCACAACTTTTTTCTGGATTTTACGTATTTGCCTCCTATACGCAATTCATTTTTGAAAAATCTGGTGGTGACGTGAGCAAGGAAGTAGCATCCATCATCTACATAGGACTGAGTTTCGTGTTTTACACGCTCGCTGCTTTCTATTCCGATAAGCTCGGTAGGAAGAATTCCTACATAATATCCCTGTCTCTCTCGTCCTGTATACTAATCCTGGAAGGAATATATTTTTACATCGATCAGTACCACAAGGAAATCGATCTGAGTTCAATGAAATGGTTCCCCCTGGCAGGAATGGTCACGTTCATATTCTTCTGTGCATTCGGAGTAGGAACCATTCCAACACTTATGCTGGGGGAGTTATTCTCCTCCAGCGTAAAATCCAAGGGGGTGGTTATTGTCACTACGCTGTTCGCCCTCACAGTGTTCTTCACAAATTACATATTCTACGCTCTCAACTCCCTTACGGGGCTGAGCGGACCGTTTTTACTTTTTGGATGTTGCAGTGTTTTAGCGGCCATTTTAACGACTTTTATTGTACCTGAAACGAGGGGTAAAACCTTAGAAGAAATACAACAGTTACTGAGGACGAGAAATTGATGACATTGTACCGATATGATTATATTTATTTATTTTTCTATAAGTGCATTTTTTTCTTGCATGTTGCACCACCAGCCTAGTCAAATAAACTATTAGCGAATTATAATGATTACGATTTAAAGGAATCTGCAATTTGTTCACAATGAGCTTGTCAAGAAAGAAACAAGGTGTCCTGCCCTACCAGGACGATGCTTATTGCCATAATTCTATACAATAGGAATACTTGGGTCGAAAATCCATAGAAAGCAACATTTTTCCTGGCAATATCACGACGAACACGAATTACATCTAATAATTTTCATGCAGACTTCTTTGCAATTGCTAGTTGCATGGAAATGTTCATTGAAACATTTGGACCACCACCTACCTATAAACAGTGTTTACATAAAGTAACCCCCCCCCCCACTGTTAACTTCTGAACGAAGTGGAATTTTCTTTTGAAATTTTTTTTGGTGATGTGGTATGTTATAAGCTACTTTTTGACGGGGGGTCGAGGTGATACCTCATTCGAATTGTCTTTTGATTTTCTATGCGACTGCAAAATTTCAGAAAAAAATATTCATCCAAAACAAACGAGCTCAATTGAACGAGCTCAATTGAAATGAAAAAATATTTTTTGATATCTACAAATGTTCTCTGTCCCTCAGAATTGCATATGGGACATGATTTCTGAAATTTGCTGAGATTCAATAAAACGAGGTATTACACTACTTATCTACTACTGTTAATTTTTTTCTAATATGGCACCCATCTGCCATTTTGAGTGACAAGAAGCTCTTGCAGAAACGAAAAAATATTTTATTATTGCACTAAAGCTCTTTAATATCCATTCATTCGAAAGAATCCTCTTGTAAAAGTTCTAAAATAATGTACCGCCATTTTGTTTTGGACAAGTCTTTTGTTTGAAATTTTGTTGTCGAATACAGAATTGAAAGACTAATCGAATGAAGTATCACTCGACGCCCCATTGCATTTAAAAAAATATGGCCGCCATTTTGAAACAGAATTTTTTTATCATCGTCAAAAAGTAGCTAATGAACTACCATTTGACTAAAAAAAAAAAATTTCAAAGAAAATTTCCACTACGTTCAAAAGTTAACAGGGGGGGTACTTTATGGACAGACTGTGGATCGATTTCTGGGTTTTGCATTCATCAGTATGGGGTAGGTCTCTGCAGACAATAACAAAGACAATTTTTCAAAATTCCAATTGTCATTAATTTAATTCAAATTATTTTTCAACCATAACTTTCGGGTAAGCAGTGAAGACGACTTTTTAGTCGAAAGCGCTCTGCTATGATTTTTTTTTATAAATATATTTCTGCACGAAATACAAATTTTGCTACATTCAATTAATTTTCAACACGCTGTGTTCATAATTCCGGTGACAATGCAATACGATATTTTTGTTATAGAAAAAAAAAACAAAATGGCGGCTCCAAGATGGCGGACGAGATTTGTGATTATGGTCAGATTCAAAATTGGTAGGTGGTGGTTTAAGGTCGTATATATCTATTTTTTCTAAATTAATAAATTAAAGATGGCGGCTCCAATATGGCGACTCCAATATGGCGGTTCCAAGATGGCAGGCGATAGTTGTCATCATGGTCTGATTCGATTCAAAATTGGTTTGTGAGGGTTTTCGGGGTCAAAATTCATGAATTCAAGATGGTTGACGAGTTTTGTGGTTATGGTCAAATTAGATTCAAAATTGGTATGGTTTTCGGGGTCGAGGATTTCGAGTTTTTAGTCACGAAAAAGAAAACTAAAGAATACGCTTCACTTCCAATATGGACTTGAAAGTAAAAATTTATTTGAAAATTCAATAACTCAAATGTAAAAATGCGTGGGGTGCTTGACAAAGTTCTCTTGAGCTCCTCTTGAGCACCCAACCTTTTTTTACATTTGAGTTATTGAATTATCAATAATTTTTTACTTTTTAGTCCATGTTGGAAGTAAAGCGTGTTCGTTAGTTTCCCTGAAATATATTTTTTTTTCATATTCATAATAAAAAAAAATTGTGTTCCTGAGCACTGTGCTCCCAAGCACTTTTCTTGTACAGCCCTTAGTGCTTAGGGCTTAATAATCCTAGTGCTTCGAAGCCTTTCTTTCCATTTGTCGACGTGTCTGCGATTGCAATTCCAACTTAGGGTATACCCACTTCATCATTAAATTTTTTTATCATCTATCGATTTTGCCAAAATCACATTTCTACGTTGAAAATTACGAAACAACAAGGGTTTTGCCAGTGAGACAAACTGTATATTGACCACACGTTCAGTCAAGTAGAGCATTGTGAAGTGCAATATGGAGTGGACTGAAAACATTTTGAAGCTAATTGGGCCTTACAAAACATTATCCTGTTTTGAGGGATCCACATTATAAATTTTATGAACTGAATAACAAAAAAAAAAAATAAAAAATGTGCGTGTATGCGATATCAGGAGGAAATTTCCAAAAATGATGGTTTAACTCAGTTTAGAGGATTTTTTTTAATACGGAGGATAAATATTGTGATACAAAATCTGAAATGGGGTAGATATGCTTTCTCAGCTCATTTCGAATATACCTACAGTAAGAAGGAAATTTTCAAAAACGATGAATTAACTGTTTTGATATTTTTTTTTAATACGTGGGTAGTTTTCATGGTGAGTATCGTGATACAAAATCCTAAATGGGGTAGTTAGGTTTTCTTAGCTTGTTCTGAATATGGAGTGAAAAAGAAATTTCAAGAAAAAATCTTTTATTTTATCATGTATATGAGGGTCACGGCCACTGAGAAATATTATCTTATTTTTCATCAAAATCACCATCATCATATGTTTGTGTGTAAATTGCAATTCATCATCATGATGATAATGTAGGGAGTTCCAACCACAATACCAATTCGGAAGATTTCGAAGGAGTAACCTATAAGACCCTTGGGCCCTTGGACGAACGTTTCTGTTTTCACACCGATGTCTTTTTGTTATTTTTTCCAGTTATTTCCGTTTAAGGATAATTAACGTACTGGTAGCCGCTGTTAAAAATAATTAGTCATCCATATCCAAATCGCAAGAGCGCAAACACACAACTCCAATGTGGACACTTTGCTAGCGAATAGAACGATCTTGACAAATAGTACATACACAACAAGCAAGAGCATAAGCACGACCGTGATCTCGAGCCAGAGCACAAGCGTGAACACGAGCGAGAGCACGAGAGTGAGCACGAGCGAGAGCACAAGCGTGAACACGAGCGAGAGCACGATCATAAGCACGAGCGAGAGCACAAGTGTGAACACGAGCGAGAGCACGAGAGTGAGCACGAGCGAGAGCACGAGTGTGAACACGAGCGAGAGCACGACCATAAGCACGAGCGAGAGCACAAGCGTGAACACGAGCGAGAGCACGACCATAAGCACGAGCGAGAGCACAAGCGCGAACACGAGCGAGAGCACAAGCGTGAACACGAGCGAGAACACAATCGTGAATACGAGCGAGAGCACGACCATAAGCACGAGCGAGAGCACGAGAGTGAGCACGAGCGAGAGCACGAGCGAGAGCACAATCGTGAACACGAGCGAGAGCACGACCATAAGCACGAGCGAGAGCACAAGAGTGAACACGAGCGAGAGCACGAGCGTGAACACGAGCGAGAGCACGACCATAAGCACAAGCGAGAGCACAAGTGTGAACACGAGCGAGAGCACGAGAGTGAGCAAGAGCGTGAACACGAGCGAGAGCACGAGCGAGAGCACAAGCGTGAACACGAGCGAGAGCACGAGAGTGAGCACGAGCGAGAGCACGAGCGTGAGCACGAGCACGAACAGGAGCAATGTGAACCCATCTCTATACGTTATACCGAAGGATTTTTTTTTTAATTCGAACTAGAGTAAGATTCACATAAGTGATAAGACAGCATTTTTACGCCCACATACCTTGTTCAACTAGAAGGGCATTTTACTGACATGATGTTTTTGATCCTTTGTTCGCAACTCCAAACATTACATACACATTTCTTTTTATTGCGTTCGGGAATTAGTATTTGAGCTAACAAAGTAAACTAGTACTATCCAGTGAAGTTATTTGGGTACACAACAGATAAAACAAAGATTTATCGACTTTTTAGAAAAACAATATTTCAGGCGACTGTGGACTTGATATCATATTCCTTAACTGGTGTTGCAAATGAACTGTTGCACAATTTTTGAATGAATTGGACAATAGTTTTTCTACAATTGAAATGTTAATGAGTAAACATTATTTGTCTTATCAGTAACCCACGGATTTGTGTATTATGTTTGATGAAATGAAGTTACTCCAAAGTCTGTGATTGAAAAGGAGCCAGAGAAGTTCACTAAGTGGTCGGAGGAATAAAATGACAGTTATGCAGGAAAAAAAGCATGTATCAGAAGGAGAGAAGGAATGGCCCCAAATTTTAGCGGTTGTAATAGGTGAGAATTGATTTACCGTTTTTATACAATTAATGCAACTTATACCACCTATTTATGTAGGAGAGTAACATTTATACTAGTTTGCTGTAACGTAATAAGGTAATATGAATGGTACCTTGTTTGCCTATACGATTTGTACAAAAGTTATTCTTGTAATTCAAATTCTAAATTTCACGTTCAGTGGAACTATAATTCATTTGAACATGGATAATACTGGCTTTTTTACAGTTGTCGATGTTCATTTTCTGGTGAGATTTTTTCAAATAACTGCCAGTGAATCATTCAGAATCAGTCAGAATCATTTGGATTTGGATTAGGTAATTGACTTGTTCCATTATCACTGACCCTCAGATGATTGAGGCGGATTCAAATTATGCACAGTATAAAATGGCGACTAGTGAAGTTATCTGTGCAGTTATTCAGGAGATAACGCCTGTTACCACAGAGAATAAGAATCTTGAAAATTTTTTGCTCAAGGGGAAATCCAATGAAAGTTAAACTGAGGTCATCTGATTGAATACAACCAATCAGAACAACATTATACTGGTAAGAGACTATACGGCCTGTTTTCACTCTCAGGCACGTTGCTGTGGATATAGGTACATATTTTGATTTATTTCGATTTTCAAGTTTCAAATATTCAATAACGTCATATTGTCAGTCATGTCACGATTTGAATGTAATACTGACGAGATGATTAATGACATTTTCTTATCAAATGTATCAAAATATAATGTTTAAAATAAACTTTTACAATGTTAAAAAGTATCGGTTAGCAAAAAAATTTATATCCGAATAACCCTCGAACATTTATAAATATAACAACTTCAATTATCAGTATACGTGGGTTATTACTACTGATTATTTTTTACATGATCCTGTCAGCCTATCGTCATTATAATACATTTCAAATCAAGCAATAGTATCAAAATTACACTGATAATTTGTTAGTAGCAAATTCCAGTGGAGATTTCGTTCGTATAAATTAAAAATCCCATATGAAGCGGGACATTTTCGATCAATTACATCGAATATTTCCATCACGTATAATATTTGTCATAAGAGGAATGCAATTATCGAAAAATTACAGCGATAATTGCACTGCGGAGAGATAATTGCACTGCGAAAAAATCCCGTCGACATAACACCAATAACAACAACACTGACTGACAATACTTATAAATGTCAGGATATACTTCAAAAAGTGAAAAAATGCCACTCAGGAAATATTCTACCGAATTACACTCGTGCATAAAAATAAACCTGATAATTTTCCATTCAAGCGTGTTGTCAGTAAAAAACTCCTTCGGAGTCAAGTCAAATATAAATTTTTCAAAAGCTTGAATTTTGACGTCAAATTAAGTAGTTAAGAAAAAATTCAAGCTTCTTGGCTTAGTGAATCTCTGCTTATAATTCATTTTAATGGGAGATATTACTAATTTTCGAATATATCAATTGCTTGGATGAAAAATACTACCTGTTCATTTAGGCATATGCATTTAAGTCGATCTCAACACTGATTTCCTGATTCTCATGCAATATCAATTTGTTTGATAAGAATGCTTTCTTTCAGTGTACAAATTGAAAATTTCAATTAATAAAAATTCAGAACATTTGCTAGTAGTAGTAATAGTAATCATGGGGAGGCCGCTGCCGCAGCCAGGCAAGTAGGCCCCAATGGGCCCTTTTTGCCATCCCTTGCTCTCCACATAACTACATTGCCTCTTCTAGTCTTCCTTTCCGAACCTTTGTGACCTTCTAGTGAAGGTCAGTATGTCCGTCCACTCTAGTTCGGTGAGTTCTTCTTGTTGGAGTTTTTCGACTCCGAAGATTTCGAATCTTAGCCTCCCGTACGCCTCACACTCGCCAAGGAAGTGAGACGAAGTTTCTTCGTCTTCTTCGCACATATGGCAAGTGGGATTGTCTTTTATACCCATTAGTGACAGGTGTCTACCTAGTTTTTTATGGCCTGTTAGTATTCCTACAAGGAGGCGTAGTGTTTGGCGATCTCTGCCTAAAAGCCACGTCATCCTTGACTTGCTAGAGCCGGCCACAAAGTCTTTTGACTGCCTGCAGCCGGCGGTATTCCTCCAAGATTCGTTTAGTTCTCTTTCCACCCTGATTTCCTGATTCTTATGCAATATTAATTTGTTTGATAAGAATGTTTTCTTTCAGTGTACAAATTGAAAATTTCAATTAATAAAAATTCAGAACATTTACTAAATAATTAACTATATTTATATATTTTACTTCTGCAAATTAGTCATGTTATCGGACATATATCTGTCATTCGAGATTGAATTCTATAATTGATTAAAAGAAAATTGAAATTACTTATTACTGATTATTTCAGGATCACTGACCGCTTTGTCGAGTGGATTTCATGTGGCTTGGACATCACCGTTCTTAATGAAGATAGCTAGCGACGAAAACTATGATATAAGTGAAAGCCAAGCTTCCTACTTTACTGTCCTTAGTCCATTAGGAGTCATTATTCTATCTCCATTGTTATCCATCTTCAGTGTTACCGATACTGTCGGTAGAAAAAGAACATTACTATTATCTGCAATTCCCTACTCGGTAGCTTGGATAATGGAAGCTTTCAGCAGGAACTTGTACGTGCTTTATGCTGCCAGATTCACCGCAGGATTAGGCGATGCTTTATTCATTGCTGTACTACCCATTTACGTCGGAGAAGTAACAACCCCAAAAGTAAGGGGAGTATGGGGAAATAGTATGGTCTGCATGTCATTTTTCGGACAATTCTTGATGAACGTGATTGGAGCTTACTGTGATGTGCGACAAACTTCCTACATTTGTTTAGTTGTACCTGTGGTATTCCTCATCATATTTCCTTTCATGCCGGAAACTCCATACTATCACATCATGAAGGAAAGATATGAAGAAGCAAGGGAGTCTTTGAGGAGATTGAGGGGGAAGCAGGATATTGAAGACGAGTTCCAAAGCTTGAAAACAGCCGTGCAGAGGCAGATGTCTGAGTCTGGTCGTTGGAAGGAATTCCTGGTAAATAAGAGTAACAGAAAAGCGTTAACTGCAGCGTTATTTTTGCGAATGTCGCAAATGTTTTCTGGATTTTATGTGTTCACCTCCTACACGCAATTCATTTTCGAAAAATCCGGTGGTAACGTAAGCAAGGAAACGTCATCCATCATCTACATGGCGCTGAGTTTCATTTTTTTCACGACCGCTTCTTTCTTTTCCGACAAGCTCGGTAGGAAGAAATCCTATATAATTTCCATGTCTCTTACAGCTTTCGTGCTTTTTATGGAAGGAATATATTTTTACATTGATCAAAACCATCCGGAAATCGATCTGAGTTCAATGAAATGGTTCCCCCTGGCGGGAATGCTCACGTTCATTGTCTTTTGTGCTTTAGGAGTAGCGACTATTCCAACCCTCATGATGGGGGAATTATTCTCATCCAGCATGAAAGCTAAAGGAGTTAATGTTGTTACTACATTGCTTTCCCTTGCAATGTTATTTTCAAATTATATATTCTTCATAATCAACTCCTATACGGGATTGTATGGACCATTTTTACTTTTTGGTTGTTGCAGTATTTTGACGGCCATTTTAACTAACTATATTGTACCTGAAACAAAAGGTAAAACGTTGGATGAAATACAGCAGTTACTCAAAGGTGGAAAATGATGACAATAGTATATCAATATGATTTTAATAAATTATTAATTTTCCAGCAATGATTATTTCTTTCCTTCCTTTTGTACCACAACATACTCAACTGAAACAACAATGAACGAATTGAAATTATTTATACAGAATCGGAAAGTTTTCATCGGGGGTATAGACAAATCTATGCGAGCAATAAGGAACGCAATGATATGATAATACCACATAAATAAGAGAGACGCACTACTGTACGCCTCCCCTACTACCTCGTCCGACAAATTAACAGCCACGTCGATATCCCTTCCTCGAGCGAGTCGAGGAGAAATTGTAATGCCCTCTCAACATAATAGCAAGCTATTCTTTACGCTCGTATGAAACCAGCATACCCCTGATGAAAACTTTCCGATACTGTGTGTATTTCATTATCTACTGCTGCCAAGAAATAGCTGATTTTTGATATATTATTTCGATTATTTTTTTCATGATTTTCAACCAATCGGAACGTCCAATTGAGTTGAGCTACCTCATATAATTTCGACTATTTCACTCATCTTAAAATTCTCACCTAATCTGGCCAATCGGAAGCCAAAGACAACTCGTGTTATCGCGATAACACCAGCTGTCTTTTAATTCTGATTGGAGGATCAGCTTCGGTACTTTCAGCGACGTAACCATGACGAAATGAATCGATCAATAATAAATATAGCTGGATATGTCAGAATGAGTCGCTTCACTGCAAATTCAAATACTTTTATAATCCACTCCAGAGATGGCGTTATCTTCCTCGTGTCAACACTGTCAACATTCCAAGGAAATGGTGATTGTGATTGCTAATTGAATTTTAAGGAATTTTATTATACTTTTTTATTACCATACGAAAGTAATAGTCCATACTCGAAATGGAAGATCAAAAGTTTTATTGAAAAAATAACACTACTAAAATTGTGTAAGTAATTGTTTCCAAAAAAAATCTAAAAATCAGTTGAAAGTCAATAGTTGGGGTGTAATAAAAAAATTGTGCAATTTTCTTATATTATTGGTGTGTAATAATTTGATCATGTTCCGTTTTCGTGCCGACAATCCAGAAAGATGAACAAAGTAGGTAACAACTCATTTATATTCAGTACAGAAATTGAGTACTCACCACTTAGAATCAGAACATACTTTGAAACAGACATTTTATTTCAAAACGCCATGCATGTTGACAATATTTTATGGCAAAAATGTTTTCTAATCAATTCAATCAACTCTGGATGCGTTTTTATATCTTACCGTTTCATGAAATCTTCCATAACTAGCGAAAGTCCGCGATAAAGTAAAAAATATAAATTTTTCTCCATTCCCACTGAAATCTATCAATGTTTTGTCTTCAGTAAGCTTGTTAAAGTTTTGGTTATTTTCCATGCATTCCTTTTATTTTGAAATGGGGAAATCAAAATTGCACAATAGAAATATTTTCACTATTAAATGTCATATTGAACGGTTTTTTAAAACTGGAAGAACAGTATACCTAACACTTTAACTCATCACAAATATCAAATCCCAAATGCAATTAAACTCAAAGCCACAAAATTATTCTTTATTTCTTTAAAAGAGCATGTGCTGCGCATAAGCGCATAAGATTGACAGGTGCTGAAAGTGAATTTCCATGCGATGCAGCTGAACTGCAATACTTCTATGTGAAATTTGAGTTAATTAAATTTCAGCAAAAAAATTAATAAATCATGTCGAAAATGTAACAAATAGAACTGCTTGGGGCAGTGATTCCGTATATTCCAATAATTATATTGTTTTATTAATTTCCTGTTCGTGAATCGTGGGCAAAACTTCAAACTTTCATGAAAATTAACCGTAACAAGAAAACCGACGGTGGCGGTGCACTCAAGTGTCGCGGGATATTCGAAAAACAGCCCACGGCTTCATTTGTTTTCTCGTAATCAAGTTGTCGAATGTCTCTCGTTTTCAGATTTACAGGTATAAGTAAATCGGTACACCAGGGTTTTTATGCATCTTAGCTAGACACAAGAAGCCAGCGGCAAAAAGACGGCTGTTAAGAACTCTCAGTAACCATGGAAAAAGTTGTTGAAATATTTTTGTCAAGAATTGTCCAGTCTGAAGGGAATAAAAGCTTACAATTTATTATTGTCAATTTTCTATTTCCTATTCAATTTTCAAAGTTAAAACAGTCCACTTAAAGTCATTATTAACATGGTCCATCGATTCGAATAGTCAAGAAAAGGTATTTTTGTGAAAAAATCACAAAAATCACGAAAATATTAGCAATCAACTAGTAACCTGTTTCCAAGCAACCGCAGCAAGAGTATCTCGCCAGAGCCAGAAGTGTTTTGGATAGACCAAGATCACAAAATAAAAGACGCAAATGGCCTATGCTAATTTTTATAAGGTAGTTCGTCGATGAAAACCCCAGTTTTCGACCCAGTAAAATCGCTTTGTGGAATTTTTTAAACAAGAAATAGTGAAAACAATTTTGAAAAATCTGAAGCTGGACAAACAATATTTCGGAAACTGATAGATAATAACATGTGGTTCAACTCTGCGCAAGATTTTTTTGTCCGATGTGTAGTTTTTGCACAATCGTGTTATAAACAATTCAAGGGCTTATCTTGCAAAATGCGCCGATTTAAGTGAAATCATCGTATTCAAATTCTGTGAACGGCATCTGGAAGTAATGATCAAACACTACAATTTGTGTATTTTCAATTTCCATCTGAGAGGTTGGAAATGTGTTGAAAATGCCCCTGAAAGTTGCTCTAAACCCTTGAAAGGGTGTTCATGGCTTAGTCGAGCAGCAGTAGTGGGGGAACTATCGAGGAGAGGAGAGTATAACCGGCGATTTGAACAATGCAATTCCCCCACTACCGCTCCTCGATTCTGCCACAAACAGACTTCCAAGCGTTTGGAGCCACTTTCAGTGACATTTTCAACACATTTCTCACCTCTTGCTTAAAATCCCAATTATACAAATTACAGATATTGGTATATTCTTCCACATGCCTTCAAGACAATTTAAATATGACGATTTTCCCAAGATGTCTCCTTAAATTTTTTATAACGCGATTGTACAAAAAAAAAACATTGGACAGAAAACATCTTGCGCACAGTTGAACTACATGTTATTATCTATCAGTTCCTAAAATATTGTTTGTTCATCTTCAGATTTGTACAAATTATGAAGAAGACTAACAACGACACAATTTAGAGATGAAAGAAACATTTTAAATTCAATGTATGGATCACAGTCGTAACAATAATTAAATCTATTGAACGCTTTATTTTGGTACGGTTTCCTTTGATACCACACATGATTTTTCCTGATATTGTTAAATGATGGCGGCCAAAAAAAAAATATTTTGCACAGTAGTACGGATGTATATTTTCAGTATATTGATTAGGACCACTCGTTCTCAACAAGCATCAATATTGTTGTAATTTGTTCTAGCTAAAGGTTTTTTTTTGTTTTTTGGTGTATTGGCATCGACTGCTATGTGGTCATTAGCCAGGTAAAGTTGTTTTATTACTCATTCCTATTCCACTATAGCAGTAAAATATTTAAATTTCAGAAATGTTGAAATTGTTGCTGGTTTGTACATTGTTTTCTATAAATTGATTCTGAAAAATTCACATTTTCACGTCAAACATTATGGAATAACGGTGGTGTTGTCATGAGAAGTTAGACACATAGTATATTTTCACGGTGTTATATTATTAAAGTATAGACCTACCTGTCGTACTTTACCTGCCAAAAATAATTGAATCAATTGAAGGAATATTTTTCGACTTTTCAGAGAGACAATATTTTGAACTATTGCACAATTCTCAAATAAATTTAACAATAGTTTTTCGAGAATTGCAATGTTAACGAGCAAATATTAAGTGCCTTATCAGTTACGTATGGATTTGGGTATTGTTTGATAAAATGAAATTATTTCAAAATGTGTAACTGGAATGGAGCTAGAAGAGTTTTGTAAGTTGTCAGGGTAACAAAATGACAGTTCTGCAGGAAAAAAAGCACGAACCAGAGGAAAAAGAGAAGGACTGGCCCCAAATTTTAGCCGTTGTAATTGGTGAGAATTTAGCGTTCTTATAAAAATTAATGCAACGTAAAAGTAACTCCTATTTGCATACAATAGTCGAATTTCACAAATTTAGTTTTTCATTTGAGTACTTAATTTTACATTCATCTCAATAATAATATATCAGAAAATAATAGTTTGTTACAGTTAATGTTAGTTTTTCATTAGGATAATTCACAAAACCATCATTGAGGATTTGCAGATAAATTAATTGGCTTGTCTTGATCATCATTGATCGTTAGATGATTAAGGTAAAAAACTCTCACGAATGTATCTGCTACCAATATCCTATCAATATCCTAATATTTTCTAAGCATAATCATGGGTTCGATGGAAAGAAACGAATATCTATTGGTACAAAATCAAAAGACATTTCATCACCAATTAGAAATTATGTTCGTGGATTCAAGTTTTGAAATAATTTATTCTGTATATTTTTACATTGTTTGCAGAGCTCACTTAATCTACGCTTGGGCTAGATAATAGTGAATATCATAGCTTTCCTTCTTTTCTGTTAAAAATAGTTCACAAATGTACAGATACAATTCTATTCAGAGTAATATTTGTTTTGAACGATATCAGTATGGCGAAGTATTAACGTAAACTTTTGATGGCACCCGATCAAATAGTCATTGGACATTTGATGACGCTCTGGAGGACACGCTTTACCATGAGATATGGTCTAGGCGGCTTCTATATAGTAGAGGTAATATTTAGAAGAGGTGTGCTTCAGAAAGACTTCCTTAGATCTATATTGCCACTTTCCGTTGCACCCACGAAAATCCGTGGATATAACGGCAGTACTTTCAGCTATCGGAGGCATAAGGTCACTCACTCATTTTGAATTAGCATTGTAGCATTGAATAAAAGCATTGTAGCATTGAATAAAAGCATTGTAGCATTGAATAAAATTGAAAAAACTTTTTTTCTACCACTGTCATAAAAGTCGACTTTTTTGTATAGTTTGTGTGCTTGAAGTATTTCAGTATTTTCATCAAAATACAATTCAATTATTTAAAGGAAAAGCCAAAAAGTGCATTTTTTTAACGGTTGTTGCTATGGAACAGAAAATATGTTGCAACAATGGCAGATCCTAATATAAACGAAATTCTGCCAAAAAGCCAGTTCTTACTTTCTGTGGCAACGACTACTAGCCTATAAGTATCTAATATACAAAATTTTTCATGAATGATATGCATAGCGTTTCGACTCTAATTGTATATTATGATACAAGACTATATTTTGACACACTTATAAAACCGGCGTCACAATACTATTTTTCCTATTTTGCATTTATTCGTTTATTTTTATTGAAAAATAATTGACAATTTAATTTCTCAAATGTTAAAAAAGCCTGGGTGCTTTCGATCTATATTCCCATATTTTTTAGTTTAATTTAATAATACAGAGCGTTCAAGAGCTCAAGAGAACTTTATCAAGCATCCCACGCTTTTTTTACATTTGAGAAATTAAATTGTCAATTATTTTTTACTTTTTAGTCCGTGGGAAGTAAAGCGTGTTCTTTAGTTTTTTGAACTATTATTTTTTTTTACTAAAAAAACCGAAATTTTCGACCCCGAAAACTATATCAATTTTGAATCGAATCTGACCATAATCACAATACTCGTCCATCATCTTGGGCCGCCATATTGAATTCATACATTTTTACAAAAAATTCATGACCCCGAAAACCCTCACACACTAATTTTGAATCGAATCACACTATAATGACATCTTGGAGCCGCCATCTTTGATTTATAAAATTTGACAGAAAATTCGAAATATACCACCTAAAAAAAACTCACATACCAATTTTGAATCGAATCTGACCATAATCACATATCTCGTCCGCCATCTTGGAGCCGCCATTTCGAATTCATGGATTCATGGATAAAAAAATTATAATCTCTGACTCCGAAAACCCTTATATACCAATTTTGAAGGAACCGGACCATTATTAAAAATCTCGTCCGCCATATTGAAGCCGCCATTTTGTTTTTTAATAACAAAAAAATTTCATATTGCTTTGTCACCGGAACTATGAACACCTGCCAAATTTCGAATCATATAGGTCTTACGTTGAATGTCACCAAAACTCAATCCATTATAATTGGCACAAAGAGGTATTTGATTCAGATAAATCGCGATGATCACGAAATTAGAATTAATGGCAACATAATTAAATATTCCAAAAACGTGAGAAACCCCGGAATCATTATGGACGAAACGTTTTCTTGGGACGCACAAATTGCTAATTTAACCAAGAAGTTTTATTATAGTATTCACCAACTCCGCCGTCTAAAGAACATCTGGCCATTTCAAACAAGAAAAAACTAATTTTTTTCACTATTACTCCCTTTAATAGATTACACAGATGTGGCCTATACAGTATCGAAAACTTTTCATCTGGGGTATAGACAGAAATCTACGCGAGCAACAAGGAACGCAATGATATGAAAATACCACATAAATAAGAGAGACACACTACTGCGCGCCTCTCCTGTTGCCTCGCCCGACGAATTAACAGCTCAGTTGATATCCCTTCCTCGAGCGAGTAGGGGAGAAATTGTAATGCTCTCTAAACATTATAGCAAGCTATTCTTCACGCTCTTATAAAACCAACATACCTCAGATGAAAACTTTCCGATACTGTATAGGACTGAATGCAAACCAATTGAATAAACTTGAGCGCCTACAAAATGCCGATATTAGATTTATAGAAAATTTGAGAAAGTTTGATCATGTTAGTCAATGTAGGCATCACCCAGAGCTGTGCCGAGGACTGACAGAAAGTGCTTCGAGCTCTGAGCACTCTTGAAAAGGACTCCGGAATCTCGAGCACTAAGCACTTTTATTTACGAAATGCACTACGCTACACTACACTACACTAAAATACACCACACCACACTACACTACACTACACTACACTACACTACACTACACTACACTACACTACACTACACTACACTACACTACACTACACTACACTACACTACACTACACTACACTACACTACATTACACTACACTACACTACACTACACTACACTACAGTACACTACACTACACTACACTACACTACACTACACTACACTACACTACACTACACTACACTACACTACACTACACTACACTACACTACACTACACGACACGACACGACACGACACGACACGACACGACACGACACGACACGACACTACACTACACTACACTACACTACACTACACTACACTACACTACACTACACTACACTACACTACACTACACTACACTACACTACACTACACTACACTACACTACACTACACTACACTACACTACACTACACTACACTACACTACACTACACTACACTACACTACACTACACTACACTACACTACACTACACTACACTACACTACACTACACTACACTACACTACACTACACTACACTACACTACACTACACTACACTACACTACACTACACTACACTACACTACACTACACTACACTACACTACACTACACTACACTACACTACACTACACTACACTACACTACACTACACTACACACAACTACACTACACACAACTACACTAACAACCGATTCAATTAAAAACCACTCAAATATCTAAAATAGCATTCAGCATACCACGATAAATGATCCATTAATCACATATTCCACAATCTGTATTCAATGATTATTTTTTCTAAATATTACCATAGCAGCTCCATTTTTTAAGTAAATTGCTAGGGTTACTGTTTGATTTCAGTGAACCATGAGAGAGTCAATTGGAACTGTTATGATAAAGACACGATACTGACACGACACCGACACTACACCGACCCGACACCGACACGACACCGGCACTACACCGACACTACACCGACACTACACCGACACTACACCAACACTACACTACACTACGCTAAGCTAAGCTACACTACCCTACACTACACTACACTACACTACACTACACTACACTACACTACACCACACCACACCACACCACACCACACCACACCACACCACACCACACCACACCACACTACACTACACTACACTACACTACACATGTCTCGATGTAATATCATTTGTTGAAATCTTATCGTGTTAAATCAAGTTTCAGTTACTCACGTTTCTAACAGTCTAAAAAGTGCTATGGAATTCCATCAAGTAACAACCGATTCAATTAAAAACCACTCAAATATCTAAAATAGCATTCAGCATACCACGATAAATGATCAATTAATCACATATTCCACAATCTGTATTCAATGATTATTTTTTCTAAATATTACCATAGCAGCTCCATTTTTTAAGTACATTGCTAGGGTTACTGTTTGATTTCAGTGAGAAAAACCATGAGAGAGTCAATTGGAACTGTTATGATAAAGACACGATACTGACACGACACCGACACTACACCGACCCGACACCGACACGACACCGGCACTACACCGACACTACACCGACACTACACCAACACTACACTACACTACACTACACTACACTACACTACACTACACTACACTACGCTACGCTACGCTACGCTACGCTACGCTAAGCTAAGCTACGCTACGCTACACTACCCTACACTACACTACACTACACTACACCACACCACATCACACCACACCACACCACACCACACCACACCACACCACACCACACCACACCACACCACACCACACTACACTACACTACACTACACATGTCTCGATGTAATATCATTTGTTGGAATCTTATCGTGTTAAATCAAGTTTCAGTTACTCACGTTTCTAACAGTCTAAAAAGTGCTATGGAATTCCATCAAGTAACAACCAATTCAATTAAAAACCACTCAAATATCTAAAATGGCATTCAGCATACCACGATAAATGATCAATCAATCACATATTCTACAATCTGTATTCAATGATTTTTTTTTTAATATTACCATAGCAGCTCCATTTTTTAAGTACATCGCTAGGGTTACTGTTTGATTTCAGTGATACAAACCGTGAGAGAGTAGATAGTTTTTGACCTGTCAATTGGAACTGTTATGATAAAAAAAGAAATCAACTTAGTAACATACAATTTTGTGGTTATAATATGAATTCGTAAAAAAAGTGCGGTATATGTAAAGCACGACACGACACGAGACGACATGATACCGACACGACACCGACACGACACCGACACGACACCGACACGACACCGACACGACACCGACACGACACCGACACGACACCGATACGACACCGATACGACACCGATACGACACCGACTGGACACCGACACGACACCGACACGACACCGACACCGACACCGACACCGACACCGACACCGACACGACACCGATACGACACCGACATGACACCGACACGACATCGACACGAGATAATACCGACACTACACCGACACCGATACGACACCGACACTACACTACACTACACTACACCACACATGTCTCGATGTAATATCATTTATTGAAATCTTATCGTGTTAATCAAGGTTCAGTTACTCAAGTTTCTAAAAGTCTAAGAAGTGCTATAGATTTCCATCAAGTAACAACCGATTCAATTAAAAACCACTGAAATGTCTAAAATGGCATTCACCAACCACGATAAATGATCAGTTAATCACATATTCCACAATCTGTATTTAATGAATTTTTTAAAAATATTACCATAGCAACTCCATTTTTTAAGTACATCGCTAGGGTTACTGTTTGATTTCAGTGTTTAAAAACCATGAGAGAGTAGATAGTTCTTGACCTGTCAATTGGAACTGTTGTGATATAAAAATATATCAACTTAATAACATACAATTTTGTGGTTATAATATGAATTCGTAAAAAAAGTACGGTATATGTAAAGCATTGAGGAGCAAAACTCCTCGAGACAATTGTTTTTTAAACAGTCGTTCCGCAACACTGCACACGTGAATAAAATAGTCGTTACTGATAGGACGTGTATAACTCTGCTAACATAATATACTATTTTGAAATAGAGTTGCTGAAATCAACAATTTGATTCCAATAAAATAGAAATATTGATTGAATGTTTGGTTTTGTGTTTTTCAGACAGTCTGAAAATGAACCAAAACGTGTAAATCAAAATCAAATCGAAATAGGCCGCATATGGTTACACAGAAAAGAAGTTTGAAATAACAGAATTGTAATTGACATACCGCACATGCCCTGTATCAAGATAGCAAATGTCGTGCGACATTTTTTGAAGACTTTTTTTGACTTAAATAACAATTTGACTCGATAATAAAAAAACAATTGTTTCCAAGGTTTTGTTATCGAAGACATATTTGGTCTCCGATACGTCAACGTAGTTTGAAAAGAAGAAGTAATATTCAATTATTTTTTTAGATAGGAAAAGTAACTGACGAAATTGTACTATTTTTTCAAAACAGTAATCTTCTAAACGCAGTACTTATCGTAGAAAATTGATTTATTGGTGGGGGGTGCCGCCGGGTGCCATCTGCCGCGACTTCATGTTTCGACAAGATTAATTTATATGGAAAGTTCTCGGGAAAGGCTTAGTGCTTAGTAATCCCGAAAAGTGCTCCGGAGCACTGGAGTGCTTCGGGATTACTAAGCACTAAGCCTTTTCGTTAAATGCTTCGGAGCACTAAGCACTGAATTAGGAAAGTGCTTGGGAGCACAGTGCTTAGGAGCACAAAAGTGCTTCGAGCACTTTCACGAGCACTAAGCACTGTGCTTTGGGACAGCTCTGGCATCACCTTAATTTATTATCTATCAAACAGCGTCGATTCTGGCATATTTTATTATTAAGGTTCAAAGTTTTGAACAAATCTTCTTTGAGGACACTACCTGCACATACCACAAATTTTGTTCACAACAGTTTCACAGTAAGATTTTCACAGCTTTGGAATCGCATTCCTCGACATCATATCATCGAAAAACTGACGTTGTTCACTTTCAGATCCAGTCTTACAAAATATCTGAGCAACACAGAGCTGTCAATTTGATCCAGTTATAGTATTCATCTTCATATCTTCTACCATTCTTTTCCATTCCCCCTATCTTCCCCAAATCAGCAGTAATTTAGTCTAATTCAATTGGGTTATTTTTATTTTGTAATTTTGAAACTATGCAAGTAATAAGTTTTTAAATCTTGTGAAGGTCGGCAGGAAGAAATCGTCTAACGATATGCCCACCTATTGCGAACAAAATTGTAAACTATGTAATAAAACATTATTTGAGCAATAAAAAGTACCTATTAATAATAACTAATTACTGATTTTTTTCAGGATCACTAACTGGTTTGACGAGTGGATTACATGTGGCTTGGACATCGCCGTTCCTGCTGAAGATAGCCAACGATGAAAGCTATGATATAACTGAGAGCCAAGCTTCCTACTTCACTGTTCTTAATGCAGTTGGAATTGTAATTCTATCTCCATTGCTATGCGTTTTCAATGTTGCCGATACGTTCGGTAGAAAACGAACATTACTATTATCTGCAATTCCTCATTCGCTAGCGTGGATAATGGAAGCTTTCAGCAAAAACTTGTACGTGCTTTATGCTGCTAGATTTACTGTAGGATTGGGCGATGCTTTATTCATTGCTGTGCTACCCATTTACGTCGGTGAGATAACCACCCCGAAAGTAAGAGGGGTGTGGGGAAATTGTATGGTCTGTTTGGGATTTTTCGGACAATTTCTTATGAATGTGATTGGTGCCTACTGTGACGTGCAACAAACTTCCTTCATTTGTTTAGTTGTATCTGTGATTTTCTTCGTTTTGTTTTCCTTCATGCCGGAAACTCCGTTTTATGAAATGATGAAGGCAAGAGACGAAGAAGCGAGAATGACTTTACAAAGACTGAGGAGAAAGCAGGACGTTGAAGATGAGTTCCGAAGTTTGAAAGCAGCCGTGAAGAGGCAGATGTCTGAGTCTGGACAGTGGAAGGAATTCCTGGTAACAGACAGTAACAGAAAAGCATTAACTGCAGCGATATTTTTACGAATTTCACAAGTCTTTGCTGGATTTTACGTGTTCATGTCCTATACGCAATTCATTTTCGAAAAATCTGGAGGCAACGTGAGTAAGGAAGTTGCGTCCATCATCTACATGGCGCTGAGTTTCATATGTTTCACAATCGCTGCCTTCTTCTCCGATAGGCTCGGTAGGAAGAAATCCTACATAATTTCATTGACTCTAACGTCCGCTATTCTTATTTTGGAGGGAATATATTTCTTCATTGATCAATACCACCCAGAAATCGACCTGAGCTCACTGCAATGGTTCCCCCTGGCGGGAATGCTCTCGTTTATATTCTTCTGTGCAATCGGAGTAGGAACCATTCCAAACCTTATGTTGGGGGAATTATTCTCAGCAACCTTGAAAGCTAAAGGAATTAGTATTGTTACTACATTGTTTGCCCTTACAATGTTTTTCACAAATTACATATTCTTCATAATTAACTCCTATACGGGCTTGTGTGGACCATTTTTACTTTTTGGTTGTTGCAGTATTTTAGCGGCAATTTCGACCCATTTTATTGTACCTGAAACGGGAGGTAAAACTTTGGAAGAAATACAGCAGTCCCTCAAATTCGGAAATTGTTGACGACCGAAAGATATTTTTATGGTTATTTATTTTCCATGATTGAACTCCATTGAATCGCATACAAGTGAAACAACAATAGGATTAAAATGATATTAAAATTTATTGTTTATTTAATTTCGAGGAAGTAGTCTATGCTCAAAGTGGAGTGAGAGAGTATAGAAAAAATAAGCTTTGACTCGTCTCCACACATGAATGTATATTTTATGGATTAAAGGTTTATTTATATAATATAAATAGCAAACATTGCATTGTGTTTTTGTTCATCTTATTTATGAAAAAACAAGGTTTTTAATAACCAAGTTTTTATAATAATGCTACAAAATGACTAATAAGACAGAATAATTACATAGATCATTTAGTTAGTCCTAAATATCCTCATTTTCAATAATACAAAAATCATGCGGAAAAGTAAAAATCGTACGGAAAAGTACAACTTTCAAAAAGAAAAATCGTGCCGAAAAGTTATTTTTCCGTACGCTCGTAGGAAAAATAATTAAACATACCGATGATAGGGAAAATCAATAGATGTTTGACAGATTGTCAGTTAGGAGAATAGTTTGGAAATATTTACAAATGAAAACTTTCTCCTCAAACCTTTCAAGTGTTTAAAAGGTTATGGGTCCATCACGGTTTGAACAATCGGGCACCATCAAGAGATAATAATTCTTTGAACATATTTTATGATTTGGCGGAGACGGAGCATATTCATCATATGAAATTGGAGAGAAAATTTCACACCTCACTTTTTCAGCCAATCAAAAAATTGGTTTTTATTTAGTTGCCATGGCAACCCAAAAAATTTCCGGAAATTTTTATCCTCCTGGGTACCCTGGGCGAAATTAATAAGTGGAAATTTTTCTGTCAAATATTTGACATGTGATAGTTAACATTTTGCTTTTATGTACAAATGGAATGTTATTTTTCATATGAAAGGAGATAATATTTCATAATTATAGATTCACTAAATATTTCGAATGTGTCTGAAAATATTTTGAGAACTTGCATTTCAACAATGAATAGGTCCATCGGTAAAAAATGTATATCAATCAAATCTATCTATGCTTGACTTGATGAACTTAATATTTGAAACAATTTTATTCAACTTATCTTTTCGTGAATACTCGGCTGAAATTTGCAAGAATTCCTTTCCACATCACTTCCCAATAGACAATCCGCATGGACCAGTCAAAACTATTTTAGTTCTGCGTGATGTGCAATGTAATTTTAGGTTGTATATCAACAAAAACCATTCATGGCCCACTGATGTTACAACTTGTTTTCTCTCAGAATAATCTACAAGTCAGTTGAATTAACCATTAATTTAATATATTTTGGTGTGAAATTTTCTTACCGAATCCCCCGCGTGCTTGAATTAATTGCTGCGCGACTCGGGTAATTTTCAAAAAATTCATGTACTCGAAAAATTTCCGGCAATAATTCAAGCACTAGGGAGATTATAAGTGACAATATAATGGGAATCTATGGAATAAATTTTGAAGTCACAAAATTTGCTGGACCTAGTTACTGGCACGGAAGTCTATCCAAGTGACCTCGGAGTAAACGCCGCAAGAGCGGACAGGAATACCTTTGAAAAAATCACAAGGGGATGGAAAAAAAGAGACAAGGCACATGAAATCCTTGTTGCCACACTGGAAGAAACACCATAAGCAATGTTGAAAAGGGGAACATTCTCCATGAAAATTGAAAAATGAAAAATGTGGATTATTTATATTATTTAACAGAAAACAACTACTTCCCCGGCTAGAGCCACGTTGGACATTGAACTACATTTGATAGATATTGTGAAAAGACTGTAACTGAAACGAAAAATTCTGAAAGTGAAAATTCGCATTTTCATTTAGAGAGTCGATTTTTTTAATTTTCTCCAGTTTTCATTGAAAATTTATTAAATAAATTAGATGGTTAGAATGTTATTGAAAAATATCACTCACAGAAATCGTTCATTTCATTGAAGCAACGTTCGCTTCTCTCGCATTTAATCCCCAATACAATCAAGGATGGAAATGATGGAAATATTCCTTCTGCGGTAACACTTTGAAAGTTATTTTTTGACATAGACTTGCGAGGGGGAAACTACTATTTCATTAGGTGTACATCATAACATTTTCATTATTTCAATATCAATTTCAATTAAATTCATTATTCGTAATGTCAAAACTCGCCAGAAATTATTTTTGTGCAAAAAAAACATTTGAAAACGATTCAGAGCTGACCAACTTGAGAACGGTTAGAGATAGACAAATTCTGCTAACGCCAATCGATTCAGAATTGCTGAATTAAAATATTTTAGGAATTTGAACGAAAAAAATCGACGGGCAAAAAGGCAAGTATATCATGAAGGTAGAAAATCCAATTTTCTGAGATTTTTTATTTTTCATTTTTCAAATTTTAAATTTCTGTGTCCGAACGTATTTTAACGTGCTGATTCCGAATCTTTGAACGAAAATGTCGAAAACTCATCAGAAATATTTTTGGCGGGAAAAAAAAATCTAAAAACTGATTTACAGCTGACCAACTCGAGAACGGTTAGAGATAGACAAATTCTGCGAACGCCAATCGATTCAGAATGGCCGAATTAATATGTTTGGATATTTCGAGTCATACGAAAAAAATAAAAAATTACTCGAAAAAACTTGCAAGGGCACCCCTAAAAATCATGAAAAATACTAAGTCGTTACATCGACTTGAAATTGGCACTGTATGCGTAAAATTTCATGCTCATTGTGAAAATGTATGATTTTTATGTGCTCAGATATAAGATTCAGCCGGAAAAGTGTGTTAAAGGTAGGAAATCCAATTTTCTGAGATTTTTTATTTTTCATTTTTCAAATTTTAAATTTCTGTGTCCGAACGTATTTTAACGTGCTGATTCCGAATCTTTGAACGAAAATGTCGAAAACTCATCAGAAATATTTTTGGCGGGAAAAAAAAATCTAAAAACTGATTTACAGCTGATAACTCGAGAACGGTTAGAGATAGACAAATTCTGCGAACGCCAATCGATTCAGAATGGCCGAAATAGTATGTATTGTGAATTTTGAACCCCAACAAAGAGAAAACCATGATCATATCATTAGAGAAATTTTTTTTCACCTGGATGTTTACATAAGTATTTTGTGGGAATGTTTTAGGAAACTGTGTGTTATAAGGTATTTAGCACCTGAGTCATTCAGTATGACGAATGATGGAACACATTGGAACTTTTAAATTGTTTCGAAGGTGTTACAGAAAAAAAAACTATGACATATCACTTTGTAATTTGTTGAACCACGTCAAAAGTAGGTATACAGGAGTATTCACATTTGAGTTTATATGATATTGTGAGTAACAATTATCGCACTTGCAATGTTAATGTTCATGCTACAAAAAATTGTTGATAAATTAATGGATAACTTAATGAAAAATCGCGATAAAATTTTTTTGACCACTGATTACTGTTCATTGATGTCCTGTAGGCGCCTGAATTTTTCCAATTTTTCATTTTCATATTTAATAAGTTTAAATAATATTACCCGTTTTCGGGCGTATTTTCAAAATTATAAATATTGGTCCTACAATTCCTAGAATCAAAATATTTTCTAGGAAATTTCTTCTTCTTTTTGAATCTTTTTTCAAATTCAAAAAATCTTCATTAGTTTTTTAGATATTTGCAAAAAACTACAACCCCTTTTTTTAGTTAATTGTTAATAACTTTTGCAATTTTTGCAAGCGGAACTTAATTTTTTTCAAAAATCATCTAGATGCCATTCCGAATCGAATGACACCTTTATCATAATTTTCGGAGACTGCTGGAAAAAGTTTACCAAAAAAGCCCTTGTTAACTAGACGTGAATTAGTTTTTTCTTGCGATTTACACACAAATATAACCTGAGCAAGCTAACCTAGCTTGCCTGTTCACCACAGGGAATTTTTTCGGATAAATTTCCGGGCGACAAAGTGCACCACGTTTTAGTCTGGATGGCAAAGTGCATCTGTGTTTGGTCACAACCAATCAGAGAGCTAGAACATCTTCCATTGATTGAAAGGTGGTACGTTTTGCTTATATGCAGACGGTGCTGTTTCATGGCAAACAGCACTACCTTGATTTAATGTGTGTTGAGCAGTGTGAGCTCGTCTCAATTTTGCCGCAATTGTTATCATCATTGAATGACGTTATGGATATTTATAGTTGGTTCAACTTGAATAATCATCTGCAACTTTTTTATATTTGATATTATTTGATTGATGTCAAGAATATAATCCCTTGCATAATTCCAAAATAAATTTGATAATCTTCCCAGAACTTTAATGTTAATGACTAAACATAATTTTTCTTATCAGTAAGACATGGATTTGGGTATTACGTTAGATAAAAGGTAGTTTTTTCAAAATTTGTGATTAATAAGGGTCCAGAAGAGTTCTTTGAGTGGCCAGAGGAGCAAAATGACAGTTTCGCAGAAAAATAAGGATGTATCCGATGAAGAATATAAGGAATGGCCTCAGATTTTAGCGGTTACGATCGGTGAGAATTGATTAGGCGTTGTAACAATCGCCATATGGGTTATTTTATTTCTCAAATGCATAAAGTCATATCGAAAGACATTTAATTCGTGAAACAAATACAAAAATCTTAAAACTCGTTCCCATCGGAAATATCTCATTCACGACAAGAAAAAAAACACGTAATCTCCTTATAGAAATTGCGGCCTGTTGTTTAGTCTACCGCGGAAAAAGGCCATTTAAAATATCGAGTTCAGAATAGGGCCTTGTATTAATAGTAAGCAGATCAATGAATGAAACCATTGAGTCGGGAGACTGCTTAGTTGGAAAGCGATACACACGTCCTGACACTTACGAATTTTGCTGACGGGGGTCAGCTTGCATTAATTTTTAATTTAGGCACTGAACGTGGGAAATACTGATTCAGCAGAAAAATTCGACCATCTTGAATTGGGCGGGACTAATTCATTTTTCATCGTGAAGAAATCTGAATTATGGCCCAACGGACGAATGACTGATAATTTGGTTCCTGAGGGAGGACTCGAAAAATGGTACCTCCAACGAATGTTGGGAGGGGACCTCTGATCAGAAATGTCGAGGGAAAGTCAGTCAGGCGCGCGGGTCGGTAGAAATCAGTCAGAAAACTGAGTTTTCGTTTGTGGTCGGGAGGTCGGTTTATATCTGCACATTTTTCCAACGGTTTGTGTATAGTTTTATATCGAAAATTTGCCATCTTAGAAACATCCGAATTCTAGAATCTAAAATTGTAATTATTTCTTGTGATAAATTAAATATATAAAAGACGCGTCTATGACCGGGATTTCAAATAGAGTGTTTCATCCCAGACGATAAATACCTAAAGGATTAGCTGTTTTGTTTTGGTAAGAAACCCAATTGATGTATACATGAACTAACTCATATATGTTCATTTCTCTGCTACGAATGCTTATCTTTTGCACTTAGCCAGATCTTCTCAGAACACCAACCCATAGTTTGTCAAAGTAATAGTTAGGGACATTGGCTCTGGTTAGACGTAGGAATCATAGTGAGTGTCGCTAAGTGGAAGACACAGTTGATAATTCTGATTTGGAAATCGTTGAAAGAACTCCCTAAGAGAACTTATTTTGTTATTGATATAGAAACGGTTTTGGCATTTTATATAATTTTGTTTAATTCGACATTTTCCTTCGTGATTATTTGAAAAATCACCAGGAGACTTCCTGGCAAATTGCACTCATCAAATAGTTTTTTTTATTTATTTATCTATATATATAGCCATTTATTTGGTTTTGTTTTATTTACATTTGAGTTATTTTTATCATTTTTTTCTTAATAGATATCGTTTTTCCGACGGTCGACTATTATTTGTAAATTCCTTCTCTACTCCCAAAAATACCTGAGCAAAGACTTGCAAAACCAAAAGACTGCCTCTTCGTGCAGGCAGCCGAATTCTAGCCCTTACGGCCAGGATAAACCAGATAGACCGAACTTTAATTTTTATTCCTATCTGGCGTCTCCGCACCAGATAATTTTTTTTCTAACATCCCTAAAACCGCGGAGTGGTGATAGCATTGCTGCCAAATTATTTTTATCTGGGTTGTCCTGGGTCACAGAGGTTCTTTGAAAACCTTTAAGGAAATCTGGTCTGGGGAACTTTTCCTCAGATACCTGTAGAGTCAGTGTATCACCGAGAACAAGAAGAAAAAGCAAAAATAAAGACTGGTACAGGTAAAACAGTTTTCCATAATTAAACTTAACGACCCTCTTAAAGGTCAGTACTTTTCGTGACGACAAGTTGATGCGTCACCCTGGGGTAAGGTTACACACCTACAAAAGGGGTACCCCCCAAGTTTAGTAAAATTTGGTGACAGAGCGGTGGGATATATCGACATTTATTTGGATAAACCGAGTGAAATTTGGTGAAAACAGCTGTGAAATTTACTTGGAAAACCTAGTCACAATTTCACTAACAAGGGTTGTGGGATTTATTAGGAAAATAAACCCAGTATGTTCAACTAACTAAATATTGCTCAGAGATTATAGGAGAAAAAAATACAAAACTAAGGAGTAAGAGAGTAATTTCGGTGGCAAACGGGACTTTTATTTTTAAAGCTATAGTGTTGGAAAAACGAATATTCTATAAATTCTTTTGAATCATTCCTTAAGAAAAGACTAATTGCATATTTTTCTGTCTCGAGATACAGCGAGTTAATTTAAAAGGTTAAGTTCAAGTTCAGAAAGAAAGCCAATTCGAAGCAGAAAATTTTTGTTTGACTTTGTGAGTGTGTTGTTTATCTATTTATTTCTCATCGAAAGCGAAAGGTCTGAAAAATACATTTTCGGGCAAATCCGGTCAGATATATTTAGCTTTGAGTGTAGAGTCGAATTTTGTCGTTTTAATTAGTAGAAAAATCATTAATTTCAATATTTTGGTCACATTGGGCATTTTTTAGCCGCGTTCCTTGAGATTATACTCAACGGAAGAGTCAGTAACTTTAATAAAATAAATATCTTCAATTTTTCATATACATTTCTATATTTTTTTTGTTGTTTTGTCTTTTTACCTGCCTTTTGCTGAGTAAATACATAATTTTATGTAAAGTAAAGAACAATTCATTAGAAAACATATTCCTTCTCATTTTCAGAGATAGATTAATTTTGAGTTAGGGAAAATACGGTTTGATTTTTTTTTATCAGTTAGGGAATTACAGGGTAGGACGTCGTAGAAGAGGCCATAAAAACAAAGGTTTGAAACTGTCTTGATAACAGCACTCCAAAGTCTAATAACCCTTAGTGACTATAATATTCACCGGCAAGAGAAGAGGACACTGCAGATAGCTAGCTATTCCGGCTAGCTATACACGAAGGATAGTCGTGGGCTTGGGCTGACTCGCAGCTTAAGGAAAACTTGGTTGAAGTTTTCCATTTCAAATTATTGTAGGCGTCGGGAAAACAATTTTTAATGTACTCAGAATAATTCAATTGAATTTTTCTGCCGGGTGGAACGAAACGGTAATCGACAATTTGTCAATATTATTTTTGTAGCGGATTGAGTGTTTTTGGGGAAACCAATTTCCCCTCGTACTGAGAATAATTCAGTTGAATTTTTTTCTCTCGGGTTTGTTTTTGGCGGTTTTTTTTTTATATTATATTATATTTTTTTTTATATTTTTGGCATTGACGTCATTTGTCATTATACGGAAAAGACAACTAGAGGAGTTTCGTTGAATTATACGGAAAAGAGAACTATAATCGATTAGAAGTCTTTGTTTGGTCTTAAATAAAAGGCAAAATAATTTTGGTTGCGCTCTTTGACGATTGATTTTTCCAATTTTTGTTTGGAGTTTTATTCGGTGACATTTTGACATTTGTTTTTTATTTTTCTATACAGGGTGAAACGGAAGGGTAGTCTAAAACCCGTAAGGTCAATTAAAATTTTTTTTAGATTTTCAATTTTTTTTATTTTTGCGTTGAACCTTGATATACAGTGTGAAACGGAAGGGTAGTCTAAAACCCGTAAGGTCAATTAATATTTTTTTAGATTTTCAATTTTTTTTTATTTTTGCGTTGAATCTTGATATACAGTGTGAAACGGAAGGGTAGTCTGAAACCCGGGAAGTCAATTAACATTTTAATTTTTTTTTAGATTTTTTCATTTTGTTCCGAATCTTGCTATACAGGGCGATACTGAAGGGTAGTCTGGAACCCGTAAAGACAATTAATTTTTTTTATTTTATTTTTTTGCTTTGAATCTTGATATACAGGGTGAAATTGAAGGGTAGTCCGAAACACGTAAAGTCCAATAATATTGTTAATTTTTTTTTTGATTTTTCATTTTTGTTTTGAATTTTGCTATACAGGGTGAAACTGAATGGTAGTCAAATAACACTGTCATTTTTTTTTAATTTTGATTTTTTTGTTTTAAATCTTGCTGAAACTGAAACGTAATCGGAAATTAATAACATCAAATAATTATTTATTTTTCTGATTTTGATTGTCATATACTACAGGGTGATACAGAAATTCAATTCGAAACCCGTAGAGAATATTAATTTTTTTTTAACTTTTGGTATTGTATACAAGGTGATTCGGAAGGTAGCTTAAGTCTGAGGACTCCATTGAATAATTTTTGTTTATATTGCGTATATTTGGTGGTAAACTCTAAGTCACCATGCAAACCGGTTCGGGAAATAACCCCCAGGCAGGAGGACCCGCCCCTGCCCCAGTTCTCCGGTTGCCCACTGTCTATTCGTTGGGAATGGTGGCAACCACATTGGATAGTTTTTCGGGTAAAGAGGTGGTTAGATACTTTGAAAAATTGGAATCGCGATCGAAATTGGACGGATGGACTCAAGAGGATACGGGGAAACTCTTTAAATTCAAACTCACCGGAGAAGCCTATAATTTTTTTAAGTCGGATACAGGGTTGGACGCTTTGACTTATCCTGAAATCAAAGCAAAATTTTTAGAAAAGTTTACCCCCATAAAATTACCAGGGGAAAGTCAGTGGAATCTTAGTAAGTGTTTCCAAAGGTCGGATGAGGATGTGTCGTCCTTTTGCACGAGGTTGAGGACACTAGGAGCGAAGTTACTGAAGGAAGATTTGCTGGGAGCCACAACGGAAGAAGAAGCGGGAGTCAAGAAGAAAAACCGGGAACTATTGTTGAATCAATTCAAAGTGGGACTGAGGAAGGATTTGATGAGAGAGGTGGGCATCCTCTTATTGAGGGAAGATAAGCTGGACCTAGAAAAAGCCGAGGAATTGGTGAAATTACAAGAAATGACCGCGATGATGTTGCAGGGAAGAGCAGGAAACTCAAGGGTATCGACAGTGGAGACAGAAAGGACTTGCTATGCATGCGGCAAAAAGGGACACGTCAAGGAAGATTGTCGGAGTTCTAAACCCCATAGGGGAAATTTCAGTTCAGAGGAAGACAAAAGATGTTACAACTGTGGAAGGTATGGCCACTTCGCTAGGGAATGTTACGGCATGAAGTACCAGGACAGAAGCCCAAATAGTTGTTTTGTGTGCCAAGAGAAAGGACATTGGGCGCAAGATTGCCCAAGGAACCGGAATCGAGGAAACGGAGGATACCCGACGAGAGGACAGAGTTCAGGCAGAGGGGGATTTCAACAGTATGCAGGAAGAAGAGACGGAGGTAGAAGAGAGGGTGAGAGACGAGATTGGAGACCATCTACTGGGGCTATCCCAAAGCGAAAACCCGAAGGTAGGTCAGGGCCGCAGGGACCACCAACCAATGACAAAAATCAAGAAAATTTAAACTAATAAGACCGAAATCATACTGCCAAGATGGAGGTCACAGAGAATACTGGCAGAAAACTTTTTATTCAAAAAGGTATCAAAATTTTCATAGACGACCACCCAGGTACCACCGGAGAGAAAAGGTGAAAATGGTTATTCCGGAAGTATCAGCTTTTACAATGAGAGACGTGCCGCATGTTATTAAAATATATTTGAATGGAATATCTTGCTATGCGTTGATAGACACGGGCGCAGCAGTTACGATAGTTCAGGAAGAGATGGTAGATAGAAGAAATATAGACCATAGTGAAGCAAATAGATTCCAGTTGTCAAGCGTGACAGGCCATCCCTTGAGAACAAGAGGAACTTCGAGGGTCATAATAGAAAGTGGAGATGGAAAATGGCGGAAAAATTGGAATGCCATAGTTTGCGGAAACCGCACGTTAGGAAACGTTCAAGCAATCCTAGGAAGAGATTTCCTGCAGGCCACTTGGGCCCACATCAGATATGGAACTTACCCAACAGTGAAAATTGAAAGAAAGATTTTCCAGCTTTTATACCCGGAAGAAATCGAGGACGCTAGAAGCAGTACCCCTAGGAATATTGGGAAGATTTGGAGGAGAGACAGATATACCAGAGGAAATAATTACTATAGATCTAGGCCTTATGAAGGTGGCCAAGGGAAGAGGATTAATGAAAAAAGAAGGTTGAAAAATAACAGAAGAGGGAGAAAAAGATTTTGGACAAACGTGAGAAGAAGAGAAGAAGATGAAGAAGTAAGCCAAGCGACGCCGAGGACGAGTCACCAAGAGAAGGAAGAATGGTGCCAACGAGTAGGAAAATTCTATGCGAATGAGGAAGATGGAAAAGCAGAGGAAGAACGGAAGATAGGGGAAGAAACGCCGCTGAGAGAAGACAAGGAAGAAGAGAAAAATATAAGAGAAGTATGTCACATTGAAGTCCAAACTGAACCACCTTCGGAGGAGGCGAAAGTACCTGTCGAAGAGGAGGCCAAAGAGCTAGAAGAGAGATGGATGGAGACAGAAAAAGATGAGGTAAAAGAAACAGGAGAGGATTCCATGAGCCAAGGAGGCTCACAGCGACTTTGGGAGACAGATATCTTGCTAGAAGAAGATGTTATTATACCTGCAAGAACAGAAGCACTCGTGGCGGCAAAACTGAAGAAAGAAATAGAAGGAGGACTATTAGTATGCGAACCAGTGGACATAGGAGATGGTCAGGTCCACACGGCAACTATCGTGACGGAGAACGCTAGAAGAATCTGGGTACGAGTCATAAACACTTCATGCAAAGAGGTAAAATTAAGCAGAAAGAAAAAAGTAGCTACAGCGGTGTCGTGCGAGAAAACAGAAAAAGAGGTGATCAAGACGGATAGGACGATTGGCGTAGTTAAACTAGGAAATGAAGAACGAAGAAATAGCGGGTTTGTCTTGGATCATTTGGAGGAAGGTACGAAGAATAAGTTGAAGACTTTGATTCAAGAATATCAGGATCTATTTATAGATGAAGACGTGGTGAGAACCAGCACCACGAAAGTCAAGCATAGCATAACCTTGGAGCCAGGAGCACAACCTGTATGCAAGGCACCATATAGAATACCTTACCATCAACGAGAAGTTTTGGAAAAAGAGATTGACAGACTACTGGAAGCGGAAGTTATTCGACCATCATATAGCCCTTGGTCAGCACCGGTGGTGTTGGTCACGAAGAAACTACCTAATGGGGACGAGAAAGTGAGGATGTGTATCGATTACAGAGGGCTCAACAGCGTGACGAAAAAGGAATATTATCCTTTACCAAATATTTCGGATCTGATCCAGGGATATAGTTCAGGGGACGAAGCCCTATTTTCCGTGATGGATGTCGCAGAAGCTTATCATCAGATAGACATGGAAGAAAAAGATATACCCCTCACAGGTTTTAGTACGTTTCAAGGGCACTACGAATATTTAAAAATGCCTTTTGGATTAGTCAATGCGCCGTCAACATTCCAGAGATTTATGAACATAACCTTGTCAGGCTTGACAGGAGACATATGCATGGTCTACCTAGATGACATCATAATTTTCAATTCTACTGGCGCTGAGGACCATATTGGAAGGTTAAGGAAGGTGTTTGAGAGGTTGAGAGAGGTCAACGTCAAATTGAAGCCAAGCAAGTGCAACTTTTTGTTAAAAAGGGTCAAATACCTAGGTCATATGATTACTCAAGATGGAGTATTTCCGGACCCCGAAAAGATAGAGGCAATACATCAGTTTCCGTTACCGAAGAACGTACGAGGAGTAAGATCATTTTTAGGACTAGTGAACTGGTATAGAAGGTTCATACCAAATGCTGCCGAGCTAATTGCTCCACTAACCAACCTGACGAAGAAAGAGGTGAAATTCGAACTGACACCTTCGGTGCTGGAAGCCATCCAGACCTTGAAGGAGACCTTGACATCAGATATGGTACTGGTCTTCCCCGATTTTACACAGCCCTTTGTAGTGGCTGCGGATGCGTCTGGATCAGGGGTGGGAGCAGTTCTTAGCCAAGTACGAGAGGGCTACGAAAGACCTATAGCATATGCCAGCCGAACCTTCAAGAAAGCCGAACAAAATTATGCCACAACAGAGAAAGAACTATTAGGAGTAGTATTTGGGATACAAACATTTCGATGCTACCTGTATGGAAGAAAGTTCACGGTCATATCGGACCATCGACCATTGAAGTGGCTTTTGACCCTAAAGGACCCCGGCTCAAGATTAGTGAGATGGGCATTAACTCTAGCCGAATATGATTTCTCGGTAATCCACAGGAAGGGAAGACTTCACGGAAACGCCGACGCACTGAGTCGAATGTACAACAAAGACGACCACTTTCTCGACCTAGAGTACGAGGAATTCGAGGAATACCGGAAACAACACCAGGTACCTAGAGCCAAGAACATCACTACTCGTCAAGGAGATTTATTCTCCGCTCCGGAAGATTGGGCGCTAGCCCATTGTGTTTCACAGGATTTTGCCATGGGAAAAGGAATTGCGCAACGATTCAAAAGCATATATGGTTCCGTGGACATTCTGAAACAACAAAACAAGAACCTTGGGGAAACAGCGGAATTGAATTTACCGGAACGAAATATCTATTATTTGATAACAAAAGCCGCCTATTATGAAAAACCCTCTTACAGAGCTATGTGGACAGTGCTAAAAGATCTCAGACATTGTTGTGAGAAAAACAAGGATGCCTATTTAGCTATCCCTAAGATAGGATGCGGATTGGATGGACTTTTGTGGGACCAAGTGTTGGAAATGTTAGAATTCGTGTTCCGTAATTCAACCATAAAAATTGTTATATACGAGGGCACCTCAAAAGTATGTGTTATTAAGGTGAATCAAGAACCGGACACGGGAATGATACCAGAGTGGGATCGCGAAGAATTACGAGCCGCACAGGAAAAGGACATTTTTTGTCAAGAGATTATTAAGCAAGTGAATGGTGATTGGGAAAAAGAAGAGGACTACTATATGACGAAAGATGGCATTTTATATCGCGCTGAAGAAGACGGAGATAAATTGATTGTTCCAAAGAAATTTACAGCTAGAGTCTTGGAAGATTTCCACGATTCACCGATGGCGGGACACGTAGGGCAACAGAAAACCCTATCTAGTTTGAAACGAAGATTCTTTTGGCCAAATATGCGCACTGAGGTAATCCACTATTGCGCCAGCTGTGAACCCTGCAGTAGAAGAAAGACATCTCCCCATTTGAAGAAAGCGCCACTCCAAAGGTTCACCCCGACTACCGAACCTTGGGAGCTGACATCTATGGACGTTGTCGGACCATTGGTGACCTCCCTGAACGGAAACAGATACTTGTTGACATTCCAGGATTACTTCACCAAATACGTCGAAGCCGTCCCGCTACCAGACCAGAAAGCGGATACCATCGCACGAGCCTTCGTGGAACAGGTTATTGTGAGACATGGAACACCAAAGAAGCTGCTGACCGACCGAGGGGCAAATTTCACTTCCAGCCTCTTCAAGGAAACGTGCAAGGCCCTGGAGATCGAGAAAATACAGACAGCAAGCTATGCACCGACGACGAATGGGCAAATAGAGAGGATGCACAGGGTGCTCAAAGACATGCTGTCCCATTATATCAGTGAGAGCCAACGAGACTGGGATAACTGGATCCCGTTCGTATTAATGGCCTATAGGGGAAGTACCCACAATTCCACGGGATATAGTCCCTATTTTCTACTCCATGGGAGGGATCAAGTACTCCCTGTAGATGCATTCATAAAATCAGGCAGAGTACGATACGACTACGACGAGAATTACGTAGCAGAATTCCTAGAAAGAATGAGGCAGGTATACACTAACGTATACCAAAATACCGAAAGGGAAAAGGCGAAGAGAATCAAGAGGTTCAATCGCAAGGCAGGAGAACAGGAGTTTGCCATAGGGGATCAAGTGTACATGAAGGACATGGCTGTTAAGAAAGGTTTATCAAGAAAATTGGTACCAAAATGGATTGGACCATACCGAATCATAGAAAAAAAAGGGCCGGTAACTTATAAAATCAAGAAATGCGGAGGAAGAGAGGAACAGATGGTTCACGTGAACAGATTGAAAACCTACGTGGCGAGGGAGGACCCTCTACCAGCGGAAGAAACCAGGAGCAGGGCAGAGAAATACCAAGAATCGGAAGATGACAGGGACCCGGAAGAAGAAATAGAAGAAAGGGCTAAATCCTACCCAGGGATGATACCGCCGTACGTCGAGATACCGATACTGGGAAGTGACAGTGAGGAAAGTCGGGAAGCGGAAAGCGAGGACCAGTCGGCCAGTGAAGAAGATGGGATACTGGACGAACCAGCAGGTCCAGTAAGGCGATCCACGCGCGTCAGAAGGCCGCCAGATCGTTTCATGTACTAAATCAGCGTTGAGAAAGAGGAAATGAGATGGGTGACACTATATATCGAACTGAACTCCGACCCCAAATTCCTATCTCATGAAGCCCGACCAAGGAAACCTTAACCGACCAGGAGTTTTAGTTTACGTCTAATTTTTTTTTCCGACAACAATGGGTATGATATGTTGTAGAGATAATATAATTTTTTTCTTCTGTTTCAGTAAAAAGAAATCAAACCAGGGACGGAGTTTGATTTTTATTGGTTTATAGGAGGAGGCGAGGCCACCTGGTAAAATTGGTGGTGACACAGACTTTTGTTTAGTAAACCAGACCAAGCATGGAGTATATTTTTAATGAGTTTATAGGTGAGGCGAGGCCACCCGATGAAGATGACGGTAGAGCAGATAATATTTTTTTCAGCAAAGAAAACTGACCAGACAAGGAGTTTCATTTTTTTGTTATAGGTGAGGCAAGGCCATCAAATGTGATGGTGTGTTAAGTAAGCCGAAGTAGTTTTTTTTAGGGCCTTGCAGCGGAGGCCTAAGAATCATGCTGCCGGGAAGTGTGCCCACCGGGAGGGTAAAAGTCCCCCAAAGCATGGCACAAACCGTGGGGAAAAGGAAGGGAGTGACTCTGAGGTATGGGGCCCCGTTATTCATGACCGCAGCCTGGGACCCGGAGCTGGCGCCTGAAGCCCCGTTACTTATGACTCAGAGGACACTCCTAACATCACCTAATTTAGCGCACAGCTAAATAAAAAAATCCCTCACCCCTTTTCTTTTTATTCTGTACGCTTTTATTAATTTTTTTCTTTTATTTTCATGTCGGTTCTGTTTTTTTCCCACATTTGTTACCACCTACTGACAAGTCAATTCAGTATACCCGTTCAGGTGTTTTGATTGGGATTGGTGTTTTTGTTTTGTATTGAAGTAATTTCTGTCTACATCGGGGTAACTGCTCCCTCATCTGAGCAGGCTGATTTCATTTATTTATTTTTCATTTTTTTTATCGATTGTCCATATATGTGTCTGCACGACTGACTAGTAGTACAGACCGGGGTAACTGCTCCCTCATCTGAGCAGCCTAATATTAATTTAATTTTTTTTTCTTTAAACATAAGTAGAGTCACACTCTACTTGATCATATCTGACCCCATTTTTTTTTGTTGGCCATCGGGCCTTATAAGTTTAAGGCAGAGAGCTAAGCTTGTTATCCGTAGGATACGGATATAAAGAGGCATGAATTATTGTATGTTGTGAACGTACTAGAGGTATATGAAAAGCTAGGTGAGGTATCGTACACCGAAGCTTGGGGAATTGGGATTCGTATTGACTATGTAAATTTTTTTTCTTGTGTTTTTGTTTGATGTCTAATTACTCTGTTGTTTTGGAATGGTAACGGATGCTGAGGAAGATCAAAACGGCGGTTTAGTATATAAGTAAATTATAAACTGGAGCCAAATAGAATAAGTAAATATTTAAGTGTGTCTTAGGGTAATCTGACCATACTATTTTATTGTCTAGATTTTTTTTTATTTTTTGTTTTGTAACCTGTTTTTTTTTTAACCGAACATTCTTTCGTCAAACACGTGTATTCGAGAAGAAAGAAGGCAACATGGGGCCTAGTAGGCCAGCATTAATGGTGGTGGGGATAACCTACCTCCTGTGTTCTGGATTCGTCACTCAGGTGAAGACCATCATTGCCTACGATTGTGATGACAAAGACGCTGAAATTACAGCAGTTTCGATTCGCGACGTCGCGAGATGTCCAAGTATAGAAACTGCCTACCAAAGTGAAGCCGTGGACGTGAAAGTGATTCAGAGAGACGAATTCTCTCTTCAACATGTGTGGACTTGCCTAATCGAAGTCACACGCATCATAAGTCACTGTGGCATGCACAGTCACAGTTCCATAGTAGCCGGAGGCATTACTAACTTTGTCTACCGGGTTGGTGCGGAAGAGTGCCGTAACATACATCGATACCAAACCATTAATTTGTATCGTCAGAAGATTGGAGGGATAACGATGAATGGCACCACTACAGCCTCACTCACATTAGAAGGAGTGGTGGACGCCGCGGGAACCTGCCAGGGGACAACCTACCACGAAAACGGACAAGTATGGAAAGATGTTGTTATCATAGCGACTGTCAAAATTCAAACGACGGACTACACCGCCAAAATCAAGACGGAGGAGAATGAAGTGAGCCTATTGGGAGGAGTCGTCTGCCCATACCTAAAGGGCTACTGCTTCGACACTACTATAGGGGAAGTTACATGGGATGCCACACCCTTGAGGACCTGTGAGGAGCAGCTGAGCTTGCTCTATCAGGGCAAGGCAGAAAAAGTAAGAAACCAAATTACTACTGAGCAAATTATAGTTGTGGAAGACAATACGAAGGTCTTTGCGGTTACCTTAGTGAAGAAGGTCAACCTCTGTCAGCTAGAGATCTGGCAGACCGAACATCCTAGGATATTGGTAGTAGAAGGGAACCAAGAGAAGTTTCTGATGCCGAAAGTGACAATTCTGCCGCACAATGCAGACCTCATGGCTTACATAAATAGCAAATTTCTATATGTGGAACAGGCATACACCAGGAAGCTGGATCGGCTGTATACAGACACCATCCACCGAAGATGTCTCATGCAGCGCGAGATACTGAAAAACAGATTACTAATGGCACCACTAGTTCCCAGCACCCTGAGTCAGTTGGTAAAAGAAAGCGGAGGATACGTAGGAAGAGTACTAGGCGAGGTCCTATACATAATGAAATGCGTACCCCGAGTAGTCACCATAAGACGAACCGAAAACTGCTACAATGAATTACCGATAATGATGAACAACGAGTCCAAATTCATGGCACCCGTTACCAGAATAGTACAAGCCCACGCTGAAGAGGTGGACTGCAATAGCTTGATGCCCCCCCTTTATTTAATAGACGACCAATGGATGGGACTGAGCCCCTATCCAACCGTTAAGAGAAGACCGGAAGAACTAGCACCAGAAACAAGTCAGAGACTCACTTTCAAACCGATTCAACCCATGGGTTCCTTAGGCATTTACACGCAGGAAGAAATTAGTGCCGCGCAGAGGATACTCACTTTTGGGAACGAGCGAAAGGCTGTTGAAAACATTCTAGCTCGCAGAGTAGCTGGCCTTGAAACCAATAGTCAAGGTTTCTCCACAGTCAGCATTTTTGACGTCGCAGAGATGAAAGAATTAGCCCACAATACCATACATCAAATTTGGGGCTGGTTCACTGACCTAGGACTTTTCATGAGTGGTCTGATGGGTTTTTATGCAATATTCAGAATGCTAAAGTACGGAATTGGAGTAGTCCTGAACGGAGTACACCTTTACCAAACAGTAGGATGCAGCGTCATAATACTAGCCAGCCTATGGAATACCCTAACCATGTGGATAACTCACCGATACCAAGTGAACCGCCAGCGAGACGAGCCAACTCCCCCTGCAGAATCACCAACCCCAATCGAGGAAGCGCCCGCCATAAATATATACCCACCAATACAACACTGGTCCGAGTGTCCACCAGTTACAACCGACCAGCCAAGATAATCCAGTTTCACAAATAGTAAATTCTCGCGCGAGTGAACGGTACGCCGAAACAAGACAGTTATATTAACTCAGGGGCAAGTGAAAACCTCAACAGTCAACAATACCAATGTTCGGCAATGGTATAGTCAAACGTAGTCAAAAGTTTGACAACAGACATTCCGCGTACATAGTCATCAGAACGAGAGGAGGAGACCCAAATAGTCCTGAGATCAGCACGTGAAGGCTATTCCCTACCACCCAACGATCATTCTACAACACATGGCAGCGAACACAGTGCGTGGAAATATGAGAAATATTGTAAAGTGCGCGCGAAAAGTGAGTAAATTTGTTAGTAGGATGCTGAATTCTATGTATTGAAACATTGGAAAAAAAAATATTGTACTCTTATTCGACATTGATTTTTTTTGTTATCTGTATTTTTTTTTTTGGACCTCCCCAAATATTGAACAGGACCGGCTCTTTCAGAAAAGACAGTTTAGCGTTTGTTTTTGGTAAAGAAATATTTGAATTCAGTGCTTCTTCTATATACCAGGAGCGATCAGAAATGTCGGTCCCAATCAATAGTTTTGTCACCCTGACAAAAAGAAGGAAAAAGCATGGGCGTGCCCATACTTTTTCCAAGGGGATAAACATAGGTAAGAGTAAATTAAGTGAATTGAATAATATGAAAGTTGGTGGTGTTTTGGGAACGCTGTTCTGGAAAAGTTGTGGCATTGGGTATGCCCAAAACTTTTTGAAAGGAGGGAGTAATGTAACAATCGCCATATGGGTTATTTTATTTCTCAAATGCATAAAGTCATATCGAAAGACATTTAATTCGTGAAACAAATACAAAAATCTTAAAACTCGTTCCCATCGGAAATATCTCATTCACGACAAGAAAAAAAACACGTAATCTCCTTATAGAAATTGCGGCCTGTTGTTTAGTCTACCGCGGAAAAAGGCCATTTAAAATATCGAGTTCAGAATAGGGCCTTGTATTAATAGTAAGCAGATCAATGAATGAAACCATTGAGTCGGGAGACTGCTTAGTTGGAAAGCGATACACACGTCCTGACACTTACGAATTTTGCTGACGGGGGTCAGCTTGCATTAATTTTTAATTTAGGCACTGAACGTGGGAAATACTGATTCAGCAGAAAAATTCGACCATCTTGAATTGGGCGGGACTAATTCATTTTTCATCGTGAAGAAATCTGAATTATGGCCCAACGGACGAATGACTGATAATTTGGTTCCTGAGGGAGGACTCGAAAAATGGTACCTCCAACGAATGTTGGGAGGGGACCTCTGATCAGAAATGTCGAGGGAAAGTCAGTCAGGCGCGCGGGTCGGTAGAAATCAGTCAGAAAACTGAGTTTTCGTTTGTGGTCGGGAGGTCGGTTTATATCTGCACATTTTTCCAACGGTTTGTGTATAGTTTTATATCGAAAATTTGCCATCTTAGAAACATCCGAATTCTAGAATCTAAAATTGAAATTATTTCTTGTGATAAATTAAATATATAAAAGACGCGTCTATGACCGGGATTTCAAATAGAGTGTTTCATCCCAGACGATAAATACATAAAGGATTAGCTGTTTTGTTTTGGTAAGAAACCCAATTGATGTATACATGAACTAACTCATATATGTTCATTTCTCTGCTACGAATGCTTATCTTTTGCACTTAGCCAGATCTTCTCAGAACACCAACCCATAGTTTGTCAAAGTAATAGTTAGGGACATTGGCTCTGGTTAGACGTAGGAATCATAGTGAGTGTCGCTAAGTGGAAGACACAGTTGATAATTCTGATTTGGAAATCGTTGAAAGAACTCCCTAAGAGAACTTATTTTGTTATTGATATAGAAACGGTTTTGGCATTTTATATAATTTTGTTTAATTCGACATTTTCCTTCGTGATTATTTGAAAAATCACCAGGAGACTTCCTGGCAAATTGCACTCATCAAATAGTTTTTTTTATTTATTTATCTATATATATATAGCCATTTATTTGGTTTTGTTTTATTTACATTTGAGTTATTTTTATCATTTTTTTCTTAATAGATATCGTTTTTCCGACGGTCGACTATTATTTGTAAATTCCTTCTCTACTCCCAAAAATACCTGAGCAAAGACTTGCAAAACCAAAAGACTGCCTCTTCGTGCAGGCAGCCGAATTCTAGCCCTTACGGCCAGGATAAACCAGATAGACCGAACTTTAATTTTTATTCCTATCTGGCGTCTCCGCACCAGATAATTTTTTTTCTAACATCCCTAAAACCGCGGAGTGGTGATAGCATTGCTGCCAAATTATTTTTATCTGGGTTGTCCTGGGTCACAGAGGTTCTTTGAAAACCTTTAAGGAAATCTGGTCTGGGGAACTTTTCCTCAGATACCTGTAGAGTCAGTGTATCACCGAGAACAAGAAGAAAAAGCAAAAATAAAGACTGGTACAGGTAAAACAGTTTTCCATAATTAAACTTAACGACCCTCTTAAAGGTCAGTACTTTTCGTGACGACAAGTTGATGCGTCACCCTGGGGTAAGGTTACACACCTACAAAAGGGGTACCCCCCAAGTTTAGTACAGCGTTATTATAAAATTAATGCAACTTTTACTGCCTATTTGTGTACTAGAGTGGAATTTCACAAAGAACCGCACCATTTACCATACAATTTTTGATATCATGTTGATTTTAACTCTCCCAACAAAAGTGTTCCATAAGTACAAAGAAATTTGTTGAGTAGTTTTCATGATACAGGGCGTTGAAATGGAAAAGTGATTATTTTTCTCATAATATTTAACAATTGCGGGAAATGTTAGTCAGATGATTTTTTTCAGAATTTAATGCCAGAGCGCTGATAGAATGTCATGTGAGTCCAATATTTAGGGGAAAATACAAAAAGATAATATTTTTGTCGATAAATGCAATGTATTGAATTGTATGCAGCAAAATTTGTATTTCGTGCAGAAATATATTTTTTCTACTAGCGTGCGGAAAAATCCACTTCTCCGCACTCATTTTAGTTTTGAAAGAGTCACTTTTCCGCACTAGTGCGGAAACGTTTTTCCGCACTCTTTTTAGTGCGGAATAAACATTTTAGTGCGGAAAAGTAGATTTGTTTAGTTTTTGTGGATTATACTGACATTTAAATATTGCGTCCCAGAAGGTTAAAATACAAAGCTTACCAAGTATGGTTGTATAGTTTAATATATATAATAATAAATGTTCTTTATGTTAACTTTTGGGTGTTTTTTCCGCTAGTAGAAAAAATAGTGTACCTAACACGAGCGTAAAGTGTCTTTTCCGCACGCGATTTCTGGCCGAACTCCGCTGACGCGTCGTACGGCCATCTGCAATTGCGTGCAGAAAAGTATCACTTTCCGCATTTGTTAGGTAAACTACTATATAGAATTGTAGCAGAGCGCTTTCGACTAAAAAGTCATCGTCAGGTATACAAGAGCCAAAACCATAAAAACATCATTCGTCCAGAGGACGACGGAAGTGATTTAAAATTAAGTCATTTTATAAAATCAACAGATTAAAAGGGCTTGGCCAAGATTAACCTGGATGAAATAATTCTGATACAACATGTCTATTTGAATGTCTCTTATGAAATTTTCATAAGATCTCACTCTGGCATATTCTAAAAAAAAAGTCATCTGTTCGACATATCCCGTAACTTTAGACATTATGAGAAAAAACGGCGTAAAAATGCATAGATATGTCCAAATAAAGTTTTTTTTTAACAAAAAAGTCCTTGAGGATAATTGACCACTTTTCAAAAATTGCATTGAAGGCAAAATTCTATTCGATTATAGCACTTCACGTTTCACAACTGTTTCAAAGGTAGAAAAAGGTTTTAAAGTAACGGATACATTTATTTTCTACGTTTTTAGCCATTTTCAGGAAAAACCATGAAACACGTCGATCGATGTTTTCAAAAATCCACTCCGAAACAAAAAAAATCTCCCCTCTTCCACCCTGTCAAAGTTACAGCCAACCCCCTATTTTTTTATAGAATAGGAGGTCAAGCAGCGCCACCACCAGGGAGGGGGCAACGGGGGCATTTTGACCTTGGCCCCCAAATTTTAAGGACCCCCAAGCGGCCTAAAAAAATATTAATTGTTTTTGAGTTGGCCGTCGAAGCCTGGTTTGGAAATTCACTAAGGACTAAACTTGATATCTTGAAAATAATAAATGACATAATGATTCTTGTTAGATTTTATTATTCGTCAAAAGAAGATGGTTATAGCACACCAAAATCTTAACGTCACTGGATCTGGATATCATCTCCAACATGCTTCTTAGAATTCTACAATCCAGCCCAATCAAGCTCATAGGACAATTTTGGTATGCCAGCCACATAAGATTTTGGATCAGCATCGTATTTCTTAATCTGGTGAGGCTGTTTCAGACATCCTCATGTATGATGGTTCTCGAGTAACCATCCACAGGTGAAACTTTTTAGCCGTTTGAGTACAGGGAAATTAACTTCTGGAACGTCAGCTCATCCTCCGATGGTCTGAGGGTGCGAACTTGATCGTGATTTCCGGCCTATGGTGCCAGCCTATTCAAATATATGGATTCGGTTGATGATGTTATCTTTTTCACAATCTTGTATGCACTTTTCTATAAGTTACGTAACTTTAGTGACGTTTTGGGTTGTACAACCAAAGCAGGTCAACGACTCTCTATTCCGTCGTTGGCACTTCGGATGATCAAACGGGCCCGTTCATGGATGTCGTCAATTATCTGAGAAAACTTGCTGACGTAGTCCTCTCCCGCAGTGTCTTGTCCTGGTGGCGTCCCAACTTTCAGGTTACGTTGAAGTCGCAGGTCTCGGCCTAGAAGGATGCTAGCAGGGGTATAGCTGATCAATTTGTGCACTACTGAACGATAGTCCATCGGGAATGATATTTCAGTAAATTTGTATTCGACAGTTTTGGGGTAGTTCTGATTTCTTCCATTTCACATGTTTTTTGGAGTGCTGAATCTGAATCTGAAGTTTACTAACAAAATTTCTTGACGAAACATTAAATAAAAATGCAAAAAAATGGCAAAAACTGGCAAAAAATCAATTTTTTTGTAGTTTTTCGCTTGTAACTCGAAAATTATCAGTTTTTCGTGAAAAACTTTTTCATTCAGAATGGAATTATATAAAATTTCCTACAAATTCCACTATTCAGGTATTTTTTCCGACAAACAGTTCAGGCTCAAACGCCAAATAAAAATTGGTGTATTTCTGCTGAGTCAGCAAACACCCACTTTTTCATTCCAAAACACGTATTGACTATTTAATGATATTTTTAGTGAATTTTTCAAGGAATTATAATGTAATAAAACTAGCTTTTCTCGTAGGCTTCGACTATGCTTTGTCCACTTCGTCTACTGCCCTCTCAAGTTTCTCCTGTCTCGTATTTCAGTCACAGGCCTCTCGAGAGACTCACTGAGTGACCCTGAGTATCTTTTCCAGGTTCTATATTTGACTGAGGTACGCGGTGGGGTAACTAGATCGTATGATATATGATATATGATATATGATATATGACATATAATAATATAATCATTTGAAATATTTTTTCAAGATTTTTGTTACAATTTCATGTTTTGTACAATTTCGGACCTCATTAAATAACTTGTTTGTAATTTTTGAAAAAGTGACCTGTACCTTTATTGTATGATCTAAATAAGGTATACGCAGGGAACTGGTGGGAATCTACTAATTAACTTCAATAATAAATTAGAGTTTTGTAGTGAAAAAGTGGGATTTTTCCCAGTCAGCTGAAATATGCCAATTTACAAGTAGTCCTTGAGCCCGAATGGTTCGTCGTAGAAAAAAACTTGTATCATGAAATTTGTAGAATAATTTATACTCTTTCATTCTTAAGAGAAAGGTTATCAACGAAAAAATTGTAGTTTTCAACTTATTAGCAATAAACCGCAGAAGAAAGAGATTTTTTAGGTTTTTTTGCATTTTTTTCAATGTTCCGTCAAGAAAATTTGTTAGCAAACCTCAGATTCGGATCCAGCACTCCGAAAGACATAGAGAATAGAAGTAATCAAAACTACCCCAAAACTTTCTTGGTAGAAATAAAATTTGATTAGATTATGATTGGAGGTAATGGTCCCTGTCTCTTTGGTGGTCATAGACTACTTTGGACAAGTGACGGTTGATCGGGTCCTATTCATCCGCTCCACCATTCCATCGGACTGTGGAAGTAGAGTTGTGATTCTTGTCCTTCGGATGTTCAGCAATTGACAAATTTCCTTGAAGAGATTGGACTCAAAATGTCTGTCTTGGTCTGAATGCAGCTCCATTGGAACACTGAATTGTTGTTAAAATTGTTTCAATTGTTTGTTCCGTTAACCAGCTGTCGTCCCCTTACGAAAGGCAGCCCTCAAAAATCGAAACTTGTGCAAGCCGAGGATTAACGAGGTCTCACCTTTTAACGTGCGATTCCTAGCACTTGAATCGACATTTCCACTCTTTTACCAAGACGTCGGCGACGCTAATGGCTTCCTAAAGTAGTCCTCCTGCTCCTGCTTCTCCACGCAATGCCAGTCTTAACGCTACGATTCTTGAATCTCCAGAACAGCCGTTCGTCAGCTTGGCGGTACGATGACTCCTCGCAATCAAGCAGTCACCGCTACTTGTGATACCCCAACACGTGTTTTAGTCTCCATCTGACCATCTTCTCTTTTAGAGTAGAATAAACTAAATCTACTGAATAGTTATTAGATCCTCTGCCGGTACCTGTGTCTTAAATGAAATATATCTTAAATTCATTTTACATTGTTGCCTTAGTTAATAACTAGGTAAATATCTGAAATGATTGCATATACTTATTGCATAATATGATATCAAACACAGGTGGATACAAATATCTGCCTAAATCTAAAATTTTGAAAAGGTAGTAAAAAATCAAATATGTATACCGAAAAGTTGTAGATTTAGATGAAAATGGTACTTTAATTATTTTGATAGATATTTTTCCATACCCCACCACCGTATTGGTGTTGATAGGTGAAGCATATCACGCTTCACAATATATACGAACGGGAATTATAATATTTTAATCTTCGTGTGAAATTAGCTCATTAAGATTTTACTTTGAAAATATTGTTCCCCTTTACAACATGAATACCTCCCAAGACGTTATCTTGAACGATGGAAAATAGCGACTAAAGTTTTGTCTTTCAGTCGCAGATGATTCCACACAACAGATTTTATGAATATCCCATTCATATTTTCAAACAAAAATCAAAATGCAATGCCCATGACAGGTCTATGTAAAAAAATTACTTTCAAAGTGTTACCGCAGAAGAAATAATTCCCCCATATCCATCCCTGATGTGTATAATTATTTGTGAAGAGCCTTTTTTTCCAATACCATCAATCCTCCTGACGATCTTGGCAAAGCGAAATAGATTTTCTTCGACCAGAATATATTGGGGATTAAATGCGAGAGAAGCGAACCTTGCTTCAATGAAATGAACGATTTCCATGAGTGATATTTTTTTAATAACATTCTCCCTATCTAATTTTTTCAATGAAAACTAGATAAAATTAAAAATCAACTATCTGAATGAAAATGCGAATTTTCACTTTCACATTTTTCCTTTAATTTTCAGTTAAAATCTTTTCACAATATCTATCAGATGTAGTTCAATGTCCAGCGTGGCTTGTGCCGGGAAGTAGTTGTTTTTTGTTCAATTTTCATGGAGAATGTTCCCCTTTTCAACCTTTCCTTTTATTCCTGCCTCAGTTCAATCAAGTACTATTGCTTCTTGTAACTGCCACCGGTTATTCCATTTTGTTTTTGTTTTGAATTATGAGCATTTTGTCCATTCATAAACGGAAGTGGAAATACTTATTTGACTATCACTGATGATTTCAGGATCTTTGACTGCTTTGACGGGTGGATTTCATGTGGCCTGGACATCACCGTTCTTAATGAAGATAGCCAGCGATGAGACCTATGATGTAACTGAGAGCCAAGCTTCTTACTTCACTATCCTCAACACAGTAGGAATTCTCATTGTGTGTCCGCTGTTGTCCGTCTTCAATGTTACCGATACTATCGGTAGAAAGGGAACTTTACTATTGTCTGCAATTCCTCATTCGCTAGCGTGGATAATGGAAGCTTTCAGCAAAAACTTGTACGTGCTTTATGCTGCCAGATTTGCATCAGGACTAGGCGATGCTTTATTCATTGCTTCTCTACCAATTTACGTCGGAGAGGTAACCACGCCAAAAATGAGGGGAGTATGGGGAAATAGTTTGATCGTCATGTTATTTCTCGGACAATTTCTGATGAACGTAATTGGTGCGTACTGTGACGTACAACATACATCCTTCATCTGTTTAGTTGTACCTGTGATATTCCTCATTTCATTCCCTTTCATGCCGGAAACTCCTTATTATCATATAATGAAGGAGAGAGATGAAGAAGCAAGAAAGTCTTTACGGAGGTTGAGGGGAAAGCAGAATATTGAAGACGAGTTCGAAAGTTTGAAAGCAGCCGTGCAGAGGCAGATGTCAGAGTCTGGTAATTGGAAAGAATTCGTGGTGACTGACAGTAGTAGAAAAGCATTAATTGCCTCGGTATTTTTACGAATTTCACAAATCTTCTCTGGATTTTACGTGTTTGCCTCCTACACGCAATTCATTTTCGAAAAATCTGGAGGCAACGTAAGTAAGGAAGTGGCATCCATCATCTACATGGCACTAAGTTTCGTTTGTTTCACGAGTGCTTCCTTCTTCTCCGACAAGCTCAGTAGGAAGAAAGCCTACATAATATCCTTGTCTCTCTCCTCCTTTATTCTCATAGCTGAAGGAATTTATTTTTACATCGATGAAAACCTCCCGGAAATCGACCTCAGTTCAGTGAAATGGTTCCCGCTTGCAGGAATGCTGTTGTTCATTGTCTTCTGTGCATCCGGAGTAGCGACTATTCCAACACTCATGTTGGGGGAATTATTTTCAGCCAGCGTGAAAGCTTTGGGAGTGAATATTGTTACCACGTTGTTTGCCCTTATGGTGTTTTTCACGAATTACATATTCTACGTTATCAACTCCTATACGGGCTTGTGTGGACCATTTTTACTGTTTGGTTGTTGCAGTATTTTAGCGGCCGTTGTAACGAATTATATTGTACCCGAAACAAGAGGAAAAACTTTGGAAGAAATACAACAGATACTCAAAAGAGGAATTCGGTGATAATGCACAGATATGATTATATTTATCAATTTTTCATCGTCGATTTATTTACATTATCTTCCACAGTGCAAACAAGTAGATCAACAATGAAATAGTTATAATTATTATACTACGATATTTCGAACTGACCAATACAGAGGGTACCTAACTTTTTCATTTCCACAGATAGAACCTCGAATTCAACGGGACTATGATCCTTATCGAAAAACTTTTTTATTGGAAAAGACAGAGAGATGGTTCAAACAGGTAAATGATCCTTATCAAAATCGCTATGTTCATTTTTTTAAATGAATTTCCAGTAACACAAATCTTTACCAAAAAAAGTTCGTAAAACTTTACACAACATTCTATTGTTTTTATTAGATATGAACGATCGGTCACCAGTACAACTTTTTTGCAATAAATTACTAATTTTGTTCCAAATACATAAGTCCGACCCTGTCCGAGCAAATCGTTCAAAGTTCCACAAATTATTAAATTATGAGATGGTTAACGAAAACTGGAAGAAATTCCAGAAATTCCTTATAAGTTTCACATTCCATTCAGGTGGCGTACTAGTACAGTACCATAAATTATACAATTTTTGGAAGGTTCTATTAAAAGAACCTAGATGTCACTCGCGATTGCATCAAACACTCTATCTACAGTGACTGCCTAACTATCTTCTGTATTATCAAACAACGGTATTGTCTAAGTTGCCAGCGGCGAAGTTGAATGGTGATTTGTTTGATTTTTACGAGCTCCGTCAGGACGGCTTGAGTAGGATTCGTTACACTATATAAAAATAACTTAAATCTAGACAATAGTAATATAAGCTATGTGATGCAGTAGGTTCAGCTAATGGTTTTGAAGATAACTGTAATATAAAGAGTGAGCTTAAAATATCAAATCTAAAGAAATATACAAAATTTAAAAATAAGAAAACTAAAGAAGATGAAAAAACTGAAAAAAAAAAATTGTCTGTCGCGGATTTTTAAAACGCTGGATTTTTAAAACGCAATATTTTCCGAACTATCAAAGATATCGCTTTGATAATTGAATCATTTCATCAACTCAATGACAGTATTTGTCAGATGATTTTTTAGGTGATCGGAAAATCCGGAAAAATTTTACGGGGATTTTCCGATTTTTTTTTCAAGTTCCTACTTTCCTCGATACTGGTTCAGGAATTGATTGGAATTATTTTATATTTCTTCTAGATATACTTCAATATGTCTTACAGAAGACTGTAATTTTTGAGAAAGATCGGGAAATGATAACCGAGTTTTCCGGGAAATTTTCCGAAAAATTTTGATATTCTAAAACACAAAAAAAAAAACGTAACCAATGATCGAGACTGAATTTTGAAAAATGTTTTTGGTAGAGCACAAATATAAGAAAAAATCGTAGCTCTTCCATATTTTCTCTAAAATGATCGAAAAACAGGGAAAAATTCGAAGTATGAAAAAAAAATAATACGAAATGGTCGATATTTTTCCGAATCATCGAGACAGCCTTCGAAAAATCTACAAATAATTTTAATACATTTTTTCCTAAAATCAATAGTCCGGGATATATTTAAAAAAATTGGAAAATCGAAATATTGATCGTACTAATGGAGGTAATGAAAAAAATTAAAGTGCATCAAATCCGCACTACTTGCCTTAGTAATACTTCCAAACCTTTTTTATCCAGCTACATAAAAAGATGAATAAAATACGAAAAAAATGAAAAAAAGAACTGTCACAATTATCTCCGTATGAATGAAGAGCATACTCAAAATTGTTATTTTTTTTACCCTTTGATTGAAAGAAATGATATAGTAATGAGAGAGGCTGTAACGCTACACCACGGATTGATAGAAAGATCCTATGCAGATCTAAAAATTCTCAACGCAAGTGTTGTAGGTACAAGTATATATACGCTAAACACGTACAATTACACTTGCGCAAGTATGCAGTATAGAATTTCATCAAGTCTCAAGTCACTTGTATAATAACAATACATGTGCAAGTTTCCTCCAACACACTCCCCACTCCCCAGTATACTTTTGAGTTTAAGTATGCTTTTATGTGGATAGCCGCCTTCACATTGCAAATCAAATTTTATTGAATATGCATATATGTGCATGGCAGAAATAAATGATCACGCTTCGTTTTGTTTGTTTTTTTTTTCACTAAAAAGCAGAAAAAGAGAAAAATTGTAAATATGGGTTTCATTTTTCCTCAGATTACATCTTGAAGATAAATAATAATTTTTATTACACTTTTCACATATACAGAATAACAGAATAAAAGAGATAGTACCCATTAGAAGCAGTAGAACTACACAAAATTGGCAGCACGAGAATATCGATACTAATGAAAATGAAAACGAAAGAAACCTAAATTGAGCTACCCAATGAAAAGTATTCTGCTAGGGTGTAGGGACATTTTCATTCAGACTAGATTTGAAATGTCTATATTAGGAAAATATTTATCAGTGGGAACATCTCTGAGATATCGGAAACATAACTGAGTATTCAATTTCGCAACCACATTATTGCAGTGGGATTTTCAGATTAAAGATTTTTCAACTGAAATACTGATAGCCGAAACTACTTTTCTGGGCATCACAATTATTGATAAATGTATAAGTTTGAAATACCAATGCAATAGTCTGGATGCAAAATTTTTAGCTGTACCAAGCACCTACCCGCGCAGACGTATCTTTCCCCAATACTTACTTTTCGGTCACAAACTGCACGGTTTGTTAGCTGAAATCGATTTAAAAATTCCAAATCGTCCTGAATTAAAAAAAAGTTGTTTACTTCTATATATTTTCGACCTTCTTACTATTACTTCCTCATCCTCTGATGAAGAATAAGAACTTGATGAATTCATAATATTCTGGAAAAAAAAGCCTACCTCAGATAACTCTGTACTCCACTATACAAATTTAATATGACAGGCAAATTATAGGTTATGTATGTTTACCTTTAAAGGGTTCTTTTCGCAGGTAAAGTGCCGTTATACCGCCTTAAAGATAAAGAGCCTAGTTACTTTGGCAATAAAGTTCAGCAATATTTTTTATTTTTTTTTTCAAGACCCTAGTAGATCACAGAATTGTCAAAATAAGTATTTTTTTGGGATTCTAGCACTGGTAATAATTTTTCACGTTTCCAGGGCCGGTTTCACTCCTGCAATAAATCTTAACTTCCTTATTAGGAACTCTGCCAGTTTCATATTTCAGGATAACAATCAGAATCAGTTGAGAAAAGAATCCACATGTTCAGAATAATTCGTCCGGGCGTCCAGGGCCGGCTTCACTCCAGCAATAAATCTTAACTTCCTTATAAGGAACTCTGCCAGTTTCATATTTCAGGGTAGGAATCAGGATCGGTTGAGAAAAGAATCCGCATGTTCACAATAATTTTTCCGGGCGTCCAGAGCCGGCTTCACTCCAGCAATAAATCTTAACTTCCTTATAAGGAACTCTGCCAGTTTCATATTTCAGGGTAGGAATCAGGATCGGTTGAGAAAGGAATTCACATGTTCACAATAATTTTTCTGGGCGTCCAGGGCCAGCCTCTCTCCAGCAATAAATCTCAACTTCCTTATTAGGAACTCTGCCAGTTTCATATTTCAGAATAGGAATCAGGATCGGTTGAGAAAAGAATCCGCATGTTCATAATAATTTTTCCGGGCGTCCAGGGCCGGCCTCTCTCCAGCAATTAATCTTAACTTCCTTATTAGGAACTGATCCTGATTGTTATCCTGAAATATGAAACTGGACCCGGAAATATTATTCTGAACATGTGGATTCTATTCTCAACTGATTCTGATTGTTATACCGAAATATGAAACTGTCAGAGTTCCTTATAAGGAAGTTAAGATTTATTTCTGGAGTGAAGCCAGCCCTGGACGCCCAGAAAAATTATTCTGAACAAGTGGATTATTTTCTCAACTGATCCTGATTGTTATCCTGAAATATGAAACTGGCAGAGTTCCTAATAGGGAAGTTAAGATTTATTGCTGTAGTGAAGCCGGCCCTGGACGCCCGGAAAAATTATTCTGAACACGTGGATTCTTTTCTCAGCCGATCCTGATTGTTACCCTGGAATATGAAACTGGCAGAATTCCTAATAAGGAAGTTAAGACTTATTGCTGGAGAGAGGCCGGTCCTAGAGGCCGGCCCTAGACGCCTGGAAGAATTATTTTGAACATGTGGATTTTTTTCTCAGCCGATCCTGATTGTTACCCTGGAATATGAAACTGGCAGAGTTCCTGATGAGGAAGTTAAGATTTATTGCTGGAGTGATGTTGGCCCTGGACGCCCGGAAAAATTATTCTGAACATTTAAATTTTTTTCTCAACTGATCCTGATTGTTATCCTGAAATATGAAACTGGCAGAGTTCCTAATAAGGAAGTTAAGATTTATTGTAGGAGTGAAACCGGCCCTGGAAACGTGAAAAATTATTACCAGTGCTAGAATCCCAAAAAAATACTTATTTTTACCAATTCTGTGATCTACAAGGGTCTTGAAAAAAAAAAAAAATATTGCTGTACTTTATTGCCAAAGTAACTAGGCTAAGATAAAAAGGCTTTAAAGTGACCTTTCGTATTTTCCAATTGAAGGTTACTTTTGCAAATAAAGAGGGCTTTAATTTTGATTATGAAACTGGTCGTTATGGATTTACCATGATAACAATGGTTTACTCTCTGAACCACAACGTCCAATGTTTGTTGGTGTATTCAAACAGAATATGCATCTTGTTTATTTTTTTTTGTCAACCAATACATTATTTACATCAATTCGGCGCATTTTATATGGACATTATATGAGTTCATTTTGACCAACTATAAATTTTCTGAAAAATAATTTTTTTTCCGAGTACTCTTACTTTCGGTATCAGTTTTCGAGTTGAACGTTTATATGCGTTAATAATAGCGTAAAATCAACGAAGAGTTGTAATGAAAATTCATTAGTCGTCAGGTAGGTGTGTTCGTAAAATATAAGCGGACTTAGTAATTATATCTGAGCAGCAAACACCATCTTGAAATATGCATCAACCATGGTTTTATCATATTCAAGTATCTGGAGTAATTATGTATTGTCTCATAATTTACGTTCACAACTTCATATTTTTTTTTATCAGCATGTATATGCCTTCTTACTCTTGTAGGCATGAGTGTCAAAAGGAATAACAAATGAAGTGGAAGAGCAAGTTTCAATATACCATAAACATTTATTGATTGAGCAGATACGTGGATGATTAGATAGGTGAGTTGAGAAAAGCAACTGAAATACTACCATTTCTGTTACAATCTGCGTTCTCACGAGATCCAGACAATTTTCAATAGTTTCATCCATTCCAAGATTTGTTCATTTATTATTTAGTTATTTATTCAGTGATTCAGCAATATAACACAATATTACACTCAATTATTATTGCCTGACTAATAGATAGATACTAAATCTGATGACAGATTTAGTAAAAATATTAGCCATTCATTAACGGTCACATACTTGTATGGTTTACAAAATAGTGGAAGCGGTGTTTTTACTGACGGTCCGACGTTATCCACCCGACTTCTTCTTCTTCTACTTGTTCTTTTGGATTTCTGACTCCCCACGAAATCAATTTCTCCAGATCAGGTACGATTTTGTAACATATATTATATAATCAGGTAATTGAAAAACAGGGACAAGGAAATTGTGATCCTCTCCGATAGCAAGCAACCATCAAAGCGTTGAGCTCTTATAACATCAACTCGAAGACGGTCTGGGAATGCCTAGAAAAATTCAATGATCCAGGCAGGAACAACAAGGTGATCCTCCTCTGGGTGCCTGGGCACGTCGGAGTAGAGGGAAATGAACAAGCAGACACCCTGGCACGAAAAGGAGCATCAACGCCACTGATCGGGCCAGAACCATTCTGCGGACTTGGAAAATCTTACTTCCTAGAAGAACTCAATAAAGCTGAAGAAGCAATGAGAGCAACATGCTGGCTAAGACTTCCAGGGCTGAGACAGGCCAAAGATCTCCTCGGCAATTTCAACCGAGCAAGACGGAAGACACTGATTAACCTCAGCAAAACTAGTCTAAAGACAATCACGGGATTTCTAACGGGGCATTGCAGACTCAAAGAACACCTGCGGAAGCTAGGCTTATAGGAGGACAGTATCTGCAGATTCTGTGGGAAATACCGAACCACTTTATTGCTTGTTTTTATTATTTCATATGTCTATTGGTAATATATTCATACTTTTGAAAAGGGGAACATTCTCCATGAAAATTGAAAAATGTGACTTATTTGTAATATCTAACAGAAAACAACTACTTCCCAGCTCAAGCCACGCTGGACATTGAACTACATCTGATAGATATTGTGAAAAGACTCTAACTGAAAAGGAAAGAAAAAATCTGAAAGTGAAAATTTGCATTTTCATTCAGATAGCTGACTTTTTTAATTCTTTCTAGTTTTCCTTGAAAAAATCATTAAATAAATTAGATAAGGAGAATGTTATTAAAAAAATATCACTCACAGAAATCGTTCATTTCATTGAAGCAAGGTTCGCTTCTCTCGCATTTAATCCCCAATACATTTTGGTCGACAAAAATCTATTTCGTTTTGCCAAGCTCTTCAGGAGGATTGATATAGGATTGGAATAAAACAGGCTCTTCAGAAGTAGTTGTTTTCTGTTATATATTACAAATAAGTCACATTTTTCATTTTTCAATTTTCATGGAGAATGTTCCCCTTTTCAACATGAATACCTCCCAAGAGGTTATCTTGAACGATGGAAAATAACGACTAAAGTTTGTCTTTCAGTCGCAGATGATTCCACAAAAGATTTTATGAATTTCCTATTCATATTTTCGAACTAAAATTCATACTTTACTTTTCTCAAATGGGAATATTTATATTCATTACCTCCCATACCAGTACCCTGGATCCGCCACTGGTCCGATATAAGTTTGCTGCTTGAGATTGGTAAGAAACAAATTTTACAGTAGCGATAATAATAATCTGCATCATATAAACTAATATGAGTGTATGCGAAAATATATACCACCTTGTATCTATATTAATATCTATCCTGTTTTCTTACCAAAATATATCTGATACAAGTCCGCCTCTGTAGAATGAATCCATCCATCTATTGACCGTTAAAATTCCAACGGTAGTGTTCTTTTTCTTGAAGACATCATACACAACGTTAAGGTTACTATAAAACAACAAAGCGAGGGTTGCTGAAGCAATTAAAATTGTTCACTGTTCGAGAAATACCTGGTACGCCATTGTTTCGGAGAATTTGGTGAAGTTATAGCATTGTAAGGTTGAATTCTCCACATATTAGGGTGTTCAAAGATGTGTACATGTCCAGATGAAACGATAAAGACCGCGCTTTGCCTGTGTGATACCCAAAAGGTACAAGTACTGGTTTTATATGCTTCGCCATTAGTTAGCTCATTTAGGTATGGAAGAACATTTTTCGATGCAACTTCTCGCAGATTACTAGAATGTGGAATAAAATCTAGTTAGCGCCATTGTGCTGATTCTGCACATTTCCTAATATAATCCAGTAACGACAGACAAACTCGAGCAAAAACTGAAGAATGTATTGTAGCACTCTGAAACTTTTACCAAAAAATCAGGGGTTTTCAATTAAAAAAATATAATTTTTTTTTGTTGTTATTTCAGAAAATATAAGATTTATCAAAAAACGATTTCGATAGAATGAGAGATAATTCAATTCTCCACAAAGATGGATTTTCAGTAATACCTCATGAAATACGCTCGTTTTCTCAGAAAACGTGGTTTGACGCCGACGTCACACTTCTAAGCCGCCACTGCAAGTTCAGGCAGGGCCGAAAATTAGATTTGTCATAACTTTGCTAAAAATTATAGTAGAAGGAAAAGAAAAATTGTAGGTATATCGTTCCTGAAGACTTCTACTTCCTCATGCAAATATAACATGTGAGTATTTGAGTTCCTAAAATGTGTTTTGTTCCACTTCACATAACCCTTCTGCGATATTCACGGATGATCCGAAAGTCATAGAAAGTTGATATGAAATAATTATACTGAACCAGGAATCAGTACCCTCTTTAGACCATATGCAACGATTCAAGGCTACTGAGACAAGTCTCACTTACACATGCCAAAGAAAAAACTGGGTTTTACTCTTGCCTCAGTTTTCAACTTGCCATTAATCCTGGTAATTTCTTCAGTAAATTTTGAAAGTAATCTTTCATATACACATCCTACATAAAAAATTAAGTATTTCAAGCTTGAGATTTGCACTTTACTTTCTTTAGAAAAAAATTTGACTACACCACTAGATTCGCGACATTTTCAAATGGTACATTTGTGAATTACGGTGAAATGCGTCAATCAATAAAAAAGTTATGAGGAAATGAAATTTGATAAATATGCCGTTTAATCAACCCACCAATTCAATTTCAGAACTTTTATCAAAATTCGAAATACTGCATTCAGGAGGTCTCGATATATCACTAGTCAAAATTTCATCGAAATCTGTTCATAAATAAGAACATCATAAGAAAATAAAATTTGAAAATGGAATTTCAGAAAAATGTCATTTTATCTCAAAATTTATTATTTTTTTATTTATTAACAGATTTCGATGAAATTATGGTCGGTAATATCTCAAGACATCCTGAATCCAGAGGTGTAGTCAAAGTTGTTACAAAAGTTTTGAAATTGAAGTGGTGGGTTGATTAAAAGGCATATTTCTCAAATTTCATTCCCCTATAACTTTTTTATTAATTTACGTATTCCAACGTTATTTACATATGAGCCATTTGAAAATATCGCGAATCCAGTGGTGTAGTAAGATTTTTTCTAAAAAAATCGCTAGTAATTTTTTTAGATTTTTGACCTTGAAAAATAAGATTAGTTGGCCCTGGAAATGGAGCTTTATCCATGAAATTTGGTGTCCTATTACACTTTTTGAATGTCTACCTGACGAAAACAAAATCATTTTAATCGGTTGAAAAATGTAAGTTTTATATGGGTGCTTCCATCTCAAATGGGTCACACTGTATATGGGCAGAAATATGAAAATGGGAACACTTGGCAGAAAAATTCCAGAAAAAGCGGGAAAAGCCTTAGGTAATATATGCAGGATAATGCCCAACGTCGGAGGCCCCCAAGAAGGCAACAGAAGAATACTCTGCTCCGTTCGATTATGCTGTACGGCACATCAATATGGGAAAGAGCTGTAGAAAAAAAATATAAAAATATATTACTGAGTGTCCAAAGAAAAGCAGCCATAAAAATAGCATGCGTCTACAGAACGGCATCAACCGAAGCTCTGCTGATGACTGCAAGAACACCCCCTCCCCCCCCCCAATAGATCTGCTGGTGGAAGAGCGAAGGATGGTACAAAACAGAATACCAAGAGGGATAGATATCACGGTCACAAATAATTGAAAAATGGCAACAATGCTGGGAACTAGACTGATAAGAGATATAAAGCTCTGGATGGACAGGAAATGGGGAGAGGTGAATTCTTTCCTGACGCAGGTACTAACGGAACATGAATGCTTTCAGGCGCATCTGTGTCCCCGAAAAAAAGTAGTAGAGTAGGTAGTAGTATTAGTATTGTACTAGTATTGATTTTAGTAGTATCATCATTAGTATTAGTATAAGTATCAGTATTAGTATTACTATAAGTATTAGTATTGGTATTGGTATTGGTATTGGTATTGGTATTGGTATTGGTATTGGTATTGGTATTGGTATTGGTATTGGTATTGGTATTGGTATTGGTATTGGTATTGGTATTGGTATTGGTATTGGTATTGGTATTGGTATTGGTATTGGTATTGGTATTGGTATTGGTATTGGTATTGGTATTGGTATTGGTATTGGTATTGGTATTGGTATTGGTATTGGTATTGGTATTGGTATTGGTATTGGTATTGGTATTGGTATTGGTATTGGTATTGGTATTGGTATTGGTATTGGTATTGGTATTGGTATTGGTATTGGTATTGGTATTGGTATTGGTATTGGTATTGGTATTGGTATTGGTATTGGTATTGGTATTGGTATTGGTATTGGTATTGGTATTGGTATTGGTATTGGTATTGGTATTGGTATTGGTATTGGTATTGGTATTGGTATTGGTATTGGTATTGGTATTGGTATTGGTATTGGTATTGGTATTGGTATTTGTATTTGTATTTGTATTGGTATTAGTATAAGTATTACTATTAGTATTAGTATAAGTATTAGTATTAGTATTAGTATTAGTATAAGTATCAGTATTAGTATTACTATAAGTATTAGTATTGGTATTGGTATTGGTATTGGTATTGGTATTGGTATTGGTATTGGTATTGGTATTGGTATTGGTATTGGTATTGGTATTGGTATTGGTATTGGTATTGGTATTGGTATTGGTATTGGTATTGGTATTGATATTGGTATTGGTATTGGTATTGGTATTGGTATTGGTATTGGTATTGGTATTGGTATTGGTATTGGTATTGGTATTGGTATTGGTATTGGTATTGGTATTGGTATTGGTATTGGTATTGGTATTGGTATTGGTATTGGTATTGGTATTGGTATTGGTATTGGTATTGGTATTGGTATTGGTATTGGTATTGGTATTGGTATTGGTATTGGTATTGGTATTGGTATTGGTATTGGTATTGGTATTGGTATTGGTATTGGTATTGGTATTGGTATTGGTATTGGTATTGGTATTGGTATTGGTATTGGTATTGGTATTGGTATTGGTATTGGTATTGGTATTGGTATTGGTATTGGTATTGGTATTGGTATTGGTATTTGTATTTGTATTGGTATTAGTATAAGTATTACTATTAGTATTAGTATAAGTATTAGTATTAGTATTAGTATTAGTATAAGTATCAGTATTAGTATTACTATAAGTATTAGTATTGGTATTGGTATTGGTATTGGTATTGGTATTGGTATTGGTATTGGTATTGGTATTGGTATTGGTATTGGTATTGGTATTGGTATTGGTATTGGTATTGGTATTGGTATTGGTATTGGTATTGGTATTGGTATTGGTATTGGTATTGGTATTGGTATTGGTATTGGTATTGGTATTGGTATTGGTATTGGTATTGGTATTGGTATTGGTATTGGTATTGGTATTGGTATTGGTATTGGTATTGGTATTGGTATTGGTATTGGTATTGGTATTGGTATTGGTATTGGTATTTGTATTGGTATTAGTATAAGTATTACTATTAGTATTAGTATAAGTATTAGTATTAGTATCAGTATTAGTATTAGTACTAGATTAGTATTATTATTAGTATCAGTATTGTTAAAATTGTTAGTATTAGTATTATTATCGAAGTGTAGGAGCAGATTCTTCATGAGCATCAACAGATATTTCAAAATTTCGGAGATATTCAGCATTAAATCTGAATAATAATAATAATCTGTGTTACAATAGAATTCGTTTGATACTTTTGATTTATACATGTACTCCATCGACATAATCAATTGCTGTTTAAAATTTTGGAGATTCTAGTGACCTTAGGTTTATCCATTGAAATCATATCCGGTCAAATAACAAGTAGTCTGTGGACGGTCGCTTGACGAACGGTCAGCAACACGGCCGTCCGTTCGTCCAGTTTCAGTGCTGCCTTATCTCGTCGGTCCTCGTGAAAATGAATTCATTTGACGAAATGATTGACATGCTGCGAAAAAAACATTGAAAATAAAACGGAAAAATTTGATACAATTCGACTAAGACAATTTCTGATGGAGCATTCCATTCAATGCAATGGAAGATTATCTTGGAAGTCTTACTCCCATGTTTATGCCCGTCAATTCATTTCAAATCGTTAATCTGGAACTAACAGACTCATCCCCACGGCGATCATAATTTCGTTTTACTGCCACCCTACTCGTTTTTAATTTTCTGGTAATCTAATACTAATTTGTCGTATTTGGCTTGATTGGAGTGCAGAAGATTTTCAGAACGCAAAAAAGAAATAAAAGACAACTGGCCTCACTTCGAACAAACTTGACTGAATTCCTCCGAGGCGGTTCTTCCTTTTCAGAGAATAATGCAATGTAGAAATCCTGGTTTCTTGCGTATGTTGCGGTACAGTTGAAAGGTCATAAACATAACTTTCTTCTAAATGGTTGGATTTGTCTTTATGCGTTTGCTGAAGACTGTAATAGTCGGAGATAAGATAGATCTATTAAATTCTTATTACACTGATGTTCCTTATCACCACTGGGACGTGTTCTTTATTATTCAGATAACTCCGCGGTGGAAGTCGTAAGTTATCTGCTACTCCGTGGTGATACAACTGAAATATCGAAACTTTCAGTTCGGAGTAATTACTGTTACACAGTTTAATGGATTTTGAAATGAGTTTTATGTAAATGTCATGACCACGTGTGTAATGAATTACTAAATGTTGTACCGGAGCTTTACAGAGTGGCTCAGACAAAATAGCCAGTAATGGGCGTATTCACATATACATGAGGTTTGGGTTACTTTTTCCTTCTAATAACGTTGTTTTAACACGTTGCATGCTAGTAACGCCTATAGGCGTTATCGTGAGAACATTCCTGAATGAAGATCATGAAAATTAAAGAAATCTGCATGCATTGTTCACAATAAGCTTGTCAAGAGAGAAACAAGATGTCCTGCACTACCAGGACGACGCTTATTGCCATAATCCTATACAATAGGAATAATTGGGTCGAAAATCCATCAGAAAACAACTACTTTCCTGGCTAATACCACGACGAACGTTGAATACATCTAATGAATTTCCGTGCAGAGTCCTACAAGGATGTCTCCGCAATTGCTAGTTGCATGGAAATGAGTTGATTGATTGATGGAGATTTTGTTGAATCGTTTGTTGCAGACATTAGTTATTGTCTGCAGAGACCTACCCTATACTGATGAGGAAAAGAACCCAGAAATCGATCTATAGGTGGTCCAAATGTTTCAATGAACATTTCCATGCAACTAGCAATTGCGGAGACATCCTTGTAGGACTCTGCACGGAAATTCATTAGATGTAATTCAACGTTCGTCGTGGTATTAGCCAGGAAAGTAGTTGTTTTCTGATGGATTTTCGACCAAATTATTCCTATTGTATAGGATTATGGCAATAAGCGTCGTCCTGGTAGTGCAGGACATCTTGTTTCCCTGAAGATCATGAAGATCTTTTCTCGGAATTGATTGGTCAGCTCATCCTCAAGAAATGTACTGTACTTCTGTAACGAAAACATCGTTTTCATCAATTTTGTTGTGGAGTATAATATATTTAAACCACGTTTTTATTAATTCGCTTTATTGTTTGTCTACCCATTTTGTGCAATTCATCATTTTGACGCACTTCTAGTCGTCCGAATAACTGAGATTTGGGGGTTATAATTCTGGTGGCCATGATTATGGAAATTCTGTTGAAAAAAATAAATTAATAAATAAATAAATGATGAATGAGCAATTTGATTTTTTGTATCTTACAGTGCCCTGAAGATTTCAAAATAAATTGACGAAATGTTGAATTTAAAGAAACGTTTTTTCTTCATTTGAAGTCCACAAAGCCGAAAAAAGTAATAACATCAATCCTCATAGCAAAAGTCCTAAAAACTCACTTTATTTTTGAATGCTTCAGTATCATTCATAAAAATACAATTTTCAATTTTGCATCAAGGGCGCTCACTCCCCCTTTATTCAATTTCATATTTATAGGGGAATAGAACCCTTTGGCTTTTATTATCTGTACCAAACCATGTATGGTTTAGAATACCGTCTGACGGGATTTACTTTCTTAGCATTTAGAAGAAAATTATGTCTATGACCTTTCAACTTCGCCAGTACGCAAGAAACTAAGAATTCAACATTGTCCGTACCTCAAGCACGTTAGAGTCGACGCAATTTTTTTTCAGGTACGCTTGGCTTAAGTCGAACAAATACAGGACGTTATTAATGCCATCCACCGCACTGCATGTTGTAATTCTTTTCCTCGTAACAATGCATACCGATATAGAATACATATTTAATAGAACATTTCCATTTTGACACCTAGGACTATTATAATGGTCTATGACAGGATTCAGGAAACGCATGGGTTGCATGGTTGAAATCGTGCACTGCCACGGTACTCTATTCACTAACTATGAAACGTTTTAGTCTGGTTCATAAGTCCGTTTTTGGGATAAACATGTTGATAAAATCAAAAAGAAAATATCTGCACCGGTTGGTCTGTTGAGACGACCAAGTAAAATTCCATTATGTAAAATTGATTTTTTTCCAAAATTTGTCTTTATTTTATGTGTGATGAGATTATTTGATTGTCTAGCTTGGTGATTGTGAATGGTATTGGTTGAATGGAATTCCAGAGATGAATGTTTCCCAATATTCTTTTGATAACTTGTGCTTCGGACTTCCATCGTCTTAATGGTTGAAAGATTTCTACTTCTTTCAATTTTTCACTACGTTTCAATTGCTTGAATCTGCAATCGTCTTCAGGTGAATACTGAAAAATTGAAAAAAGTAGAAATCTTTCAACCATTAAGACGATGGAAGTCCGAAGCACAATTTATCAAGTTTCCCATTATTGATAACTGAATGAATGAATATACATATTTTCAATTTACATAAAGAATTGATATCCAAAAGACTGTTTGGAGTATATAAATTGGATGTTGATTCAAGGAATGGTAATTTAAAAATACATTTAATACTCTTGTTTTGCAAAGATTTGAGTGGACGCAAAATAGTAGAGTTCCCCATACTGATATCAAATATTGTAATTTTGAATAAATCAAACTGAAATATACAATAATAATAATAATAAACTTTATTGACCCCAAGAAACATAAATGTTTTTAATAGGGACCTAAATCTATAAATAATTCAATAAAAGATACAACATTTTAAGTTGAAAATCATCATCGGTCTAAAGAAAAAAAAATAGATTAAGAAAGTAAAGGGTATGGAAAGCATCATTGTAATAAGTATTTTTCAAATGTGATTTGAAACGATTTTTTTGGATAATTTTTTTAAATTTTCGGGTATATTATTTTTTTTATGGGTCGATATAGGTAGGTACATATCAATAAATAATAGGATGATTTTGTACGAGATATGTCCTCTTTACTATTAACCTATAGCAGTAAAAAACAGTAAATTAAGCTAACCTAACCGAATTGTAATAGATTCTGGTTGTGATGTGTTTGTCTTTCCATGAGGAATAAATAATTTTAGAATTGAAAAGGGGAACATTCTCCATGAAAATTGAAAAAAGAAAAATGTTTTTTTTTGTAATACCTATAATATATATATATATATATATATATATCAAAATGATTTTTTTAAATTTGTAACTTCTATTGTTTAAATAATTGATGGAACTAACGCGTTGGCTGATTAACAATTGTTTCTTGTTGCTAACTAATAATATTAAGGAACCATTTTTTCCAATTTCATTATTTATTGCATTCTCTCATATTATGAAAAACAATTGTTTCATTTAGTCAAAACAATGTTGTTTTATTGAATATTTTCGACGTTCAAAAAACCTGACTGAAAACGGCAATACGGCGATAATTAGTAAACAACTGGTTGATATACCGTTGTTACACGCGACATTTTTTTGACATTTTGTTGTTTGTTGTTTGCTTTTCAGCCATTTCACAACGTTATTTCAACCTTCAACAGGTTAAAATTAACCGAGGGAGAAACCGCTGGGGAATTTTGGTGTACATGCCTTGGAGGGGAATTAAAGGAATTAGTTGAAAAAAAGGTCTTCATCCCATGGGATTTGGGAATATCAGGAAATATTGAAATATTCGGAAACTAGAGAACACTGGTAATTATTGTTGCTTGAAAAAAAATATCTTTAAACTGATCACGGTAAAAACAATTTTGTTGCTACAATCACTTTCTTTTTGTTAAGAGTTTATTGTTGAATGGAAAAAAATTACTTGCATCTGCAGCAAAAACAAGCTTGAATAGACTAGCAGCATTTACTGAACGAACAAAATATTTTACTCAAATATTTTGTTATTATGAGGAAATATATACTTCGGTCGAATACTTTTTTGTGTATTGGACATGTGTATCAGAATTGGTTCGACATTATATGTTAATCGTTATGACTATCACAAATATTTCGCTTAAAAGATATTATGTTCAACCAACTAACTAGTGAATTACCTCAAAATTTAATGATTTGGTTGAACAAAAAGAATTGATTCAGTACTTTGTGAATTCAATCCGAAGTTTGTTCAATTTAAATTTATAATATGGTTTCATGTAAACAACCATAGAAGGTCCTATGAACATTATTGATTGATTGACAAGACAGAAAATAATAATTTCTTTCAAAACCATATTCTGTCTGAACAAATAATTAGAGAAATACTTCAGCAAAAATTGATTTGACGGAACAAAATATGTTTTCCTCGTGAATACCAGAAAGATTTCATTGAAAACACAAATTTGTTCACGCAAGTAATACGAAATTAATTCAACATATATCGAATTGTCCTTTCGAAATATTTTGTCAAATTTACCATTGCGACACCACACGCAAGCGCAACAATCACATGGTATTGGCAAGGATGATGGTTGATGAGTAACGTCAGTAGCGTTGTATCGGAGTTCAAGGTTTCTTTTCAATTGTGTTTTTAGTGTTTGTGACTATTAATTATAATAATAGTGACCAAAATAATATTGTTTGGCTCCTTGAAGAATTTGAAAGCTGGTAAGTAACGTATTAAGATAATTAGGTTTCTATAAAACTATCAATGAGATTCATTTCAAAACATCATGGCGGTTATAGGGCAACAGGTCAATTTTCGATTTTTCACAGTCATAATGAATTTTTCAGAAAATGACATAACATTGGAAATTGCCAAAAAGCTGGACGATAATAAGTTGAAAGAACTCATACCATCTCTTGGACAATGGAAAACATCTACTGAAGCTCTGAGGAAGGAAGGCCAAGCTTTTGTGGTGATGAGACAAATATAAAGGCAAAGGATAATTTATTATGCAAAAAATTAAATGAATTGATTATGATATGATGGTAGTTTTATAATGTATTTTATTATATAATATACAAAAGAATTATATATTTTATTTTTTGTTACTGTTCAAATTGAGATGAATAAATTATTTGTTCAAATGTATTTTACATTTCATTCATATCCTGTCTTGATTACCTAGGAAGGTTTTTCCGAGAGATCTTCAAAATCTTTATACCTTACTATTTAATTTGAATAATTTTCATTCGTAGTCATGGATGTATCTGGACGAACAGAAATCTTATGATTTATTTTTTAACTAATCAACCAACCATTTAGCTCGTTTGAGGAATATAGTTATGATATATTCGTGATTTTTATTTTTCAGGATCGACTAGTGGAGGGCCTATTCAAAATCGAGTCTTTTGCATCTCGAAAACTGTTAAGACACAGGGACAAAGTTACCACAAAATTGTGTTTTGAAGCTCTGTTAAAAATCTCCAAATTCATCTCAAGCTTTTTTGTGGTGATAAACTTTTTTCCATAAAATATGACAAGAAATTACCTCCTGAAATTAATTATATCATTCAAGATATACTCTGTATTCGTGAAAAATATCCATAATCTTCACTCTCTTGAATCTCCTTAAACTAAATGTCTGTGTTTGATTGGTGGACGTCTTGTTAAAGAGCTTCAAAATACAAAATTTGCAGAAATTCAAACGACCCTCTCACGGTTTTCGAGATATTCATGAAAGATGGATTGGGATTTGAATGGACCTGTATGATTAATTGGAATAAATTTTATATTTGAAATCATTTCTGAATATTTCAGTTGACAAAATATACTTTCAAATCAATTCAAAATATGTTTTCTTTTATAAAACTTTTTTTTCGATCTACTAACATAATTAATGAGTTTAAACAAACATTCGTAAATCGAATTAATATATTTTGTCAGAAGGGTAATGGAATAACATTCACTCAAACGGATATTTTGTTCTATGAATTACCAAAATATTTTCATTCTATAAGATAATTTGTAAATTCAAAAATCCCTTTAGCAAATCGAAGAGATTGAAGGTATTGATTCAAAAAAATATTTCGTTCATTTTGATTCGTGTAGTTTCACTTCAAGAAATATTTTGTTCAATCAAACGATGAACTGAATGAGTTAACAAAATATTTTGTTGGTTGGAATCAAATTCAAATCAAAATTCTAAAAGGTAATGTTGAAATATCAAATCATATGATCGACTGAAACATCTCATGTTTTCGAGAAGAAAAAACAAGATTTTCTATGAACAAAACATATAATCAATTGAAAGTAAATTGCATTAAATCTAAAAGGATTTCAGAGAGACAAATCAATGACAATATTTGTTTCATTTGAATTGATATTTAATTGTGGGATACTGACACTTTTATTTATTCGAGTTGAATGATATTTTGTTGATTTAACCAAGTTTTTTTCTGCGTATACTTGACAAAAAACGTAAGATTCAGACAGGGTTTAATATTACTATCAGAGGAATTACTTGGGCATTAGTGGCATTCGTTCGGAGTATTACTAGGGAATTCTTTGTGTATTGGAGGGGTTAGTTACGATTTTTGGAAAATCGTGTACACACTTTCCTCAGCGGTTTCTCTCTCGAAGTTAACTAAGTAAGAAAAGCATGGTTGATTAAAAATTGGAAACTATTTGTTGACGGATTATTATTTATTCATGTGTTTAGATAGTACCAACATTTTTTTGTTACTCAATATTAATATTAAATCTGTTGAAATAATTTTTTCTAATCATGCTTCTGTTCGGTCGAATGAGACCAAAATCTTAATTTTCGGTTGTCTGGGTCAGCTTTTTGACAAAATCGCACTTGTGTACCAGACAACCAGACTTTTCCCCATTCGTTTCTTCACATTTTGAAGGATGTACCGAGGTGGGATGATTTGGGAGAGTCTTACGATTTTATTACGTTATAAAAAAATCAAGTACTGATTAACTTGATGCACGATGGTATCTTTTAACAAGTAATTTAGAACTCCCACTCGACGTAGATTGAATTACAGTTTTGATGTTTCTTAACTCGTTTCATGAAGTTCCCTAGATGGTTGATTCGGATAATCTCTCTAGTTTGGAGAACAATTACTGTCGGTTTTACTTTCTTTATGATTGTGGATTTTTTGAAAAGGCTTGGTAATCGATCGAATGTACGAACATGACTTTGTTGTTACGATAATTAAAATTATTGACTTTTGGTCTTTAATCCTCTCCCACTTTAATTATGCATCTCCATGCAAATGATCTTGATATATCTCAAACTTATTTTTCACATACGAGTTGCATTGTATTTTACTGCTCTTTCCCCTTTCGATAATTTTCATTCACCCTTATTGCTGGGTGTTTATCACGCATAATTCCAGAATTATTTGCTAACATCATCAGCGATTTGATTTAATTCTTGATACAGAATGACCCATTTAACATGGAAGCACCCTTATGAAACGTACATTTTTAAACCGATTGGAATGATTTTTTTCCAAATTTCATGGATAAATTTCCATTTCCAGGTTCAGTTAATCTTATTTTTCAATGTCAAAAATATAAAAAAAATTACTGGCGATTTTTTAAGAAATAGGGGAATGAAGTTTTAGAAATGTGCCATTTATTCAACCTACCACTTCAATTTTATAACTTTTATCAAAATATCACTGACCATAATTTCATCAAATTCTGTTTGATAAAAGAAAAAATTAAAATTATGAATAGTTTTCGATGAAATTTCGACCAGTGTTATATCGAGACTTCCTGAATACAGTGGTGTATTCTCCTATAACTTTTTTATTGATTGCCGGATATCAACGTAATTTACATTTGAAAAGATCGCGTATCCAGTGGTGTAGTCAGATTTTTCATGAAAAATCGCTAGTAATTTTTTTATATTTTTACGTTTTTTACCTTAAAAAATAAGATTATTTGGCCCTGAAATGGATTCTCTTCGTGAAATTTGGTGTCAAAATCACTTTTAACACTAGTATTAAAAATAATTTTAATACTAGTGTTGAAAATAAATTGACAGATGAGATGATGGATACTCATTGATATAAATCTCTCCAATAGAAACACTTGAATCAGATATTATAATAATCAGAACACCCACTTAGAAGGAATTATTTATAAACGTTTACATATGTATTTGGTAGTTTGTGCAATTGGAATTATTAATTATTCCCTCTGAAGGTACTGACGAAGTATACAGTCCAATTGTAGATGGTCCTTCATCACTGAACAATGATGATGATATGAAATAAAGTATTAGCGCATGTAGCTGGAGCTTCGGCTTCATAATACACAGATCGTGTGTTCGAATCCCATGTACGTAAGAATTTTTTTTTTTTTTAGAAATGAGTGCATTGTAGAATACATGCATATGACTCGCTAAAATTTCAAATTTCCAAACAGTGTACAGGGGAGAACAAAAATAGGAATTATTATCAAGTGTACACTACCCCTTATTTTTGACATTATCAAATAGTTCAAACAATATTCAAATTTGTAATCACAGCCAGGACTCTTGATCGAAATTCTATTTTTCGTTCTCCCCTGTACACCGTTAGAAATTTATAATTTTGATGACCCGGACCCGAATACAAGTATTCCGCAATGCACCAATTTTTATAAATAATAAAATTTTCACTAAAATTTTCCGTACGGTGAAAATTTTTGAAACTCACTGTAATCAGTGACCGCAAAAAAGTATGTACCATATGGGAAAAAAGTTTATAATTAGAGTATTGAAAAAAGATTCTTGGGAAAAGTTTGTGCATGTCCGATAACCTAAAAATAGATTTTGTCACATGTCACGTGATCGCTGGTATGGCGGCAAATTGAAAAAAATTACCATGAATAGTCAAAAAGTCGTATAAAATGGCAAGATATCGAAAAAATGTATTTGAAAAAGTTGCTTAGAATTCAATTTTATACACATATACAAAGTTTGAGAAAATTATGTGGGAATATTGAAAACAGCATTTTTTTAAAAATAGTTTTCTAGGTGTAGAAAAATATCAAATTATTTTCTTATGAATTGCTTGACCATACTGAAATATTTGTATTCCGATGATAATAACAAAACTTTCTCATTTTCTCCACACCAGAGAGCACTAAATTGAAAAAATTGAATTTTGTCAGAACCCTTGCTGTTACATTGGTTCGTATCTAATAGATATATCACAATAACACTATTATTGCGATGATAGGGAGATCCAAAAATATCGAGTTTTTCAGATTATAATCAATTTTTGATGATAATCGTGCACGAACGTTTCACTTCGCACATAATCTTAAAAATAGTGCGTCAAATTAAAGAGGCTTGAGTTTTCAACATTGCATGCGAAGTGAAACGCTCTGGCACGATTATCATCGAAACTTGATTATAATCTGGAAAACATCATGTTTCTGAAGTATCATGTCATCACAATGGTCGTGGAATTCTGATATAACTGTTAGATACGAACCAATGTAACAGCCAGGGTTTTAACAAAATCCAATTTTTTTAATTTAGTGCTTACTGGTGTAGAGAAAATGAGAAAGTTTTGTCATTATCATTGAAATACAAATGTTTCAGTATGGTCAAGCTATTCATATGATAATAATTTGATATTTTTATACAGCTAGGAAAATATTTAAAAAAAAATTCTATTTTCAATTTTCTCTCATTATCTTTTCAAACTTTTTCAAATCACTTTTTTTGATATCTTGCCATTTTACCCCACTTTTTGCGTTCTCATAGTAATTTTTTTCAATTTGCCGCCATACCAGCGATCACGTGACATGTGTCAAAATCGATTTTCAGGTTATCGGACATGCACAAACTTTTCCCAAGAATCTTTTTTCTAATACTCTAATAATAAACTTTTTTCCCATATGGTACATACTTTTTGGCGGTCACTGTATAATCTTGACCACACTTTGATAAGTAACCCATTATGGGCGTATTCGTGTATTCATGAAACTCCATAACAAGTATGTTCATCCGGTTTCAAAGTGTCACTTCAGAAGAAATATTTCCATCGTTTCCATCATTTCCATCCTTGATGTGCATAATTGCTTCTGAAGAGCCTGCTTTCCAATTATATCAATCTATCAAACATATTCGATATTATTGGATATTAGATATATTTGGAATCAATCTTCAAGAAATACCCGAAATATGACATTTTCCGAAAATATAAATTATTCTAGCGTTATCTTGTAACATGTATGGAAGATCTTGGAATTTGTACCTCGTTCCATAGGCAGTGTAGAGCAGTATATGAAATTTTTTAGAAAACGGTGCCTAATATAACTGAGAAAGACCATTTTTCAGTCGGGTTCTAGGCGCCGAATAGTCGAATTCCATCCCAACAAGAAATGAGAGCTCTCCGATGGATGAGCAAATAGCCCAAAAAATTGAAAAATTCCATGTAAACACTTTCAATTAGATCATCAAGAATCAACAATCATCAAGATTATCATAAGAAATGTGCGGGGTCCTTTCACACGAGAATATGACATTACGCATGTGGAAGTCACTCACACGGGTTTGAAAATAGCACCCCTGATCCAGTTGGCACCCTTCAATCTCGCACTCAACCTCAAGCTAATAATTCCGTCTATATAATGAAGCACATATTTCTGCTGTTATGCTGTTAATATTCCTTTCATGCTGGCCCCACAGCCACCTGAGACGCTGAATCTACTTGCCAGAAATAACAGCGATTTTTCCCAAGTAAGTTCTGTGAAACATGATTGAGACATCATGAGCCATGGCGGCAAGCAGCAATAAGAGGCGGCCTTATAATGCGAATATAACGATCTCGATTCGCAAATGATGGGTGGTAGGTATCACGTACACAACTCTTTTGTTTTACCTACCACAGAATCGATATTTTGCTTTCAAGAGCATCCCAGTGGCGGGTTACAAAAAAAGTGCTTTTTGATGAAACAGGTTGTCAAGTTTTTCGAAACAACTTTACAATAATTGTGTCATAACAACAGAAGCTCCGGTTTTTAATAGAGAATAAGTACTTAATAAATATCAACGGTTTTGTAAAAATATTATTTATTAAGACACAGTCGACGAGTAGAAAAAGTACCCAGGTCTGCTAGTCGAAAAGACGACATAAAAGACTTGCTAAAATGAAGAGATATACATATAAGTTAAAAAAAAGTGAAAGTACCTACAACTCTTGACATTGTGCGTGTACAAACATCGGTGTATTATAGTGACGAGAGGACAATATTCTGCGAGTCCAAAGAAACTGTCTTCGGACTGTGTCGTTGGTAACCGTGTGGAATAACAAATCAATAAGACAAATGTATTCATAAAATTCTTTGAAGAACAAAATGCTGAACATTTTAATTCTTATTAAATATTGAAATTCGAACAGAACACGGAAAAAATGAGTGTAGTTTTTTCCGCAATTGTTTGAAATTTTTAAACAAATTGTGTCGGGAATGGTTACGGAAACAATTTTATGTAGAAATTTCGCACACTATTGTTTATTCTAATTTGTTTTAATAATATATCCACATTGTGTATATTTCTTTGAATTTATTCTTTTACACAATATTGTATAAATTTGTGCATAAATGTTACAAACTTATAGTTTTTTTGTACAGTTCTGTGGACTATATAATTGAAAAATACATAATATTGTTTAATTTTTTCACACATCATTTATTTTTATCATAGTTCTGTGGACAAAATTGAAATTCAGAATGCACAATACTGTATAAGAATTTTACACAAGCCTTTGTGTTTTTCAAAATAGCTGTTAGAGAATATCAATTCAAAATACTCCCTAATGTATTTCCACAATAAGTTTTATAATTTTGAATATCTCATCGGAGTCATCGGTGCTTCCTTGTTCTCTAGCTATCCCTTCCTTCTTAACCGGTCGGGGGCTGAATGAAACTGGTGTTGAAGATTTCTTCGGTCGTGCTAGTAAGCCTCAGCCTTAGTCAACCCTATTATAGCGCGGGTTGTGCCCTCTATCGGCGGGTAGTCTTGTTTGTGATTTATTACACATTTCTTGTTGTACCTTTTGAAAAAAATTGTATAAAATTTATCCACAATTATGTATTACACATATTGTGTATAAAAGTCACAAAACTGGGGAAAATTTCACCACAAACCGAAATAAACAATCATTGGCAACCAGGTGCCCTATTTTTCGACAAATTTATACATGATTTACACATTATTTTTTACACTGTTAGAGGAAACAATCTACACAGGTATTTCTTTCAGTGAAGATAGGTACTAACAAAAACATTCTAATTTTTGTTTATATCAATATTCAGAGACGCCCTAATTCTTTTTTATTATATACAATTCCCAGAGGCCCTCGAATTTGAAATAACCGGTCCCATACTGAGGATTGCTTTTTGGTTTCCTCGCGGGTGGCGCACTGACTGACTTTTACTATAATTCGCTGCTTCATTTATGAGGAAATATTAGTTATACAGTGGATTATAATTCATTGGGCTGGGGAAGGACGACTCTAATGTTGTCCGACCTACCCTGTACTGTTGACGAGGCAACTTCGAAACGCGTCTGCAGGTGGTCTTTCCCAGCCAAATGGAAGGATAATGTACTGTATAAATATAAATACAATAAGCGTTTGCAACTGGGTCTTCTCGGAAGAACGTTGCATAAATATCTATCAGATATATAATTCAATGTATGTCGTGGTATTAGTCAGGGAAGTAGTTGTTTTCTGTCAGATGTTTGCCCTGACGGTTAGTCCGAGGAACACCCGACTTACCGTCCGCTCGATACTTACGAGTTCCCAAATAACAAACTAAAATCCTTGAAATCAAAGCTAAGAAGAAGGCAAACTCAGTTGAAAGTGCGTGAATTTGTTCTTTCGCTCGCGATTAACTCACAATCCTAACCTGGGCAAGCTAACCTAGCTTCCCTGTTCACCACAGAATAGTTTTTCAAGACAAGAAGGTGAACTTATTTGAAAATTCGTACAGGATCCGAAGAGAGGTCGATCTTCACCATTCTTATAAACGGATGAAAAATACTTCTTATGAAGTTTCATAAATAGACGAATACGTCTAAAATCGGTTGACTATCAAAATGTGATCCAGACTATAAACAGTGAGTTTCAAAAATTTGCACCATATGGAAAACTTTTTTATTATCGATTTGTCAGAAAATTTTATTCTTCATAAAAATTAGTGCATTGCAGATTACTTCCATATGAGTTGTCATAATTTCAAATTTCCAAACGGTGTACAGGGGGACAAAGAAGAGCAATTTTAATTAAGTGTAAACTACCCCTTATTATTGACATTATCAAAAAGTTCATTCAAGGAGGTTGTTCTTAATTGAAAACACCATTGAAATTTGGAATCACAGCCAGCGTAGTTTGTTTAAACTAACTGTATATAGTCTGGACCACATTTCGATAGGCAACCCATTTTAGTATGTTCCATCCCAGAGCTGTGCCGAGCACTAAGCTCTGAGCACTCTTGAAAAGTGCTCCGGAATCTCGAGCACTAAGCACTTTTATTTATGAAATGCTCGCGATTACTAAGCACTTTTTGAAAGTAATTCCAGTCAGGGAGCACTAAGCACTTAGCACTTTTCAGACTGTTAGATACTTGAGTTACCAAAACTTAATCAAACACGTGATATTTTCACAGATAATATTACATCGCGACAGGTTTCGCTACACTGTCGCTTTTTCAAGCAAGTTATTATATTAACCGCTTGAAAAACTACAGTGTAGCGAAACATGTCTCGATGTGATGTCATTTGTTGAAATCTTATCGTATTAAATCAAGTTTCAGTTACTCACGTTTCTAACAGTCTAAAAGGTGCTATGGAATTCCATCAAGTAACAACCGATTCAATTAAAAACCACTGAAATATCTAAAATACCATAGCAGCTCCATTTTTTAAGTACATTGCTAGGGTTACTGTTTTATTTCAGTGATTAAAAACGATGAGAAAGTAGATAAAAAAAGATATCAACTTAGTAACATACAATTTTGTGGTTATACACGACACCGACACGAAACCGAACGACACCGACACGACACCGACACGAAACCAAACGACACTGACACGACACCAACACGACACCGACACTACACCGACACTACACCGACACTACACCGACACGACACCAACACGTCACCGACACGACACCGACACTACACCGACAGGACACCGACACGTCACCGACACGTCACCGATACTACACTACACTGCACTACACTACACTACACTACCCTACGCTACGCTACACTAACTACACTACACTACACTACACTACACTACACTACACTACACTACACTACACTACACTACACTACACTACACTACACTACACTACACTACACTACACTACACTACACTACACTACACTACACTACACTACACTACACTACACTACACTACACTACACTACACTACACTGCACTACACTACACTACACTACACTACACTACACTACACTACACTACACTACACTACACTACACTACACTACACTACACTACGGAGTGCTTGCGAGCACTTTTCGGGATTACTAAGCACTAAGCCTTTTCGTTAAATGCTTCGGAGCACTAAGCACTGAATTGGGAAAGTGCTCGGAAGCACAGTGCTTAGGAGCACAAAAGTGCTTCGAGCACTTTCACGAGCACTAAGCACTGTGCTTTGGGACAGCTCTGTTCCATCCGTATATTAGAACGGTGAAGGTCGACCTCTCTTCGGCTCTATAACAAGCCAAATGGACGCTCGATACAAATTTGCCACCCGGTATTTTGTTTTTTAATGATTTAAAAATGTATTCGTTTGGGTATATCGCAACTTACAATCAGCAAAAAATAATAATAATTACGAATTCTAAAAATGATCCAAATATTGTTCAGTTTCCCTTTGACCACCTTCCCGAATACCAAATTCCTATAATTCTATTGAATAAATATATCATTCCGTCGGATCGTCGGACAACGAGATAAAGGCGTTCGGATTGAGAACTGAAAACGGGCATTTTGTGTGTCTCCCCAAGGCACCGCGCGTAAATCATGAATGCTTTCCGTATGGCGTGTTGGAAGAACAACGAGGAATGCGACATTCAGCGCCATGAACCCACACAAGCAGGTTAATAAATAATTCTATAGAGATATGAAGAATTAAAAGAGGAATGAGAGGAACATGCAAAAGGAAACAGTTAGAAATGAAAGCGAGAGCTAAGATGTTCATCTAATCTTTATAGGCTATTGGAGAATTTACCATTAGATCACGACCCCTACCGGGAAATATTTAAAACTCTGTAAACAGTGTTTGTTTACAACTGTCCCTGTGAACGTCACAGTTATTATTCAAGAAAACTAAGATTTTCACTTCAAATTAACACTCGAGGGATATGAAAAAACACTGTAGAGATATAAAAAAAAAACATTCGAGGGGAGTACAATAAGTCGAACACAGATGAAATTGAACAGAACTACATACAAATGACAATGATTAGTGTATTCCACCACAATATTTTGATAACACTTCAAACTGATACTTGAGGGATATGAAAAACCACTCGAGAGAATCAAAACACTAAGAAATGAAACGAAACTACAAATGACGAGGATTTCATGTTTTCATGTAAACAAACAACTGTGCTTAGGCGCCATTTTCCTAGCGACAGTAGCGGCACCATCGGTACCAATCAATATACGAAATATCGATCCCAATGAAGAAAACAAGAATTTTCATTTTTATTACCCATATTTGAGTTCTTCCTTTTAGAGAATACTGAACAATGTAAAAAATCAAGTCGGCCAGACAGAGTGGTAAAAAGCGACGAACGTTTGAGTAACTATTTACACAGCCTCGAAGTTCAAGGTTAAACTTACTATGACTATGAGTAAATTTTATTTCACACGGAAATGAATTGAAGTGAGACACTACTAGATTTCTTTTATTTTGAGACTCCGCCCCTATTATATCTAATATTTCCCTCGCCCTTTTACCAGTAAATATACTTTGACCTTCTTCAGAAGGTAAACCCCTTCTTAATTCTGTTTTTGACAATTACACTTGTCAAACTGATGCGACGCGCAATGCTTGATGAACGAAAAGTAAATGCTAGGGTTGCTATGGTAATTTATCCGATATTTTTTTGCATTTCTGTTCCTTCCTATTTAGCCGATAGCAAACTACGATTTTTGTATTCGCAAATGGGAATTATTATACATGAGTGGGATTGTCGCTCTAAAAGTTGCAGCTCTGTTATAATTATAATTTTTTTTTGCTGTTGTTTCATCAGAAACTATGAGATTTATCAAGAAACAATTTCAACAAGGCGAAAGATAATTCAATTCCTCACAAGAAATATATTTAGCATTTTCTTACAAAATGTACTCGTTTTCTCAGAAAACCTAATTGAATTCCGATATCAAATTTCATGCTGGCGTTAACCCACCACTGCAATTTCCGGCAGGGCCGAAAATTAGATTTGTCATAACTTTGCTAAAAAATATAGTAGGAGGAAAAGAAAAAGTGTATATCGTTCATGAAGACTTCTACTTCCTCATGCTAATATAACATTTGAGTATCTGAGTACCCAAAATGTGTTTTGTCCCACTTCACATAACCGTTCCACGATATTTACGGAGGATCCGAATGTCATGGATATTTTAGTTGATATGAAATAGTAACACTGAAGCAGGAATCAGTACCCTCTTTAGACCAAATGCAACCATTTTAGACTAGTGAGACAAGTCCCATTTAGACATGCCAAAAAAAAACTATGGGTCTTACTACTGCCTCAGTTTTCAACTCACTGATAATACCGGCAATTTCTTTAGTAAATGTTGAAAATAGTCGTTCATACTCATCCTACATGAAAAATGTAGCTTCACAATAGTGTTATTTAACATATATGCAGGATATGACTGAGCGATTATTTTCGAGAATGCCGGTTTTATCGGTAAGTTGAAAATGAGGCTGGAGTAAAACCAAGTTTTTATTTTGGCATGTATAAGTAGGACCTGTCACACTACTTTAAAATTGTTGCATATACTCCAAAAAGGGCATGGGTTGCTTTTTCAGTACAATAATTCCATATTTACCAAATTATTCATGATTTTCGGATCATCCCTAAAATGCGACAAAACACATTTTAGGTACACAAATACTCGCATTCCATGTGTGCATGAGAAGGTAGGAGTGTTCACAAACGATGTGAACTTTTTTTCTTTCTTCTCCAATCATTTTCAGCAGAGTTATGACAAATCAAATATTCGGCTCCGCCAGAACTGTCAGCGGCGGCTAAGCGTGAACCTGAAAGTTGATGTCGGCGTTCAATCACGTTTTCTGAGAAAACGAGCTCATTTCATAAGAAATTACTAGGAAAAATTTTTGTGGAGAATTGAATTGTCTTTCGCCTTCTTAAGTTGTTTCCCCGATAAATCATATACTTTCCAAGATTTCAGCAAAAATCTATTTATTTAATTTTAAACGAAAAAAAATATATATATGTTCCACCCCTGGAATTTTGGTAAACAATTTTTTTTTGTGTTTATCATGATTCCAACTACTAGCATACCAAGTTTCTCCTAAGATCAGACTTAACCAATATACTTATTTCTGAACCTAAATAAAGAGGAAATTATATATTTTTAAAAAGACATTGGGGATATCTTTCCGAAACTTATTATATTAAAGTTTATGTATCATTCACTTTTTTTCGATATTCGGCGTCTTCAGCGAAATCTAAATAAAAAACAGTTTTTGTCACTTCAGCACCCGATGGCACTATAAAGTTAATACAGTGTCCATTCTCATGTGCAATTAAAGTCTGAAATGAACCTATACAGCCTACGCGACTCCGTAATGCAAGTCTGTGGCAAAAATAAATATAAAATTGAATGAACGGTCTGTAAACAAGTTGAAGCCGACAATTTCCTCTCTGGCCGATACAAAACAATTTATGATAATTTCGAAATTCTCGCTACACGCCCTTTGTGTTAGTGTTAGTGAGCTCGTTGACTAAGGATTAATTAATGTTCTCGATACTCACAATTACTGTAAAATTATTTATAGTGTTTCGTGATAGATCTTGAAATTGAACAAGGAAACGATTTCACATTATAATAGTAATGAAGTTATGGACTCCTACCTAGTGCTTTTGGTATTATGGAAATGAGTGTATTTAAAAATTGAACCAAATTAATAACTTAAGGTTCATGTAAAGTCATATTTCCCTCGTTTCTGAACTGTAAGATGGCGGTGGCAACAAATGTTTTTCATAACCATAGTGGCAGCGATCTTTTATAATAATTCCATAAGAAATATATTACAGTTTTCTACTGGAATATCTACCGAATATTATAGAAATGCATTGTTGCCAACTCTCAACATTATTCGAAGAACTGCGAATTAGCTCACAGGATTACTATTATCAGATATTAATTGTGGTAATGTGGTTTAAAGCATATTACGAAGTATATTACGGAGTATATTACGGATAGCCATACTACCCCTAATGATTATTATTATTACACTCCTTGTTCGTTATGCGATTTCTTTCTCTTCAATTAGGTGTTGCTCCGAAAATGATGAATTATTTGTCTACTGTATTAAAAAACATTAGAGATATAGAATACCGGGTGACCACGAGGTCAGGTCTTGTCAGTAAATTTAGAGAAATTAACAGGGCCTCTAGTTTTTCGTTGGGTGGAAACCTCGTGGATGTCATTTTTCGAGATCAATGACCTGTGTTGAGTCATATTTGTGAATTTGTTGAAAGTTGCAGTGCCTCTGGTTTCAGTAGGGTGAAGACCTCAGAGACCTCATTATCCGGATTCAGTGTCCCTTGCTGTGTCCTGTCACTCCTGTCTGCAAATTTCAGGAAATTTCAGGAAATTTGCAGTGCCTTCAGATTTGTATTGGCTGGAGATCACATATACAGGATGTCCCAGAATAAAGGGGACAAACTCCGAGGGTAGAATCCTCACTTCATTTTAAGGCTGAAAGTACTAATAAACATATACCCTAAAATGATTATAAACCGAGTATTAACCGAGTTACAGGGTGTTGAAACTGACACAAAAAAATATATTTTCTTAATGAAATTTGGTATTTCACTTGACAGCATTCAGTTTCATATTTCAAGGCAAATCATGTGTTTGTAACTCTGAACAGGGGCGTACAGCAGGCGGGTACCCCTATTAGATAGATAGATAGATAGATAGATAGATAGATAATTTATTCATCCAGTCAGAACATTACAATGTTATTGGATAAGTCAAGAAAAAAAATGTGAGACATATATATACAGGGTGGGGCACCGAAAACGAAACAGACCGAATATCTTCAAAACGCATGTGTTGTGAAGAAAATGCAAAAACACGTCGATTTTTAATCCAAGGGGGACATCTTCCTATCATAACCTCAACTGTCATACCTCTCCCCCCACCCCTTGGTCGCTATCAACCAATCAATTTGAATAGGGAAAGTACTAAGTGTGAAACATCATTAAAAAGATAATTTCATAAGGAATTCAGCCATGTCAATTTTTGCTACCTAACTTTCTATTTTGGCGCCCTCTTGCGGGAAAAACAACTGTTCCGTATTCCAAATTATGATACTTCATTTGCAAGCTAATTTAACATAAATTCGGTGACAATGCATTATGGAAAGTTTCTAAGGGAAAAAACAAAATGGCGGATCCAGAACGACGGACAAGATTTGAAATTATGGTCCGTTTCGTTTTCGGTGCCCCACCCTGTATATATAAGACGAACTTTACATACTTATAGATTAAAAATGACTAGCGGTATATACATACACATACATCAAAAAATATATATATAACAGATATTTACTAACGAGCTTAGCTTGAGACGTCTCGATAATATATGAGTACTTCAATTCAATTAAATAGTTCACATAGCATCTATGAACTCTTGCAGCGTGTATAGGGAGAGATGGTCAATAAGATAGACTTGATTTTTTTCTTAAATTCGGGTAAGGTTTTACAGTTTTTGCATTGCAGGGGTAGAATGTTATAGAGTTTGTTAGCTATAATGACGTGTGATTTCATACATAGACTAGCTTACATTTTGGGATATAAAATTTGGTTTTATTTCTTGTATCATATTGATGAATCGATGCATGTGTTATAAATTTGGCTTTATTCTCGTAGGAATAGATCAATAAACTCAGAATATAAAGACCTGCTAAAGGGAGTATATTATACCTCTTGAATAGTTCTCTGCATGAATAGGACGGTTCAACGCCAGCAATGCATCGAATAATTCGCTTCTGTGCAACAAAAATATTTGGAGTAGCAACGTAGCAATTCGCCCCTCCCCAACTTATACGCCACTGGATTAATATCGATTTCCTTCTTTTTCTCAATCCCCGATATTTCATATACAAAAACAGGAATACGTTTCGTTTCACAAATATCAACGGTTTTCGAGATGTAAAACTTGTGCGGACTGTAATGGCTAGTTTTCTAGTTTTCAGGTGAATTATCTGATAGAAATAGTTTTTTAAATGATTGTGACAATTCTCTTTCAAAAATAGTTGTTATTGATTTTTTAATGTGACATCTCCATGGCAGCAATTCAAAATACATTATACAAATTATATAATATATACTGGTATGGCATGAAAATGAAAAGAACACATCGGTCTCGAACACGAGATATTTGAAGTTGAATAAGTGTACGTATCAAAATCTTCACTATTTTTGAAAGGAATGTGAAGGTAACTATTTATAACATTACAACCAAAATATTTCATACCTTTCAATGAGTATAAATTCAAATATTTCGAAAATTGTTGGAATTTACGAGGGATTTAGTTCACAAAAATTTTCCGATATTTGAAACTTACATAGCCACTAACAAAATAATCACTAATGAGAATCCGTATCACATACGCACCCACTTATGCAACTTCAAATATCTCGAAAACCGTTGATATTTGCGAAACGAAACGTTTCCCACCTGCCGTACGCCCCTGTTCAGAGTTACAAACACATGATTTGCCTTGAAATATGAAACTGAATGCTGTCAAGTGAAATACCAAATTTCATTAAGAAAAGTTAAGCCGTTATGGAGTTATTCTGGAATAGTAATTTATGTATCAAGTGAGTAAAGTGATACTTTTTTTTACGAGTAGGAAATGTTGACGCACGACGCTATAGGCGGAGTACGGCATTCCAACGAGTAAAAAAAACACTTTACTCACGAGTTTCATACAGTATTTTTTCTACAACTGTCAAAAAAAATAAACAATTCATATTTTTTTGCAAATATGAAATGAATTTGACATATTTTTATTGAAACTGGGTAGTGAAAAAACTTACAGTCGAACTCCATCAAATATTTGGTAGAGTTCGACTGTAAGTTTTTTCACTACTCAGTTTCATCTCACTTCCACTGTAAGTCATGGATCGCCTCCGTTGGATAATTTTATTGATTCATTATTCGAACAAAGTTCGAAGGGTATGCCGGAGAGTTGAGTTTCAAACAAATGAAACGAATAATTTCGAGTCGAAATCTCTTTCTCTTCACACTATCCCGCAAAATGGAAAATTTGAAGCGAATATTAAAATAACATATTCATCGAGGTCAATATTATTATTATTAATGTTGACTTAATACCTTTTTCCTTCTTCGAACTATGTCAAGGAAATCTTATATGCACTATCACGATTTTCTCCGTTCAATCTTCATCACTTTTCATTTCTACTTAAATTAAATTTATAGTTATCAAGAATTCGTTATCTGAATGCCCATTTACACAAATTTCATTAGTTATTGTTGTCAACTAGTTTCTGACGGCCAAACAGCCATAGCTAATACCTTGGATTACCTAGTGTAGATTAGGTCCAATGGTTCCTTAGAGGTATATGCTATTATTTTGAATATATTCGCCGCGATAGTTTGGAATTTTGATAATACTCATTTAATAGTAAGAATGCTAAGAATATTATTGGTGAAACATTTGTATATCAGATATTTATAGGTTATAAGTTGCCAAAGAAAATGAGAACTGGCTTTATGACAGGATTCCGTTATTATTCGGATCTGCCACTGTTGTTGCATGAAACTGTCGGTTGCCTAGCAACAGATGTTAAAAAAAGTGCACTTTTTTTACGCTTTTCCGTTTAATAATGAAATCGTATGTTGATAGTGAAATATTGTAATACTTTACGCATACAAACCACACAAGAAAAGTGAACTTTTTTTGACAGTTGTAGAAAAAGTATTGATTTGTACTGAATTTTGGGTGAAGGGCTCATAGGGCTCATTCTGGCAACTTTTCAGCGAGCACTAGCGGCCAAACAATTCAACAAAAAATTAATTGAAGGGGTTCTTTTTTAGTACATTTCATGTACTTTATTTTTTTAGAATGGTGTACTTTGGAAAGTGCATAGTTTTATGACTTTTTTTCAAAAAACTTAAAAAAGGTCGACCATTTTGAAGTTTTTTGAGAATTTCGTTGTGAAGCCGTACCCTAAAGTAGCAGAGTTGAAATTCGGATTCAGCACCCCAAAAACTGTATTGAACGAGTGAGAAAACAAGTACTATACTTTTTTTCCTGACCAAAACATCGTTCGATTGAACCATTTGCCGGAAACAATCGATAAAAAATATGCGCTGTGAAATTTTGGACTATGCCATGTTTCAGTATTTATTTTAGTAATATTAGTCTTCACAACTTCATTCTCCTATTTCTATATTCATCATCGTCTTCACTTATATGTCTCCAGAAGAAAACAAACTACATATCCAGTCGGATTTCTGAGAGAAAGTTGATCTATGAAGTTTATGAAAATTATCATTCGGTATATCTAAATTTAATTTATAATCTGCTTAATATATAACAGTCGGTACCATAATAACTCTTGACATATTTTGATTGAAAGATGTTTGTTCGTGTTTGCTTCGAAAATAGCATCCTTGTAAAATATTATTTTATTCCCCTTCAAAGGAATTTGTATTTCACACTTCTTATGAAGTAAATTTATGATGATTGTTGTCTCTTCTGGAGTTTTTTGTTTTCTTAGAACACCGATATTTCTGAAACATCTTCCAACAATTTATTACGCAATTAGCAGCAAAGTACCTCATTCCATTTTTACGAAGTGGAAAATAAGAAAGCCTTTTCAGTGCTTTAAATACAATGAAGTCCTTTAAGAGAGGTAGGTACACATTGTCTTTGGAATCTCTTGGGTGGCCATCGGCTCACAGATATGCATTTTTAGGGGATAAAACAGATTTTTTTTTCAATTAGATAAGTCTACTTTTCTACAGTTCGGTCATGCAGTTTAATTACTACGTCAGTATCAAATACTAATTAGTTGCAAGAATCTTGAACTGTTTTGAATCGCATTTATTTGAACAAGCAATTCTTATATGTATAATATATGATTTGATAATAACATTCCCTCATAAACATTCTCAAGTCTGTACGAGTAGAGGACTGCTAGTAAGGTTATTTTGGACTTCCATTGTCTATACGGACAAACAAAAGAAAAAATTCAATACTCTGCAATTTTTATTAAGATCTACAGTCGTTTTCAAGTGTATATATGCGACATTCTCAAGGATACTTCTTATATATGGCTGGTTTTCATTTGCGTTATTAGAATGGGGATAATTTGTCGGTGTTCAGGTACTTACTTATGTTAATTACCGTGCCAGACCATAGACAAATTATCCCCAGGCTAATAACACAAATGAAAACCAGCCATATATAAGAAGTATCCTTGAGAATGTCGCATATATACACTTGAAAACGACTGTAGATATCAACAGTGTTGAAACGTCGTGAATAAAAATTGCAAAGAAGTTTTTATTTTTTTTCTCGACTTCTACATCTCTGTGATAATTTTATCTGAATGCCCAAGTAAATCGAATTTTTATCAGAATTTTTTAACTATACCCGTTTATTTTTTTAATTTTAATTTTGAAAATTTTCAAAACTAATTAAAAATGAGTACTTAAATCTCGCGACAAGCTTTTATGTCATATAAATTGTGTGATAATGTTATAAGTTGATTGTAAAAGTTTTAAATGAAAAAAATATTTTATTCCTTTTAGCGCATTTAAATAAAAGCTTGCTTTCAAAAAAAGGTTTTTAATTTTAATTTATTAACTATGTATCTTTAGTTTTCATTGATCAATGAATGAGATAGGAAGACTGTTATTCAAAAATATCACTCACAGAAGCAAGGTACGCTTCTCTCGCATTAGATCCCCAATACATTTTTGTCGACGAAAATCTATTTCGCTTTCCCAAGCTCATCAGGACGATCGAAAGTAGAAGGGAAGCATTGTGAAATTGCTTCTGAAGATCCTGCTTCCCAATTCTTTCGATCTCTCTGATAAAATTGTAAAAGCGAAATAGATTTTAGTCGACAAAAATGTATTGGGGATCTAATGCTACTGAAGCGTATACCTTGCTCCAATGAAATGAATGATTTCTGTAAGTGATATTTTTGAATAACATTCTTCCTATTTCATTTATTTAGGTATATGAATTTTCAATTAAAACTAGAAATACATTATTTTGAAAAATCAACTATCTGAATATCACAATATTTATCAGATGTAGTCCAGGGTGGTTTCAGACGGGGAAGTAGTTGTTTTCTGTTATATATATATATTTATTGGAGAATGTTCCCCTTTTCAAGAGTGTTTTGGCTTATAAAAACTGGGAGGAAACATTATTAGACCGAATCCTAGCAGAGCTCATACGTACGCTTGTGTATGAAGAGGTAGTAAAGTTGGTCAGTCAGTAAGTTCACAATCAAATATTTCTTGGTTGACACTAGAGCCTTCTACTGGGCTCTATAACAGACTTAACATGGTCATAATGAACATGTTATGGTTTAACAATGCTGCGGAAATTGAATATGTAAATCTGATTCAATATAAAAGACAAAAGCGGTAAAAGTGCTTCTTACCATGCAACGCCGTTCTTCTAGAAAAATTATTGGTATACGGTGTCTGTACAAAAAGGAGAGAACGGTTTATAAGCTTTGTATATCTGAGCTGAATAATCAAAGTACAGTAGTACACACATAGCTGCAAATTCGAAAATTTTCACGCCCACGATGCGCAGTACTCGTACGACGTACAGTAAAACCAATATATCTAGTCATAGATTTGAAATTGGGCGTTAGATCATGTTGTGTGCCTTATAATAATAATAATAATAACATATCTTTATTCATTATTTAATTACATAGTTTAAATAGAAAATTTCAAAAAAACAAATAGTAAATAATGAAATGGCGGCATTCAGCTATAAGGAGCTGCTTTTAAACCCAACCAGGGAGTATACACTATGACACAATAACAACACAAATGCACGAAATTTAAATCAACTTAAAAGTCGACGTATATTGTCACAGTTGCCTCGTCAGAAAGAGGGCTTTTAATCTTTTTTTGAAATTTCTTAGGGAGAGTTCCTTGAGTTCCAAAGGGATCCTATTATATAGTTTGGCAGCATTGTATGAAAAACTTCTGGATCGTTTTGTTATGCCTCGGTAGTAGTAGTGTATGTTTATTTCGAAAAGGAATTTTTATGTGACAGCGGAACTAGTTTTTTACGTAAGTAAGGCAACCCGATGTTAACATGTTGTGTGTGAGGGTGAGCGAGTACACTTCTCTGCAATAATTTAATTTCAGCCATCCCGAGTCCTCAGTATGATTTTTGAATTTTTTGCAGTCGCGTAGCATCAGTTTGTATGAGGACCGGCCCATAAATACTGTTGCGTCTTCGGGTTCAAAAATAAGTGTACACTGTTATGGACTTGCCTTTATTATTCAAACTTCAATTGACAACACTGTAATACAAGTCACTGTCAAAACTGATACCAAAATACTTGTATCCAAGGTAACTCAAGGTAACTTTCTAACTAACTCCATCTCACAAATGCATTGCTTTTATATACAAATGAAGTTCTAGAAAAATGAAGAAATCGATAGAACACAATAAGAATGTTCGACGATTGATCCAGAACAAAAGTTAGTGCTTCTAGATTTTTCCATCTAATTCATCGAACGATCTCGAACAATTCGAGAAGTCTTTAACAAATTTCAGGTCTGTAACAATACTATCATAGTAAGCCAATCTGGAGAAAATAAGGGATTCGCACAAACCCAACTTCATATTTCCCGATAGTAAGTCTCTATATTAGGGCAGAGTTGTCTCAGAACATCGAAGGATGTTTTGCACAGATGGCTGATATGTTTGGTAAACCTCAACTCTGTGTCTAACCAAAGACCCAAGTTTTTAGCTTTACTCACTAGAGGAATGATATCATCGTTGATATAAATAGAAAAAGACTCACACACAGCAGTTCTCTTTTCTCTCGGTCCAACGAGCATTACTTGTGATTTTTTTAGATTGAGTTTCAAGTTGTGGGCACAAGACACCTCGTACAACAATTGAAGGTTTCTATTTATGTCGGCTTCAGCTAGTATGACCTCATGACCCCCAAACGAACTATAAAGTTGTGTGTCATCGGCATAATGATGTATGTTGCACAATTTGATGTATTCATAAAAGTCACAGATAGAAGTGGTCCCAGAATAGAACCTTGTGGGACTCCCAGCGGCTTAGCGAGGGAATTTGATTCTTTAGCATCTAGAGTAATATTTTGGGTCCGAATACTTAAATAACTGGTTAATAGTAATATGAAAATTGTCAAGCTGTGTGCACGTTCCAATGTAATTGGATGAAAAAAAGGTTTGTATTTCGTGCAGAAATTTATTTAATGCTGTGGCTGACATTCCTAGACGTTTTAATAGTAGCAAAGGTGGGGTCACCTGTTCCTTTATGCAGTTGTTCACAAACCAAATGTCCAGTTGAATCATCGATCTCTTTATGGAAAGCTTCTTGAATTTAACAGCCATGTCTACCATACTGTTGTCACTTAAGTGAAAATTGTCAAGCTGTGTGCAATAATAAATTTCTGCACGAAATACAAACCTTTTTTTCATCCAATTAATAGTAATATGGCTGTGTCTGTGAGGCCAAAACAACGGAGTTTCTTGCATAAGACCAGTGGATCAAGTGTATCGAAGGCCTTACTATAACCAAGTAATATGGGACAGGTGAAGTTGCCTTCATCCAGAGATTTAAGTATGTCATCAGTTATCACTGGATATATCACGGACTATAATGATAGGGCACGCGTTTATGCAGTATGGTCTGTGAAAAATTAATAAACAAAAAACATAGAGGTTCGGGACAAAATTTCAAATGGTTAGACGAATAAGTGATAGCTAATGAACCATTATTGTTTTATTCTGTAAATTCTTCTACATACATATTGATTCCTATATTTGTGTATCCAAATGTATCTGTTTTTGCTCACTGACCCCATTGTCTTATGATTATTGTTCGAAAATAAGAATAGGATATTCATAAAATCTGTTGTGGAATCATCTGTAGCTGAAAGACACTCTTTAGTCGCTATTTTCCATCGTTCAAGATAACCTCTTGGGAGGCATTCATGTTGAATATTGGAAAATGAAAAATATGATTTTTTGTAATATCTAACAGAAAACAACTACTTCCACTGCACAAATCACGCTGGACATTGAATTACATCTCATAGATATTGTGAAAAGACTGAACTGAAAACAAAAAAATCTGAAAGTGAAAAAATCATATTTTTCATTTTTGAATTTTCATGGAAAATGTTCCTCTCTTTAACATAAACATTTGTTGTTTTATCGTATATACAAAGTGTGGTTTGTCCACGTGTTGTGTCACCTGGTTCTTCTCTCCACAAGCTTCTCACATGGTAAAAAATTGATCGATAATATTGTAACAAATATTTGATAAATTTGATTGAACAGCGATAAAAATGTAATACATACGAAAAACTTCTATTTAAGGGAGGGTGGGAGAATATTACGTTGCTGGTAATTGAATGCAGAGTTATTGATATGATTAGTGCAAATCAAAATGTCTTAACATAGTGTACCGGCTTGAGGGAAGAGAGATTATTGCACGTCTCCAGTTCATTTCCATTTCATTTCAAGACATCAGTGAGAGTATACGTATGTTCTTATAAAAAATTGCTGTGAATTGTGTAAGAAGGTAAACGTTAATATTTCGTATACGACTTTTTTTATATTATCAGATTACTTGTTTTTCTCATGTTAACTGGAATCGTTTTTTTTCATATTTTTATAACATTCAAGTGAGATACCTATACAGTGCCTTTTAATGGTCCCCCATGTTAACTTTTGAATGGTTCGACGTAGAAAAAGATAATGATTGCCCGACAGGGGGGACGGGGGGATACATCAGCTCAATTTTTTTTAAATAGTATGGGGGGTCCAGTGTCACATATTTGAAAAGGAAATTCCATTCTCTTTACAACCATCCAAATTTCTTTGAATTTCGTTAATACTTTTTTGTAATTCAAAATCGAAATATCAAATATGAATACCTCGATAAATTTGAACGGTTTGATGTGAAACAATGAAACCAATTTTTTTTTGAAGGATATTACCAACACTACTTTTTGAGAGAAAAAAACATTGCAATTGAACGGTTTGATGTGAAACAATGAAACCAATTTTTTTTTGAAGGGTATTACCAATAGTACTTTCTGAGAGAAAAAAACATTGCAATTACTAGACAGATGGCGCTGGGGGCACATTAACTCAAAAATTTCGAAAGTCATAAAAATCGAAATTTTGAGAAAAATTATGTACAAAATTCAAAAAATACTTAGATGGTTTTAAAGAAAATTCAATTCTATTTTCAACAACGTGACACTTGACTACCCATGCCATTTGAAAATTTTGAGTTGATGGCACCCCCGCGCCCTCTGTCGAGCAATCAGCATATATTTTAATTCAAAATGTAGTATTAATGAAACCCTCGAAATATTTTTTTTCATGCGTCTACGTCAAACCGTTCTAAAGTTAAGAGGGGGGGCTATTAAAAGCCGCACTGTAGATTCGCCAAATAAAGCCCATCGATCAAAAAGGGAAAAATTATGATTATTTCTACGTGCGAACTATCGCCACCTAGTGACGAGTAAATGAATTAAATCATAAATACTGTCAAAGTGAGGTTAAGTGACATTGAGTTGTTCTACGAGACTCGCGAAGTATTGGTTATAATTTGAGGTGATCAATTTTCTTAATTTTTCTCATACACCCTTCAGAGATTATTCATATTGTTCACTCCTCGCTAATTTAGTTTAATTTTTATTTTAGTTATTGACCATATAGTCTTATGCTCATTTTCAAATATTCATTTTATTCATTCAACGAAAATCCCTTTACTGCGTCGTGCAGTGTATTCCAATATTCCAACCAGCTGTGGAATGGGAGTCAATTTTCACGGAGAAGGGGGACGTGAGCTATGAGAGAACTGTTCTCGAACGATGAACAAGGAAAAACCGCGAGTCCGGAGAAAAAGTTAAGTTTGCCGTACAAGTGAAACAAACAAGAAGAGGGTGTGAGTATTCTCAGACACACTTTACGGTGGCCCTCAAACAATCAAAACCAGGAGACGACCTGGCTAGTTTCTCCGACGAGAAAAGGCCATAATTATAGAAGAAGAATAAGAAACAAACAAGAAACACCCCCCAGTTACAGTCCACGTCTTTTCTATGGGAACGAGCGGCGGAAACTGGCCAGTGAGAAGGAAAGTAGCAGAAAACATCCAGTAAGAAAATTTGGCTTTTCTTTACTGCAGCTGGTGGAACCCTAGCTCTCATTTTTAATAATGTTCATGACGTTCAAATGACCTTCATGTTAATTATTAGTCCAGAAATTCCACAGGGTTATTTAAAAAATATTTAGTGAGTTTATGTTGGGTTATGAGTGTTTCTTGTCTGTAGGTACAGAATGAAAAGTCACACCCATGCAGTGACAGGTACTCTTTACATAGCGGCGAGCTGTTTTTTTGGACATCACATACATCTTTGTCTTGAGGATATCTAGAAAAATCAAATTGAAGGCGATACATTACAGAGCCATTTCTGGTGTCCATGCAATTACCAAAGAAATAAACATATTCTGCGTAGCCACATAATTTCTGAAATGACAAGTCCGACATGAATTATAGGCAACTGTTGTAATTTACTTAACACATCCAGGGTATGAGTTAATTTAGTTAACTTATTGGTTCAATAAATGGTAATTATAGAATAAATCGTCAGTAACAAGATTTATTAACTTGTTTGCGGCAATTATGTCGGAAGAGTTTCAAAATTAGTTATGGGTAGGTCTGTATGTCCGTCGATGTCCGCTTGGCTGTGTATCGAAATCATAACTGTAATGCGAATTGGTATGATATTTTTCACGAACTCATTGAAAATTTATGCAGAGATAGCACCAGTCCGACATGAAGATATAATGATTTCATTATGAAATTAAATTTAAAAAAAAGACGTTTATTGTCCAAACAGGGCCAAGGCCCCAATTACAGGACAGTTAGACGTAAAAGTATAAAAGTATATAAATAAAATAGTCAATTAAGTTGAATAATATTAAAATTATGAATTAATACAATCTAGATATTGGATTATTATATAAGGTTATTCTCCGTATTTCACATATTACTGGCTCCTAATATAACTTCAATAAATATGTAGTGATGAGAGATACAAACTAAAAAAAATTAATGATTGTTATTTCTGATGTGTAGAATATTGTTGCGTCTTCGGGTTCAAAAATAAGTGTACATTGGTATGGACTTGCCTTTATTATTCAAACTTCACTTGACAACACTGTAATAAAAGTCACTGTCAAAACTGAAATAATAATACCAAAATACTTGTATCCAAGGTAACTCAAGGTAACTTTCTAACTAACTCCATCTCACAAATGCATTGCTTTTATATAAAAATAAAGTTCTAGAAAAATGAAGAAATCAATAGAACACAATAAGAATGTTCGACGATTGATCCAGAACAAAAGTTAGTGCTTCTAGATTTTTCCATCTAATTCATCGAACGATCTCGAACAATTCGAGAAGTCTTTATCAAATTTCAGGTCTGTAACAATATTCTTGACCGACGTTTTGAATGAATTTATAGACTGGTTTCTTTACTGAGGTTATTAAATTTATTACACATTGCATACATAGGCGATTTGGCAAAGATATTCGTTATTAGTTCGCATTTCTGCTGTTAGCTCGAGGTATATGGAGATTTTACTGAGACAATAGCTCAGAACAATCTACATGTTCATGAGTTTGTAAACAAAAATACATGAGTGGTATATTCTTCGGTCATCGAGTGATGAAAGGTCGAAACGGTTAAGTAAGGTGCTGTATTGTATGCCAAATACTTGATTGATTCCCAGAAATCGCCCAATATTAATGTCTGTGTACTGATTTACCTTTTTTTCAGACATTTTAGGTTTTGTATACTCAGTGTGGATTTACAGCCTGGCGATACGATGGAATGGGTTTGGCACCTCTGGTAAAATGGATATTAATCTGGCTATTATTTTCCAAAAATACCAAAGTTTTCCTCCAAATTACTCTTTTTTCTACCTCAAAATCATTTTTACTTTTGTTTATTTTAAATAATTTTTCTTTAATTATAGGTGAAGAATACTGGAAAAGTTGGCATTTTTGGAATTTGGCATAGATGTGTGATTAAAATTGTTCAAATTTAAAAATTCAGGTGTTCTTTGAACTTGCCCTTGAATTCTCTACAACTTTGAATACAAGAGTGTTCTGATAGGACCAGTACTTTGGATGCTACAGACGACAGAAATTCGTCAAATGGTACAATTTAGCCGATAAGGAAAAAATCGTCGTCGATTACTACCTTATAAATTCGTCCAATTTCCAAAAAGATCGACGTAGAATTTAATGTTCTTCAATTTGTCAATCCATGAAGTTTTCGCTAGGATTCGTTTTTTAGGTGTTATAAGCGAAAAACTGAAAGAAGTCAAAAAATTTCTACGTTTTTGGAACACCAAAAGTTAAGCTCAACCACTGAAGGGGTGCAAACTCAGATTTCTTGTTTTCAAGACTATCTTGAAGTTCTAGAATGATTTTCAGTTTTCCCCTGATCACTTTGAGGTCCTGTCTCTATTTTACATATTGCTAATAGGATATTCACTGCGCTTGTATACACGAACAATAGCATCCTATCACATAACCCGTAAACTACTTTATCCTCATTCACCGACAAGTGATATTTGACTATGAAGTAGAGATAGGTTTTTTTCACTCAATAAAGGATCTTAGTGTACACAAGACCTGCCAAATATACACAAGACCTACTAAAAGCTCAAAAAATTAGATTCGCCATTCGTCTCGTCGGCTATACTTTGCTCCTCACAAGCTCGCTTACTTCTCTGGAATTTCGCAAGGTTGGTGGTCTGTCTCTATTTTATAGATATTTTCATGGACGATGCTCCTCCGAAATATCATCAATCGTTCCATCGTTAGCGGTTTCATCAAGAATGACCCGTCGAGCTCAGTCCTCACGTCCAAATGCCGTCACTTTGGAGACATGCCGCTCATCTGCTTCTCAGGGCTTGTTTACCCACAGAACGGCAAAGCTTTGGAACTCGCTGCCTCGGGGGTGTTCCCTGAGGCATACAGCCTTTAGAAGTTCAAGAAGAACACCAAATCCTACCTACTTTTCCTCGGCTCTCATGACATTCTTTGAACAATTTAGGATTTTCGTTTTCGTGGGAATCGGAACTTAAAAAAAATTAACATTGTACAAACAGTGAAAAAACAGGTCTGAAAATATATCAGCGCGTTATAAGTATTCCCTAATTTATAATATTTTGTAGTTTTGAGATGTCTCTAACAATACAACGGTGTTTTTTTTCATAAGTAGTTTATCTCTGTTTTCTGCAGAACAATTTTTTTAAAGTTTCTTTTTAAGAAATCAACAACTGACAATAATAAAAAAAAACAATATTGTCGTAAGTAACGGTGAGTTTATCACGCAAGTAAAATAAAATAAGAAATAAAATGAAGTAAGATAAGAAGTAATAATTTTTGGAATGTTTATACAGCAGAGTAAAATAAAATGAGGAATAAGAATCTGCCAATCAAAATTTGAATTTTATATTGTCACCACTTCACTCGGCCTTTTTCTAATTTCTATTCAAAGGCCTTATTTTAAATCGGCATTGCCTTGCTTTATTCATTAAATAATAATCCATTGTTGCCATCATTCACCTTATAATAAAATCTTCGTTCTCTAGCGTCATCTTTACTAGGTTACAAAAGTGCAATGGCGATTTTCAATATTGGCAATATAAATAATAAATAATGCAATGAGAAAATAAACAGAAACAAGCACTCGGCCGTATTATTTATATGTATGTGTTCTGTCATCTGTCAATTGCCTTGTCAACTTAAAATAAAATGAAAGATAACCATATTTTATTTTCTGTATGCACTTGTTATGGGAGTTGTGCAGTTTTATCTTTTGATATTATTTTACTTTATTTCTTATTTCATTTTACTTGCTGTATAAACTCACCATAACCCCAATTGAGAAGTTGTGACGACTTAACCTAACCTACCTACCTAACCTATATTTATTTCACTGTTATGCAAATAAAGATCTGTCTGTATTTTCATTACATAATATATACATGTATTTAGGCTTAAGCGGCTATCACAACTTTGTCCTGTAAATGGATTTATCTGTTGGGCAATAAAATTTATTTTTTCTTTTCTTTTTTCTTTTTAATTAATAATATTCACAATACTCAGTGGCCAGCGACGTGTTTTCTGTTTATTATTGCCACGAGGATTTAAGTATACAACAATTTCACAAAATTATCGAAAAAGCTTCTGTTTTTCCTTTGTTCATAAATGGAGACCAATAATTACATGCTGTGAAGAAAATAAGTATAACTCATGTTGCCTTTCTCGAAAGCGGCGGCACCAAGTGTGGGGCTGTCTTCCTGAATTATGTGCTTCTTAATTTTTGCTAGAAAGACATTGCGTGCACACTACACTCTTCCGTTACAACTTCGGCGTAATTAATCGCTATGTAACGAGTCCCAAACACAAAAGCGGACGTGTAGTCGTAGAACGCAAAAATTCGAAATATCATAAATTATGAAAGGGCCAAAATAAAAAGCGCTTAACGACAATGTTCGCTTTGTATTTTTTAGTGGCAATGAATCGTATGACTCGTCCAACACTCCTTATTTGGCATTCGTAATAAATTGCACTTTTTTAACGGCGAAAATAATCAGAACCAGCAGGCAGGAATCTCGTCTTGAAAATAAAATCACTCGAATAAAAGAAGTACCTGCTGCCCACGCCGTATTTACATACTACTTACTTTTGTAACCTCTGCGGCCTCAAATGCATACAGAGTATGCCGAAAAATGTCGTAGGCTAGGGATATTATATGAACTTTATTTCTATCGTACTAGAGCAAATTTTCATTTTCGAACGCCGCACAAGAAATGTGCTGTTTTGGTAAATCGGTGAAAACAAATTGAAAAAATAAATGTAGAAAATCTATTTAAAAACATATAAAATATTTAACTGAACAGTAAAATAAAATATTTATGAAAGGAAGAAAAAACTTTTCAAAATTTAAATGTTTTCTTATAAGTTTGAGACTTCATTTCAAATGTAATAACATTTCACGCTCCAAGCTTTTAAGGGAATATTAAAAAGTTTTTTTTGTTTTCAGACATTTCATATACAGGGTGTTAATTAAGTACGTTGACGAACTTCGGGAGGTGATTCTTCGAAACTTTTCAGGACGATAAACATATGTCCCAAACGGCTTGGTTTTCGACATACAGGGTAATAAATATACATTTTAAGATTTTTTGGAATTAACTTCGACATTTTTGACAATAATCAGTTCAAATTGGGCAAGTACAATTCATTCAATAGTACGCACGATACAAAATACTTCATTTCTCAAATAATTCACAGGGTCTTCCTTTTTTCAGTCAAGCCTTGTTCAACCCTTCAGAATTTTTTTCCGCCGTCACTGACATATTATCTGACAGGAATGTTCAATGTTATTTCATTTAACATCTTTTTGTTATCAAGCCGTTTGGAACATATGTTTATATGAAATTTTCGTCGTGAAAACTTTCAAAGAATCTCCTCCCGAAGTTTGTCAACGTACCTAATTAACACCCTTTATATTATATTTTACTACTTTTTACAAAGGTTGGTACAACCTAAATATTTATATTTTCAAATAGTGGCAGACGTGTGTGATACCCCTTGCCATCCAAGCTACGACAATTTATCGACTTTCGGATGTTCCTCACAATTGTTACGAAGTTTTCCAATTAAAATATTTCGGAATTCTTACGCGTTCTCTTTAGAAGGCTTATATTTCTTTTAATTGAATTTTTTAACGTGCCGATGTTTTTTAGAATGCTTATGAAATTTTTCCACATTCATTTTCGCGAGTCTTCACACGTTTTTATGGAGGGGGTCCGAAGAAAGTGTCGCACGACGCGACACTTTTTTTTTCCTAATTTTCCTATTCCGAAACCGTGGAACACTGTTTCTCGAATTCCTACGTGTTTTATGTATTTGGCTGTTAGAGGGACAAGGAGATATTATTGTCACTGAATCATACGGTGGTCACATGTTTTTCCCTGTTTTGACGGATTTTTACGATTTTTGTTTTGCTGAGTGTTCACAATTTTTTTTGAGAAGGACGGGGGTGAAATGATATTTTTTTGCAATATTCTCAAGAAGTCCTTTGTTCACCATATTTTTCAGGATTTTTTCGAATTCCTACGCATTCCTAGATTTCAGGGGGACAGGGGGTAAAATTGTTTTAAATTCTTGCGATTTTATTTTTAAGAGTTTTCGCAATTTTTTTGAGGAGGGATAAAGGATTTTTTTTTTAATTTTTCGATGATTCCATGTTTTTCACTATTTTAAAAAATTTTGCCTGTTTTATTTTCACTAATTTTCACAATTTATTTTCGAAAAAGACGGGGCTAGGTGGGAAAAATTATTAGTGACCTATAAAAGGACGTAGCAGGTCCGGTTAATAATGATTTTAATTCTTCTGATGAAGAGCAACTCACCCAGTTCCAACTGCCGATATGCGGGTTGTAATAAGTAAATTTTAGCAAAACATGTTCTTTCAACATTGTTCTACGTTGTAATATAGAGATGATATTTTTGATAATTTTACAATATGTATTTTCTTTTAATATATGCAATTTTGTACCTTAACACAAAGCTCAGAGTTCTTTTGATAGCGATAGCAAATAAATAAAGTGGCAAATACCTACCAGAAAACAACTACTTCCCTGTCTAATACTACGACGGGTATTAGAATATATTATATAATAGATACTTGTGCAATGTACCCATTTGTAAAGGAAACAATTGTAAGTGTTCCTTTCGCAGAATTTTGTTTCGATTCGGAAAGAGGGACCAGCTGCAGACTAGTTTTCAAGTTTTGCTTCTCATCAGTACTTATCAACTCTAGTTCCTCATGAATAAATGTTATGCCTCCGAGTGACTGAAGTCAGCGACTTCATTTCAATCTAATAAAGATATAAAAATATAAGACATTCATATGTGTCCGAAACCTATAATTCACCAGTATTAACAGTTTAATCCTGGCAAGCGCTGGTCACGATAAGTAGTCTGACATGATCTTATGATGGCGTGTAAAATTTTCTTTTGACACTAATGTTACATTCCCGAGTCGAGAGATGAAATCAAACGCTGGAATTTATCATTTTATGTTAACTGCTCGAGCATTTATATGTAATTGCAGTTGAGTATTTACGTTCTTGTTTTGATTATGAAAGTGCGAATGAAGTGAAGTACGTTAGGTGTAGGCCTCGGATATCCCTACCTCAAACAAGCTCTGCTTCTGAGGGATTTTCTCTGAAACCCTGGGTGATTCGTAAAAGCAAATTTTTATTTTTTTTAACTATCTTGGGTTCGTCGCTAATGCAACATTGACCTACTTATTCTCTGTTCGTTTATGACTATTGAACTGAACTGTACTGCGATAGTTTAAATTCACTTGTCTACTTGTCAACTTTTTATTACAAGATTTTATTCGACTTACTGTGTTCGTATGTCCTGCCTTTCCAGTAAAAAAATTGCAATTAATTCTGCAAGCACTTGCTGGTATCCGAATGAGCTGCAATTTTACATACGTATTAGGAACAGTTTCGAAAAAAATTACCCTTTGCCCTCCCCCACCCCCGTTGGGGAGATCGAATCCCCGTCCTTCTCGAAAAAACTGCGAAAACTCGCAAATAATATAAAATCGGAGAAACCTGTAAATAATGTGGAAAATATGATACCATCGACTAATTTAATTTAAAAAAGTATAATACCCTACCATCCTTTAAGAGAAATTAGCCTTAATAAAATCGAAAAAATCATCTCGAAAGATATTGAAAAAATTCGCAAATTTCAATCGGAAAAATTCCTTCCTTCCTTCCTTCCTTCCTTCCTTCCTTCCTTCCTTCCTTCCTTCCTTCCTTCCTTCCTTCCTTCCTTCCTTCCTTCCTTCCTTCCTTCCTTCCTTCCTTCCTCCCTTCTTTCCTTGAAATGGCATTCAATCAAGGAACACAAGAGTTATTTGGTAATCAAAACCTTGTACAACCCTTTTTCGAACTTTGAAGGTATACAGTCGCTGTACAACACCTAGAATACCTACTCTTTTAATTAATTTACATTCACGAACATTAGAAAATTTCAATAATTTTTTGGTTTATGACCAAAAATTGATATATTGACTCTGAGCGAAATTACCCAATAGACAGGGGTACTTGCGATAAAAAAAAATTTAATCCATAAGACTATACTTTACTGCAAACATTTGGTGAGTAAAGTATACGTTGTTTGTCTATGTACCTACTTAACACATTTGTGCAGTAAAACATGATGAATAGGATATAAAGCTGAAGTTATTTAAAATTTTTAGTAAAATAAAAAAAATATATTGAAAACAAATAAATCAACGATTAAACCAAATAGGTAAATTTAGGCGACAATAACATAATAATCCAAGAAAATGGAAACAATATTATTAGTCATAGTTGTCGCACTTATAGCTCACAGCGTTGTCGAGTGGGATTGAAACAGTCAACACACATGCTCACAATTTTATTTTGGTTAGGATAAATACGCAAGCTTTGCATTAAAACACTCCTAAAAAAACATCATGTGAAATAACATAATAAGAACATACCCACAAATATATGAGACACTGAAATTACATGAAATGACAGCAAAAAACACGTAAACGTCTATCAAACACATCACGCCACGAGATCTGGATTTGTGACTGATTAGGATGAGATTAGCGCACAGCAGAAATGCAGTGAAGGCCAGCGGCGAAAAGATACGTAAAACTGTGGTGAGCGCCATTTTCCACTGAGCGCCATTACCACCCTCTCCCCTAAAAAGCGAAGGAATTTGGAAAAATATCGGGCGGTTTCAGACGTCGTAAATTATAACCAACATATTTTTGATCGGAGAGAATTAAAAAATCAGTAAAAATGGTGAAATGGGATCATCGAATATTGGAATTCAAAAAGAAATTAGCCGTCCTCCCCTTGGAAGCCAGATAGAAAACGCGTTAGAATTCGGAGAAACGGTGGTTTCTGACGTGGAAAATTGCGAAAAAAATTTTGGTTGGAGAGGTTAGGTTAGGTTAGGTTTCACCCCGAAAAAAGGTGCGAAATCCCGCGAAAATTAAATTGGAGAAATTCTTGAAAATTCTGAAAAATATCAAATAATCTACTTTGAAAAAATATTACCCATAGAGACATCCGAATTCTTGAATAGAAATTTGAATTATTTCTTGTGCTAGCGATAAAATAAATTGATAAAAGTCGCGTCTACGATACGGACCAATCGGGATTTCGAATATAATGTTGTAAACCAAACGAAAATAAATGGATTAGCGCCTTCCTGTCGTAAGCAAACAATTACTGTATACATGAACTAATCCACATATATGTTTATTTATCTGCTTCGAATACTGCTCTCTTGAACTGATGCGAAAGCGAAAAAGGAACTAAAATTTGACTTCACTTGAGAGGAACGCATAGTCTCGCTGTTGTCTAAGAACGTAGTAACTATAATAATAATAATATATTAGGGACCTTGGCTCTGGTTAGACTTGGAATTCTATTGAGTATCATTACTTAGGAGACATTGTTGATTTGATAATAGTTAATAGTTGAAAAACTCCCTGAGAGAGGTAACTTTTCTTAACACCACGAAAATGCGGAGTGCTGCCAAATTATCTTTATCTGGGTTGTCCTGGGCTACAGAGGTTCTTTGAAAACCTTTAAGGTAATCTGGTCTGTAGAACTTTTTTTTTATTGACTAAAATCATTGGATCATCAGCACTGCAGATGAGGAATGAAGGTTAATTCCAATTTTTGTTTTGGTAGCTGAAGGAGAGCCGCAGGTCATCATGATACTAAATTTCTTTTCTAGCAAATGAGAATGCTGTCTTGACCTAATAATTCCAAAAGCAGTTTTTTGCAATAAATGCAATAAAAATATATGTACAGTGCGGCTTTCAATAGTCCCCCCCCTGTTTACTTTTGAATGGTTCGACGTAAAAACTTCTAAAAAAAATGTTTCGAGAGTTTCACCAATACTACTTTTTTGAATAAAAAAAATGGTGATTGCCCGACAGGGGGGGCGGGGGGACTCATCAACTCAAAATTTATAAATGGCATGGGGGTCAAGTTTCACATCGTTGAAAAGGAAATTCGATTCTCTTTACAACCATCTAATTTTTTTTTAATTTCGTTAATATTTTTTTTGCAATTCAAAATCGAAATATCAAATATAAATGCAGATCTGAATACTACTCATACCTCGATAAATTTTAACGGTTTGATGTGGAACAATGAAACCAAATATTTTTTGAAGGGTATTACCGATACTACTTTATGAGAGAAAAAACATTGCAATTACTCGACATATGGGGGCACATTGACTCAAAAATTCATGAAAAAGTCATAAAAATCGAAATTAGGAAAAATATTATTAACAAAATTCAAAAATATTCAGATGGCTGTAAAAAGAATTGAATTCTCTTTTGAACGATGTGACACTTGACTCCCTATGCCATTTAAACATTTTGAGTTGATGCCCCCCGCCCCCCTGTTGAGCAATCGCCATATTTTTCATTTCAAAAAGTAGTATTAGTGAAACCCTCGATACGGTTTTTTATTCATGTTTCTACGTCGAACCGTTCAAAAGTTAACTGGGGGGGGACTATTGAAAGCCGCACTGCATATAAGAAATACTGTGTATCAGTCTGAAAGCAGCATTTCTTTTCGATCTAGAATGGATGCTCACCTTGTATTCACTCAGCAACCTGTTTTCAACATTGTATGTCACTGACAGACTTGTATAAACTTAATTTATTCTTTTGCATGAATGTGGCTCCATAAGAAGCGTGATTATTAACAATCAATTATGTGATCTGCTATATTATGCAGAGCGTTGCACCAATTAAAGGAAGAACATGATGTAAATTATCAAGTGTTCGGTGTACAGAGACACGAATGGTATAAATTGAACATCTTATGAGAATTTCGTATGTCTCATTAACTAATGACATTCTTCAAAGTTTTAACTAAAAAAAGACTTGTTGAGTTCATTTCTCTTCGTGAATATTTCAATGAATGTGTCACGTACATGTAACTGAAACTCGGGAAATGAGTCAGTTGTCTATACTAGCTGTTACAGTAATTATAATACACTATTTCCAAAAACTGTAGATTGAGTGATATTAATACTATTGAAAGTAATAGTTTCTTCTAGGATAACGGTTTTTAGGATTATTAGTAATAGTATATCTACAAATTGAAATATATTACATGACAGTCGATACAATGACATTTAATGGGAGATTTTATTTCAGTTCCAAATCGTGTATCATCCATTCAAATCATGTCTCATATATCCTGTTGACATGTGATCGTAGAAGTGTTGTTCCTATCTTTAAATTTTTTAACTCGCCCACCCATATCTCTCTCAGAACATGCTTGTCCTTGAAAAGGGGGAACATTCTCTATGAAAATTGAAAAATGAAAAACGTGATTTTTTTTGTAATATCTAACAAAAAACAATTACTTTCCCGGCTAAAGCCAGACTGAACATTGAACTACATTACTACTGATTTGTGAAAAGACCTCAACCGAAAAGAAAAAATCTGAAAGGGAAAATTCGCATTTTCATCCAGATAGTTGATTTTTTAAATTATCTCTAGGTTTCATTGAAAATTCATTCAATAAATTAGATAGGAAAAATGTTATTAAAAATTATTACTCACAGAAATCGTTCATTTCATTGAAGCAACGTTCGCTTCTCTGTCATTTAATCCCCAATACATTTTCGTCGACGAAAATCTGTTTCGCTTTGCCAAGCTCATCAGGGAGATTGACAGAAATGGAAAGCAGGCTCTTAAGAAGCAATTATATACACATCAAGGGTGGAAATGATAGAAATATTTCTTCTGCGGTAACACTTTGAAATTTATTTTTTGACATAGACCTGTCATGGGCATTGCATTTTGATTTTGGTTCGAAAATATGAATGAAATATTCATAAAATCTGTTGTAGAATCATCTGAAGCTGAAAGACAAACTTTAGTCGCTATTTTCCATCGTTCAAGATTCGTTCTTGGCAGGTATTCATGTTGAAAAGGGGAACATTCTCCATGAAAATTGAAAAATGAAAAATTCGATTTTTTTTGTAAAATCTGGCAGAAAACAATTACTTTCCCGACTAAAGCCACGCTGGACATTGAACTACATCTGATAGATATTGTGAAAAGACTCTAACTGAAAAGGAAAGAAAAAATCTGAAAGTGAAAATTCGCATTTTCATTCAGATAACTGATTTTTTTAAATTTTTTTTAATTCTCTCTAGTTTTCATTGAAAAAATCATTAAATAAATTAGATAAGGAGAATGTTATTAAAAAATATCACTCACAGAAATCGTTCATTTCATTGGAGCAAGGTTCGCTTCTCTAGCATTTAATCCCCAATACATTTTGGTCGACAAATATCTATTTCGCTTTGCCACGCTCATTAGGGAGATTGACAGAATTGAAAAGCAGGCTCTTCAGAAGCATTTATATACACCTCAAGGATGGAAATGATATAAATATTTTTTCTACGGTTACAATTTGAAAGTTATTTTTATTTTATTTTGATTTTGGTTCGAAAATATGAATAGGATATTGTGGAATCATCTGCGGTAGATTTTATGAATATCCAGAAGAGGCTGTCATCTTCTGGTTTATTTATCATCAAATAACACCCATCAGTGTTTCGCTTGAAACAATTCGGTGTGAATTGAACCAACGACACCAAACCCAAGAACTGCTCACCCTGTACTCTGTGGTTGAAATACTGCACTGTTTGTGTCTTTTTCATGTAAACAGAGGTGAAGATATCGATGTCTGTTTATTTTTGAGAAGTCCTCAAGGTGTTCATCTCTGTGGTTCTATATGATTTTGTATTCCGCCTTCTGATAGCAAATTATTCGAACCATTCCAAGTATATGTTAGCAATTACCAGAGAAAATGAAGGTCCATCAGCAGTCCATCAACTTGGGAGAAAAAAAAACGGCCATTTTCTTGAAAGTATGAGTTAGGTAAGGTTCCAATACCGCTTGTACCGAAGATCAGTACTTTTATCAAGCTGTCTTCTTTCTGTTTCCTCTTGATGATGTTGAGGGATACTTTTATAGAGATTCCAAAGCTGATAAAACGATCTTCAGGTGTCAGGTCCTAGTTCAACATCTGTGATAATGTCAATGAAGTGTTTGGAATTCTTGAAGAAAGAATTGCTAGTAGTCTGTAAGAGTTGTAGTATCGGTGCGAGATATTTCGCCAGGTTATAAAAATCAATGATATATGGTCGGAAAATTCACAAGATTTGCACCTCACTTTATCGATTTCTTCCATCGATATGCTTAGAAATTTCTATGATATATCCTGGAGGATCTGCATGAAGAAAATTCGTATATGACACTCAATTTTGGGGTTCAAAAGTACTGTTATATCAGTCATTTACACAAAGAAGTCAAAAAGGTGAGAATGACAGAATGTAGATATATACATACGTTACACGGAAATCAATTACAAGATATAATTGAGTCAGTCAATATTGAGATTATTTATGTCAAAATATTCATCACAAATTATGATCATGTCAACTGATTATTCGTTTCACAAACTGACTGCTCTCATGGAAAGGGAGTAAAATAAAATTTGATTTAACACCAAAGCAGGCTATGCGGAATAAATTGTCGAAAGACCCCACGCAAAATGAACTAATCTAAATAAAGTGGTTAGTTATATGTTCGACCGGTATGTAAATCAGATAGGGTACTCATTGTCTGACCATAAAATAGAATCCATCAGTTCAACAAGATCTAATTGAAAGGTTTTTGATGTAATGTGCTCTGGGAGATCATCATTTAATTGATTATTAATTGAATGTTCGATAGTGGATGCTTTTCTTTCAATTAATTGATTATCTTATCTCTGCTCATAGACTAACTATTGTCGCGTTCTCCATCAGTGCACAGGTCTGGCAAATACTGGGTGTACCTCGGAAATAGACGAAACAGAAAATGTTCCATAATACTAGTGAATGTTTGGAGACATAAAAAAAAAATTATGCTGTCAGTAAAGTTCGAAACACATATATGAACAAAATGTATTTATCTGTCGAAAAGAAATATAGTACAGTTCCGAATTGGATTGAATAGATGTTTCCTTTGTCAGAGAACTTATTAGATATTTGCCAGTCATTCCTGTTGTAGTTATCATTATCTGACTTCCTTAATTGTAAGTATGTTTTGGTAGTTGTTATTCTTTAGAAATCAATGTACCTATCATATGAGATCGAAAGAACTATCAAGCAATAACAACAATGTCGAAGTTCCTAGTATCTGTTCCATGCTAAATTCAGATACCTTTAAAAATCAACATTTGTATCGTATAGTAACCAAATTCATTGGGTCAGTTCGTCACACTATGTTTATAACTAACAACCATTATAATCAAATTTTAAATCAGGTTTTGGTGCATTTCTAATTTTTAAGATTGAGACCAAGGATCCTTAATGCCATTTCTTCAAAATAACATACAAAAGGCATCCTTCATCAAATAAAGTTTCACAAAATACAGTACAAAAAATTAGCCAAGTTCCAAACTCCCGTTAAAAAAATCATTCAAAAAACGAGGGACATATAAAGAAAGATTTTTTATCCTTCAAGGTTAATCCTACACAATCTTCGTGTACATACCGCAGCACATATTACATAGTCGCATATTTGCCATTTCATCTTCATCACTTATGTGACAAAAAGAGCTGTGCCGAGCACTGACAGAAAGTGCTTCGAGCACTAAGCTCTGAGCACTGTTGAAAAGTGCTCCGGAATCTCGAGCACTAAGCGCTTTTATTTACGAAATGCTCGTGATTACTAAGCACTTTCAAAAAGTAATTCCAGTCAGGGAGCACTAAGCACTAAGCACTTTTTAGACTGTTAGATACTTAAGTTACCAAAACTTAATGGAACACGTAATATTTTTACAAATAATATTACATCGCGACATGTTTCGCTATACTGTCGCTTTTTCAAGCAAGTTATTATATTAACCGCTTGAAAAACTACAGTGTAGCGAAACATGTCTCGATGTAATATCATATGTTGAAATCTTATCGTTTTAAATCAAATTTCAGTTACTCACGTTTCTAACAGTCCAAAAAGTGCTATGGAATTCCATCAAGTAACAACCGATTCCATTAAAAACCACTCAAATATCTAAAATGGCATTCAGCGTACCACGATAAGTGATCAATTAATCACATATTCCACAATCTCTATTTAATGATTTTTTTTTACCATAGCAACTCCATTTTTAAATACATTGCTAGGGTTACTGTTTGATTTCAGTGATTAAAAACCATGAGAGAGTAGATAGTTCTTGACCTGTCAATTGGAACTCTTACTACACACACTACACTACATTACACTACACTACACTACACTACACTACACTACACTACACTACACTACACTGCACTACACTACACTACACTACACTACACTACACTACACTACACTACACTACACTACACTACACTACACTACACTACACTACACTACACTACACTACACTACACTACACTACACTACACTACACTACACTACACTACACTACACTACACTACACTACACTACACTACACTACACTACACTACACTACACTACACTACACTACACTACACTACACTACACTACACTACACTACACTACACTAAACTACGCTACTCAAATATCTAAAATGGTATTCAGCATACCACGATAAATGATCAATTAATCACATATTCCACAATCTGTATTTAATGAATTTTTTTGTAAATATTACCATAGCAGCTCCATTTTTTAAGTACATCGCTAGGGTTACTGTTTGATTTCAGTGATTAAAAACCATGAGAGAGTAGATAGTTCTGGACCTGTCAATTGGAACTGTTATGAAAAAAGCTATCAACTTAGTAACATACAATTTTGTGGTTATAAAATGAATTCGTAAAATAAGTACGGTATATGTAAAACACGACACGAGACGACACAAGACGACACGACACCGACACGAAACGATACGAGATGACACGACACCGATACGAGACGACACGACACCGATACGAAACCGACACGACACCGACACGAAACGACACGAAACCGACACGACACCGACACGACACCGACACGACACCGACACGACACCGACACCGATACGACACCGACACGACACCGACACGACACCGACACGACACCGACACGACACCGACACGACACCGACACGACACCGACACGACAGTGATCGAATGGATTCTATGTTCCATTCTCGCTTGGTGTTAAGTTCCGTTCAAAATAATTTCTCGAAACTGAATTTCCTGGTAATTTCCTCAGTTGGGAAATCGGCAAGGTGTGCACAGTCGGTGGGGGTTGCCGTCCCTTTGTGCTGTCCCTTTGAGTCCGACTTTAGCCAACCTGAGGTTTGCTTCCCAAGCAGTTTTCCTCACCATGATATGGAGAAGAGTGAGGTCTAGAATGATCTCTATTGCTGCTGTTGGAGTCGACCTCATTGCTCCTGTCATACATAGACATGCTAGTCTCTGCACTTTCTCCAAGATCTTCTTAGTTGTGGAGAGCTTAGTTCTGCCGTGCCACACTACTGCTCCGTAGGTAATCATAGGTCTCGCTATAATGGTGTACATCCATCGCAGTATTGATGGGTTACAGCACCATGTTTTTCCTGCAATGTTCCTGCACAACATCAGTGATGATTTTGCCTTATTAGCGATCTTTTTTACGTGTCTCTTCCAGAATAGTTTCGAGTCTAGGTTAAGCCCTAGATACTTCACCTCTTGCTGCCATTCTAAGTCTGCTCCGTTAAGGCGAACAGTCCTTAGGTGCTGAATCTTTGTTCTTTCAGTGAATGGTACAACTGAGGTTTTTGATAAGTTAATTCTCAACCCCACCGAGACGCACCACCTTCTGGTTGTCTCTAGCTCTCTTTCTATGAGATCGCAGAGGGTTTCTTCGAATTTGCCTTTGGCCATAATGACTATGTCGTCCGTATATCCAAGGCAAGTGACTCCGTTTCCGGTCAGTGTTCCGAGTAGTTCGTCTACTACGAGTCTCCACAGCAGAGGTGATAGTACCCCTCCTTGTGGACACCCCCTGTTTGTGCTGATCAAATTTGATGTTAAAGAAGTTAATGAGGTTGGTGATTCGTTTGTGGATTTTTTCCTGAAGAATTTGTGAGTGACCGTTTGAAAACTATAATTCTGTTCTGTCCACTATTGACTGTTTTCGGAGTTGTTCAAAGTTGCCGTGTCAGAACTGGTATCCTCCAACTAGCTCATTGATTCGTCTCATTTTCATCTTTCATAAATTAATGGCAATAAAATATAATCCACAACACTCGTAAAAATCACCAATAGATGTTGTCTTCAATAAATCATGAATTTATATGGAATTACTGTTATGTCGCCACACAAAGTGTAACCTTATTCGCTTCTGGAAATATACATGTAGATTGTGATCTTCTAAGTAAATTAGCAATTAAAATTCAACATTCAACGGCAAAACGATTATAAATGATCTCTAAAAGAGATATCAGATGTCTTCGAAATCCATGTGTAGAGAACATAAGTAGAAGTTATAAATGTCACCTGGAAAATATTAAAGACGTGCATTATCGTATGATTTAGCGGCTGATTGGGTGTAAGCGGAAAGATGTTATATTTCAGGAGATTAAATGATAACTACTGTTTTAATCGGATCGTGAAAAGTTACTTATGCGCTATAATATATGTTTAATAAGTCTAATAAATATGCCTCGAATAGGATTCTGAATAGAATTATTAGGATCATTGGGTGTAAAATCGAGATTTTGTCTGCCGAATCAATAATAATATTCGGTGTTTATCATAATTAAAGTAAATGTTTAGTTTCAATCATAAATCATGATTTTAGCTCACTCAATGATTCCATGTCGAATAGGAAGAGAGCTTTCATAGTAGAAAAAATGTCTATATCCAACTGATGATCATATACAGTGACCGCCAAAAAGTATGTACCATATGGGAAAAAAGTTTATTATGATAGTATTGGAAAAAAAATCTAGGAAACGTTTGTGCATATGCGATAACCTAAAAATCCATTTTAACATACAGTATGGCCGGATGATAGGATATCAAAAAGAGTTATTTGAAAAAGTTGCTTAGAATTCAATTTCATACACATAAATGGAGTTTGAAGAGATTACGCAAGAAAATATTTTCCGATCTGTATAAATATATCAATTTTTTTTATTTTGAATAGCATGACTTTACTGATATATTTGTATTTCAATGAAAATTATAAAACTTTCTCATTTTCTCTTTTTCAATCATAAATCATGATTTCAGCTCACTCAATGATTCCATGTCGACTAGGAAGAGAGCTTTCATAGTAGAAAAAATGTCTATATCCAACTAATGATCATATACAGTGACCGCCAAAAAGTATGTACCATATGGGAAAAAAGTTTATTATGATAGTATTGGAAAAAAATTCTAGGAAACGTTTGTGCATATGCGATAACCTAAAAATCGATTTTAACATACAGGATGGCCGTATGACAGGATATCAAAAAAAATTATTTGAAAAAGTTGCTTAGAATTCAATTTCATACACATAAATGGAGTTTGAAGAGATTACGCAAGAAAATATTTTCCGATCTGTATAAATATATCAATTTTTTTTATTTTGAATGGCATGACTTTACTGATATATTTGTATTTCAATAAAAATTATAAAACTTTCTCATTTTCTCCACACTAAACATGCTATAATAATTACAGCAACGCTTCGCAGGCACTCTGTTGGTATTTTTCCTGATGTCGACGAGTCTATTAACAATTCCGATATAATTCATTCGATATGAAGACATTCGTTGTAAAGGAAAACGTTCCCACATCCTACACGTTCACTGACAAAATAATTGGGCGAATAATTATATCATTTAAAATCAAACACCTAGAATCGCTCTGCTGCACACCTTTCAAGGAAACATCCATCAAAATTTGACTATTGTTTCTTGCAGAGGGGAGATTGACTGATGTTTCAATCAGGTAAGTACGTTATGTCTGGAGGAGCTAGTTCATGAATGGGAATGGGTGTTTGATTTCACGTCAGCAATGAAATGAGTATCAAATGTAAAATGTAGAAGAAACTCGCAGACAGTATTTTTTCTACAACCACACTCCAGAACATGCTTTTCTGCATAGTTTTACGTTCGCAAACATGATTATTTCTAACAATAATTGAAATTTGACATTAGTGTGCCGCAAAGTGACATTTCTGTGCCACAAAGTGACATTTCTATGCCAAAATTTTTCAGTACCTAATTTCTAAGCAATACAGTTTTCGTGACAGCAAGGTAAAACTATATTTTGAAAATTCTGCATTTCGAAGGGATATTCTATCAGGCAACTTCATTAATGAATAGACAAAGTCTATTGGTTTATATAATATGAGGGAAATTGTCGTACAAATTCATAATATTCTGAACAAAAATCATAGACATCACTACTGCTGTCTCAAATACCCACATACACACTAGGCAACGGAGCAACATCTATCGAATCATTTGAATGTCAACAAACGTCAAGCATAAAATATTCGTAAAATATTCTTGTCCCGTCATTTTTTAATGAGATTGAACTAAAATGGATAGCGACAGTTCTGAAATTGAAAATACTCCGCCAGAACTAAGAGAACCAGTTAATTCATTGTCATTGAATTTACTACCTTCAACTTCAAGACGAAAATATGAAAATGCATACAAACAGAAAAATACAAAACTAAAAGTGTTTCTGAAAATATAATTTTGGCATATTTTGAAGAACTATCCAAATCAAGAAAATCTTCTACTCTCTGGTCAATATATTCAATGCTAAAATCGACTATTAATATTAATCACGGAATCGACATATCAACGTATGCAAAATTACGAGCTTTTTTAAAGAGAAAGTCAACGGATATTTCACGAAGAAAGCACAGACTCTGGCATCCGAGGAAATAAATATATTTATAAAAGAAGCCCCGGACAATATATACCTGTTAACAAAGGTAATGTTAAGAGAAAAATTTACATATTTGACAATAAAACGTTAATATTTATTTCCGTCGACCGTTCATTTATGATGTATTTTAACGCACTCAAAATCGTTGATTAATGACCCCTATTAATGAATAATTTTCTATTAATCAACGATTTGATTATATGCAACCCAACATACATTGCTCTTATATATTTCATATTGGTTAGTACTGCCTGTCATTATTTATTTGTCAATTTTCAAATAAAATTCTAGAAAATGTTTATTACACCAGTTGTCACTTAAAACCATATATGGTCCCGTGGCGTAATGGTAAAGTGCACCTGGCTTGCAATACTAAGGTAAAGAGTTCAAAACCCACCGAGGTTAAATTTTTTTTTTATTTCAATTTGAAAATGAATAATAAAAAATAAAATAAAACTACCACTGAGAAAAATTAAACTATCTTTGAGTAGAGTTAATATAAATAGGAAATAGTGATTGTTTTTTATCGTAACGTTAAATAAATAAACATTGAAAATAAGATATCTCTATTTTTGAAAACTTCTGTCGACGGAAAAGTTTTGTAACAAACTCGTGAATTAAAATGGCGATTAACAATCTCAAACATTAACGCGCTCGCTCCGCTCACGCGTTAAAATATCTCGATTGTTAATCGCCCTTATTAATACACTTGTTCGTTAAATAACTATTATCGTAGGTTGCAATGGTTATCGCAATTAATGGTGCATGTCGAAGAGGAAATTATACAAGCTAAAAATGACTGACATAGAAGACCTACATTCAACTTTAATAATAAAATTACAGGACACAAAAACAAAAGTTCCGAGAAGTTTCATAATTACCGGACCCTTTTATAACCTTTGCAAAAAATATATTTCTTTGCGTCCCTCTAATCTTTCTGAAACTCGTTTCTTTTTAAATTATCAAAAAGGAAGATGTACACGTCAAGTGGTAGGAATAAACAAATTTGGTAAAATGCCCCAAGAAATAGCAACATTTTTAAAGTTACCGAACCCAAACTTGTATACAGGGCACACATTCCGGCGGACATCGGCAACCATGTTAGCAGACGAAGGAGCTGATCTGTTAACACTGAAACGCCATGGTGGTTGGCGGTCAAATAGCGTAGCCGAAGGTTATGTTGATGACTCTTTGCACTCCAAAATGAACATTTCAAATAAAATAATGCATTCAGTTGACCCACAAATGTCAAATATAGTGTCAACAAATATGAACCAGATATCACACCCTTCATCATCATCATCATCATTTTCGCCTTCAACTTCTGTTAAAATTGTAGAAAATTTTGCGAGTAATGCACATTCAATGTCTACATCTAATTTGAATATTACAGAAAATGTTTCCAAAACTAACTCTCCCAGAATTTTAATTCAAAATTGTTCCAATTTTACAGTGAATTATAACTACAAATAAATACTTTTTTTAATCATACCAAGAATTAATTTTTGAGTGATTTTTTTGGAATTTGTTTCTCAGTTATTACCATTAACAACTAATAGTTAATAATTAACTTAAATATGTGTAATTAATTATTATAATAAATATTTGTTTGGAAATAAACTTAATTATACTATAAAACGGAATTAATAGTCAGCGACGTTCATTTCAGAAAAAACAAGAATGAGAGCGGCTTAAAATCCTCTCCCTCTTCCCTTGCTTCTCTTGGGCATCATAAAGCTAAGAATGAGTCACTGACATTTCATTCCGTCTTCTAGTATAGTATTATTTTTAGCAAAAAGGGTGTTGTAGAAAAAGTATAGTGTGTAACACGAGCAGAAATGCAATTTCTCACTCATTTGAATTGCAGCACTCGCTTGCGCTCGTGCCGCAACTTTTTCAAACTCGTGAGAAATTAGCACTTTTCTGCACTTGTTGCACAATATACTATTCCATAATTGGCGTTAGACATTCAACTCATTTGTGTAACTCACCCTGTAGGGACTGAAGAAAGTTGGTTCTTTTGACCTCTACAATAATATATCCAAAAATAAAGAAAATGTGTCGAGCCCCAGTAATACATATATCCATTGCCATGTCCTTTGAACTGATACCCAACTGCAAGCTATCAGAACAGTTGATTAGACAAATACGGTACCATGAATTATTTTATCTGGGTTTGAATTGATTGCCAAAATAATTTACCCAATAGTAACAAATAGTACAGTCGTTGAAGGAAAATATACAGTGCGGCTTTTAATAGTCCCCCTTCTGTCAACTTTTGAACGGTTCGACGTAGAAATATGAAAAAAACATCAACTCAAAAATTTTTAAATAGCATGGGGGGTTAAGTGTCACATCGTTGAACAGGGAATTTCATTCTTCTTTAATTTTTTTTCAATATTTAATAGTGAGGAGAGAAAAGCCGCACTGTATATTATATCTACCCAGTAAATCGGCAATGAAATTTTCCTTCATAAACTGTAAATAGCAGGGCCGCCACCAGGGGGACAACGGGGCATTTTTTTGAATGATTGGTTTATGGTCTCTAAATTTATTTTAATCACTTCTGTGTGGTACAAAATACTGTAAACTATTGATGAAAGGAATAAAATTCTTCAGAGTCCGGAAATACCTGTGAAAGACTCAGAAAACATATTGCTAGGTTTGATAGAAGACACTGAGACCGTTAGAGGTAATTGGGAATCGATTCTAAGACATGCTAGGACTGTAGCTTCAACATTACAACTGAACTAAAGCCAATAAGAGAAAGAAATAGGAAAAGGTTTATTGACGATTCAACAGAGACTAATCGCACATTTCAAAAAATTGTTTCAAAATTGTTTTTTCCGACAACCAGCTGTCGTCCCCTCACGAACGGCAGCTCTCAAAAGTTGAAACTTGTGCATGCCAACGATTAACGAGGTCTTACGTTTTAACGTGCGATTCCTAGCACTTTCTCGGGCCATCAAATAAAAATTTGTAGTCGCTAGAATTTGAACCTAGCCAACCAGCAGCATCAATGGCTTCGAACGCGACAGTCTTAACCACTGAGCTACCTTGCCCTAATTTGATTCAAGGTAATCGCGATTCAAAGTTGAAGTACTTTGCCTTGCTTGGATTTACTCTCCTCAGAAATAAGAGCGTCGCCAAAAAGAACGTAAGAAACAGAGATTTACTACTTGACTTGACTTGAAATCAAGACAAGCTCAAGTCAAGTATTTATTTTTGAAATACTTGACTTGTAAATCAAGCTACCTACTTGATTTTTTTGAAAAACTTAACTTTTTGTATTCATCTAAATAACTGCCAAAACGCAATAACAATAAAAATATATGGATGCAAAATAATCAACACTGGAGTTAGTAAAATACAGTACAATAATATTCACGTTATAATGTCGCACTCTTAAATGGTGAAGTAAGTTATATTTTTGAAATGCCCTGTATAAAAATATATAGCATATGCCACAATTTTCGCTAGATTACTTGAATCCTATAGATTTTTTTAGATGTTCAAAATTTTATAATTATTTTTGTGATCCACCGTGTAAATTATTCAATTGTGTCACAAACTACTACATAGTTATAGGTAAAATCTAATTATTGTTTCACCTTCTCAAGCCAACTCGAAACTGAAATTGTGCTACGCTATTCGAACCTGTGTTATTTGCTCCGGAATTAGGTGGGCTGGATCAATTTTTTTTTTTTTTTTCGTATACTCTGGTGTTCTTAGCTTGCAAATGTCGTCTTTGCCTTGTTTGTCAGTATTTTTATTGGTCTTAGGATCTTGCTCGACTATGAAATAATCCGTAATTTGTTTCGTTTTATTAGATACACTTTTATTAACTTCAACTCGTTTGGCTTTTGATGGCGCCGATCCTGCACTTTCTACTCCTGTTTCGATTTCATCAAATTCTGACACTTTTTCATCCAAGATATATTCTGAGCCGCTGCTTTGAAAAGGTTCCGATCCCATTACGGACAAATCACTTAAATCAGACATAGACAATTTTCCGCCACTGTTTATCCTTGATCATCGCTGCTCTACTATTTAACAGCACAACGTCATCGAGCAATCGGGGGCCTGCTTGATGTAACCTCGGTGAATCCCCTATTTTAACGCCTGTGTGCATTTCACGAATCGCTATCAAGTAATATCTAGTAGTTTGATTTTACTTGATATCAAGTCAAGCAGTTCACACCGCGTTAAACGAGCCGACTCAAATATTAAATTTTCAAAAGATTTAGTTTTGAACTCAAGTCAAATGTTTAGGAAAAAATTCAAGCTACTTGGCTTGATGAATCCCTGGTAAGAAATATCAAGTATGTTAGTAGTGATTGCTACATCAATGATGGATCAGGAAAACTTTGCGAAACTCATCCTAGAGATTAAAATAAAGATTATCTAGCTAATGAGTTACAAATATACAACCAACTGATAAAAGGCCATGTGATAAATGTTGTGGTTGATTTCAACTCTGCCTTATATATCCTTAACACATTTATTGGCGATAAACTCAACTGGAACGATAGCATTTTTTTCCGGTAATTTTTGCTTTTCCTATCTGGCTCTCAGTGTTCGGAGAATATCATTATTTTAATCAAATTATTCAATGATCCCGTGTTATTCGGACTGTATCTATTTCATTTCGCGAGTTTCTACAATTTTTTTCAAGTCAGTGTGACTCCGATCTACAAATTTTTTGCAGTACTTAATTCTTGACATCCGAAAACGTCAGAAAATCGGATTTAGGGCAATTCCCCGATTGCAATTCATCGATGGGCAATTCACTGGAAGGTTAGGTTGAAAATTTCACACCTCACTTTTTCAGCCAATCAAAAAATTGGTTTTTATTTAGTTGCCATGGCAACCCAAAAAATTTCCGGAAATTTTTATCCTCCTGGGTACCCTAGGCGAAATTAATAAGTGGAAATTTTTCTGTCAAATATTTGACATGTGATAGTTAACATTTTGCTTTTATGTACAAATGGAATGTTATTTTTCATATGAAAGGAGATAATATTTCATAATTATATATTCACTAAATATTTCGAATGTGTCTGAAAATATTTTGAGAACTTGCATTTCAACGATGAATAGGTCCATCGGTAAAAAATGTATATCAATCAAATCTACCTATGCTTGACTTGATGAACTTAATATTTGAAACAATTTTATTCAACTTATCTTTTCGTGAATACTCGGCTGAAATTTGCAAGAATTCCTTTCCTCATCACTTCCCAATAGACAATCCGCATGGACCAGTCAAAACTATTTTAGTTCTGCGTGATGTGCAATGTAATTTTAGGTTGTATATCAACAAAAACCATTCATGGCCCACTGATGTTACAACTTGTTCTCTCTCAGAATAATCTACAAGTCAGTTGAATTAACCATTAATTTAATATATTTTGGTGTGAAATTTTCTTACCGAATCCCCCGCGTGCTTGAATTAATTGCTGGAAATTTATCTCGTACATGAATTTTTTAAGAAAATCACCCTCGTCGCTGCGCGATCGGGTAATTTTCAAAAAATTCATGTACTCGAAAAATTTCCGGCAATAATTCAAGCACTAGGGAGATTATAATTGAAAATTTCAAATAACATTATTGAGAAGAAGATGAGTTGGCAAAAATTCCATATTAGGTACAGGAAAAACATAACAGTTGAATTAATATACTTATCGAAAATATTGACCTGAATAATTAAAATGTATGAATTATAATGTGGGATAATTCCACATAATACAAATACTGTGAAAAATTGTATGAAGCCTTCATTCTCCTGTTTCATTCATACATGAATTCCTTTCCTTTCAAAGACAGGCTTCTTAAATAGTTATTTACCTAACAAGTGCGGAAAGTAGTACTTTTCCGCACGCGACGGCAGTTGCACGAACGACGCGGAGCGGAGTTCGGGCAAGCCGTTAAGGGCGGAAAAGACATTTTCCGTAAGAGTTCGGTACAATATTTTTCATACGAGTGTTTTTGTACATCTTATTTATGAAAATACAAGGTTTTTAATAAACAAATTTTTATAACAATGCTACAAAATGACTAATAATGCAGAATAGTTACATAGATCATTTAGTTAGTCCTAAATATCCTCATTTTCAACAATACAAAAATCGTGCGAAAAAGTAAAAATCGTACGGAAAAGTACAACTTTCAAAACGAAAAATCGTGCGGGAAAAAATATTATAATACAGTATACAATTCCATTCTATTTAGTAAACATTCCGCAATGTCAATCTCTAAAACTAATCCGACTTCATTACAAATACTGAAAGATAACGATTTGTCATGCTAATAATAATGACATTAAAATAACATTGTATCATTATTGAATACGATATTATTAATTACCGAATTTACATAACAACAAAACCCTAATTAAATTTTAACCAATTTTAATGCGGGGTAATTTGTTATTCGGCGTTATCTGAGATATTCATAAGATAAAAATATTAAAAATGCTACTGCACTCTGAAGAAAGGACGGGCACTTGAATTTATGTTGTTGGATGGAGCATGCATTCGATATAATGCAGTGAGAAATGCGTGAATTAAATTGGGTAATTTTTACTGTTCGGTTCAATGCACAAGTTATTTTATAGGGAGAACTCGAGATATTTATTCATCCAAGACATGATAAATAATGAACTTTTTTTCTTCTGATTATATGTATCAGCTGTGGGATTTTTTTTGTGTGATGGATGGTTATTTTGTGATTAGCGCATTATATCAATTGGCGATACAAGCCCTATAATTCAAAAAGCATCTAATAAAAATGAAAAATACCTAGAGTACGATGTAAAATGAAAATCTGAAGTTCCTCACTCCTAGAGACTAGTCATTATTAATATTATTACGAATTCCTATTGCAAATACCATTCACGTGTTTGCTTTTAACAAGAATTATGGAATACTGAGTCAAGACCCTACTGAAAATCGGTATTCATGGAAGATGAAGCCATAAGTACGTACTGCGTTTGTGTCAACAGAACAAACAAAAATAGATCAATGGGTCTGAACTCACATGTTCCCGAGATATGGACCCCAATGGAAACTATAAAATAACCCTAAATGCATTCCTATAGTTGAGGAGAATTATCTGATTCCTAGAATCGATAATTTGCATGAATAAGGATCAGCAGTTCTCAAAAATTTATTTGAGCTCAGCATAACAACAAGTTGAACTTGAAGATGAATCTGCAAAAATTACTACAATTTTGAATCATAAGGGCTTATATTTTTTTTAGTAGACTACCTTATGGGGTCAGTAACACCCCAAGCCAGTTTCAAGAAATTATGGATCAGCATAATATTAGTGATGTTTGTGTTTTTTAGATGACATTCACAGCACCAGGAAATATTTCAACTCCTAGTTGAAATATTTAAAAAATGTTCTTGGGATACTACAGGATTGTGGTTTGATAATAAAAATGGAAAAATGTTACTCTGATAGTGAGCGTATAGCTCTTGAGAATGCTAACTTTGTCAGCGAAACGCGCGTCGAGTGAAAATGACGTAGTTTTGGTGTTTTGGGTAGCTTCTATTTCTTGAAATGATTTTTTGGTTTGTAACCTTCCACAATCTGAAAATGAAAAAAAAAATGTAATCCAAAGAAATATGTACAAGTGTAAAAGGGCAAATTGATCAATTTGCCCGATAAGTTACTGCGTTCATAAGACTGCTGTCTTGAATGAAATTAATTTTTGTCATTAACGTATCCTACACTGAATTTGCCTATCTGAAAAAAATGAGATCAAATTAACCAAAAAATGCTTTTGCTCTTTTTCGAAAAATGTTGACGTTTCGGAGACTGTATCTTCCTCCGTTATCAAAACTTGCTGAAAGACGCTGAAAACTGTATTTGAATTGCGGTTTAAAAATAACAAGATAATTCTTTGACAGAGTCAAATGAAATCTGCCATACATTCTTTTGATTGACATTAGCTATCTTGATACATAGGGTATTCGGTATCAATCAATCACCATTCTATTGGTTCTTATTTCATCTCTTAGGAGAGGTAACCAGGTGCGGTACTTTTCGATGGAATTTGTTGAAAAGTAGTTGTTTCATAAAAGAATGCACGCAGTTTTCTTTTACTTTCTTTTTTCTTGATTTGATTCTCTCAATAAAATTTTGGTAATATTCCATTCCTTCATATGATTCGCCATCAGATGTTAGAATATATTTGTATATTTTCGAACCTATTATTTTTCGATTTCTGATATAACTTTTATGTTCTTCCTGGCGCACAATCAATGGTATCATTGTTCCACCTATATAACTTTTACCACACGAACAAGGTATGTTGTAAACACAATTCATTATTGTTTTTCGTAACAAATAAATGTCATAGTGGAAATTAAACAAAAGTTATTTTCAACATGAATTTTCCCAAATTAAATACATCATCAATCAAACAGGTTATATCTTATTTTCAGGATGGTTCTCTTGGAATTATATATATTGGAAAAAAAAAATTATTATAATCAGGAATAATTTCTTTCGAGAGAAGTTGGACCAAGTTGGGACTGAAAGTTCACTTTGCTCTTATGAGTTTCGGCATGTAATTCAAATTCAGTTCAATGACATTTATATAATACTGAAAATTCGTGTTTATGTATGTGCCTAAAAAACCCAAGATTTGTTGGTGAATATAAAAGATCATAAATAGTCACGTTACAAGACATAAGCACGTGATTTATTTTGAATAAAATTTCAAAGTATTCATAAAAATCTCATTTGTTTCTTTTTGTAGAGGCAGCTTGTTTTAGTATTTTTATTAGCTTCGATTTTATTACCAAGGGGTGCTTTCTTTTTTATGGTGTTCATTAAAATGCAATAAAGATACTTTATGGTTTTGATATAAACTTCGATGAATATGCAATATTCCTCTTTCTGGTAAACACCTTTTTATGTTTTTACATTTGAGTAGAGGTTAAAAATCAGTTGGTTAGATTTGATTGCCTAATTGTATTTTTCCAATCATTATAGAGACTGAAAAATACAATTATCCAATTTGTGATGCGGTGAAGATTATGCTGTGAAAAACGAAAAGGTAAAAAAGAAGAATTTTTTAATGTGATAATTATAAGAATAGTAAGTTCTGTAAATATTTGGGTTTGATCCATGTCTATATACTTCTCATATTGAGTTATTTGTATACAAACTTGTTGGCATTTATGTTATTATATGGTTTCAAGAATAAACTCCTGCTTGTACAGATACTATACAAGGTGTTTTCGAAATTGGAGCGATAAATGAAGTGGGAAGTAGAAGGTGACAAATCAAAACTAAATGAAAGAATACAGTTAAGCCTAAAAAATATTTTGAGGTGTATTGAATTTTATAATTTTCAAGATTTTTTAGATAAACAATGATCAAAGGTCTACATTCATTAATTTTTCATTCTCATATTAATTTTAATGCAGTTTTCGAAAACATATTGTTTGCATTTTGAATACGAAATACTTTTGTTTCTAAATGGCTATTTTGCCTCGATGCAGTGGCGGCCCAACGGGTGGAGGGGCAAAGGGGGCAGTATGCAGCAGCGCTGTTAATTATTAACGCAGCAGTGAATCGTGGAGGATTATCCCCAGCCCGCAACAAGATTCAAACACTCAGATTCACATCTGAAAAACTCAAAAAATCTTGCCTTGCCTGGGAATCGAGCCAGAGACCTTTCGATCACGAAGATCCGGCGCTACCACTGCGCCAATCCCCGCCCCGTTGATTATTATTATTATTATTATAATACTATATTGCTCATGCCTTTTCAGGCGCGTATAAAAGGGTAGGGGGTTGGTTGGTTGGTTTGAAGCTGACGAACCAGATGCTGGGATCTATTGTATTAAGGGGTAATAGGGGTAATTCCCCCCATACGATCGAAATAATTCAGTGTTTCAATCAAGATCTACAAAATGAATCTCATATCATTCAACGCACAACTATCAAAATCTAATAAACTAATTACCACCTCATGGAACAAGACTGTATAGGCGCGTGTGCCCTTTTAGCGAATACTCGGCGCCTAGCGATGATATGCCCTCAGAACCGAAAAGTCCTATTTTTGAAAAAGGTCACTTTGAAATGGTAATTATTTTCTCCACAACCTTCACAGAATTTGCCAATTCTGAAATCATATTTGATAACAGAATGCTAACATTCACCCTCTTGATATTGAATAAATATTCTAAAACAATTGCTGTTATATGCATTTTGCGTGTATTTCATTCAATTACGTGTATAAGAATGAATATTCTGAAATTGTTGTAGCATTAATTACGTTAGCCTTGACTGGCATCATAGTGACAAGATGTGAAATGAAATGTCACAATAATTTTTCGTTTGTTTTCCATTTGATTATATGTGAAATTTTTGATTATGGAGAAAGCTCAGTGTGTTACTCGTCTAGAATGAAAATAATTCATTATGTTCGTGGTTCCTCGCGCTCGCTTTCAGCTCGCGCTCGGAACTTTCCACTTGCATCGAATTTTTCATTCTATAACCTTGTTACAGAATATACTATTCTGCACTGGTGCGAAATGTAATCGAATGAAACAAAATAATTGATAATCAAAGTAAACAACTCCTTATCGTGCCCGGATTTTTTTTGTAAAAAGCTATCCTTTTACAATTTTGCTCCTTGTTATACTTATATCAGATGCTTCAGAAAATTCTTCGATACCTTTGAAATTCACTACTTTGGTCAGAAGTTTCCATATCTTGTGTTTTCATAGGATTTGAATCACCACAAAGAAACAATACATGTTTGTGAATATACTATAACAACCGCATTGCTACTTCAGGAAAGGTTTAAATTACAGAAAGTTCACACCCGTGCTTTAAACATCTGCAACTTCTCAAACTTGTATCATAAATAGCTAGTTTGTACAACTGTCATTAAAAATGACGTTTTTAACTCATTGACATATGAACTAAAAACACTAGTGTTAAAAATACTTTTAACACTAGTCGTAAAAGTAAAATGACAGATGAGATGATGGATACTCAGTAATATAGATCTCTCTAATAGAAACACTTCAATAAGATATTGTAATCAGAACATCTACTTAAGAGGAATCATTTATAAAAGTTCACACATGTATTTGGCAGTTTGTGCAATTGGTAATTCTAATTCCTTTAGAAACACGTCAATAAGATATTGTAATCAGAACATCTACTCAAGAGGAATCATTTATAAAAGTTCACACATGTATTTGGCAGTTTGTGCAGTTGGTAATTCTAATTCCTTTTGAAGTTACAGACGAAGTAGCATCTAGTCCAACTGTAGAAGTTCCTTCATCGCTGACAAATATTGACATTCATAAATAAAGTGCGTTGGGGTTTATTATATTTGGAGCATCTGCCAGTCAGCCTTGTAACCCAAAGATCGTGTGTTCGAATCATTATGGATCTTATATTTTGTTTTTGTTTTTTTTTACTAGTAGTAACTGTTGTACAAAAAAATGGGTATGATACATTTGTTGAAAGTGATTTTATATTGCTCGTGGTGGCTCCACTCGCTAACGCTCGTTTCGCAATATTCCCCACTCACAAAATAAAAACCCCACTTTCAAGACTTGTATCATAAATAACTATTTTGTTATCAATTTTGATGCATATTTAGATAAATACGCGAAATATAGTTTTTTTTACAAATCTCCCAGATTTTCGGAGAAAACCCTTCAGACGCAGAGCTTGTGCGAGGAAGGGGAGATCCGGAACATACGTACAAGTGGAATCCGAACCACTTTAGCTCAATGACGGCGGTGGGGATAGACCCCGAACCGCCTGGGTGAAAACAGTCGCTTTTAGCACCTCGACCACTTCGAACTATTTTTCATTGATTTTGTTTTGAATCAGGCAATAAAGGGTTTTTATGTATTACGGATATTATGCAAGGTACTTACCTTTTAATCTCGAATTATTTTAGTTCTAGTCAAATGTAATGAACGCCCCTGAAGTTATAAAATAATTCATGTCAACAGTAAATTCACTATGGTCCTCTGTTTCTGTCATTGCCTGATCCAAACGATTTCTGAAAGATAGTCCTGATTATCAATTCTCGGCATTAACTGCTTCTGACGGCCTAGAAACTCAGTTTCTTGTATGTTAAAAGGATAATTTATCGCAGGATCTAATCGAGAATCGAACTCGGAGATTTCTTCACTTCCATACCTTCTTGTCACAAATAAATCTTGTCTCCATTTATAACTTAAGATGGATAGTTTGTCGATGTACTCACGCTACATTTTTTCTGTGTAGTCGCTCCAAAACCTATTAACGATTTTGTTTTTCGAGTGCATATAACGGCTGTGTCGGTTTTGAATTAATTGCGCCTCACAAATTCGAAAAAGCTGGACGGTGAGATCAATAGATGGGTCCGCATGGAATACGCTGAGATGAAGAGAGAAACCAATTCGATTTTGATGATTTATTTTCTTGGGTTTTGGGAGTGTGATTGTAATAACGAGGGCCAGCTAATATTTGGTTAATAACTTATTCAGATATGAAAGAACCATTAATCACCCTGGAAAATGTTAATTAAAATTGTTGGAATCTAAAAAAGGGATTGAAGACCAGAGATCATTGCTACCCAAAATGATCCATAGAAGTACCAACAGAGAATAAATAAGACAAAATTACGCATACAAAGTTTGGCAGATTACTGCATTTACGTTTTTGGCGTGGCCACCCTGCAGTTTATGTCCCAAGAGGTTATTTGTTATGAGGTGCCGTTCATGAGACGTAATTTCTATAACTAAATTAAATTTTCTATGATCAACGTTAAATTTGACTTATACCCAAGGAAATATGTACTTTTCGCTGCAATTTTTTTGTAATATGTAATATATGTTAAATACAGTGAGGACCAAAATTCCATCGCCTCCAGAAGGTGTCTTAGAAACTCTTCCGAATCTGCAGGGACGTTATGATTGAAGGAAGGAGCAAAATTTCGAAATGTGAAGTATCCACCGTATTCCGAGAAGAATCAGGACTCCAGATATTTTTGATCAAAGATTTCAATTGATTTCCCTCCATACAAAAATTATTCTTGAAAAATTCCAACAAGACCTTGGTATTCATAAAACAAGTATTCCCTACATTCTTCAATCCTCTCAGGCCATAATGGAGTCTCTTGTTGTTATGACATGTTCACTAATGTTCAACGAAGAATCCATAGATTCATTGTTCCTGTAATTCAAAGAAGGTGATAGAGAAACTGAATGATTTTTTGGAAGGTACTGAGTGATTATTTTTGATAACTGATATGTAACTCGTTGGAAAATTGGAACGATAAAATATTTCATCCAGTGGATTGTACCCATTACGAAAGATGCATTGCCCCTTTGAATAGCTATACTAATTCTCTGAATCAAAAATGACGTTGAACGTATATCTTTTGTTGCGCGGCCCAATCTCCTTCCAATTTCATGAATAAAAGATTTTAGAGATTAATACAAGTAGAAGTGTTGATGTCTTGTTTGAAACTTGTAAAAAAAAATTATTAGGGAAAATATAATAAGTGGTATGATTATTACTGATAATTTTTTGGAATATTAATGAATTGCAATCCCAAAGCTAAATTTATCTTGCATTGGGATTGCCAATAAAAAATTTTAGGTTTTTAATCATACCACGAATTATATTCAGGACGACAATATATCGATTTGAAATAAAGAAAAATCGTGTCACCTGGTAATTGATGCTTTACTTCTAGCCGTATTCAACGGAATACTCTTTTCCACGGCCTCATCTATGATACCAATGGACATTTGTCCCCAACGATCGCTCATATTGATAAATAAAGATAACTAGTCAAAACACATTTTGACGTTTATAATTTAAATTATTATTTTCACTTGACAGATAGTAAAACAAAAATTAAGCAGGTTTATCACCGAGAAAATACAGCGACAAGCTATATTTTCACTGTAGTTCCGATTCTATTGGGTGAATTTTTAAATTTGACATCCACTGATTAGTTGTTAAGCAAGGAAATATATTGTCAAATAAATATTATTGGAACGAGGACGCTGTATGAAACAATTGAAATGTATAAAACCACCAAGTAGTAATACCGAATTGGTGATCGATCAGAATGCGGCATTTTTGTCCGAACAAAATGTTTCCCCTCATCAGTTTCTTGATGGATTGCTTTCTGGTCAGGTTCGATATACTTAATATGAAGACTTGTCTCTGTCACGTTCGTTGTATCTCTCGAACCAGAGGAAGTCATGTGTAACTTATGTCAGTCTATTAATTTTCAGCGATTCATTCTTCATTCGCTTCATTCGACAAGTCGGAAGGTGTACTTGTAAAAATTAAAAGATCTCAGATTGATTTCGTATGGTTCGAGGCTTTATTGTATAATAACGTGAATTATAATAACTGTTGACCGAAATTACCAACTCGGTTTGATTCATTCTCTTATTGTTCTATTCCAACAAACGCTGAATCTAACAGTTATGACTGGAGGGTTTCTATAAACTCTACGCAAATTTAAATACCGGAGTTATAATATTTTAAACAATTATTTAGAGATCAGGCATGATGAATGGGGTCCTATATTGGGAATTCAAAATAAGAGCCACTCCCTCTGGTGTCGAGTTTTGAAACTATAAATAAAAACATTGAAAATATTTTTTTCGTCAAAATTCCCAAGATTTTGGCTATTGTTTATGTGCGTTATGAGATTCTGTTACATCCAAATGGTGAATATTCTGTACTTCCTTTGACATAATGTATATAATGTGTATTTCAAAAAGAAATTATTCCCGGCAACCTGTGAGCAAGATAGAAAACGCGTGGAAATTTGAAAAAAATTCCAATTGTTTTGGACGTCGAAAATTACGACTAGTCCAGTTTTTCGAAACCCCCCTCAAACAAACAAAAATGCGAGAACTGACCAGGTGTTTAGAATGAATTGAACCTATATATCTTGTTCCTACTTTTATGTCTGATAGTTATGAATAATAAAGATCTTTATTTTTTTTATCCGCAAGGATTGTTCCAGTCAGGCCCTGTCTCCGGAGCCCCGATACATCCGGAGGGTGCGCTGGTGTCATTTACTCAGTTAGTTACTCCCCACATCCATGGGGTGACTGAGACTGGGTCCAAGAGTCATGTGCCCTGAGTAGATGCATTCGCTAGGCTAAGATTTCTGCCATATTACGGCAAGCCGGTATGATTTTTAAGTTCGAGAGCAGTGTGTTCATCATGCCATTAAGGAACTCTATCATAAGAACCGCCATTTTAACAGAATGGTTTGGGTAGAGCCTGCGAAGTTCAAAGAGTAAGTCTTGATATTTAGCCCGTTTCTTCTCCTCTTTTCGGACGATGTTCGTTTCGCCAGGAGAAGAAAACTCCATGACGAAAATCGTCTCACTTTGATGGTCGAGGAGGACAACATCAAGCTTATTGGCTTGTATTTGCCTGAGGGTGGTCAATATATTCGGCACGTCTCATTCTACACAACAGACTCAATATCTCCCAGAGCATAAGGCAACACCGGTGTCTCGTCTATACCGTACGAGTGCCGTAGATGGTAGTACAACACTCGTAGAGCCGCGTTATGCCTGTGGATATAGGCTGAGACCACATATGCTGGACATGCTGAAAGCAAATGCATAAGGGTCTCAGGCGCCCACGACAACCTCTGCATCTAGTATCGGGGACCTCTATACCCATCACGTGGCTACGGTAGACAGGGATGTTGAAGACACCATCCTGGCAGGTCATTATAAATCCCTTTGTTTCCGACTTCAGCTCACTTGACCTGAGGAAAGCAAAGGTCAGGTTTTTGGATAAGCCAAGGGCTTCAATGTTCTTGAAGAAGAACCCTATGCATTGGCTTATTCTTATACAACTGCAAGAGGACCTTGGTCTCCGCAGCTTTTTGCTTAACGAGTTCCAACTCAGTGACAGAGTTTGGGTGTCGGTTTGGGTTCGCCCGTTCAGTGTCGAATACGAGACCAAGTTCATCGGCTGCCCGGATTGCTGCCTTGAAAAGAAATGATCCAATCCCTGCTTTTTCATGGTTGCGGACCATGCAGAGAAGAGGATCCGAACTCCTGATGACTTTACACGATCCTTCCAGCACTATTCTTTTATGTAATCACTCCAAACTCAAAAGTTTCCGGCCTCCCTGTTGTCTGGGGAAGTATAACCGTGGAACGGACGATTTAGGATGCAAGCTCCTATGAAGATGCATCAGTTTCCGAGTTTTAACGTCGAGTTGTCGCAGCTCTTCCTGAGTCTATTTTACTTCTCCAAAGGAGTAGAGTAGAATCGGAACGGCAAGCATATTGATCGCAGCAACTTCGTTCTTCCCCGACAGTTCTGATGACCAGATCTGTCGGAGTTTGTGCTGATACTTGTCGCGGAGAGAGTTTTTAACAGTGTTTACCTCTTGGAAGCGGCGTTGCTCCACTCCCAAGTAGGTATACGTCTCTACGGCATCAAAATGATGTAAGATGCTTCCGTCTACGAGCTGGACATCCTCTCCATATCCATCGCATTGTCCTCTCTTGAGATGAATCTTGGCACATTTGTCAATCCCGAACTCCATTCCGATAGCACGCGTGTACTCTTGCACCACCCCTAAGGTCTGATGTAGGTCCCTTTCTCCAGAGGCATACAGTTTGAGGTCATCCATATAAAATAAATGAGTGACTTTATGCCTCCGGTTGTTGGGGTGCCGCAGTGGTATCCACGGGTTATCCGTAGTGCAACGGACAATGGCAATAGTGAGGTGCAGAAGAGAAGAGGGCTGAGGGAGTCTCCCTGAAATACGCTCCTTCTGAAGATAACATGCTCTGTTTGGACTCTGACTTGACCGGATCTTATGGTAAAGCTAGTCCTCCAGAGCGTCATCAGTTATTCATCACACTATTCGATCGGGCACCGTAAGGCGTTTGAGCAAAGGCATGATTACCTCATGCGATGTTGTTTCAAATGCCTTGCGGTAATGGATCCAGGCAATCGAAAGGTTCCGCTTATACTGCACGGAGTTCTGCGTTATACATCTGTCGATGAGCAGGTTCTCCTTGCAGCCAGCGACCCCCCTCTTTGTCTCGCTTTGCTCATATATATCCGTTCATACACCGGATCAACTGTGGAAAGTATTCGCGCATATAAAATGAGCGTAAACATCACGGATTATTATTATAATTTTTTTGAAGGGATGTTCCATTTTATGATTTTCAAAAATTCATATCTCCGAAACTGGACATTGAATTAAACTTGCAGGTGTAACTTTTGTATTACATTATCTCAGAAAATTATCAAATTCGGCTGAGCCATTTTCTCATCTATCTCGTGCGGGGTCCTTTGCAGACTTCACTGGATTTTAAATATTTCGTATTTATCAAATTCGTTTTAATAAATAATTTTTTATCTCGCATGAAATACAAAGTGTCTTCCTTCAACTGTTTTATAATATTTACACCTTATTGGAATCATTGTAAAAAAGTGCATCTTTCGTTACTGAAATACTCGCGATGAAGTAGTATTTTGCGTACTCTTATGATGTTCGAAGTGGCTACAAGCCAAAAGAAGTGAATTGACCTCTTACTAGAGTAATTAATCTTTAATCTATAGATACATTCGAGCAGCGCCATTATTCAAACTTCCCATTACTTTATTTATAAATATTGAACAAAGTGTTTCAAAACAGACCCATCAACTTTCACATTTTATACGGCTTCATATAGCTACCGAATAGTTTCAGATTACATTTTGAATAATAATTGATAAAACGATTACACCTGATTTACAACCAATAAACCGGCCACCAGATGAAAACGAGCATCTCAAGTTACGCGGATATTAAATTCTTATAAAGAAACTATACTTCCTGGATTTCAAAGTGAAGATACGGTTACAGTCAAAGTTGGATGAGTGAGGTTTTTGATTTCCACCTGAATAGAGCAGAGAAAGGGTTTTCATCCCTGAAAAAAAGGAACTCGAAAACGATTCTGATTGATGAAGGCATGTATGAGTGTATACAGATGAAAATAACAAAAAAATATTTTGAAAGTATTAAATGAATGAAAACGATATTTCCCCCCATTTTTGTGCATTTTTGATCATTGCCACCATCAAAATGAACGAATATTTTTGTGATGCTTCATTGTATTATTGAAGTCTATCACTCAGGTCAACGCCATTCTCATTTTCCTCTTAAAAAATGATATTGGGAGTGACAGGGGCATATAGACGGGAAGAATTATACAATATAAATGTTGTACACAAATATACAGTGAGTCTGCTTAAGTAGGCTACATATGGGAAACTTTTTTATTATTGATTTTACGAAAAAAAGTTATTCTTAATAAAAAGTTCTGCATGGTCTAAAACCCAAGATGAAACCATCATATATCAAATTTTATCAGTCTTATACGAGGTATGTCAAAAGATATGAATTTTACTCAAGAGTAAAGTAACTTTATATTTCAGAATATGGAAAATTGTTATTATAAAAAGTTGTTCGGAGTTAAAAACTATGTTTCAATATGCAATTACATCCCTCTAATTGGAAAATTTTTTCTACAAGTTTATCATTTTTATTTATGACAAACATGTTAAACTTTCCGTTCTGTTTAGAAATTAATAAGCAAATTTTCATAAAACAAAATTTATTAACGTTGATAACGTTTTAATTAGTTAATGTATGTCTTATAACACTTTAGCTATGCATTTAAATTAATAATAATAATACCATAATAATTCATTCTTCAGTAACAATTTAACGAACATTATTAGCTCCGTCAATTCATTAACGCCTCAACATATTCGCGTTCTCTTTCTATGCAGGTAATTGTTCTATCACTTTTCAATACCCTTAGTTTTTCAATACCCTTCTAACCATAGCCGGAGTAATACTCTGTAACGGCTCTTTCCAAATGAGCAACATCTGTAAATGGCCTTTGAAGATACACCTTTCCTTCAGGTAACCCTACAAAAAAATCGAGTGGCGTCGAATCGGGAGACCGAGGAGGCCAACAAATTTCAGAATACCAATGAATAACTCTTCCATTAAAAAGATTTTCAATTTGCCTAATATCTAACCTTCTGTGGCATGGGGCATCATCCTGTTGGAACCATATTTGTTGACGTTGAAGGAGGGGAACATTATCAAGAAAATCATTAAATTGATTCTCTAAAAACTGCAAATAACGATTCCCTTTCAATGATTCAAGAAAAAAAATGTCCAATTATATTATTTCAGTAAATTCCACACGATACATTTGTTTTGAATGCATACTGGTCCCGATTTTTGATGGTGAAATTTGGATTAGTATCACTCCACCAACGGCAGTTTTGGCTAGAGACTGTTCCATTTGATGTAAATGTTGATTCATCCGAAAAAAGAATATTTGTTTCCACAGTGAATCGAGGGAGCTAATAATATTTGTTAAATTATTACTACAAATTGAATTATTATGGTATTATTATTAATTAAAATGCATCGCTGATATGTTACAAGACAGACATTAACTAATAAAACGTTTTCAACTGTTACATGTTCATTAGATTTTTAATAAATTTTGTTTCATGAAAAACTCGTAAGTAATTTACTTTTTTTTCCAATTAGAAGGATATTATTGCATATTGCATATTGAAACATAGTTTTAAATTCCAACTAACTTTTTATAAAAACAATTTTCGATATTTTGAGTTGTAACTAGAAATTAACACTAATTTCGAGTTGCAACTCGAAATTACCCTAATTTCGAGTTGTATCTCGAAATTAGGACAAAAAATATGTCGTATGTCTGCTCTACACCTTTGTAATTTTGCCTTTTAATATGCTACATTTTCCAAACTTTGCATAAACGCTATAAAAGTCAATCCAATGCTTTAATCCATCAATGAAAGTAAAGTTACAGGAGGAGCACAAAAAACTGAGGAAATTAAAAATCATTTAGAGCCCAATGAAGTGGAACGTAGTAGTAAGGTCTAGTTCACGGTATATTTAAGTTATCTAGAAATTACGAGGGCTAGTTTAGGAATGTATGCATTATATTTTTTCTGACAATATTTTACAAGACAGGTAGAATTTTACCTATACTCGAGATGACACGATTTTTACTCGAAATTTGAAAATACTCGAGATGTGAATCACACTCGATATTGCTAATGAAGTGAATGTGCTTTCAAATAATAATCCTCTTAATTTAAAAATAGTGAGCTTCTATTACAACCAAAAAATAGTCGTGTATATCTAGAACAATGATTTATAAACGACTTTATTCCAATATGTGGATTCTTGACCATATTACTGATATAATAGAGGTACTAAATATTTACACGAATAAAAGAAAAGTTTATAAAAATTTAACCCACACTCATGACGGCCTATGTCGTACCTATATGAAGACCCGCGTTAACTATCTTCGAGTGAATAAATAACATAATCCTCTCAAATAAACAAGCCTATAATTCATATGTCTAGATACGTACTAGCCACACTGTTGTCCGGACGGAATGAAAAATACATATGTAAAAATCAGCACATTATAAATCAGATATGACGGGTTATGGGTTCATAACAATCATTGGGAAGGCGAAGGTCAGTGCCTTTTTTTATTTCAACTAAATTCATTTCGTTAAATTTATTTGTTCAATCAGCTGAAACACCATCAATTTCAAACAACTTGTAAGTATATCCATATGAATAAAAATAGGTATTTGAGGTACAATTTCTTGGAATATGACTTGTTGTACACGCAAGTACAAAAAAGCCCTCAAGTGTATCATACAGAGTTTTCTCTACGACAGTTACTATATTGTTTATTGTATCATTGGATAGTGAGGTTCCTTTAAGTTAAATCTTTATTACAATTATTAACATCATTATATCATAACAACCAGAGCTGTGCCGAGCACTGACAAAAAGTGCTTCGAGCACTAAGCTCTGAGCAGTGTTTGATAAGGACTCCGGAATCTCGAGCACTAAGCACTTTTATTTACGAAATGCTCGCGATTACTAAACACTTTCAAAAAGTAATTCCAGTCAGGGAGCACTAAGCACTAAGCACTTTTTAGACTGTTAGATACTTTAGTTACCAAAACTTAATCAAACACGTAATATTTTCATAAATAATATTACATCGCGACATGTTTCGCTACACTGTCGCTTTTTCAGGCAAGTTATTATATTAACCGCTTGAAAAACTACAGTGTAGCGAAACATGTCTCGATGTGATATCATTTAATGAAATCGTATCGTATTAAATCAAGTTTCAGTTACTCACGTTTCTACCAGTCTAAAAAGTGCTATGGAATTCCATCAAGTAACAACCGATTCAATTAAAAACCACTCAAATATCTAAAATGGCATTCAGCATACCACGATAAATGATCAATCAATCACATATTCCACAATCTATATTTGACTTTTTTTTTAAATATTACCATAGCAACTCCATTTTTTAAATACATTGCTAGGGTTACTGTTTGATTTCAGTGATTAAACACCATGAGAGAGTAGATAGTTCTTGACCTGTCAATTGGAACTGTTATGATAAAAAAAGATATCAACTTAGTAACATACAATTCTGTGGTTATACACGACATCGATACGACACCGACACGAAACCGACACGACTCCGACACGACTCCAACACTACACCAATACTACACTACACTACACTACACTACACTACACTACACTACACTACACTACACTACACTACACTACACTACACTACACTACACTACACTACACTACACTACACTACACTACACTACACTACACTACACTACACTACACTACACTACACTACACTACACTACACTACACTACACTACACTACACTACACTACACTACACTACACTACACTACACTACACTACACTACACTACACTACACTACACTACACTACACTACACTACACTACACTACACTACACTACACTACACTACACTACACTACACTACACTACACTACACTACACTACACTACACTACACTACACTACACTACACTACACTACACTACACTACACTACACTACACTACACTACACTACACTACACTACACTACACTACACTACACTACACTACACTACACTACACTACACTACACTACACTACACTACACTACACCATACTTCACTACACTTCACTACACTACACTACAGTACACTACACTACTACACTACACTACACTACACAACCCTACCCTACCCTACCCTACCCTACCCTACCCTACCCTACCCTACCCTACCCTACCCTACCCTACCCTACCCTACCCTACCCTACCCTACCCTACCCTACCCTACCGTACCCTACCCTACCTCACCCTACCCTACCCTACCCTACACTACACTACACTACACTACACTACACTACACCACACCACACCACACCACACCACACCACACCACACCACACCACACCACACCACACCACACCACACCACACCACACCACACCACACCACACCACACCATACCACACTATACTACACTACACTACACTACACTACACTACACTACACTACACTACACTACACTACACTACACTACACTACACTACACTACACTACACTACACTACACTACACTACACTACACTACACTACACTACACTACACTACACTACACTATACTATACTACACTACACTACACTACACTACACTACACTACACTACACTACACTACACTACACTACACTACACTACACTACACTACACTACACTACACTACACTACACTACACTACACTACACTACACTACACTACACTAAACTACACTAAATTACACTACACTGCACTACACTAAATTACACTACACTACACTACACTACACTACACTACACTACACTACACTACACTACACTACACTACACTACACTACACTACACTACACTACACTACACTACACTACACTACACTACACTACACTACACTACACTACACTACACTACACTACACTACACTACACTACACTACACTACACTACACTAAACTACACTAAATTACACTACACTGCACTACACTAAATTACACTACACTACACTACACTAAATTACACTACACTACACTGCACTACACAATATGTCTCGATGTAATGTCATTTGTTGAAATCTTATCGTGTTAAATCAAGTTTCAGTCACTCACGTCTAAGGGCCAGTTTTTCAATGTTCAGTCAAAGTCTATGCTACGTGACTAATGGTTAGTATGTGAACAGATGTAAGGTTCATTCTAACCACTAGTCAAATTTAGCCGTGAGTCAAATTACGCTAACAGGATATTGAAAAACCGGCCCTAAGTGCTATAGATTTCCATCAAGTAACAACCGATTCAATTAAAAACCACTCAAATATCTTAAATGGCATTCAGCATACCACGATAAATGATCAATTGATCACATATGTATTCCACAATCTGTATTTAATGATTTTTTTTAAATATTACCATAACAGCTCCATTTTTTAAGTACATTGCTAGGGTTACTGTTTGATTTCAGTGATTCAGAGTAGATAGTTCTTGACCTGTCAATTGGAACTGATATGATAAAAAAAGATAGTAACTTAGTAACATACAATTTTGTGGTTATATGAATTCGTAAAATAAGTAGGGTATATGTAAAGCACGACACGAGACGACACGTGACAACACGAGACGACACAAGACGACACAACACCGACACGACACCGATACGAAACGGCACATCACGACAAGACACCGACGCGACACAGACACGACACAGGCACGACAACGACACGACACCGACACGACATCGACACGACACCGACACGACACCGACACGACACCGACACGACACCGACACGACACCGACACGACACCGACACGACACCGACACGACACCGACACGACACCGACACGACACCGACACGACACCGACACGACACCGACACGACACCGACACGACACCGACACGACACCGACACGACACCGACACGACACCGACACGACACCGACACGACACCGACACGACACCGACACGACACCGACACGACACCGACACGATACCGACACGACACCGACACGACACCGACACGACACCGACACGACACCGACACGACACCACACGACACCACACCACACCACACCACACTACACTACACTACACTACGCTACTGTCACCTGTCACTGACACCTGTCAATTGGAACTGTTGTGATAAAAAAAGTATATCAAGTTAATAACATACAATTTTGTGGTTATAATATGAATTCGTAAAAAAAGTACGGTATATGTAAAGCATTGGTGAACTCCTCGAGACAATTGTTTTTTAAACAGTCGTTCCGCACACGTGAATAAAATAGTCGTTACTGAAAGGACGTGTATAACTCTACTATTTTGAAATAGAATTGCTGAAATCAACAATTTGATTCCAATAAAATAGAAATATTGATTGAATGTTTGGTTTTGTGTTTTTCAGACCTCGGACAGTCTGAAAATAAACCAAAACGTGTAAATCAAAATCAAATATTTTTTTAGATAGGAAAAGTAACTGACGAAATTGTACTATTTTTTCAAAACAGTAATCTTCTAAACGCAGTACTTATCGTAGAAAATACACTTCATGTTTCGACAAAATTAATTTATATGGAAAGTTCTCGGGAAAGGCTTAGTGCTTAGTAATCCCGAAAAGTCTGGAGCACTGGAGTGCTTGCGAGCACTTTTCGGGATTACTAAGCACTAAGTCTTTTGGTTAAATGCTTCGGAGCACTAAGCACTAAGCACTGAATTAGGAAAGTGCTCGGAAGCACAGTGCTTAGGAGCACTTTCACGAGCACTAAGCACTGTGTTTTGGGACAGCTCTGATAACAACACATAATACATTAGTTACAATACAATACTTTAGTTACTTTATAATAGATACCAAATGGCACGCTCAAATGACAATAACGTGACATAACCAAAGTTGTTGATTTCATTTTCACATCATCGTTATCAATGTCGATGATACGATAAAGCTTTGAATGTAGCCAGATTATTATGCAATTTGAATAAATCTCGGAGGTTGCAGCATCCTCGGTTATTTTAAATCGCATAATAATCTCGCTAATAGCTATAATTTGTTTCAAATGTATCATAAATTTGAATGTTTTATGTTATGAATTATCGTCGTATTATCAAATTATGACTTCCGAGTTCTATTTGACGCAAAATACTGTATTTTTCACAAATGCATAAAAGTAAGGACAGTGTATAAAAATTTACTTTAGGCATTGTTGATGATTTTACGCATAGCTAATTTTTATACGCACTTGTGTGAAAAAGTATCACTTTACGCTCTGTCAACAGTGTGACAAAAGGTTGCTCTAAATTCTTCAGATACAATTTTATCGATTTATACGATTTATCGGATAAATTCTTTCTTCAACGAAATAATTTTGCCAATCAGTAATTTCACGAAAAAAACTGACATGAAAAAATTGCGAAACAGCAGGTCAAGCAATTTTGTCTAATTTCAGTTTTTCGAGTAAAATTACTGATGGAAAAATTTTGACTTGAAAGAATTTTTTTCTACTAGCGTGCGGAAAAATCTCTTTCCCGCACTCATTTTAGTTTTGAAAGAGTCGCTTTTTCGCACTCTTTTTGGTGCGGAAAAAACGGAGAAGTTCTGTGATTATGGTCCGATTGGATTCGAAATTGGTACTTATAATAGAAGTTTTCGTGGTTGGAGATTTTGAAAATACATTGAGAAGTCTCATATTCAATACCAATCCTCAGAATTTAAGCAGAAATTTAAAAAAATGCGTTTTCAAAATACCATGTGAATGTGGAAGCTGCTACATCGGCGAGACCAAAAGACCACTCGGCATTAGGATAGACGAACACCAACGCTGGGCTCAATTGGGAGAAACGTCACGTCGGGAGTCGGCATGGACGAAACACCACCACATTCAGTGGAAAGATGCCAACATCTTGGACAAGGTAGAACACTGATTTGAACGAAAATTTGAACAGTCCCTATACATCCAAGCCAACAAAGCTTTCAGACAACCGTGCGTTGCAATTGAGATTTCGTGGGAAACATTGATTAATAACAGGTCAATTCTAGAAGTGTGGCCAATTAAGAAAGCAGGTATTCCTGTTAATTATTTCAAGACACAAAGTTCCTCTCATTACTCTAGCGGTCAGTACACACTTGATAATTATAGGAGATATCAAACCGATTGAAACGTCGTGCTCACAGAAACAACCCAGACAATAGAAATCCGCAATGAAAGTATTCAATTCACATCATTGTCTAAAAATTTCAAACAAACGTCAGAAACTCGGTATGGACCAAGAATAAACGACATGTTCAAAGGATATGAGAGAACCATGAAGAAACTCAGAGAAGCAGCACACAGTCAATCAATACTGAGGACCAGAAACAATATCATCCCCGCTGGCTTATGGTTGAAACCATCCATCTGAGGAAAACAGACGCAAAAAAATATTGGAGAGGGCCAGGCACGCCCTAGTCAGGTCACAAATCAGTTTTCACCACTTGAAGAGGGAATCACTTCACGTATATTATTTGTAGAAATAGATTATAGATTTAGTTCTTATTTTGGACGTCCATGAAGAATATCTTATGTACGTCTGTAATGGATGTTTTACGGACGTCCAGGTTGGTGGCCTGAGAACGTCCATCGGACGTCCATAAGATATCCTTTGGATAAAAACTGAACGTCCATAGGATATCCAAAATATCCTGAATGGATATCCATCGAACATCCATTGGATGTCCAGGTGTTGTTTGGGAAGATACCGTAGATAACTCATTATTCAACGGCACTCGGCCAATCACAGATTCAGAATTTTCAGAATCCACGGTAACTGAGAGGTTTAGACCAATGACAAAACAGCAAATGTACCAAACAAATTTCTCAAGAAGGCTTTCCTTCATTGGACTTGTCACGGTGAAATCTTGCAACAAAGGTATTTCCAATAATATTTATCTGAACATTTTACACAATCTCGGTTTTTGGTCAAACAGGGTTTTTGTTTAGTCATATGTCATGCACTTATTTTGTAAGTACCTGTGTGGTCCAGTGGTACGGACCCACAGAAAAATTAAAGGTTGTTATAAGAGCGTGAGTTTCGAATTCTACTGGTGGAAGTTTTTTTTCCTCAAGCATTTAGTTCAGGCCCGGTCTGGCCAGGGCGGCCGGTCGGCGATCGCCGAGGGCCTCTGGCTCAAAGGGGCCACAAGTTTGCGACATAATCTTGCAAAAACCATTTTTTTAAAACTATCGCCGCACCGTTCGGCTCGGCTCAGCGAGCGGTAGTGACGCGACAGCGGCGCGGCGCGTCTGCGCCCTGTCAGGACTCAAGCAAACAGCTCAGCCACAGCTTAGATATCTAATCTATCTATCTATTAAACATAGGCTAACTATTTTGTCGTGAGAGGACATAGTGTCCTCGTTATATTTCCGGCGGGGGGGGGGGTCAAATCACCGTCTAGCCGAGGGCCACCAATGGAACCAGACCGGGCCTGATTTAGTTATTCATGTATAATTGTTATTCTTCCTTATATTGCTTTGTAATTTATACTGCTTTTTGGTAATAAAGGCAATAATTTCGATAGATACCTATAAGTACCACAAACTGAGCTTTCGGCATGAATTTATAAATTTTCGAGTAGTCGTAGGGTAAGTATAGTCTTCTACTCGCGTATAATGAGCATTATTTTCTCGCATACGGCCCGTTTCGGAATCTTCATCCTCGAAAATAATAGCTATCATTATACGCTCGTTGAAGAATGTGCTATTCATTCTCATGCAGCTTCTCTAACACTATCATGTTTCTTTTCGTTTTTCAGATGACGTGGATTCCTCCAGGCATTCACAGTGAAGTTGTGTCTGCATCACCAAACGAATTTTGATGAATGAGTAGTAATTATAAATACCAATTACATAGTACATAGTGATAATATAGGTCTCGAATGAATTTTCGGTGAAAGGCTATGTAGACCATCAGATAATGACATATTTTGCTGACTCATTTTCTCGTGTCAGGGATTTTAACCATTGAAAATTATGTTAGTAGACCGTCAGCTAGTGACAGATTTAGGTGCCCCATTTTCGCATACAAGCCTCGAATAGGGTTGAAAAGTATATCGATTTGGAGTAAAATGAAGATATTTTTACGAGTGGCTCCTGGGGATAACATACCGAGAATTCGATTTTTCAGAACAGTGCTTATTTGTTTCCCTCGTGTTTCTATTTACGGTACGAAACTACAGAGGGTGATTCGTTAAGTCGCCTTAAGGAAAAAAGTTCCTATGAACATATGTCCGGAGTTGCTTCGTTTCTGAGATACAAAGGCGTTTGAAAAAAAAATCAATGCCATGTATCTCAGAAAAGAAGCAACTCCGAATATATGTTCATAAAAACTTTTTTTCTCAAAACTACTTAACGAATCGCCCTCTGTAGTTTCGTACCGTAAATAGAAACACGAGGGAAACAAGTAATTTTTCCGGCCGGAAAATTTTGGGAATTTTTTAGTGGTTAAAATCCCTGAAACGAGAAAATGAGTCAGCAAAATATGTCATTATCTGATGGTCTAATGGCTATGACATAAAAGTTCAACGCGCTCTAGAGGCTACATGGTTTGACCAAAATAACTGATGAAGGTGGGCAATTTCTATGGAATTCAATATTGTTTTATCAAAATCCAAGCCTTTTGTAATTACAAATTTTTGAGTTACAAATAGTAGGAAATTTTGGGCTTTTTTTCAGCACGCTCTAGCGGCCAAACCATAAGAACAAAAATATATTTGCTTGATGCTTTTTGTAGGAAATTAAATGGTCTTCAATTTTGTATCAAAAATATCGTAGTTTCATGACTTTTGGCAAAAAACTGAAAAAGTTCTGAAATTTTGAGGTGTTTTGTGATTTTTTGATGCGAAGCCATATCCGTGGAAAGTAGTAAAGTCGAAATTCCGATTCCGCATCCCAAGAACGAGTGAGTAAACAACTACTATATTTTTTCCTGAAACAGGCACCCCCGGAAACGATTTGACTGGATTAAACTCGGAGACACCATCACGTCGGGCAATAAACTACTTCCTGCGGGAGAAAAAGTGTCACTTTCCTCCCTAGTAATACAAATAGCTATACTCTAGACACTTTTCGGGCTTTTGAGTCTTGATTTTACAGAAGTGCTTGTTGCAAGACGGAAGGGCAATTACTCAACAGTTGCTACAGATTCATTATATAGCGACAGAAATATTGAAGAGCTAGTCTTCTGTTGGATTCGAAGAAAAATTAAAGGGATCGACCATTTCAAATCAAATAAAGTGTTTTTCAAAGCTTTTCGATTACAGTTAGTATGCAATACTACCCGCGTATAATGAGCACGCTCGTTGAGGAACGTACTATTTATGATTTCCATATTTTTTACCTCTTTAGCTTCCCTATAGTTTGTTCCATTACCTACAGCAAATATTCAAATAATATGGTAGCACAATATATAATATAATATATGAGACAGACAACACTTCATCATCTTGAAGGTATTGGAAATTCTTTCACTCGCGCATATCTTAAAATAAGTAATAAAATGGTTATTCCCTCATTGCCGATAACGGAACGAGCAGATTAAGTCCCACTGCTCATCAGTTTGAGTATATTTCTGTTCGAACAAAAACATAATGTATGTAAATTGAGAAAGAATTTTGAGGCCTATGACTCCATCAATGACTAAAATTTATGTTGCTTTCGACATAACGATGTGAAATTCATTTATTTCAAATCTTCGAAGTGATGACGACAAACAGTTTAGGTATTTTTTTTAATATATAAAAACGTATCAGGTATAAATATAACAATAACATTAATAATAATATATATATATAAAATAAAACATATTAACAATAATAATAATATAAAAAAAACTCAATATAATCTCAAATGTGCGATTGAGTGCCCTCCTGCTCATAGAAGAGTACGTATGCCTTTTCATTCTCTAAGGAATTTGATGAAATCGGGGAAACATGCGAATCGTTGTACTCGTGCCACGTGCCTTCATATGGATGCCTACAGTAAGCAGTGTAGTGTCTGCTATAGGTAGTCCCGCTGTGGTTCGACAGTGCGTACAAGTTATAGCGACAAGGTGCTACATTGTCCGCAGTGTAGTTGCTCATATCTAATCCTTCTAAAGGAAAATCAATGATGACATCCAATTTTCTTCTAAAATTGTCTCTTTGAGAAAACGTTTTTGAATGGATTACTAAAATTTTTGGGAATTTAAAATCGATAGAGACTTTGTGCATTTTCTCCTTTCTTTGCACTTCGAACAGGTCGGTTTCTCAGCACCATCCAAAGTTTCTTCCATAGTGAATGAATCTAAACATTGTGAGAGTCTGAGTTGGCCTGTTTTTTGTGAAATCGGAAGAGAAAGATCCCAGAATGTATCGAATGTGACCACACTATGTACATTTCAATGTTGATTTCAGCTGTCCAACAAAGTTTTCTACTACCTTGGAGTTGTCCATTTTGAAGTATCTCGACCAACACTCTCTGGCCTTTTCACTGTTGCTTAATTTCTCGACAATTTCGGTCCAAATGAGTTTGGGCTTATCAGCTACTCTATTCACGTCTTCATGTTGTCCTTCCAGTAGGTATCGTAAAAACTCCTGGGCATCTTACTTGTAGGAATCTGACAACATCTTACAATTCATGAAAAAGAAACTATAAAAATTATTTTGACGTCAAGAAAAATTATATTGAAGGTTTTCCTACTTATCTTAACATCTTACAAACTATCGATAGTATTTCTAGATCGTAAACGTGATTTTGAAAAATAATGTTGGTGTTCCACAAGGCAGTGTTCTATATAGGCCCTATATATTTTTCTGATTATTCATTCATGATATCAGCTATCATCATTAATGTAATCTCATCAACCTATTTTCAGATATTACACTTCTTTTGGTATCGAGTAAAAACTTAAAAACGTTTGGTATCGAGTAAAAAATTTTTATATACAGTGTGGAAACACCACCGTATCTTCTGTAATAATTAAGGTAGAATGATGAAACTCTCAGGATAGATGAAAATGGTCAAAATGCACCTACCACCTCAATTGAGTTGGCCTAAGTGATATACACTGCCCACCACTCGCGAAATTCTTTCAGATTCGTGATCAGGACCACCAACTTACTACAGATCCCCTTTTTTCCTGAAAAGATTTCAGTCCTGAAAAATCCGAATTTGTCTCACATCTCATGGAAACACCCCCGTATCTTCCGTAATTACTGAAGAAGAATTTTTGAAATTTTGCCATGATTTGGAAACAAACATCAAATTTCTCATAAACAATTGATTTTTCATGTAAAAATTCTGATTTTATAGGTCGGGTTCGTGTGCTGATGATGTCAAAAGCAAAAGAAAATCTACTTCAATAAATACGGAAGTTACGGGGGTGTTTCCATGAGAAATGAGACAAATTGGGTTTTTCAGAACTGAAAATTTTTCAGCGATAATTCAACTCATTTATGAAATCCTCCATAAGAAACGTCAGTTTTGGCAGTTTCATATCGGATAAATAGGAACGCAACTGTTTGCAAGTGGATAAACATTTATTTACGTTTACCGCGGCAATAATTCTTAATTGTCGTATGACTTTGTTGAAGCCGCACGCTATACCCTAGGACGCGTTGGTATCAACAAAGCCAAATTTCAACATATTTCCCCACTTTTTGTTTTGTTTTTACTTGAAATGAGCGATAACGGTTGATTTGGTAATAAATTATGTTCTGTATACTTTTGTTTAATAATTCATTTATTTGATTCGTTAAAATATCTGACTAAATACCACTCGATGTTTTGTTTTCATCGTATAAACATTAATTTTGTTCCATTCAAACTTGGTAGCTTGTAACATGACGGTGTCGTGATTTTATCATGTTATTTGTTCTCGACAATTACCAAGGCAACCAAGTTTTCGTGCAAAATGAAAGTTTGTTCAATAAGTTTGTTCCCTAATATAATTTTTCGCAAAACTGGCTAGGTTCATCGCCCCTGGCGAGCAGTGTATGTCACTCAGATCGACTTCATACAAGATTCAGACTCATCGCTGGTATATCTAACGCTCCTAGAATTTACAGAGTTCTACTTCAATAATTATGGAAATTACGACTTTTCATGACTGAAATTTCTTCAGGAAAAAAGTGTATCTGTAATAAGTTGGTGGTCCTGATCACGAATCTGAAAGAATTTCGAGACTATTCTGCCCCCTAGTATGTTTTACCGTATAAAATGGTTCCATCGCGAGTGGTGGGCAGTGTATATCACTTAGTCCAACCCAATTGAGGTGGTAGGTGCATTTTGACCATTTCCATCTGTCCTGAGAGTTTCATCATTCTACCTTAATTATTACGGAAGATACGGGGGTGTTTCCATGAGAAGTGAGACAAATTCGGACTTTTCATGACTGAAATTTCTTCAGAAAAAAAGTGTATCTGTAATAAGTTGGTGGTCCTGATCACGAATCTGAAAGAATTTCAAGCCTATTTTGCCCCCTAGTATGTTTTACCGTAAAAATGGGTTGTTCCATCGCGAGTGGTGGGCAGTGTATATCACTTAGGCCAACCCAATTGAGGTGGTAGGTGCATTTTGACCATTTCCATCTGTCCTGGAAGTTTCATCATTCTACCTCAATTATTACGGAAGATACGGGGGTGTTTCCATGAGAAGTGAGACAAATTCGGATTTTTCAGGACTGAAATTTTTTCTGAAAAAAGTGGATCTATAGTAAGTTGGTGGTCCTGATCACGAATCTGAAAGAATTTCGAGCCTATTTTGCCCCCTAGTATGTTTTACCGTAAAAATGGGTTGTTCCATCGCGAGTGGTGGGCAGTGGGAGTTTCATCATTCTACCTTAATTATTAGGGAAGATACGGGGGTGTTTCCATGAGAAGTAAGACACACTGTATCTCGTGAAAATTAATCGTTTCGAAAACAGTTAGTTATTTACAGAAAAAAAAAAGTTGAATAACAAACCAATTTTCTACGAGAATAAGGAAAGAAAAAAGTCGTTCATTTAGTATTTTGAATACACTAATTTGATAACAGCACCAAAGCAAAAATTATCCAATGCATACATAAATAGGCCGCCCAGTTGCAGACGACCGTAAAAGTCAAAGCTTCAATTGAAGAGGATGGTTCGAAAGACTTTTATTGAAATTAACTCTCTTTCCTATATACCGCCAGGGAATATTGTAACAGTTGGTGCCAATTGGAGAAGGGCACAATAAGTACTATGAATTTAAAAAAATTATCGGCTTACCTGGAAGGAATATCAATCCTAATATTGCGAGCTTGTCCGTAGATATAATTACACACAATCATCATCATGCACCCCCTAAGGTTGAGGCCCTTCCCCCCTCTCACTTAGCGGATCCTCATCCTGTTGACTGATGATCAGCAGAATGCTATCTAATCGTATTGATATGGAGTGCTCAGCCTTTGCGCGCCTGAACTCTCTTATATCTGACATGAGTTGAATTTAACTGACTTGTGACTTTATTTACTGTACATGGTGCCCCCTTGAAAGTGGCTAAACATAAAAAAGAAAATATTAGTAGTCATCCTGTGCTGTACCCTCATTGAAGTAGACGTTGTAGTCGCCGGAGCTTCCGCCTTCGTCTTACTTCTTCCGGAGGTGTCGTAGTCTCTCTGGTTTACAGGTCGCCTGTATTTGTCTCTGTCGTTGAAGAAGGCCTGGATTCTTTGTCTATATGTGTTCGCACATTGATCTACGAGCGACGTGCCTTTGAAACGTGAGTTTCTTGTCTAGTGTTACTCCTAGGTACACGGCTTCGTCTACCCATGGAATGTCCTCGTCGTTCATAGTCACACAGCCCTCTGGTGTCCTACGTCGCCTCGTGAACAGGATGGCCTTGCTTTCGTCTGCATTGAGTCCGATCTTCCAACGGTTGAACCACGGTTCTAGTTTGTTGATCTGTCGCTGAAGCTTGGATGTAACTCCCCTCTCGTGCGTTGACTCGGCGAGATCGCCGTGTCGTCTGCGTATAGTGCAAGTTTGGTCATGGGGTCGTCTGCGGTTGGCATGTCCGCGATGTAGATGGAGAACAGGGGCGGTAATAAAACCGCTCCCTGTGGGACCCCAGCATCTAATGTCCTTCGGGAGGAGAGGACGTTCCCGACCTTACTTCGGTACTTTCGCCCTCTTATGAAGGAGTTTATAAGCTTGACCATTGGTCTAGTGTATGTCGCATCCACTAGCTTCGTGATCAATTCATCGTGCCACACTCTGTCAAAAGCCTTGGAGACGTCTAGGAGGACTGCTCCGGCGAGATGGCCTTATGGTCGTACGGTTCCAGGATTGGATGGTGTCCTGGAGTTCTGTTGAGTGCTCTTCTCTGAAACCGAACTGTTCGTTTGGTAGGACGTTCAGTTCTGCAGACATTGCCTCGAGTCGTGTCTGGATCACTGTTTCAGCGATCTTGCTCATCGCGGGTGTCAAGCTGATGGGTCGGTGGTTTTGTGGAAACCCGTGGTTCTTGTTGGGCTTTGGAATCATGATTACTGTTGCTTCCTTCCAGCTAGCTGGGAAGTGTCTCAGTCTCAGGGTGGCGTTGATAATGTTGGTCAGAGCAGCTATGCCCTTCCTAGGTAGGGCTTTTAGTGCTCTGATCGGTATGTCATCTGGACCAGGTGCTCTCCTAGTTTTTGCGTGCCTGAGTATGTTCTTGATTTCTCCTGGGAATGTGGGCTCCAGGAAGGTGTCTGCTTCTTCGGTCCGTCTAAGTCTTCTGATCGTTTGCTCTACGTGTGTTTCTGTCTCTTCGACTTCGTCGGTAAAATCGACCTGGTTTTCACGGCATTTGCGTTCGAAGGAGTCCGCAAATTTGCTGTGAAGGGGGGGGGCATGGTTTCCTCCTGCCATGTCGGAGGATTTTCTGCATTTTCCACAGGGAGTTGTCTTCTGAGTTCAGTTCGTCCAAACGTTCAGACCACTGGCGATCTCTGAGCAGCCTCAGTTCAATTCTTAGCTGTCTGGCAGCAATATTGAACTGATGTTTATCGTCGGGTGCCAGTGTTCTCTGATAACGTTTCTTCAAAGGTCTCCTCAGCCTCACCATCTCCCTGATATCGGTCGTAAGCTCTCCTTGGAAGTCGAATTTGGTTGTCATGATGTCTTTCGAGCATCTGTCTATAGTTGAGAGTATGGCTTGTCCCAGTCCTGCCACCACCTCCTCTAGTTGAGGTGCGGTATCTATCTTGGAGATGTCTATGTTGTCGTGGGCAGCTCTTGCGAAGAGTGACCAGTCGACTATCCGCTTCGTCGCTTGATCGGTTTCGGCTTCTTCCTCCCCCACTGTCAGTAGGATTGGGTTGTGGTCCAATGATCCTTCGTCCAATACAGAAATATCCACTCTGGTTGGAATACTCTGTATAAGAGCTATGTCCAGTATGTCCGGGGTATCTCCTTCTCTCCCGGGGTAATGTGTTGGTTGGTGCGTCGTTGTCACGGTAACGTCTTCTAGCTCTGGGAGCAGTTTCTCTGCCAGGTTCATGCCTCGTTGGTTTTCATTGCGCCAATTCCAGTTCCTGTAATCCCGTATGGCTACCGTGGGGTGATGGTCGGGAAATAGTTTCTCCAGGTCTGTATTCCGGAGAATGTGGCCAGGCGGAATCAATGTAGTATCCCTATTCCAAATCTCTACGGTACGTCTTTAGTTTAGTTAGTTTAGTTTAGTAACTGATACCAAGCTTATCAGCCTTAGTCCGCATCATGCCAATCTGAATGTGTGAAAAAGGGCAGGGTGGGTTGTAATTATATCTACGGACAAGCTCGGAAAATTAGGATTAATATTAATATAAGTTTGAGAACTTGCTGGGTGGTATGGTTTTTTATGAGTGAGAATGAGACAATTGCAATTTCCTCTAAGTATATACATCAGTACAACCCTAGGATATAGGCTGAAATTATGAAAACCTTCAACTTTTAGGCTTTCATCCACAAAAACATACACACAAGAATCAATGTGACAGTATGTATAAATATGATAATGTGACGATTCAAAAATAATAGTAAGGGCGAATATTATACACAATACGAGAATTTAATAGTAAGGGAGACTCATATCAATTATATAACAATTGTCAATTAAAAATTTAAATTCAATATTTGGATTGAAATATTCAACAATTTGCAAGGAAGATATGTAGTTTATACAATTCTTTGTTCATAATATCACGATTAGTAAGTCCTCCTCCCTGTATACTTCGTCAGTAGAAAACCATAAGAAGCGATACACTTTCTCACTGTACAAGTGGCAAAGTGTAGAGCTTTTTACGACGGAATAAATAAGGTTCAATTTTTAATCTGATTACATGGAACAAGAGTAGTATTTATGGACGTCTTGTCGAAGTAGGCTTGCCATTTCACGTGTCGCTTTGCATAACTTTACAGGCTGCTTAATGTGCTCAAACGTGCTTATACAGACGTTCTTTTGCCTTTTAGACAGGTAGCGCTCAACTGGAAGATTATGTTTTTCTTACTTGTATCTACAGAGACAGAATACAGTACGGATTGTGTGACACCATTCAGTTTAGGTGGGTAAAAGTGATACATTTTATAGTAATTAGTAATTGAAATTATAATTCTAAACAGAGAAGGACCGATGAAAAATTTTGATTAGTATAAAAAAAATTGATTGTGAAGAAAACCAGATAGACCCAAAGATCGTGATAAAAATACATTAAAAAAAGTTCGCCTAAAGTAATTTGGGTATCGTCTTACTGCCAAAGGCATAGGGAAGGCAACTAGCTTACAAATTACATACAGAAAGAGTCCGAATAAGACTGAATAACTCTGAATTCAGATTTCTCATCTCATTTCCACGTGAACAGTTTCTATCAAAGTATGTCCTAGAATGCATCCCATCTGAGATACAGGGTGTCAATAGTATGAAAAAAAATTAGATTAAGTTTACTAATCAAGGTTTATCAACGTGACAATAAATGGTCAAATGAGTGTCTAACATCACATTAGGCACATTGATACTCGACCTAGGAGCCATAACATTCCATGTTTCTAAAAGTGGAGGTTTCTGAGATAACTGAAAAAAACTTGAGATATGTTCTGAGTAGCAACGTAATTTCATATGTGGAATAATCTTGTACTTTTGACACCCTGTATCTCAGAGAGCATTGTAGGACAGAACTTGATGGAAACTTTTCACCTCAAACTGAGGTGAATAATTTGTATTCGGAGTTTGTTGGTCTTATTCTGACTCACCTTGTATTCATAAATAATAATAAAATCAGATAATAGTTGTTATCAGTTGAAAGCGTAGAAACTCATCAAAATTATAGAAGACATGACTGCGCGAAAGACTTCTAAATTCCAAGTTGAATTTTCAGTCGATTAACATCTTGTTTGAGGAAGAGGGGACTGTAAACCTTGATAACCATTCACCAGGGTTTATTGCGAATTCTGTTTTATTTGTAATTTGGTAAAATTATTGAATGATTCGAAGTATGAATTTCTACCGGTGGGTCGTATAAAGGCCGATTCAGATACATAGGTGCCCACCCAGGGTTTTTGACCTAGCATGATAAAATCCTCCAGTATTAACAAAATTAATACTTCTGAACAGGGATTCATCAAGCCAAGTAGCTTACATTATTTTTTAAATACTTGACTTCAAAACTCAAGCTTTTGAAAATTTGATATTTGACTTGACTCTACAGACGTATGCCCTCAATTCAGAATATACACAATGAATTAATACTGACTGAAATGCCAAGAACGTGTTTTTAGACATTTTTTCGCAGAAAATCCACAAAAAGAACACGTGTAGTCTTATGGAAAATGGCTTGTCCCCCCATCGAATGTTTGACAACTGTCAAATTACGTCACTGACAGTGCTCTATTGGAAACCGTCATTGTTATAGAAGTGTAATTCCTGATAGAATCCATTCGTTGTGTTGTATTTTCGCCAAAGTGCGGTTTTAGCATGACTAGATTCTATTAATTTACAAGTTTCTGTGTATTGTAACGTTCGCAAATGACCCGCACGCGAAACGGTCTCTCGCGTGGAACAACGGACACTACAGACAGTAAAAATAGTAAACAGTGTCCTTTAACTAAATGCACTTGGCTGATAAAGGTCGCGATTTCTCTGCACGGCTAATCTTAGTTTGGTTCCGCTATTCAGGGGGGGATGGCGCTGTTGTAAAAATCAATGATATAGACGAAATTCAATTTCTGAATATTTATTCAATTAATACAAATGTATTACAAGATCAAAATATAACATCAAGTACTGGAGCATGCATATACAGTAATTTTGAATTTACGTACAAGTATTGTCACCAATAGATATTAGAGGTTGGGAGAGCAAATGTCCAGTTCTCTTCATCAATTATTGTCTCCACCGAGCCTTTCCAAATGGATCCATTTATTTCCTAATTTTCTCAACTTGCAATTCCAAACTACGTGTCCTAGCCGATTAGTTGGTACCTGAAAAAGAAAAGAAAATTAGTTGAAAATCAGCTTTGTGCTCAACAAAATAAAAAGAATAAAATCACCTGTTTTCTTGTGAACTACTTCCGTGTGATCGTATATATCCACATTTCTTGGGTATAACTGGCATTACATTTACTTTTAATTATAAGTTGTATATTTTCTTTGTGATTTTCGACTTTTCTGGATTTTGTTTGGAAAGATATTCATAGCTCATAGATGGCACTACCGCTGATCTGTCCTCTACCATTGCACATCCAATGCGTAGGAGAATTTCCTCTGGAGGGGAGAGGGAAAAGATAGTTAATTATTTTCGGGATTTGTGCTGAATTCTCAATACGAAAGATTTTTCGTAGTACTCTGATAAATTCCGTGTGCAAGGTAATTATTAACCTGCAGTGAATCCTCTGGATTTCTTTCCTTCCAAAATTAATTTTCATAAGTTTTCTTATTATTATTTATAGTTGGTGAATTCAATCATCATCGATCTACTTACCTGATTGATCCTATGGAGGAGCTGTTATGTTCATTTATGTGGCTCGGTACAACCCTCTTCAAGGGGTAAGTTGACACTGTCATTTTCAATGTCATAAAATAACCTTTCGTTATTTAGGGTTTTAGAAAGGACTAGCATTGGGAATAGTCGACTAGTCCGTCTCATTTTCTGGGATACATTTACCCTATGGTTTTCTGCCATTCCATACTCGACGATAGGGGTAATTTTCTTTATCAACACAAAGGGTGGTAGCCAACCTGCCCAATCTGATACACCTTGTATGGGGCCAAATTCATACTGATTCCAGGAATGTATATGCCAATTTATTTTTCCGTTTTGTTCAACCTGAAAAGCATCCATTGAACCGGAACTTGGACATGGATTCCAGAGACCGACAATAAAAGCCAGATATAACTCTTTGCAAAATTATTTCTACGTAATATTTGCTAAATTATTAATTAACCTTGTTTTTAACATAATTTTTATGTAACGAGTACCCTTGATGGTATGATGAAACCTTATTTAGAATAGCTTCCGCCCAGTACTGTGCGAATGCTAGCTTTTTGATATCGCACTAAAGTTATAATGATGAACAATGTTATTTTAAATGTCTCTGACTTTTTACCGTAATTGAGACCTATATTGAAGGCTTTCGATTTTTCATATTACTTAAACATTTCTAGGTTGTTTTTATTTTAATACATTACTTACTAATAATATTAGAAAGACATTCTGCCCTTCATGTTCAGATTTCTACAGTGATTCTTCGGCTCATACGAATACAGGTTGAGATTTGAATCAATGTTAATTTCGGCTGTTGTAAATATATAGAGATATCTGGGAATTCCGTGTACAGTTTTTTTTAACCTTCCTTATCCCACATAGGTACTTGTTATAGGTTGACAACATGATCGCTTAATATGGAATGAATTATTTTTGAACAACTGTTTTTATATTATCGTATTTTCTTGATTTAAATAGGGTAAACTTTCCTTTTGAATTCATTCATTCAAGTCAAGTGGCGCCTGGGTAAACTTCAATTTTTGTCAACTTTTGAAGCTTATTAAAAAAAATATATTATATTAATATAAAATTCATTACACAATAGATAACCCCACCCTCCATGCTCTCCAGACTACATCGCTAACGGGATCGTAACCTTTCATTTTCTATATTACTAAAAGGAAAGTGAAACGTTACAGTATGTCTATTATTACGAATTATCTGTCTGATAATTTGCTTTTCTGCTGATTCAATATACAGTATCGGAAACTTTTCATCTGGGGTATAGACAGAAATCTACGCGAGCAACAAGGAACGCAATTATATTATAATACCACGTAAATACCTCACTACTGTGCGCCTCTCCTGTTGCCTCGCCCGACGAATTCACAGCTCACGTCGATATCCCTTCCTCGAGCGAGCAGAGGAGAAATTGTAATGCTCTCTCAACATAATAGCAAGCTATTCTTTGCGCTCGTATGAAACCAGCATACCCCCGATGAAAACTTTCCGATACTGTATAGATCCAAATTGTCTTTCCTTCTTCAAATCATTGAATTTTTTCATTTTTCCTAAATTATTCGATCATGTTGATCAATATTCATTAAACTTGAAATGTTAATAATATCTTCACGCTACCACGACAAGTGTGGCAATTGAAATCGAACTAGAAGGCCCAGAAAAAGAACTTGTCATGTTATGACTCACTTGGCATATAATTCAGAAGTTCAAATGCAATGTAAATACAGTCAGTGTGTTCGATAGCCTCCTACGGAACCGAATTCATAAATATTTAATTAGATTATTGTCATAATCTTGCATTACTTTCAGGTTGCTGCTAAGCTATGTTCGACTGCGGACGTTTATTCGCTATTACAGTTTAATCTTACCGCTTTGCACTGAAAAAGTCAGCCATGACAGCAATTGTACTTGCATTTTCCCAGCAGCCATATTCTACTAGTAGTTTTATTCTTCGATTTTCTTTTTATCGTTGCTTTCATTGAACAGGTGTCTGAGCGGATGAGATATCGTTGTTTTTCTTTTTATTCTTTCGATGCGGATCTAGTTAATGAATGAATATATATAATTTTGTTGACATGATCGGAATTGCTTTTTTCAAGTGTGAACTGATATTTTCAAACTGAAAATGGAAACAAACATTATGCAAGAATCACTCTGAATGATGAGTTAGAAACAACATCCTGTAAAACCTTTTATAATCCAGTACGATTGGGTTTTGAGACAAGAATCGATTGTAAAACCACCAAACCTGGTATGCTAGTAGTTGGAACCATGATAAACACGAAAAGAAATTGTTTACCAAAATTCCAGGGGTGGAACATTTTTTTTTTTCGTTTAAAAATATATAAATAAATTTTTGCTGTAATCTTGGGTGAAAAACAATTAAATTTTCCACAAAAATTATTCCTAATAATTTCTTATGACATGCGCTCGTTTTCTCAGAAAACGTGATTGGACGCCAACATCAAATTTCAGGTTCACCCTTATCCGCCGCTGAAAGTTCTGGCGGAGCTGAATATTTGATTGGTCATAACTCTGCTAAAAATGAACGGAGAAGGAAAAGGAAAAGTTCATATCGTTTCTGAAGACTCCTTCCTTCTCAAGCAAATATATTATGCGAGTATTTCAGTATCTAAAATGTGTTTTGTCGCACTTCACGGAGATGTTTGCGGATGATCCGAAAATCATGAATAATTTAGTAAATATGGAATATGGAATACCCTCTTTGCACTATATGCAACAATTTTAAAGTAGTGTGATAGGTTCCACTTATAAATGTCAAAAAAAAAACTTTATTTTACTCCTGCCTCATTTTCAACTCACCCATAAAATCTGCATTTTCTTCACTAAATGTTGAAAATAATCGCTTATTCATATCCTGCATATACAGTGAAAAAAAGTGAAAAAAGTTTATTATTAGATTATTGGAAAAAAGATACTCGGGAAAAGTTTGTGCATGTCCGATAACCTAAAAATCGATTTTATCACGTGATCGCTGGTATGGCGGCAAATTGAAAAAAATTACTATGAAAAGACAAAAAGTGGGGTAAAATGGCAAGATATCAAAAAAAGTTACTTGAAAAAGTTGCTTAGAATTAAATTTTATTCACATATACAAAGTTTGAAAAAATAATGAGAGAAAATTGTAAATAGCAATTTTTTTTTTAATATTTTCCTAGCTATATAAAAATATCATGTTATTATCCTATGAATAGCTTGACCATACCGAAACATTTGTATTTCAATGATAATGACAAAACTTTCCCATTTTCTCTACACCAGTGAGCACTAAATTAAAAAAATTGGATTTTGTTAAAACCCTGGCTGTTACATTGGTTCGTATCTAACAGTTATATCAGACCATTGTGATGACATGACACTCCAGAAACATGGTGGTTTCCAGATTATAATCAAGTTTCGATGATAATCGTGCCAGAGCGTTTCACTTCGCATGCAATGTTAAAAACTCTAGCCTCTTTAATTTGACGCACATTTTTGAGATTATGTGCGAAGTGAAACGTTCGTGCACGATTATCATCAAAAAATTATTATAAACGAAAAAACACGATATTTTTGGATTTCCCTATCATCGCAATAATAGTGGAATAGTGTTTTAACTGTTAGATACGAACCAATGTAAGAGCCAGGGTTTTAACAAAATCCAATTTTTTTAATTTAGTGCTCAGTGGTGTAGAGAAAATGAGAAAGTTTTGTCATTATCATTGAAATACAAATGTTTCGATATGGTCAAGCTATTCATAGGATAATAATATGATATTTTTATATAGCTAGGAAAATATTTAAAAAAAATTGCTATTTTCAATTTTCTCTCATTATCTTTTCAAACTTTGTATATGTGAATAAAATTTAATTCTAAGCAACTTTTTCAAATAACTTTTTTTGATATCTTGCCATTTTACCCCATTTTTTGTCTTTTCATAGTAATTTTTTTCAATTTGCCGCCATACCAGCGATCACGTGACATTTGTCAAAATCGATTTTTAGGTTATCGGACATGCACAAACTTTTCCCAAGAATATTTTTTCCAATACTCTAATAATAAACTTTTTTTCCATATGGTACATACTTTTTGGCAGTCACTGTATATATTTAATAACACTATTGTGAAGTGCAAACCTCAAGATTGAAATCACATACTTCATTTTTTATATAGGATGTGTATGAGCGATTATTTTCAACATTTACAGAAGAAATTGCCGGGATTATGGGGGTTGAAAACTGAGGCAGGAGTAAAACCCACTTTTTTCTTTGGCATGTATAAGTGAGACTTGTCTCACTAGTCTTGAATCGTTGCATATGGTCCAAAGGGAATTAGGGGCACTACTGGGGCATTACAGGTATTATTGATGGTGTATTACTAGGGAATTAGAGTTATTAGTTAGGAATTATTGGCATTACACGGGAAAGGCAGGTATTACTCGAGCATTACATGCTGGGTATTACAGGAATTATTCGAATTATACTGCGCAATAATAATAAGTGAAGGGCAAAAAAAGGTCTTGACATAGGAATTGGAAGTGAAAATCCAAATTGTGCAATGAAAAAAAAAATGTCATTTGACTTGTACTTGACAACAAACATAATATTGGGACACAATTTTTTATATTACTTTTCTGACGGGCATTACTGGCATGACTTGGGGGGTATCACTCGGGAATTACTTGGGTATTAGTGGTATTATACTTTTTATTTGGGAATTAGTGTTCATACTTTCTTCGTCGCATGAATCCATTTCAAAATCAGTAATAAATTTTCTGTGATCACAAAAATTGACAGCAAATATGGCTACCAGAGCCTATATAATCTTATTTCGAAAAATTAACTGAGTTGCCATGGTAACATTCATTCCATTACTTCTTGATTTATTCTGTTTCCGATATGATATGAATATACATCATCCCGGAAGCCTTGATGTTTTTTATCATGTTCTAGATATAAAGCGGTATCTATCTACATGACATCAAATATACCGGTCGTGCATAAAGTATTTCTGGTGTAATTTGCTTTTATGGACCTAGGCGTATTACATATACGCTGTGGTCCATAAAAGCCTATTTTACACACTTGACACATAAATAACTACTTGATCTCCTGTTGAAAAATATACTACTATTCATGATGATACCTCGCAATTAGAAAGTTATTTATTTTTGGGTACGTGTTTCGAAAGAAGTCTTTCTATCAAGTTACTCCTATATAATCAAAATAGACGAGCTTCCAAGTTACGTTCAACGTCCATATGCCCATTGAGCTAATTTATTGGAACTTGACGTTCAGAATCGCATTTGTTGGCAGTTTGGCGTTGTGAGAATTGTGGAGGTAATCGTAAACCCCAAGAAAGAATGTTCTCTGCCTTATCTCGACATCCATTAAGCGCAGTGATAAGTATTGCTTCGGTGTGCTCAACATTTATTTAAAATATTTTGCATTTTCTGCCGCGACAACATTAATTACGGAATTAACTGGCAGAGAAGATAGGCTAATTATAGCAGGTTTCTTCCAGTTTTATCTCAATTTATTGACAAGAGCGGTATTTATGTGACAGGGCTATTTGCTATCTTTTTCGCGGGCGGTTTCATATCTTTATGAGAACTCCAGATGATACATAAACGCTCACACGCACAGACAATAAAAAGGTGACTCTCTCGTGAAAGTGGTCAACTCCCCCACATTCAATGAATATTTAGAGGTCCTAAAAATCACACCAATGAATTTATTTCTTCTTTGTTCTTTAACAAAAATTGCTATCTGTGGAAAAAGAAAATTACACTCGATATTGTTTTTCAGACGAGTTTGTTCACTACAGTTCAAACAATTATGCATATTGGGTCGTTAAAAACGAAAAGTTAATGGCTTGAAATGTCTCCTTTTCGTATTGAGTGCGGTGTTAAATAGTCCTCCTCCTTCTGCTAACTTCTGAACGGCTTGGTATCCCCTTGTCATAAAATTTTAATGAGTTGAATAGACAATGATAGATAAGTACATTTTGACGGTAACATGCTAAAATCCCCCCAACTGAAAATTTATCTCGACTTACTTTAGCTGAGTGTAAGTTATACCACAAAATTTGGTAATTGAATTTGATAATTATTTTGATCATAACAATAGTTTAATTGATTTAGAATATGACTATTATTTTCCCATTAACAAGAGCAATATCAGTAATTTCACTTAATGTTCACGTAAAGTCATATTTTTCTCGTTTCTGAACTGCAAGATGGCGCTGGCAACAAATGTTTTTCATAACCATAGTGGCAGCGATCTTCTATAATAATTCCAAATAAATTACAGTTTTCTACTGTAGTACAGTATCCACAGACAAATGTAAGCCACAAGTAAAAAATGAATCGTAGCACTTTGAAATCATACATTGTGGGTGGAACCCAAAAAAAAATTTATTTAAAAAATTATAATATTTTTTTTTTGCTGTTATTTCGGAAAGGATAAGATTTATCAAGAAACAACTTTAACAAGGCGAAAGATAATTCAATTCTCCACAAGAAATAGTAATTTCTCACACTGCAATTTCCGGCAGGGCCAAAAATCAGATTTGTCATAACTTTGCTAAAAATTATAGTATATGGAAAAGAAAAAGTGTATATCGTTCTTGAAAACTTGTACTTTCTCATGCAAATATAACATGTGAGTATCTGAATACACAAAATGTGTTTTGTCCCACTTCACAATTGTTCACATAACCCTTCTACGATATTTTCGGAGGATCCGAAAGTCATATGGATATTATAGTTGATATAAAATAATTATACTGAAGAAGAAATCAGTACCCTCTTTGGAGCATATGCAACGATTTTAGACTAGTGAGACAAGTCTCACTTATACATGCCAAAGAAAAAAGTGGGTTTTACTCCTGCCTCAGTTTTCAACCCCCATAATCCCATAATCCCGGCAATTTCTTCAGTAAATGTTGTAAATAATCGCTCACACACACAATAGTATTATTAAACATATGCAGGATATGAATAAGCGAATATTTTCAACATTTACTGAAGAGATTGCCAGTTTTATGGGTAAGTTGAATATGAAGCAGGAGATAAACAAATTTTTTTTGGCATGTATAAGTGAGACCTGTCACACTACTCTAAAATTGTTGTATATAGTCCAAAGAGGGTATGGGTTGCTGCTTCAGTATAATCATTCAATATTTACTAAATTATTCATGATTTTCAGATCATCCGCAAATATCTCCGTGAAGTGTGACAAAACACTTTTTGGGTACTCAAATACTCGCATATAATATTTCCATGAGAAGGTAGGTGTCTTCAGAAACGATATGAACTTTACCTTTTCCTTCTGTGTTCATTTTTAGCAGAGTAATGACCAATCAAATATTCGGCTCCGCCAGAACTTTCAGCGGCGGTCAGCGTGAACCTGAAATTTGATGTCGGCGTTTAATCACGTTTTCTGAGAAAATGAGCGAATTTCATAAGAAATTACTAGGAATCATTTCCGTGGAGAATTGAATTACCTTTCACCTTGTCGAGTTGTTTTCTCGATAAATCATACGCTTTTCAAGATTACAATAAAAATCTATTTATTTATTTTTAAACGAAAAAAAATATGTTCCATCCCTGGAATTTTGGAAAACTAATTTTTTTTCGTGTTTATCATGGTTCCAACAACTAGCATAGTAAGTTTGTTGGTGCTACAACCGAACCTCGCCTCAAAATCCAATCATACTGGATTATTCTAAGTAACTGCTTTTGGGACAAATTTATGATTTTTTTTTTGTGAAAAAGTGGATTGAAAATTCAGTTTTCATTCACAGACCCTACGGAGGTCTGAATTAAATATTTTCTTTATCGAAGCCCCTCAAGCATTGATACATGACATTAACCACAAAGAAATTATAGTAGTAAGCCTCAAAATGATATTATCTCTAGTATGCAAATGAACCCCCACACTATGTTTCTATAACCATTCAGTGAAAATGAATTACTGAACTTGATGAAGCGAAAAATTAAAAATAAAAAATTTTGAGGGTTTTGACAAAATACCAGTTTTTTTGGTAAAAAAACTCCTTCACATTATTATAAAACCCATCACATATCTTGTGAATCTTTTATTCCTAAATGGTACTTTTCCCTCATCCCTTAAAGTAGGAAAGGTCACACATATCCAAAAGAGCAAGATTCATCATCAAACATCAAGACAAGCGAAAACTTAGTGGAATTCAAAAAAACGTCTGAAATCGTTTTTGTTGGATAATTTATGTATCAAATAAGAAAAGGAAAAAAAAATATAACTTTTGTCCAGTTTCCACTAACACTTTACTACTCTATTACGACCGGTTTCGGCTGTTACACCATTTTCAAGTAACTACAGATTACATCAAGTTCGTGAATATATATACCTAAGAAAGTAATTAAAGAAAGGTTGGGTTTGATTACCTAACTGAAGTTGGAAAATACAAGTTGGAATATACTATTCAATGCAAAACCCAAAAAGGATAAATGGAAAAAATCAGGTATATATAGACTGGAATGTGGTGATTGTACAGCAGCTTATTCAGGACAAACGGGAAGAAATTTTGAAATTAGGTACCGTGAACATGTGTTATCAGATAAAAAATCAGCTATATATAGACATTTGCAAGAAACAAATCATACAATAAATAAAAATAACATGAAAATCCTTCATACGTGCAATAAAGGAAGAGAAATGAACTTGTTGGAAATAAATAAATTGAATAAAAACCCCAATTTTGATACCCTCAATGACCAGTTAGAATTATGTAACTCTCCACTTCTGAATTTGTGACTTTTGATAACAAAGTTGGACCCACCGATTGTATGAACCCCTATTGGATAAATTTATCCTGATGAGTCAATCTAATTAATTGACTCATCAGGTAGATTCCAGGTATTGTCCAACTTGCTTTGAAACATCAGTTAGGTTATCAAACCCAACCTTTCTTTAATTACTTTCTTATGTATATATATTCACGAACTTGATGTAATCTGTAGTTACTTGAAAATGGTGTAACAGCCGAAACCGGTCGTAATAGAGTAGTAAAGTGTTAGTGAAAACTGGACAAAAGTTATATTTTTTCTTCCTTTTCTTATTTCATCATGAATTTCCACAAAATAAATAGATCATCAATCAAACAAATTTATGTATCGTCTTCTGTTTCGCTTTTTTTTGTAGTAATTAGTAAGTTAGAGATAGTGACTATTTCTATAATTTTTTTGTCATTTTAAGAAAAATAAAAAATTTCAATTTGAATTTGCATAGAGCTGAGTCATTTTTCCAAAAAAAAAATAGAGTTAAAGTTAAAATAACTTAGTCAGGTATTCAGTATAATCATACAACAAACAATCCTACGGGTCCACGCTACTGGTGTAATTTCAAAGTGTAATGCAATTACTTCGCATCTAAATAACTCAATTCAGAGAATTCACATAAATTGCCATCTGCTAGATTTACAACCAGTCTCTGATGTTGATAGCTTGATGTAAAGTTTACTGTTTTTTCATTGCTGCATGGCCTTATTACCTTCTCAATTAAAGAAGCCATTCCGTACATTTTACAGGTTCATTCAAAAGACATATGATATTCCAGAAGTAAACGGTTTCGTTTAATTTAATCGAACAAGTACCTGAAGTGATGGGTTGATCCCAGACATGTTGCTTCTTCTAATGTGTTCTCTCGGATTCTGTGCACGAATTCGCAAGAAACGATCTCTCCATTATTTGCTGAACTCGATTTGCAATTGAGAGGATGCAGAACATTTCTGATTGTGCAGGTAATTTTTTTATATGATCATGAGGAGATATAGAGGGTAAAGTATTGGCTTTTTGTTTGAAAATCTAACTACTAGAAAAACAAAGTTTCTAAAAAAATGTCTTAGATGTCTTAGAAAACTATTAATCCAGTAACGACACACAAACTCGAGCAAAAAGTGAAAGAATTAATTGTAGCACTCTGAAACTTGGCACATGACATCTCGACATCATGTATTATTAGAAAAAAATATTTTTTACCAAAACATCAGGGGTGGAACATTAAAAAAATTTCATTTAAAAAATATATTATATTTTTTTGTTGTTATTTCAGAAAATATAAGATTTATCAAAAAACGATTTGGATAGGTTGAGAGATAATTCAATTCTCCACACGAATGATATTCAGTAATACCCTATGAAATACGCTCGTTTTCTCAGAAAACGTGGTTTAACGCTGACGTCACATTTCATGCTAGCGCTAATCCGTCACTGCCAGTTTAGGCAGGACCAAAAATTAAATTTGTTATAACTTTGCTGAAAATTATAGTAGAAGGAAAATATGGGTAAGTTGAAAATGAGGCAGGAGTAAAAAGAAGTTTTTTTGGCATGTATAAGTCACACTACTTTAAAATTGTTGCATATAGTCCAAAGAGGGTGTGGGTTGCTGCTTCAGTATAATAATTCCATATCTACTAAATTATTCATGATTTTTGGCTCATCCGCAAACATATCGTGAAGTGCGACAAAACACATTTTAGGTACTCAAATACTCGCATATTATATTTGCATGAGAAGGTAGGAGTCTTCAGAAACGATATGAACTTTTTCTTTTCCTTCTCCGATCAGTTTTAGCAGAGTTATGACCAATCCAATAGTCGGCTCCGCCAGAACTTTCAGAGGCATGGAAGGATGAACCTGAAATTTGATCATATACTCTCCAAAATGACAGCAAAATTTTTTTTATTTTTTTTAAACGATTAAAAAAATATGTCCTACCATTAGAGTTTTGGTAAACAATTTTTTTTCGTGTTTATCATGATTCCAACTACTAGCATACCAAGTTTGGTGGTGCCACAATGGATTCTTGTCTCAAAACCCAATCGTACTGGATTAAACCGAGTAGTTAAAGCACTGATCTCTTAATCACTCTGGCCGCAGGTCGTGGGTTCAAAGCCAGCTGCATAATTTTTTTCTGGTGGTCCGAAAAAGTGCAAGGAATCGCACGTAAAAAGGTAAGACCTTGTTAATCCTTGTCTCGCATACGTTTCGAATTCTGAGAGCTGCCTTTCGCAGGGTGACGACAGCTGGATAACGGAAAAACAATTTCAAAAAACACATGGTGAATGAGTCATCAAAAATGTTTGTCATTCAGTAAGAGTTATATTTAATCGAAGAGTGTGATCAGAGCAGATTGAAAGATTACTGAATTATATACCAGAATTAGCTGCTAGCAGACTTATCAGATTGAAAAATATTATCATTCTTCACCTTCTGTCGCATAACATATTGGAGACATGTTATTTTTGGCGGCACCATATGGATCGGATACTGATCAATAATATCCTTTGTTTATTGTTGGTTATCATATTGGTATTGTTATACAGTTTATGATACGACCAAAGGATATGTCTTATGGGTGTATTCCAAAGTGGTGTGAACACAGTTCAAGAGCAAGAGGAAAGCCCAAGAGCAAAACTACGACAATGTGACTTTCAACTGTTAATAATAATACTGCAACTGAAATGAAGGAAATGAAGAACTTACTAGTAATACAGTTAAAAAAAATATTTCTCAATCAGCTGCACCCTCAGGAGCAGAATTCAAAAGTCTTTCGGACACTTGTGCGAGCAAGGGAAGACGTGAGCCTCACCTACTAACGTGTGATACAATACACGAGACCCGTGACCGCGCTGGTATACGAACCCACGCACCTACCGATGATGACGCGCTACCACGGCCCAATGATTGGTCTGAAGCAATATGTAAGGCTACTGTACTAGTAGTCAAAATGGAAACATGCACAGAGAAAAAATTATTGCACTGGAAGACACATTGATGAAAGAGGTGTTATATTCCCAAATGTAGAGATTTTTATCTTCTGTCATAGATGGTGTGACTCAGGACTGCATTAAGACTGTCGCAGCTTCCCATCTAGACGAAAGTTCGAAGTCAGCTGAAACTGCAGCATTGTCTAGCGAAAAATTGAAACGAAAAAATACCAAAATCCTGGTAACAACTATTTGTTCAATCCAGTATCAGTTGAAATTTTTGGTGTTTTTGGCCCGGAATCTCTGTTATTCGTTCATGAACTCGGAAGGAGATTGATCCAAGCAACGAAAGATTTCCGTTCTACCACTTTTTTGATAGGAAGAATTAGTATTGCTATTCAACTAGTTAATGCTGCTTCGGTTTCAGGAACTATTCCATTCCATAATTTGGATGAGATCATGCATTGCACTCATTTCAGTACGGAACTAAGGGACAAGTCGAGATATGGGTATAGTCATCAGTCTCCTATCAAGGTTAATTCGCAAGTTTTTGATCGATCTTCTTCTTTTTCAGTGCGGCCAATGGACATAGGTCATTCCTGTCCCCAAATACGAGTTGCAATCCTCGTGGTTCTGGTTCCTTTTCAGCGAAAGAGCTCCATCGAGCAAGCGCCGTATCGATTCCTCTAAGAAACCCTTCAACACTCGGAAGTATCGATTGCGGCTTGTGAAATAGATCTGATGCAGATTTTGTGAAACATGCTCTTCCTTACGGTTTTCCCGAAAGTCTTGCGAAGAAAATTGGATTGGATAATTTGGGAAACATTTGCTACCTGAACAGCATTTTACAAGTGTTATTCATGACGAAGAATTTCAAGAACGAGATTTTAACGATGAACGAGAATGTTTCCTACTTATTCTCAAAACTCAAACACCTATTCATGCAGCTACAGTTTCGTAAGAATTTATCATCTTTTTCACCAACCGATTTCCTGGAGTCTTTGAAGTCCACTAGATACTCGTTAGGACAACAAGAGGATTGTTCCAAATTCTTGGGGTTCTTGTTGAATACTTTCCATGAGCAGGAAAATATCAAAATCGATGCTCCTGATCGCTCTGATGGATGATTCCGTACAATCTATCTCGTCTTGTGTTTGTGGATCTTTTGCTAGAAAAATCCTCACTAGTTTACGTTGTAGTACATATTCAAGAATTAGCAAAAACGTATGTGACTTTCTGGAGCTTCAACTGGCATTTCATGATATGATTGATAACCAGTCCATGCAAAGCTTACTGTGTCATCATCTGGAAATAGAACTTTTAACTGGCGATGACCGGCTGTATTGCCGAATATGCGCCAAACTGACTGACAATTATAAGATAATAAGTATAGCTGAGGCACCAGTCAATCTAATAATAACACTGATGCTCTTCAAACACGACTCGACCGGCGGTCCGGCGGAAGCACCAAATTCTTACGAAATTTCGAAATAGATGAACACCTTAATCTAGCGGACCACTATTATGATCCTTATGCAGTCATTGTCCACTGTGGTTCTGGCGTTGAATGTGGTCATTATTACGCATTGGCCAAAGACAAGACGGACGGACTGGTTTAAGTTTGATGATAGTTGTGTCACTGAATGTTCTGACGATGTCTTGAATTTATTGGAGCCTCTGGAGACGCCCTACATTTTATTTTATGAAAGAGAGGACATTGGCAGATTGGGATCTTCAGATGATGGGGTTCTGCAGGTTTTTTCGGGTTTTTCTGCAGTTGAAAAAGCGAATGCGCCACTGGAATCAATGAAGTCGCCCCGGAGCGCCAATTAATTTTTGTTGTTGTTTTATATTTTGTATTACTTTCGTTTCATTTTTTTTATTTGTGTATTTTACATTAATAATTCTTAATACATTAAAAAAAATTTACCAAAAAGTTACATTTTTAATGGCTGTCAAGAGTATTAGGAGATGAAGTATGAAGCGTGTTAAGAATATTTTTGACGATGATAACTGAAATATTCTTTTTTTCAGCTACTATTTCAACGTAAAAAATGTCACTTTGAAACAACTATGCAAATAGTAAATCACCAGTGCGAAAAGTAAAATAGTAGTGTGAAAAGTAATCAAATGGAACTATTTCTTTTTTTTTCATAAAAGGCTATTTTTTGCCAATTCCTCTCCTTCTTCTTCTATATGGGATGCTTCAACATTATCATCTTTTTATTCGCTATTTATTATTTTCATTATCGAAATTTTCTATAAGTACCTAGTTAGTGTAATCAACTTGCAATCCTAATAACATACCGATGACTTTTAGGTCAGTGCACACTTTTCATTCGTGTTCTTCATCTCTATTTAAAAAAACAAATTGCCTTTCATTGAGACAAAAAATCGCAAATGAAGGCATTTTATTTTTTAAATCTAAAACCATCTGCACGGTGAAAAAAGGCAAGAGAGCATTTTCATGAGAAGATAGATGACAAATACAAAAATAATATTTATTTGAAAAATCGTTGCAATTGAAAAAATGCATTTTCATGCGTACTTTGCATGTACCAAAATTGAAAAAAAAAGCCGAATGGGTTTTAGAGATATTGTTAAATTTCATCATCCTGTATCTCAGAAATAAAGCGGTTGCTGACCTATGTTCATATGAAGAATTTTTCTTAACAATCAAGGATTATCGTCCTTTAGGATCAGCATTCAATTATGAAACACCCTGTACATCAGCTGGTGATAAGGAAGTGTTGTACAGATTCATGCAAAATATCCAATAATCGAAAATAAAAAAAATGGTTACCAATAATATTTAGAAAAAAAAAGCATGGGAAAACATTGTGGCTGAATTTAATATCGCAGCAAATGAACAGGTAATGGTGGTGTCTTCAAATTAACACAAGTATAGGCACTAAATTTGCATTCAAAAGGTGTTATTTTGTCATGTGATTGGTTAATATAAATCACTGATATCTCTATTAGCATCATATAATTTGTCTAAATCACGATCTATGACTCACACACTGGTTATTACTCCAATAAACACGAATTATTTCGCTGAAATTAGACTTTTCGAATTCCCAGGAGATGTTTCGAACCGTCTTCAGCACGTCGCCAGCGACTCGCCAAAATAAACACAGTCGCACACAAATTCGTGTGTTGCGAACGGCCCACCGTTGGGAGTCGCTGGAGAACGACAAAAACCCTTGGAAATTTTCAAAAAAATTCTAGCACCAAACCCAACTTTGGCATTCGTAGACTTTATTCAATTTATGATAAAATATCTGAAAATCTCCATTTTTTTCCCAAGTTCCTTTTGGCCACAAATTTTCCATCATTTTTGTCAGCACCTTTATATCTTTCGGTCCTCTCAGTGGCATAAACAATAAAATATTCAGCTGAAATCTGTGTCCCAATTCAATTTGCTTTCTACAATCCATTTGTCATATTTACAAATTGGCGAAAGAAAAATATTCAAAATCTGCTTTCTGGCCATTATATATCGTATATATTATTATATCCTACCCAATCAAAAATAAAAAGCGGTTCGACAGATTTCATTCAGCCAATGTAAAAAAAACAACGTTCTTATGAATAGAGAGAGATTTTTAATTTTATTGGGAATTTATTGAATTTTAAATAATAAAATGGATTTATGGTTAGTACCTACTATTAGGTACCTACCAATAGAACTGAGTATAATAGGTACTTCCAGTCTCCACTGTTGAAAATAAAATCGAAGAACATGACTGATTCAATGAAAACTAAATTTTCAATAATACCTAGATTGTGCACAGCAGATGAATGATAAAAATTATAAATGTTACTACCCACTGTACCCAGCTTACATACAAAACATTCCTTAAATTCTGCTTACTCAGAATTGATACGAACGCGATTCCTGTGCACCAGGATAACAGAAGAAAGAAGGTTTTATACGACATTCTCTAAAAGTCTCCCAAACATACACTAGAGGCGACACTGACTTGAGTAGTAGGTGTATTATGCAGCGACCTGCCTATTTCAACTAATCGTAGCGCGTTGATTCTAGTAGTTGCAATTTCATCCAATAGATGATGGACTAAGAAACAATCCCAGACTCCAGAGATGAATTCGCATTTTGCGCAAATAATCCAGTAACACCGACAAACTCGAGCAAAAAGTGAGGAATGAATTGTAGCATTCTGAAACTCGGCACATGACATTTCGACATCATGTATTATTAAAAAATCAGGAGTGGAACCTAAAAAATTTTTCATTTGAAAAAAATATATTTTTTTTTGTTGTTATATCAGAAAATATAAAAATTATCAAAAAACGATTTCGATAGGTTGAGATATAATTCAATTCTCCACAAGAATGATTTTCAATAATACCTCGTTTTCTCAGAAAACGTGGTTTAACGCCGATGCTCATGCAGGGCCGAAAATTTGATTTGTCATAACTTTGCTGCAAATTTAATATGTAAGTATCTGAGTACCCAAAATATGTTTTATTTTATCCGACTTCACATAACCGTTCTACGATATTTACGGATGATCCGAAAGTCATGGATATTTTAGTTGATATGAAATAATGAAATAATTATACTGAAGCAGGAATCGGTACCCCCTTTGGACCATATGCAGCAATTTAAGACTAGTGAAACAAGTCTCACTTATAATACTAGTGACTTATTATACATACATGCCAAAGAAAACACTGGGTTTTACGCCTGCCTCAGTTTTCAACTCACCCATGATCCCGGCAATTTCTTCATAAATGTTGAAAATAATCGCTCATACACATCCTACATAAAAAATTTAGTATGTGATTTCAAGCTTGAGGTTTGCACTTCACAATAGTGTTATTAAATATATATATATATATATATGCAGGATATGAATAAGCGATTATTTTCAACATTTACTGAAGAGAATGCCGATTTTATGGGTAAGTTAAAAATGAGGCAGGACTAAAACAATTTTTTTTTGACATGTATAAGTGGGACTGTAACAATACTTTGAAATTGTTGCATCGTATAGTCCAAAGAGGGTATGGGTTGCTGCTTCAGTAGAATAATCCCATATTTACTAAATTATTCATGATTTTCGGATCATCTGCAAACATCTCCGTGAAGTGCGACAAAACACCTTTTAGGTATTGAAATACTCGCATGTTAAATTTGCATGAGAAAGTAGGAGTCTTCAGAAACGATAGGAACTCTTCCTTTTCCTTCTCCGATCATTTTTAGCAGAGTTATGACCAATCAAATATTCGGCTCCACCAGAACTTTCAGCGGCGGTAATCGTGAACCTGAAATTTGATGTCGGCTTTCAAACACGTTTTCTGAGAAAACGAGCGCATTTCATAAAAAATTACTGGGAATAATTTTTGTGGAAAATTGAATTGTTTTCCACCCTGTTGGGTTGTTTTTCCGATAAATAATATACTTTCCAAGATGACAGCAAAAATCTATTTATTTGCTTTTAAACGAAAAAAAAAAGATGTTTCACACCTGGAATTTTGGTAAATATTTTTTTTTTCTGTTTATTATGGTTTCAACAACTAGCATACCAAGTTTGGTGTTGCTACAATCGATTCTTGTCTCAAAATCCAATCGTACTGGATTAAGAGAACCTCCCCGATTCAAAGTAATTAGAGATTTTGAGAAATTTGATGAAACGGTTTTTCTCTCCGATCTAGATTCAATTCCGTTTGAAAACATCCAAATTATATAGAATATTAATGAAAAAATCACCCACCTTCTTCAATAATTCTTTACTGGCTCTTTTCGACAAACATGGTCCTTAAAACGATTAACTAAAAACTATACCCAGAACAAAACAGTCCTTAAATTCTGCTTCACTCAGAATTGATACGAACGCGATTCCTGTCTAACAGGATAACAGAAAAGAGAAGGTTTCACACGACATTCTCTACGGAGTCTCCCAAACATGCACTAGAGGCGACACTGACTTGAGTAGAAGGTGTATTATGCAGCGACCTGCCCATTCCATATAAACGCCTCCAGTCGATTTTAGTAGTTGCACTTTCATCCAATAGATGTTGGACTAAGAGACAATCACAGAGATTAATTGAAAATATTTTTTGTATCATTGAAAATTAAACTTCCTTTAAGTTGCTTAATGCCAATAATTTGATTTCATTACTACATCTTCCATTTTTATACTCAATAGGTGATCTACGAGCACCGAGTTTATCATATCCTATTTTCTGGGATTGTCTTTGTTCTAGCAGGTTTTATATTTTAGTTTTCAGTTTCTTGAATGTCATAGGTGAACTAGCTTTCATGCAACCTCTTACTTTGCCATATTTGTGCCGGAGATGCAATTCAGCTTGTAATTAGGGTATTGATATATTCCAAGATTGCCTTTCCTACTCTGGCGATGATAAAATATTTATGAAAAAGGGGAACATTCTCCATGAAAATTGAAAAATAAAAAATGTGCTTTATTTGTAATATCTAACAGAAAACAACTACTTCCCCGGTTAAAGGTTATCTTGAACGGTGGAAAATAGCGACTAAAGTTTGTCTTTCAGCCGCAGATGATTCCACAACACATTTTATGAATATCCTATTCATATTTTCGAACAAAAATCAAAATTCTAATAGTTATATCTCTCCTCTTATAATATTCATTATATTCAACATGAAATTAATGGAAGATTATCAGCTATCAGCACTTGTGGATATCCAAATTGAGTGATGTGCATTTAATATATAACGCTTTGATGAGTTTTGTCGTTTGAAGGTGATGAAGTGATCCAATGTGGAAAATGATCTACAAGAACAAGCTATGATTTTCCACCGAACTCTGGTATATCTGTACCCTTTTGGAAGAATGGTAAGCTTGGCATAGTGTGTTATAATAATGGCGTTTTGAAATTATAAGTCATTTCTGTATACACAGGGTGTCCCAGAATAAAGGGGACAAACTCCGAGGGTAGAATCCTCACTTCATTTTAAGGCTGAAAGTTTCAATAAACATATACCCTAAAATGAGTATTAATCGAGTTACAGGGTGTTGAAAGTAAAACAAAAAAATAGATATTCCAGAATAACTCCATAACGGCTTAACTTTTCTCAATGAAATTTGGTATTTCACTTAACAGCATTCAGTTTCATATTTCAAGGCAAGTCATGTTTTTGTAACTCTAAACAGGGGCGTACGGCAGGCATGGCCATATGGGTCTGGCCCACATCTTCTCACAGTCCTTACAGCTGATCTCAAAAATTTTCGTTGTCTTCCGTCTTATCTTTTGGAGTACCCACGGTTTGTTGCAGTTTATATGAAGTATTGTATACCACCTTCATATTGAGCGTTCTAAAAATGCTATCGAAACCATAGAAATTATAATATATATATACTTACTCTAGAATGCCAATCCCCTCTTCGTGGGACACTGAAAAGTGTTGTAAAATTCCAAATGTTTTCATCAATGCGCATGCCCATAACCGGTCTCCTAGCTCTGCAGCGTTGACAAATTTCAGAAAATTTTATCTTTGTAGTCGAGATTCTGTCGAAAATAATCTAACATTACTGTGAAGCCTACCCAAATTCCCGTTGACTTGTTGGGATCGTGCAACAGTGTTACCAGTTTTCAATTGTCGCAGAGGAAGGAAGGCAGTTTGCCAGAGCCGGTTTGGGTTAGTTTGGTGGTTTAGGCGATTTGTGTTCATTGTGAAATTAACCATTAACGTTATTGTGTTTATTTAGATGTGCTTTTCTTATTACTGTTGTTTACTTCAATTATTCATCGGTAGTGTGTATGTTATTGGTTTTCGGGTTTTTCTGTAGTGAAATTTTAATTTTGACAATGTTGATGTGCTTGGTTCTATGGTGTGGAAATAAAGGAAATATTTATTCCTGGAATCCATTATTTTTAGTAAGTACCTACTTTTGAATATGAATTGTTGATGGAAAATCGAATAAATAACATAAATAGAGCAGAAATAACTCCCATCTTTGATAAAACTGAGAATATTAATCGTTTCTTTTCGTTTGGCTCATATAAATCATTTTAAGCTTGACAAAAGCAAAAGGCATGACATGGCATGGTGATCCAATAACTTCACTCACAAGCTAGCTAACTCCTCTGGAACATCGCAGAAAGGTTGGCGATCTGTCTGTGTTTTATAGATATTTCCATGAACGATGCTCTTCCGAAATATTATCAATCGTTCCACCGTTAGCGGTCCCTTCGAGACTGACCCGTCGAGCTCCAGTCCTCAGCACATCCATATGCCGTCACTTTGGAGACATGCCGAACATCTGTTTCCCAGAATATCAATTCCTACCTACCTTCCTTTGGTTCTCACGATGTTCTCTGAACAATACAGGATGTTTCTTTCCGTGGGAATGAGAACTTCATAAATAGTTACCTACTCTAGATATATTTTTTCATTGTTATTTTATTCGATGAATTTCTCGGATATAATCAGTTTCACAACATAGGGATGCCCACCAAAACTTTTCGTGTCTCATAGACTGCCCTGACACCAACGTATTATTATATCGAAACCCACCCTGGTATGAATGGAAATGGTCCTGATCATGCGCACTAAATAATGCATCGAACTTTTTACAACACTTTCGTCCCATTGAATTAGCATTCTAGAGTAAGTATATATATTATAATTTCTATGATCGAAACCTGGAGTAACTCGATATTCGTATATGGTTGAATATATTTCAGGAATATTCTTTGTTGCAACTCTTTTTTATCTTTGGAGTTTTTAATTCGATCAGTGAATAAATGTTATTGGGATCAATCTCCATTTCTTTGAAAGAAAAATGTGTCCCATTGAGAACCCCGCACAGACCTTATGGGAATCTGGTCCTGCTCTGTCGAATTGGCTTTAACTTTGGGAATATGAATTTCTTGGCATCCCGAACAAAAGTCACCACGGACACAAAAAGATCCTATCAGTAGTGGCGGAGTAATGGGACCTACAAGTCCTGGACTTTTAATGTTGCACCTGTCAGTAGACTAAGATGGAAGTAAAACTGAACGTGACTCAAGGATGTTGGAAAAATGATATGTTTGAATCCTAGAGTTCAAAAGTAAGTGATGAAAATGTCAAAAAATCCTGGAAAACCTAAAAAATCGTGGAAAACTCGCTTAAAATCTGCATTTTTCGCTGTAAAATGCAAACAGCCTAGATTTTTTCAAAAAAAAATATTTTCAGAGAACTTTTTTACAAAGGAGATTGGAAAACTTATTTATAAGGAGGAAGAAGATTCCTTTACGTAAAATTACACCCCAGACAATACTGTATTTGAGATTTTTTGTTGATTGTTAGGAAGGAAAAAAATCATTCGCGGTAGCAATGATTCCATGCATGTACAAAAAAATGTATTCCTCTACTATAGGAATAATTCTTTTGAAACTAAATGCAGCACTCTTGCTCTTTCAACACCCTGTAACTCGGTTATTATTCATCCTAGGGTATATATTATTTATTGGAACTTATAGCCTTGCACTGAAGTGAGGATTCTACCATCGGAGTTTGTTTCCTTTATTTTGGGACACCATGTATAAATTAAGCGCTCGACGAGCCCTTCTATTGAGTGCTGACGGCGTTTGTTCCACAAAACTTCTGACTGACTATGTTAGTTTTGTTTTAGGTACTATGAACTATTTGCACAAAAATTTTCAGATTTTATAAAACACTATCACCAACCAAATTTTTTGACAGGTTTAGCGGGCTGCTGACGCGAGATGCCCATATATTCTGCTGACTATGTCCACATAGTTTTTCGGTTGTCTTGCTATCCAGTGACTAATTTTCAAATTTTATAAAACAGTTTTTTTACAAGTTCGGAATCACCGCGCCATTTGCCCCAAAAACTGGCTGACTGACAGCGGGCTATTAATATTCAACCTATTCATGACCTAATATCAAAATATAAGCCTTTATAAAAACTGTTGCATTGGTCCCTTAGCTCTTGGACTATTACTACAGCAGAGGTTTCAACATAGTATAGTGCATGTACAAGACATAAAGGTAGTGGAAGAACACTTGGATCCCAGATTATGCGAAATCTTGCTGATAGCAGAGAAACCCGGATGTCTCTTTTTTGCAATATTAATATTTCAATATATTGCCATTCCTATCAATACACGTGCCAATCTTGTATCATTAATTGGATAATCAGTATTGCGAATGTAATAATTGAATATCTGGCTGAAACTGAACTGGCCATGGAGAGTTCAAGAGTAATGTCAATAACGTTAATAGGTTTTTTATCTAATACTGATAGTGATTTTTTATATGTCAGAAACCTTCACCTCTTCGTTATACACGGCTAACTACGGCGAAATTAAATTATAGTAATTGAAAATAGAACTGCTGGGATTATTTGGATGAATGGATACAATAAAGCACACAATACATGCTCAAGAAATAGAAGCTACCCAGAACACCGAAACTACGTCTCTTTCACTCGACGCTCGTTTCGCCAACAAAGCTTGTATCCTCAAGAGCTATAAGCTATACGAAGTTAGCCTGAAGTTTGTCAACGTACTTAATTAACACCCTTTATGTAGTCATATATATAAAAGGATTTCTGGAGTCGGCAATGTTGTGTTTGAACCCTTATTATCTGTTTGACGAATTATTTTCACTTATAATCTCCCTAGTGCTTGAATTATTGCCGGAAATTTTTCGAGTACATGAATTTTTTGAAAATTACCCGAGTCGCGCAGCGACGAGGGTGATTTTCTTAAAAAATTCGTGTACGAGATAAATTTCCAGCAATTAATTCAAGCACGCGGGGGATTCGGTAAGAAAATTTCACACCAAAATATATTAAATTAATGGTTAATTCAACTGACTTGTAGATTATTCTGAGAGAAAACAAGTTGTAACATCAGTGGGCCATGAATGGTTTTTGTTGATATAATGACAGTTACGCGTTGGTATTAGTGGCGTTGTTTGTATGTGAGAAAGGAAAATTCATTTTGGGACATTTTCAACCTAAAATTACATTGCACATCACGCAGAACTAAAATAGTTTTGACTGGTCCATGCGGATTGTCTATTGGGAAGTGATGTGGAAAGGAATTCTTGCAAATTTCAGCCGAGTATTCACGAAAAGATAAGTTGAATAAAATTGTTTCAAATATTAAGTTCATGTAGTCAAGCATAGGTAGATTTGATTGATATACATTTTTTACCGATGGACCTATTCATCGTTGAAATGCAAGTTCTCAAAATATTTTCAGACACATTCGAAATATTTAGTGAATATATAATTATGAAATATTATCTCCTTTCATATGAAAAATAACATTCCATTTGTACATAAAAGCAAAATGTTAACTATCACATGTCAAATATTTGACAGAAAAATTTCCACTTATTAATTTCGCCCAGGGTACCCAGGAGGATAAAAATTTCCGGAAATTTTATGGGTTGCCATGGCAACTAAATAAAAACCAATTTTTTGATTGGCTGAAAAAGTGAGGTGTGAAATTTTCAAGCTAAAACCCATGTATATTCTCCAGCCAACCACACGTACAAAATATACACTAGCTAAAGTAGAGGGGTGATCAATTGTTGAAAAGCGGCTTAACCCATATTAAATATACGCCAGGCATAAGCCAAAGCATTAGTTCCTTCGAGTTAGCCGCACATATGTTCTTTGATAATTGTATGTGATTTAAATTTTTCATCAATATATTTTAATAATAATATTAATCTACCATATAACTCCAAAAGATACGATATTGGGAAATTTTTGTATGGATATAAATAAATTGTTCGAACAAATATAAGAATTCCACAATGGCATTTTTTTCTGTAATGCGATTTGAAATTTTCATTTATATATTTCGATAAAAATTTTAATCTACCATATAACTTCAAAAGATGCGATTTGTTCAAACAGATATAAGAATCCTACATTGACTTTTTTTATAATACGAAAAATCAGTTTTTCAATTTTTTCCAAATCCATGATACTAGTTCAAAATTCACACACAAAGACAGCAAAGACTGAATAAAGCATAATAAGAAAGTCGGTAACTCCCCAAATGGTGGCTCATCAACAGGGAAGAGAAGCGCGAATAGTACGGGATCCGAAGAGAGGTCGAACTTCACCCCATCTGCTTACCAGTGAAACATAATATTTATTACTATATACGGTGAGTTTCAAAAAGTTTGCACCCCATGGAAAATTGTTTATTATCCATTTATCAGAATATGTTTGTCTCGACGAAACTATGTGCATTGCAGAATGAGTTATCAAACTATCAAATTTCCAGACAGTGTACAGAGTTGAACGAAAAATAGGAATTTCGATCAAGTGTACACTAAACCTATTTTTGACATTATCATTATTCAAAGAAGCTGTAGAATATTGGAAGAAATTAGAAAACAATTTTCAAATTTGGATTCGATTCACAGCCAGGCTAGTTTAGACTTCGTTCTCCCCTGTATACCGTTTGGAAATTAAGAATTTTGATAACTCAAATAAGTTTTCTGCTGTGCTTCAATTTTTATAAGGAATAAAATTTTCTGACAAATCGATAATAAAAAAGTTTCCCGTATGTTGCAGACCTTTGGAACTCACTGTATATAGTTAAGACCATATTTTGATAGACAACCCATTTTAGTCGTATTCGCCTATTTATGAAAATTCCTAAAGAGAATGTTTCATCCGGTAAGCAGATGGTGAAGTTCGACCTCTATTCGGCTCTTTGACTAGAACTTTTCCGCCCAAGGCTACTACTGACAATGCTGATTGTTAGACTGGCCTGAGATATCCCAACAAAAAATAAAAGTCACCGCAAGAAAGAGCAGATTCTCAACTACATATCTTCACATTTATAAAGCTATAGTCGATAAAATGAACTCGCGAGACTTACCAGAAAAATTTTGAGGCGTTTTGGGAAATTTCCGGAAAATATAGAAAATCATGAATGAAAAGGTTTTTAAATACATATTCTGAAAGTACAGGGTCTTGGCAATAAAATGACAGGCAAGCTTTTTCAGAAATCTTCACTCTAATGTTTTTATGTCGATTGTAAAGACATCAGTCATACAAAATTAGCAAACTAAAAAACAACGGCTACAGAAAAAACTTGATTCAGTTAGGCCCAAGATGAATTGAAAATGAATGTTAACTATATCTGATTTGTTCAAATTTGACCCACTGAAACTTTGAGCAAACTCAGCTTTGTCGAGCTAATTCAATAGGAAAACGTAAAAAATTCGTAAAATTACATTTCTTATTTATCGATGAACATTATTTCACATTCGAATATCAAATACAACTATATACTTCTGTCGACAATCGCCTGCTTATATGTAATAATATAATATATAGGGCCATTTAGCTCAGTGGTTGAGACTTTTGCGTTCGAAACCATTGACTGCTGTTCGGCTAGGTGCGTATCCTTAGCGACTACAGATTTTTACCTGATCACCCGAGAAAGTGCTAGGAATCGCACGTTAAAAGGTAAGACCTCGTTAATCCTTGATGGCTCTCACAAGTTTCGACTTTTGAGCGCTGCCGTTCGTAAGGGGACGACAGCTGGTTAACGGAAAAACAGTTTTAAAACAAATCTGTTGAAGTATTTTCCTTCCAAACACCGTTCAGTTTATGAATTTTCGACCAAAAACAAGGGAGATAAAGAGATTTTAGTCGATCGTCGGGGTAAATCTTATATTACGAGTTGTTCGCACGGAAATCTGATAGTATTAATAATTAAAGCTCGTCATCTCTCATAGACGCTTTAAGACCTTTTTTATAGGTTTTCACGATCTACAAGTTTGTCCTATTACATGATATTGAAATTTTCAACCCCTTCCAAGTTATTGATGGAAAACCAATTTTCCGAGTTTTCCCGGGAAGTTTCCCCACTTTCCATAGGTGTTCGCGTGCAGAACATTTTTTTTCCTAAAGTTGTCCCAAGAACTGCCTGTGTGCCAAAAAATCATTTCTATAGGAATTTGTGCCAGGTAAAAAACCCTGGATGCTGTGCTAAAACTTCACATCAGCCATTGTATACCTACCATAAATTTTATTTTTCTACGACCACATGGAAATATGCCCAATGAGCTTCACACGATCAAGGAAGTAGGCCGATTGTGAAACACTTTTTCATTTCAACATCGCAAACGGTACTGTAATAATCATTTCAGTACTTACAGGATACTTCATTTCCCATGACTTTTATGAACTACTAGACTGTCATTTTAAAATGATCATAAATAATGTAAGATCGAATCAAGTTTGTTAAGGTTTTAATAGTTTGACATTTCACATCAATATTTGAAAAATTCGTTTAAGAAAATAAGTACCTAATTGAAAATGAGTAGTAATAGTGAGGATTATTTGACATTCACACCGCTACTTTCAATATAAAGATTGATGACAATCGAATTCTATATTCTCGAATAGTTGGCAGGAACTTTCTATAACAGTTAATTCATATTATTTGTGAGCTTGTAGCAGCGATTGGTAAGTGAAGAAACAGTCAGTATTTGGATAGTGGGGGTGAGTGTTCGAGTCCCATATAAACCACATTTTTTTCTTTTATGGAATAGATCAGTGTTAGATTTTTATTATAATTTTCAATATTTATATCTTAATTCCTGTTTTACGTTGTATATATTATGGGATTGGGAATCATGACGGCAGAAAAGTTTATGATAAAAAGTGTTATTGAAAATATTACAGATTTGTTTATGATTCAGATGGTCGTAGAAAAGTATAGTGTACAATTTGCATGAAATTACCTATTTCCCACTCGTAGGTATATGAACTATTGTAGTACGAGCGTAGCGAGTACTACAAAATTTTATATACAGTGTGACCCATTTAAGATGGAAGCACCCTTATAATACTTACGTTTTTCAACCGATTGGAATAATTTTTTTTTTTTTCGTTTGTTACTTAGACATTCAAAAAGTCTACTAGGACACCAAATTTCATGATTGAATCTCCATTTCCAGGGCCAACTAATCTTATTTTTCAACGTCAAAAATCTAAAAAAATTACTAGCGATGTTTTTAGAAATAATCTGACGGCACCACTGGATTCGCAACATTGTCAAATGGTTCATATGTGAATTACGTTAAAATGCGTCAATTAATAAAAAAGTTATAAGGAAATGAAATTTGAAAAATATGCCGTTTTTTCAACCCACCAATTCAATTTCAGAACTCTAATCAAAATTCGGAAAACACCACTCATTGAGGAGGTATCGATATATCACTAGTCAAAATTTCATCGCAATCTGTTCATAAATAAAAAAATCATAAGATAATAAAATTTGAAAAATATATTAATGGATTTTCGGGGGTAATACCACAAGTGGTCGCAATACTATCGATAATTCTGTCAGAAATCAACGAGATCAAATTGCTTGGTAACACCACGAGTCCCGTAGGCAAAGCAATTTGATCGAGTTAAAGATTTCTGACAGAATTATCGATTGTATTGTGAGCACGAGTCGTATTTATTGAGATAATTTCACGAACCAACCAAGTTATTATTTGAAATTTGATCGAGTAAACAAAGTGAATTCTTCAATAGTTGCAACTAATGAATAATAAACATGAAGTCTGTCAACCTGACGTTTATGTCATATTAGATTACAAGATGTATCATTGCTGTTTATATTTGTGGTTGACTTGACGACGTGGTCTTTCCGGATCGGAAAGAAAGGAAGCGTGTACTTTAGCGAAATTCCATTCTGATTGGTCCTCATATCGCAGGAGACGCGACTTTCATATAGTGAGTGAAATTGTCAGGAAAATGTCATTTTATCTCATAATTTTTATGTATTGACAGATTTCGATGAAATTATAGTCAGTGATATTTCGAGACACCCTCAATCCAGTGGTGTAGTCAAAGTTTCGATTAAGGTTCTGAAATTGAATGGATGGGTTAATTAAACGGCATATTTTTCAAATTTCATTCCCTTATAACTTTTTTATTCATTGACGCATTTCAACGTGAATTACATATGAATTTTTCTACATTTTTGACCTAGAAAAATAAAATTAGTTGGTCCTGGAAATGGAGATTTAATCATGAAATTCAGTGCCTTAGTGGACTTTTTCGATCTCTAACTAACGAAAAAAAAAATCATTCCAATCGGTTGAAAAATGTAAGTCTTATAAAGGTGCTTCCATCCACTGTACCTCTACCTACTCGTGCGAAATGTATGCCATTTCATGCTCATTGTACAATTATACTATTTCTTTTTTCTAGCATACCTAAAATATTATCACTGGCCAATATTTTAATCGGTATTATAAAAATATAAGTTCAGACCGATGACCGGCAGTGAAAATTGTATACACCCACGTTTAGCGAGCACATGCGTAATCGCACGTAAACACTAATGTGAATGAACGACAGCCAAGAGTCTAGAATGAATTCAGCATACATACCGTACCGAAGTATGAGTCATTCAAAACATTATGAACCTTGTGCAATGTTACCTACTTACCTGTCGCAAACTCCCTGACCTACATCATTCCGTACGCATATATTAAGGTAAAGTCGATTGTTTTTGAAGTAGCGAATGATCAAGTTGCTGGCCCCTTCAAAGTTCAAATGAATCTATTGAAGAATAGACGAAAAGAAATGATGGAACAAATCAACAAATTGCAGTAGTTTGGCGCGATTTTGTGGACGCTGCCATAATGAGGAATATCTGATGAAATACGTGATAGTAGTCTCGCAACCATTCGCAACACTCTAGACTAGGAAGGAGTTCCCAGTAACCGAATTTCATGGAATCGAGAAGGCTCAGGCATGCGCTCACACTTTTCCAGTTCAGTTTTATATAGGGTGAAAGTCACCTTGAATTCAGTCTTGGTTTAGTGCTGTCTGTGAAGTTCGAGCTTGAGACTTGCGAGCTTTGTAGTGATAACGCGATTGTTGTAAACTTCAGGAAGTGTTAACCGGTAAGATAATTCAATTTGAAAGATAAGAAAATAATTTTAGTTAGTTAGTTTGATTGTTAGTTACCTTTTATCGCGTTTAGTAGGTACCTAATAGGAAGGTATGTATATGTGGTTTTTCATTTGTCTTCAGCATCACGATTTGATGATTTTCTTTCGATAATTTCAATGATTTTAACTTTATAAATTTGAGGGAGAGGGAGAAGAGGAATAATTGATATCCTATTTGAAATGATGGGTAGGTATTACCACTATGAATAATAATTTGTGTTTCCAAAACTCTGAACATATTTCTAACTTAAAATTTTCAACCATCGCGAATAAATGGTCGATTTTCCAAATTAGTTCATTTATGTGGTTGGAAAAATAGGAGAGATGAAACTTCGGGTGAATCACTGAGTATCTACCTATCTACCATGAAAATTCTCCTGATTTTCATTTGACCTTTGTGTTGATTTTCTTCAGGAAACCATGCCGTGATGATCTCTTTTAGAAAATAGGTTTTTCGAATACCTCATTTGAAAATTTATTGACTATTCCCTTGTAGTTCGAGTGCTGAAACCAGCACTAATATTAATAAAGTTTCACACAGGTATTTTTCAGTTTATATTTTCATTAGGTAGGTATATTTCATTTTTCAACAAAGTTACATTAACAAAATTTAACAATATTAGGACAAAAAAAATTAATTGTAAAGTTTGTTAGATTGATGAAATTAATTTGGAGAGTTTATTCGTATTGCAGTTAAAGGAAATGGTGGACATTTTCGATGAAGGAGTTTCCTGCTAAAAATACCACATGAAATCTCAAGAAAAAATATAGACGAATTAGGTATGAGAATTTATAAGAATCTATGTGGAAAGTCTGTAACCTATACGTACATATCCCTGGCACATACACTTTTTGGAAGGTTGTATGAGGATTTGTGAGTAGATGCAATTTATAAGCATATCCGAATATATGACATACGAGTTTGTATCAGGCGGTGGTTGTTTAAGGAGACTATAAGATTCAATGAGATATTCCACTTTCAATCACGACGATATTATATGCTCATTCACAAGCATGTCAACGTATGAGGAACATGTGGAAATTCACAATTCATTTCTTATTGAGTATCATATGAAAAAAGTGAAATCAGGTTTTGATGGTCTGTATTAGGAATTCCGTATCCAATTTTATTGGGATTAAAGCAACCTCCAAAAATTTCAGTAAATTTTACAGATTCAATTAGTAACGAAAAACTCACCAATGACTGAAATATACCTTCATCATCAAGTAAGTAATGCTAATCTGGTGCTTCCACAAAAAATTCATTAATCTCCTCTCTGGAAAAAACAACAGTTGTCTTTGCCTTATACCTAGCCCATAATTTCTCAAAAAATACTTTCAACTTAGGGTACTTTGTATTTATATCTTCCTTCATTGAAATTATAGAACGGAGTATTGAATAGTTTGACCATAATACGGGAGGTTGAAAGAACATTATGGTCGACTTGAAGCAATGAATCATAGTTCAAATAACAATAAAAATCTGTGAGGTATTCCATAAAAATAAGCGAGTTCGTGAAGGATATACCACCAGATGGGATCTGTGTTTTATGAATCATTAAGATTTGACAGAATGGATAAAAAAAAATAAAAAAATAAAAAAATAACATTAATATTTAGATAAGTAATAGTCAACAATAGGTACGCAGTGTCAGAGTTATCGTCGAATAAATTGAAATTTGAATGATATTGACTATATATCTATAAACGTTCGTCTTTTGATAAGAGGACTAATTATGGTCAGTGACATTGCTTATTCTATAATTGAATATTCAGCAATAAAGTTATGCAATACCCAAACAAAATCGTCACTAAACTGCCTTATTCTGTTTTTTTGCGATAAGGCAGTTTACATTCAAAATAACGATATCTAAAACGTTTCTTTGATTTATGTGTCAGAAAATTTTCGATAAAATTAATTCTTTATCTCTTACAAACGGTACCTTTGTTGTCTGCATGAACTTTACTCTTATCACTGCAGGTATTTAACCTTAAACCAATAATTGAAAGTACCGTGTGTACATAAAATAGTTATTTATGCAACAAGTGCGATGGCCTCGTTGGACAATTTCACGTTGAGTGCAATAAACTCTTTTTGCACGAGTTTCATACAATATTTTTTCTACGTTCATGCAAAAGGAAGACATTGTTTGTTTAAATATATCTGCTAAAAGTAATTCAAAAATATTTTGTGTAATTCAGACGATATTCGAAAGAAAACATTTTATTTTTAACAAAATGCATTTTCTACTAATTTCATAGTCCATTATGTAATGAATATGATGAAACATGCAACTATTTAAAACGTAATACAATCTCACAGAAAATGGGCTAAATTTGGCGTCGATTTGAAAGTTTATGTCTGTCATGAGGACAGAACGCTATAGTAGAATGACAGATGAGTGCAATAAAGAGACAGTTTTTCCAACAAATATAGTTCAATAAAGTTTTGTTTTTTGCATGAACGTGGAAAAAAGTCGTTAAAGGTTATTGTAAGGCAAACTTGTCAATCTTAATTATATTATCGACTTTGACAAGTAGAGTCAAAATTGAAACTAATTTTGTCACTAACGCGCTTTCAACATTTTTTTAGATCAATTAGTTAGGGCAATACCTCGGGCAATACAATGCAATTAGTGCAATACCTTGAACGACTTTTTTATGCACCAAACTGTACCTATTAGGCAAAGTGAAAAGATTATTAGATCAAGCAAACACTTTCTGATAAAAAATAAGTGTATTGATTTATTATAATCCACAATGATGATTGATTCCACGGAAACTGAATTTGTTTTTCGCGGTAATATGATGACTTCAAGCGTATCATCATATTTATTTAGACATGAAAAAGTATAACCATATATAGTATGTATGGTGCATGCAGAATTTCAATAGATTTATATAGGGATGAAAAAACTGAGAAATTCCAAATGTAATTTGTTCTAATTAATACGGTGTCGTACTTCTTTTGGAAAAACCCCCGTAACTTATGTAATTTTTGACGTAGAATAGTGAAATTAACAGAACCGATAGATATATATTTTCAAGGAACAACATGATCTGAACTGGGTCATTTCCAGTGAAATTCACTGCACGCCAGAAGCGATGGAACTACCGACATTAAAAAAAAAATATCATTTTAGTAGTTATTCAATTTGTTATTGAAAAAAAAAAGTTTTGAAAAATTCGAGTGTGCCCCGCTTCTTATATAAAACAATAACGTAAATTCCGTAATTTTTGAGCAATAATGGTAAAGTTTGAAAAACTGACAGGGACATCATAATCCACAATCTCTCTGTGTTCTAAGAGTTTGCATTGATGTGAGCGATACCTAATGAAAATACATACGTTACAACTTGAGGGGAAGTATACTGTCATTATTCCACTTGAAGAAGAAATAGCATGACGAAACGATTGGTTCAGATTCAAAATATTGTGGTCTCGGGGAATAAACAAATATAGTCTTGATTGCTCAAGCTTGAAATTGCATACATTATTTTACCTACGGTCACTGCAGAAAATAGGCAAGAACACACGACTCACAGCCTCAGTAAATAGCTCCTAACGCACGGTAAACAACTCGCACAGTTTTCCTAAACAAAACGCACAATTTGATATATTTCGGAAACGACTCAATCGATTTGGGAGAAATTTTGTATGTAGATAGGGTTTTGCTTTTTAAGTTTATCTATATAGACGTCTTTCTTGGAAAAACACAATTTTACTGATGATAATAATAATAATAATGATAATTTTTGGATCTCGAAAACGGCTTCAAAGATTTGGATTAAATTTTTTATTTGGACAAGGTATTGCTACTTAAGTTCATCTATATAGGCGCTTTTCATGGAAAAATGTGATTTTACTCATTAATAATAATAATATGAATTTTTGGATCTCTGAAACGGTTCTAATGAGTTGGATCAAATTTTGTATTTAGAAAAACAAAGTTTTACGTTTTAAGTTCATCTATATGGACGTCTTTTTTAGAAAAAGGCGGTTTAACAAATAATAATATAATGTGAATTTTTGGATCTCGAAAACGGCTTCAACTTTTTGGATAGAGTTTATTATTCAGATGAGGTAAGATTCATCATCTTCTCCAAAACTCATATCTCCATTATTTTCTTTCAATTCAATACCCAGCAGCCTTAACGCTAGTTTCCTGTCACTCTACTCCAGTAATAAAGACTACCACTTCACTGGATACTAGTCAGAAGAAGCTAGTAGTAATGAACACAGTGGGATCCTCGACACCATCAAGCTTATTATAGAAAATAGGGCCTTCAATATACTAGGTCTCAATCGTCTGAAAAATATGGGCAATACTTGTTATATGAACAGTGTTATCCAGTGTTTATCGAACACAAGATGGTTATTGGAGTATTTGAAAAAAGACGCCTACACAAGGGATATAAACACTGACATATCTAGGGAGGGAGCTTTAATAAAACCATTTGCCGAGGTTATCAGAAGATTCGTCAGATAGAGTTGTGCATATAGTCTCCTTGAAAAGTCAAATCCAAAAATTTGCTTCCGGTTTCATCGGTTATGCCCACGAAGATGCTCACGATTCCTGTTAGAGTCTACATTTAGACGTCAATAGAGCAACGGAGAAGCCGAAAATAATTATGACAGAGATAGATGAAAAATTAAGTGACAGTGAGAAGGATCTAGAGTCATGGTCAAGATACTTAAGGACAAACAATTCAAAAATTGTAGATATCTTCGTTGGCCAGTTGAAATCTACATTTCGATCCGTTCTGGGATCTTTCTCTCCCAATACCTCGAAGAACAGGCCAACTTAGGACTATCACATTGCTTGGATTCATTCAAAAGGGAAGAAACTTTGGATGGTGACGAGAAGCCTACATGTACGAAGTGCAAAGGGAGAAGGAAGTGCACGAAATCCATATCAATTCATAAGTTCCCAAAAATTTTAGTAATCCATATGAAACGGTTTTTTTCGACAGAAGGTTTCCAAAGAAAATTGAACGTTTCAATCGATTTTCCTGTAGAGGGATTGGACATGAGTAATTATGCTACAGACAACGTAGCCCCTTGTCGCTATAGTCTATATGCATTGTCTAATCACAATGGAACTATCTACAGCGGACACTACACAGCCTACTGTAGATATCCCTATGCGAGCACGTGACATGAATAAAATGATTCACGTGTAACCCCAATTTTATCTGAATCCATCATGAGTGGAGATGCCTAGTTCTCTTCTATGAGCAGGAAAATACTACTACATTTTAGATTATATAGATTGTACTTAGTTTTATTTTGTTCCATTTGTATTTTACATCATGTTTTATTTACGTAGAGTGACATTCATTACCTTGGATATGAAACCGAGAGTCGAGAAATTACATGCAGTTTCGTGTTTGAAATGTTAAAATATATAAATAAAATTAAAAATATTCGAAAATCTAGGTGGAGCCTGTTTAACTGAAAATCATCTGAACATCCTATAGAGTTATTTTTCATAGTGACATACAGACGAATGCCAAATATAAAATATGTCACGGATAATAACATACGTCACGCAGTACCCATCAAAATTCATTTTAAAGTTAACATTTTTTTTTCAGTTTCATCATACAACAAAGATGTCTACTAAAGAAACCCTTTTTTCGATGGTCTCAGAACCAGCTGTAGAATCTGGAAATAGAGTTACGGTTGTAGGAGTAGGACAAGTGGGAATGGCCTGTGCTTTCAGTATACTTTCCGAGGTAGATATATTACCGAAACGGAAATTATATATCGTGCTTTGTTAAGATTTTAGATCAATACAAGATTTTTTGTAGGGAATCTCGAACGATGTTGTTCTGGTGGATGTCATGGAGGATAAGGTCAAAGGAGAAATGATGGATCTTCAACATGGATCTCTTTTTCTGAAAAATCCCAAAATCAGTGGCGGTAAAGGTAAGTTTTAAAAAATGAAAAGGTTAAATACCCAAACAAATCATGTCAAGAATCAATAAAGTAATAATGGTAATGAAAAAAAAGGATGTAATCCAGTCCTCTGCTTCGATAGGTATTTGTCCATAACCTGCAGTGCTTCATTAACATTTATTCTATCATCCTCTTTAATATATCTTGACGTCTAATAAATTGAACTTATGAGCGAAAGTGAAGAATTTGCGACGGATTTTTTTGAGCATCGTTGAAGAATATTTCAGACTGTTTCATTGTTTTTTCATTTTGCAGACTATTCGGTGACAGCTGGTTCAAAACTGTGCATCATTACTGCTGGCGTCCGACAAAAAGAAGGCGAATCTCGCCTTGATCTGGTACAACGCAACACAGACGTTCTTAAATTCATCGTTCCCAACCTCATCAAGTATTCTCCAGACACAATTCTGATGGTTGTTAGTAACCCAGTGGACATTTTGACCTACGTAGCATGGAAATTGAGCGGTCTGCCAAAGAACAGGGTTATAGGATCTGGAACTAATTTGGATACGTCTAGGTTTAGGTTTTTAATTTCCCAGAAATTAGGAATTTCGCCCACAAGTGTACACGGATGGATTATTGGAGAGCACGGTGATACCAGCGGTAAGTTTCCTTTATTCAGGCTGTAAATTGAGAAAGTAGTCTAAGCTCCAGCAGTAGAATAATTTAGAAATTTGATATTTGGTACATACAGTTTTTCAAAAATGTATTTTTTATATAATTTCTGTTGAAATAAAACTGATACAAAATATTGTAGCCAACAATATCAACTGCATAATCTTCACTATATTCTGCCAATCAATGGTATATTTCATTTGGACTTTAATTTATTGCAGGCAGCTACGAAATAATGCTAGCCGCCCTTTATTTTGGAGACATTCGTTTATTATAAGCAATTCAACCATTGAGTGGACTAAAAAAAATTGATTGCCTTATTTACTATGAATGAATGGATTTCTCATAAATACTTAAAAACTCTGAGCCCCTAAAATAATACTGTAATAACAAAAGAAATGTAATGACATCCAGGAAAATGTCCAATTTAAATTCCGAAATAAGGGGTCTAGTTTTTCGCAACTGAACTGAAAACCATTACCGATAAAGAAGAAAAACAAAAAATCTGAGAAATGATTAACAAAAAATAATATCGAGTCCTTCTATATATTGACACATTTCATTTGATGTTTGAAATTGAGATCCGCACGGCCCTCACTCCACCTTTACGCTTAGTTGAAACCGGCCGTGACAACAATTTTTTTGATTTGTTTTTTATAATACCTACATCATAACCTTGTCCATTGCACTAAAATGCAGACGAAATCTTCAAGGTTCAGCGGCGGATCGAGACTGAAATTCTTTGGGGGAGCATGTCATTTTCCCTGACCTGACGTAACCTAACCTAACCTACCTCCCCCTCCACCTGCTTGATTGTTCAATTCAACTTACTTTGACCTGGTTCTTACTCATTCTCTCATTCACCGATCATAAATTGTGGAAAATTAGGTCTACTCATATGAAACCTGGTATTAAATACATAATTCAGTACGATTGGGTTTTGAGACGAGAATCGATTGTGGCACCACCAAACTTGGTATGCTAGTAGTTGGAACCACGATAAACACGAAAAAAAATTGTTTACCGAAATTCAAGGGGTGGAACATATATTTTTCTTTTCGTTAAAAATAAATAAGTAGATTTTAGCTGTAATCTTGGAAAGTAAATGATTTATAGGAAAAATAACTCAACTTGGTGAAAGACAATTCAATTCTCCACAAAAATTTTTCCCAGTAATTTCTTAAGAAATGCGCTCGTTTTCTCAGAAAACGTGATTGATCGCCGACATCAAATTTCATGTTCACGCTGACCCGCCGCTGAAAGTTCTGGCGGAGCCGAAAATTGGATTGGTCATTACTTTGCTAAAAATCATATTAGAAGGAAAAGAAAAAGTGTATATCGTTTCTGAAGACTTCCTACCTTCCCATGCAAATATAATATGCGAGTATTTGAGTACCTACAAAGTGTTTTGTCGCACTTCACTGAGATGTTTGCGAATAATCCGAAAATCATGAATAATTTAGTAAATATGGAATTATTATACTGAAGCAGCAATCCATACCCTCTTTGGACTATATGCAACAATTTTAAAGTAGTGTGACAGGTCCCACTTTTACATGCCAAAAAAAACTTTGTTTTACTCCTGCCTCATTTTCAACCTACCCATAAAATCGGCATTCTCTTCACTAAGTGTTGAAAATAATCGCTTATTCATATCCTGCATATACAGGGTGGGGCATCGAAAACGAAACAGACCGAATATCTTCAAAACGCATGTGTTGTGAAGAAAATGCAAAAACACGTCGATTTTTAATCCAAGGGGGACATCTTCCTATCATAACCTCAACTGTCATACCTCTCCCCCCACCCCTTGGTCGCTATCACCCAATCAATTTGAATAGGGAAAGTACTAAGTGTGACACATCATTAAAAAGGTAATTTCATAAGGAATTCAGCCATGTCAATTTTTGCTACCTAACTTTCTATTTTGGCGCCCTCTTGCGGGAAAAACAACTGTTCCGTATTCCAAATTATGATACTTCATTTGCAAGCTAATTTAACATAAATTCGGTGACAATGCATTATGGAAAGTTTCTAAGGGAAAAAACAAAAATCTTGTCCGCTTGCAAATGAAGTATCATAATTTGGAATACGGAACAGTTGTTTTTCCCGCAAGAGGGCGCCAAAATAGAAAGTTAGGTAGCAAAAATTGACATGGCTGAATTCCTTATGAAATTACCTTTTTAATGATGTGTCACACTTAGTACTTTCCCTATTCAAATTGATTGGGTGATAGCGACCAAGGGGTGGGGGAAGAGGTATGACAGTTGAGGTTATGATAGGAAGATGTCCCCCTTGGATTAAAAATCGACGTGTTTTTGCATTTTCTTCACAACACATGCGTTTTGAAGATATTCGGTCTGTTTCGTTTTCGGTGCCCCACCCTGTATATATATTTAATAACACTATTGTGAAGTGTAAACCTCAAGCTTGAAATCACATACTTCATTTTATATGTAGGATGTGTATGAGCGATTATTTTCAACATTATTATTAGTGAGACTTGTCTCAGTAGCCTTAAATCGTTACATATGGTCCAAAGAGGGTACTGATGCCTGCTCCAGTATAATTATTTCATATCAACTAAAATATCCATGACTTTCGGATCCTCCGTAAATATCGTAGAAGGGTTCTGTGAAGTGGGACAAAACACATTTTAGGTACTCAGATACTCACATGTTATATTTGCATGAGGAAGTAGAAGTATTCAGGAACGATATGCACTTTTTCTTTTCCTTCTACTATAATTTTTAGCAAAGTTATGACAAATCTAATTTTCGGCCCTGCCTGAACTTGCAGTGGCGGATTAGCGCGAGCATTAAATGTGACGTCAGCGTTAAACCATGTTTTCTGGGAAAACGAGCTTATTTCATGAGGTATTACTGAATATCATTCTTGTGGAGAATTGAATTATCTCTCAACATATCGAAAAATTATATTTTCTCAAATGAAAAATTTTTTAGGTTCCACCTCTTATTTTTTGGTAAACAATTTTTTTCCTAATAATACATGATGTCGAGATGTCATGTGCCAAGTTTCAGAGACGCCGTTCGGTATATTGGATCGTTTATCGTTTATAAAAAATGCTAAAAATGAATGCTAAAAGTGTAGAAGCAACGCTGAAATTCTCATTTCAATGTTTAGTTGCTGTATGGTCTGGAGTAAACGTAGCAGGAGTGAGGTTACGAGAGATCAACCCCGCAATTGGCACCGAAGATGATTCCGAGAATTGGAAAGGAGTCCACACAGATGTGATAAATTCCGCCTATGACGTCATAAGATTGAAAGGGTATACCTCATGGGCTGTGGGATTGAGCGTAGCTTCATTAGCCAATACCATATTGAGGAATATGAGCAATGTGCATGCTGTATCGACTTATGTTAAGGTAAGTCTGAGTTACTTTCTGTGTTTGTGAGTTTATTGGGGGAAACACTGTAACAATGTGACGATTTTTTTCATTTACCAGTTTTGATTTACTTGACAAGTAATGAGTATTCACATCTTCTTATGTTTATAATTTGATGATTTGTTGGGCATGTATAAACTGATTTTAACCATACAAAATTGTTATCGTTGTTACATTTTTCCCCGTATTTTACTGCAGTTGAAATGAATCAAAATGCGAATAGTTTCATAGTCATATAAAAATTGTCATTCAACTGTGGTATCTAATAAAAGCGCATTTTTGTTTTTGCTTGGTAGAGCTCTCCTATAACTTGCTGATAGACCAGCTTTGGTAGTGGCGCACTATTACAGTTTTTTTCCATAATCACTCTTACGTACAAACGATTCTCTAGCTTATTGGGACCAACAAATGAAGTATGAGCCTAAGTATTGCATTTGGGTTGGTCGGGAACCACTTTAAATTGTTGTTGACTGTAACGGATCAACGTCGTCAGGAATGAATCTATAATTTTCTCTGATATAATTAGCAAGAAAGTATATCAAATACTTTTACTGAACCACAGATTATTCTGATGGGTTGGGTAGCTTTCGTTATCCAATTGAATTCAAGCTAAGCATTGACGTCTGAACACAGAAATCCACCATAAATGACCCTGTGCAATTCATCCCACATAGATTTTGTCATTTCATGGCCCTGAAGATGTTGCAATACCTTCTTCTGAGCTTCTACTTCCGTTTAGTTTATTCATCTTCTTCTTCTGTTCAACATTTTCCAGCTCATGTACTACTACTTGTTCATTTTCATCTAAAGATTTATTAAATTTGCTGATTTCATCATTCACGACCACGAGGACATCTGCAAACGTCAATAATAATAATAATAATAATAATAATTGTTTTTATTGATAAGTTTATACATAGGTACCCCGTACATAGCTCTTATCAAATGGCAGGATTCATTTTTCATCCATGTTCAAGACATGGACAAAACTTGCTCTTCCATCCAACCTTATTCCTAAATACAATTTGAAAAATAATAATTATACATAAATACAAAATGAAGATATAATAATTGAGTGAGAATAAATAAAACATAAAGATTTATAACTGCATGGTATATAAGAATGATATATTGAAATACCTAATTGAAGGGTCTCAAGATATAATGAAATTACCCAGTAAAATATCTCTTTTTAAGTTTTTTTTTCAACACACCTAAACAAATATGCATATATCTATTCGGTAACCGGTTGTATAGCCAATATTACTTCGATTTGTAACTTCCATTCTGATTTATCAAATCCTCCACCTCTTTATTTTTAATTGCGTCTAGAGAGCCTCTAGTTGCTTGTTTTCCACCTATCTTGGGTACATACCCGATTGTATCAAAATAACACATTCAAGTAAACTAATAAAATAAAAAATGTTCTTTACTTTTACTGAAAAGACGATATATTTTTCGAAATGATTTCAAGTGACAAATAACAATTGACAAACTACTTGTATAAACAGAGGGATAATTATAAAAACTATGCCAACTTCACAGTATGTTTATTCAATACTATTATGATGGAATAACAAGCTGGGTTGAAAGTTACGAACGGCCAGAAAGAGACCACTATAAAGGCTATAAAATATAAAGAAATTTATATTAAACAGTGAGGTCTAGACCCAACACGAGCTTCCATTTGGTCCCGTTCAACATGTTTAACAGTTAAGGACGATTCAGATAAATGGGTGCCCATCCAGGGTTTTTGACCCCGCATAATAAATTCCTCCAGTATTAACAAAGTTAATACTTCTGAGACAAAGAAAATATGACTTTTTGGGTCAAAAAATATATGTTTGTATATTGCCCATTCACGGTTTTTGAAGCATATGCAATTTACAAGCATATATTTTTGACCCTTGTGCCTATAAACTTCAAGACAGTTCAGATACGTTCCTTTAACTTGTGTTTTTATCAAAATGTAATATTTTCGTTTGTTCAGAAGTATGGAATTTATCATGCGGGGTCAAAAACCCTGGGTACCCATGTACCTGAATCTTTAGGCAACCATACTTGTATGTCTGGTATTACTGAAGGTTGAATATTTCCTTCATGGCTATCGTCAAATCATTCCAGAGTTCTGAAAAGAAATGTTCTGTTACCCAACCTTACCTAAATTTTATCGGTATATTTTAAATTTAGTCATGTGGCATACGGGATCTATTTTCATCTCTCTCTCTATATTCCTCTCGTTCTTTTTATCTTTATCATCCTCTCTACATCTCTTTCTCCTTTTTCTCTCTCTATCTCTCTCTATCTCTATTTCTCTCTTTCTTTATGTCTCTCTTCCTTTCTGCACCAAATGAATACGTTAAAATTATATTATCATATCTTCTGCAATCTAATGCCATGCATTCACCGTTGTTCCATCTCTCTCATTTTCACTGTGAGTAAACTATTTCATCTAAGTAGCAGCACTAATATAGAAGTGTTCTTAAGAGAGTTTATTGGAGTGACCGTCGTATCACTTGACCTTGGGTGTTTTAAAAAAAACTCGGATCTTCGTCTTCGTCAATTGCTCGTCAATTGCATTTGAACAAAATATCCACACACTTCTTTACTTTGGTGCCGGAGAGAGGTTCGGCTACTGATGGTAAAAGTATGAAGAATACTGTTGATTCAAGGATATAATTGTTTTTGGATTCATATCATTGTAACTTGTAATATGTTTTCACTTTGAATCCCTAACACGGGGATTCAGAGGGAAACTTCTTATATCGTAGTGCTGTTGTGTGGTGAGTGATACTATGCAAGCTTTCCGAGTCTGCACCTTTTGATGATCTTGAGATTCAAGTTTCATCAGTCCAATGATTTCTTATTGGATAGAAATACCGTACTCTCACTTGTCTACCTGGGGTACCTCTCACATGTAACCTCTCAACATAATTTCTTCAGTCACCGAGGCCACTCAATTAGAATATTTTTTTGTTGCACATTGCTTTTTTTTTCTGTAAAATTTCTCGTGCTTGTGAATCTTGGCGCTATTATTTCTAGTAACAAGACCAATAACACATCCTTTCAAAGATTTCGCAGTCGATGTTTTGATGATTATGAATTAGTATCGACATTAATCTTCAACGACCAAGGAATCTTACTGAGAAAATGGTCTAGTACATTCGGTTTTGATCCTATAGGGTGTACATGGATTGGATTACGAGGTATTCTTGTCACTGCCAGCATTGCTGGGATATAACGGAGTTGTAACTATTGTGAAACAACCACTGTCAAAGAGTGAGAGGTGTTCCTTGAAATTTTCGGCAGCACTCATGAGTGAGCTTATAGCTGGCGTTCAGTTTTAGAAGAAGAGGATATTTTGCCTTCCAATTCTAATGAAGAAAGAACTCGTCGATGATTATAATGTCCTCAAGATGTTTGTCTACTTTGCAGGGTAATTTCAATCCTCAATTCTACTAGTCATAATTATTGATCAAAAACGCAAATAAATGTAACTGAGACTCATTCCGGTTTATCATTGATTTCGCAACTCAGTTGTTATAAAGTATCGAAATGTTTTCATCTGGGGTATGTTGGTTTCATGAGAGCGTAAAGAGTAGCTTGGCTATACGTTGAGAAAGCATTATAATTTCACTTCGACTCACTCGAGCAAAGCATATCGACGTGAGCTGTGTGCGGTGTGTCACATTGCCACGTGGTCCGTTAATGCGTCGGGTGGGGTAACAGGAGGGTCGCGCAGTAGTGCGTCTCTCTTGTTTATGTGGTATTATCATATCATTGCGTTCCTTGTTGATCGCGTAGATTTTTGTCTATACCCCAGATGAAAAGTTTCCGATACTGTATGTTGTGTTTAATACACACTTTCGCTGGACGCTGTAAAGAATGCTGTACTACTGTTCAACCATCAATTCATTATTCCAATTTTAGTACTGAGTACCCTGCCCCCCCCCTTCCAGCTCTCAGAAAAGAAACCTATCGACGTGCCTGTAAAAAGCTGAAGATACGATGATAGAGAATAGTCATAGAGAAGTTAAAAACTCACAAATAGTTGCAGAGTGCAAAAAAGTTATCTTTAAAAATGTTTTGAAGATATTTGATAATGCTGAATTTTTTCATATAGTATCATCGTTAGAATCCGCACCATATAAAACTTTTTTAGTCCTGTTTGGTTTCCACAAATTTAGAGTTCATGAGCAGTTCGTTCTTGGAAAATAACAATGACCTTGAAAATGTTTTATATTCGTATAGTCTATACATACTACGAATTTCCAAATATCCGACTGCACCAGTTGAGAATTTTTGTTGTATCAGATTTTTTATTATTCCAATACAATATTCTCAAACATGTTGAAAAGTTGCGCTAGTTTCATAATTTAGTATTTTGGGTCCATGTTCAGAAAATTTACTCCAACAATTTTCTCTGGACCAATTTGCCCTATCGTTGCCCTCACACAATTGGCTCCCAACCAATTTGCCCCCATTTAATTTGCTTCCATGTTTTGCTCTCACCATAACGTACTAACCTCACGTGACTGGGCGCGAGGACAGAAAAAGTAAAGCAAATGATAAATAATTAGTTAGTTGCTGATTTGCTACTTATTCTCCTTCGAAAATAGTTGTTCGGGCGATGAAAAAAGACATATATAGATAAAGAACAATGTCATCTTGTCTTGTGAAATTGCCTCATCAAGTTTTTTACTCTATCAATCGATTGCCTTTTCTATGAATGAAGTTGAGTGTGCAGTGATATTTGGAATAATGCTCATGGCCATACTTTCCCACAAGGTGAAAAAATTCGGCAATATCCTCAGTTCAATTTATAAACGACGATCGAATACATATCAAGAGTCCATTCCTGTTTGTTTTCAGAAATACTCTTTCCCTACTGTGTTTTTGTTCCATAAGCGACTCATTTCAACAAAAAAAAAACAATAATTTCAGACATACCAACCTTCATTTCGAGGATGTATGTAAACTTTAACGAAAAAGAAGTGAAATCATTATTGTCAGTAGGCTTTGGTTTACGAGTAATTTGTGCACAATATTTTTTTCAACCAATTCGTGACTTTTCACCGCAGATAATGTAACAATTAGTAAGTATTTAATATATCCAAGCTAAAACAACTATTGCAATGTATTGTAACTATTTTAAATGATTCCTCATGTTCTTTGTTTAACCTTTATCGAATTCAGGGCCACCACGATATCGAAAATGAAGTATTTTTGTCCGTACCAGTAGTTCTCGGATCCAATGGAATCTCAGAGATCGTTCAACAAAATCTTACCGAGAAGGAGAAGAAGCGTCTCCAGTCATCTGCCTCTCTTATGGAAAAGGTTCAACAAGGTTTAAAGTTTTGAAATATTCTAGTTGCGAATCAGCATAACAGAACTATTCAGAAGTTTTTGTTTAAATGTTTATTGTGCTCCACTTGGTATAGTTTTTATTTAATACAATAATTCCATTAATTTAAAAGGAGCGAGTTCCTTCTAGAATAAGGCGAAAAGAAGTACAAAGCTTTATTTAATACTTATCTCCTTAGTTCTCGAATTTTGAACATTGTTTAAAGAATAACTTTCTCCGTACAAGTTCTCACATGTAAATGTTGATACATTTTCCTCCATGAATTTTCATTGCACGGATTTCATAAGCCAAGCGTTGTTTTCATATTAAATTTATCAAGTAAGTGAATACTGTGAATAGTTCATCAAATAATTAAAAATTGGAATTTCTCAATGAATCTCTGTAAATTTTTGAAATATTAAGATATGTGATGTTTTGGAGGAGAAAAATTTGTTGCACCAGTTCAATTGCAAAACTCAATAAGATTATTTGGAATGAAAACTTATTTCGATCCTGGTTCGAATGAACGTAAATATAAAAATAATGTTTATCCATTCTGGGCGAATATTGTGAAAAATACTACCTTATTAATATTGGTTGAATATTTTCTCAACTGTCCTAAATGTACATTGTTTTATATAATATTGGGTCAATATTGATTTGATAATTTTCATCAATATCGATAAACCAATTGCCCACACATTGTTTTCAGCATCTAGAATCAATATTGTGATACCAATATTTCTCTTGTATCAATTCTAGAAATAAAAAATATACATATATAATTATTACATATTTGAGATTGATAGGAGGTTAGTTGAAGATTATTTCATCCATATTTAAAAAATTATATCAACCCTATATTGACTAAGATTGTTACGGATATCTCACGCCAATATTTGAATGATGATACTGATTCAATATCACAAATGAAATTAATTACCATAATTGAACATTGAATATTGGCCGTATATTCAATGAAAAAATATTGAAGTCAATTATGATCAAACCTAGGTAAGAACCGCTAGGTGGCACCACATACGGAACGTCAGTTAAATCCTGAGAAAATATTTTAAATGTGGTTTTACACAACTTGTTCAAAAGGCAATCTACTCTGTGGTTAAATGAGGTAGTTATTCAATTTTCAGAAGTTCCAAGTTATAACACATTTTATGGAAATATTTCATCTCAATGCAACATATTCACTTTTAATATTTCACCAATATATCTGAATAATAGTGTACCAATCGATCGAGTTTTGATTTCAATATTGCTCACAGAATATTTCATCAATATCATTTTTGGATAAAGTCCAATATTAATAATATTAATTGCGAAATGCTTATAATTTTTTCTGGCCTATATTACGTTTGAATATTTTTGCCAATATTTTCATAATATTTTACAAGTATTACCCCTCTGTAAGTATGCTACAGCAATATTGTGCGAATATCGTTCAATCGCCAATGTTGTTCGAGAATATTTCACCAATATTACTTTCAAAATATGGGACGGATATCACGCGAAATGTTCATATTTATTTTGTCGCCAATATTACATTGGACATTTTGCCAATGTTTTCACATTATATCAATATTGGCCCAATATAACTTGGGAAAGGTCCAAGGTTCGAATGATCAACAAATTAAAATAATTCCTGGCTTATCAGTGCCTAGTTCCAAAGTAATTGAATTTTGCAATTGCTCTTCACATTCCATTTAGCTGATCAATATGGTTGATAAATCTTATTTTGTTTACTGGGATCAATGGCATATTCCAAAAATAATGTATGGTAGAATAATTTTGTTCAAACTTTTTCCACTGCCAATAGCATTTTAGGTTATTTGCTTATTTAATTTTGTTTAAGACAAATATTTTTTGGGTACTACTCGCACTGTATATAAAACTAACTTAAGGAATGTACTGACGGAAACATATCAATGTTCTAGTATTTTATAGAGAATAATATTTTCATGCATGTTCGTTGTGATATATAAGATAGTTTTAACATAAGTTATTTACATTTGTTTCATATACTTCCAATCTTATATAGAAAATATTTTTCATATGTGTCTGTAAGCTTACTTTACAATATATTAAAGGAAAATGGGAAAAGAAAATTTCAAGTCGTTTTCATTGGTTACCTAATTGAAAAAGCGGATAGTGAGTTGTCAGTTGCCTGGATACAAATCCAATCTAGTGGTAGCTTTAAATGCACCCCGACCCACCGGGGTAGTGCTGCAGGTTTTCAGGGTTTCCTGCAGCTGAAAAGTAAAGAAGCTATCTAATATTAATAAGTCGCCCCGGAGCGCCACGACAAATTAATAGCTGTCCTCTTCCCGCACAGGCTATGCTTTGGGTACACTCTACGGGTATTTATGAAGAAGTTATATTATAATTTTTTTTTGCATTAGGTAAAAACCAGTCGGGTCCTGTCTCCAGAGCTCCGTTACTTCTGAAGGGCTTGCTGGTATCAAATAGTCTCTCCTCACATCCGTGGGATGAGTGATTGCTGGGTCCGAGAATCATGTGCAGTGAGTAGACACAGTCAACCAAGGATGACAGCCTCCTGCATTCGCCCGGGCAAGACTTCTGCAACCGGTAAAAATGTTTAGATTCGAGAGCAGTGCGTCCATCAGGCCCCTATCATCAGAATCACCATTTCAACATAATGGTTCGGGTAGACCCTGCGGAGTTCAATGAGTAACTCTCGATATTTAGCCCGTTTTTTCCTCCTCATTTCGGACGATGTTCTCTCGCCAGAATCTGAAATCTCCAAGACGCAAATTGTCCTTCTTGGATGATCGAGGAGAAATACATTTGCTTGAATTTGCAAGAGAGTCCAATAGATTCGGCACTTCTTATTCTCCATAACGGAGTCGATCCCAGGGCTTAAGGCAACACCGGGGTCTCGTCTATGCCGTAAGAGTAACGCAGATGGTAGTACACCCGTAGCATCGGCGTTATGCCTGTGGATAGAGGTTGAGACCGCATAGGCTTGACGAGCAGAAACCAAATGCATCATGGTCTCAGGCGCCGTACGACATGCTCTGCATCTAGTATCCAGGATCTCTATACCCATCACACAACTACGGTAGACCAGGGTGTTAAAGACAGGGTCAAGTAGCAGTGGATGAGACTGAAGCGTTCAAACCCATCCTCAGCGACTTCAGATTTTTATTTGATGGCCCGAGAAAGTGCTAGGAATCGCACGTTAAAAGGTAAGACCTCGTTAATCCTTGGCTCGCACAAGTTTCGACTTTTGAGGGCTGCCGTTCGTAAGGGGACGACAGCTGGTTAATGGAAAAACAATTTTTTTTTTTCAACACCATTCTGGCAAGCCATTGTATTCGTTCCTTGGTCTCCAACTTCAGCCCACTTGAGTTGAGGAATGCCCAGGTCTTCAATGTCCTTGAAGAAGACCCCATAGATTGGCTTATCCTTATACATGAAGCTGTAGGAGGACCTCAGTCTCCGCAGCTTCAATGTGAGTTTTTTGCTGAACGGGTTTCATCCAACTCCGTGATAGAGTTTGGGTTTGCGTCGAAAACGAGACCAAGTTCATCAGCTGCACGTGTTGCTGCCTTAAAAAGGAACGCTGCGATCTCTGCTTTTTCATGAAGACGAACCATGTAGAGAAGGGAATGTGAACTCCTGTTGAGTAAATTCTCTTATGTAGACATTCAAAACTCAAAAGAGTCCATGGCCTACCTGTTGGCAGGGAAAGTATAACCGTGGAACAGACGATTTAGGATGCAAGCTCCTATAAAGATGCATCATTCTTCAGGTTATTGGCAGTTGCTATTGAGTTAGTTACTCACGTTCCCTGGGAGATAATTTGTCATGAGATGAAAGTAGGTACTTTGACCAGTCTCGTGTCTGGCCAGTTTTGTCAGCTCTGACTATGCTCGAACGCAAAATTGTCCTCAACAAAAAAATTGTACATACTTATATGTACTATAATATGCTATTGTGGCTGATAAAACTCCTCATTCCGCATTCCTACGGCTTGCTTATTGTGTGTAGAATTTCAGATATCCTGAATTTTTAAATAACACAGTTTGTTATATGTGGAGATATAGCCGCAATTGGGTGTTTTTATTTATTCGTTTTATAACCCATAATTCAGAAAGTTTACAATGGAATATCCCAGTTCATTAATTTTCATTTTTGCGAGGAATACATTTGTTTCACTTATACCAATCGAAAGTTTTGCTCAGGAAGTTTCTACTTTACCTACTTAACTTATTTACAACCAGCTTTCGTACCAAAAGATGAAGGAATCGAATTAAAAATAATGTTAAAAAAAAATTTAAAGACAAGCTTTTATTCAAATGGCGCTAAAAAGTAAAGAATAATGTCTTGTGAATTACGAAAGCGGTAAGCTTTTGAATCTGCAACTTACATTTAAAGAAATTATTTCTTACTTTTTAGCGCATTTGTACTTAAAAAGTTTTTTTATATTATTTCATTTTGTGCTTTTTCGTTAGTATGCATTGATCTATCGATTCCAGAGAAAGCATGGTTTTAACAACAGCCATCACAGACACACCGGTAGAGGTGAAACTGAATGAAAGCCCCCACATACCAATTTTGAATATAATCGGACCCCAATAACGAAACTCATTCGCAATTTTGAAGCTGCCATCTTGAATTTCTCAATTTTGATGAAAGAATCAAATTTGCCGACCCCCAAAACCCCTCTGATACCAATTATGAATAATCGGATAATAATTACAAAACTTGTTCGTCATATTTCAGCCGCCATCTTGAATTTTTCAAAATTGACCAAAGAATCATAATTGTCGACCCGAAAAACCCCCAGATACCAATTTTGAATAGAATCGGATCTTAATTTAAAAAATCGTCCGCCATTCTGGAGCAGACATTTTGTTTCTTTTTTCTAACAAAAAGAGGGTATAATTATCTGGGCCAACTGCTCCTGGTCATTAGATTTTGCACACTCTTAGGTCTATAAAAAAGAAAAAAAGTCTAAAATTTCAACTTCCAAACCATTCCGGAACATATTGTAAGATAAAAATAGACTTTAGTTCGAAAATATGAATAGGAAATTCATAAAATCTATTGTGGAATCAATTTTCATGGAGAATGTTCCCCTTTTCAAAATAAAAATAGACATTTTGGCAACAAAGCGTGTGTGTTTATTCTGGGTTTCAATGTACAATAAATGAAAAATGTCAGTTTTGACAATCAGTTATTGAAATAATTCAAGAGCAAAGTTGCCACTTTGCATTCTTTGAAAATATTTGATAAGAACAAAACATAGAAGGTAACTATTCTAGATTAAAAAAAATTGAAATGTAGTATTACATTAATCATTTCCAAGCATTTGAGAGAGTTTAAGTAAATGTTTTTCATGATTAGCCAAAATTTCTCTATCAAAAGCATACCATCTTTTCATGACGCATTGTCACCAGAATTATGTACACCTGCCAAATTTCCAATCAATCGGATGATTAAAAGTGTGTCCTATTTAACTTTCAAGGCTTGTAATAAAACTATCAGGTTGGGAAACGACAGTCGTTGCCGAACGATGTTTTATCCTTTGATACCCATCCACATACAATGCTATAGCCTATTATGGCAAACACCTAGTGAAAACATCTATTTCCTTGGCTTATACAAAATTATTATATTATATATTGTATACTTGTGCAATATTCCTCATACAATTGCAAGTGCTTTGACACAATTTGGTTCTGATTCGGGGAACAGATCACCTGCAGGCTGGAACGAGATTTTGCTTCGTCACCATGCAGTACAGGGTTGGTCTGTTGGTCATCTGAAAGCTTTGAGGCCATCAGTTTCCCATCGGACGCATCACAACTCCGTCTATTTACTTACTCTGGTCTCACGCTAATGAAACTGGTGTAAGCCGCTACACCTAGTAAGCAGATCAAGAAGCACTACAATTATTTGGGTTGAGAGATTCAAAGTTTGATATATAATCACAAAGCTCACAGTATTTTTGGGAGATGTTTTAAGAAACGATAGTGGTTGCCGATCGATGTTCAGCTAGCTATAAAAGTTTTCAGATCGTTCTGCAAGCGAAACCAACGTTGTACTTTAATCTGCCAGGTAACAGACAAGTCTGTTATATGCCCCTACTCTTTGAAATAAGTACACATTATAACACCGGGGAGTCTCCTCGCATCGTTGATGTATTTCATCGCACGCGGCGAGTTGCGAGTTTGTCCGAGTCGAGTGATGAGTCAGGGTTTGTTTCACGCGCGCTTTTTAAAATTTCAAAATTTATTGTGAAAATCAGGGATTTCCAATCTTTTTCAGTTCACAGCGCTTTCAGTTTTAGTGTTTTGTCTCGGTCTAGTTGAAATATGTACCTAATACTAGATTAATAGTGTATGCGAATACACGATCCTCGCGCCCTAGGCTGCTGCCTAATTAGCCTAAGGGTTAATCAGGCCCTGTCTTTTATAATGATGATGAATGAAGTCGACTTTTTTTTGGTGAATATAATAGACTATTTGAACAATATTGACCGAATTCATGAACTGATATCAATTTCTAGTCAATATTTCAATAATACTGATTCACGAATGAAATGGTGTGAAATAAAATATGAACTCAATAAATCGTCTGTCCCGTCATTCACATTCAACATCCAAAGTAGTTTATTGCCTATCTCCAACATTTTCTTTGATTCCAATATTTAATGTTTTTAAATTGGTACCCCGGTTTTTAGGTACTCGTGCTCGAAAAATCGCGCGTGTTTGAAAGATCTTTTTTCTACGTTCACTCAAAAAAACAAAACTTTATTGAACTATATTTGGTGAAAAAACTCTTTTCTCTCTCTATTACACTCTCTATTACACTGAGTGCAATAAAGACTTCATTGCACTCATCTGTCATTCTACTATAGCGTTCTGTCATCATGACAGACATAAATTTTCAAATCGACGCCAAATTCAGCCCATTTTCTGTGAGATTGTATTACGTTTCAAATAGTTCAGAAAATGCAATTTGTTAAAAATACTGAATTACACAAAATGTTTTTGAATTACTTTTAGCAGATAGATTCAAACAAACAATGTCTTCCTTACAGTTTAGTGCCACCTAAATGAAACATTTTCTGGTTTTTGCATGAACGTAGAAAAAATATTCTATGTATGAAACTCGTTCAAAAAGAAGAATTGCTCGTACGGAATATAATAATATGTACACTCGCAATTAACTGGTCAGTATGAATTTTTAGTGATGTTCGTCAAGTAATAATTTTTTTTTTGCATACAGGGTATCCACGACATTGATCAAGAAGTATTCCTTTCTCTCCCTGCTGTCCTTGGTGAGAATGGCGTTAAGGACATCGTTAGACAACAGTTGAACCAATCGGAAAATGAAGCACTTCTAAAGTCGGCCTCTCTGATGACCAAGGTTCTAGAAGATATCAAGTATTAATCTGAGAGTGAAAAAAATTTCACACTGTTACCATTTTTATTTTTGTATTACATCGGTTCAGTATTATTTACAGTGGGTGTGTTATTTTTTTTGTGAGATATAGGATATTCACGTTAAGAATAATGACTTAATTTTTGCTAATTTTGTATATCCGACATAACAAAAACATACTATAATTTCAGACGTTGCCGAATCGAAAAAAATCGAAAAAAATCGAAAAAAATCGAAAAAAATCGAAAACTGTCAGTCTGACAGCTGTGACTGAAATTCAGTTTGTGTGTTATTTCGTTTGATTCCTTGCCGTTTTCTGTTCGATTATAAAATGAGTTCTTCTCAGAACTAATCATTTCTTTTGTAAAGACCTGCTTATATTCAATATGCCTTAGGCATTGTCAAAACAGTCACAACAAATAGTACAACAGTCCAAAAAAATTAGAAAATTCGAAAAAGTACACATGTTGGTAACGCCATAACCTGTCGTCTTGTGACGTTCTCTTCTTAACGGCAATATCCTATATGAATTATCGACATTTCTGTGTTGACTGTGCGAACATTTTGTATTTATTGCGCTGTCCAAATTTATTTTCAATGTATTTATAGTATGTCGATATTTATTTAGAATTTTTATTTGCTGGTTTTTTACAATTAGATAGAGTTGTCTTTTATTATATGTTGACATAAAGAACTTAGCTCTCTGGAAAACACTATATTTATTATGATATTAATGTTTTTGTTGCTTAGTGCTGTTTCACAAGCAGCATTTGATAAGCGCGTATCGTCAGCTTTGACTAAGCGCCCCAACTTTTCATATACTCGACGTATATTTCACATGCATTGCGTATGAACAAGTTGCTGTTTCATTCATGATGTTTTGACGTCATAGAATGGTTGTTGTTGTTGCCTAGATGATACAGCGAAAAAAAAATCAACTGGAAACAGGAAAGATACCATGGATGCATCTTACCTTCAGTGAAATGCTCTTACTAGGTGCTTTTGTCACCTTATACGTTTTCTGTTGACTGATCAAAGTCTTGTACTACAACATTAGCAACATCTAACAAATACTGCTTTGTTATGCGTCGTGACAGTACGCGCTAATTTTACGCTTCATGTGAAACGGCACTTAGATTTCGTTTGATTGCTTTGCACAGGAGTGTGTAGTTGCAATATTATGTATTTATTTTGTCAGTATTGTTCATTTACTTTCACTATGATGATATGTTTTCCTAAAAGATATTTATGTTATAGGGATCATAGTGATGATCATTATGGTAGTAGCCGTGAATATTATCGAGCGAGCCGATAGCCAAACTTTGACACGGTGTGCACCATAATGATTGTTTATGATCCGAATTACATGCAAAACTTTATCTGCTGGCATCAATAAGTAGTTATATCTAAATATTTTTCACATTCGAAATTTAGTATTTTTGAAACTACAGATATATTCGAGTTATCCAATATGAAAAATAGTAAGCAAGCTGTGCCTTACCATTTCGTTGACAAAAGTCGTAGTTTGCTATAGGAAGGAACAGAAATGCAGGTGGATAAAAATACCTGATAAATTACGTTACCAAGCATTGCGCGTCGCATCAGTTTAACAATTATTGTAATTGTCAAAAACATAATTGAACAGTAAATAATATTGCAGTAAGTTTGTCGAGATTTGGATTTGGTTCTTTCTAAACATTATTCTTCTACTTATTGTTCTCTTAGTTCGTTAAATGAAGTTTAATTGAATTGAATGTTCGATCTGACCTGACAAATCACTCGAGCTACGCTCTCGTGATTTTGTCAGAACAGCTCTCGTTAAATTTCCAATGAAAGTAACTATTCGAAAACAATCACAAAAAATATCCAGCTAAATCTGAGCTCTTGTGGTATTACCCCCGACAATCCAACAGCAAATTATTCATTCACTGTCAAACACACACTGCTGTCAAGTAAAATGAGATATGTAGTGAAATCTTTGAAAATTAGTGATCATGGTGATAGTTTATCTTCCGATTTGAACTTCATTGTGTCATTAAAATACATTGACATAACGATGTCATTATGACATGCCAGCAGATAAAATATGTATTATGTATGAATTGCATAAAGGACTTTCTATACTTTTAGTTGTTAGTTTCAGTTATTTTTCACATTTTTTTTAATGCTAATAAACTTCTGATTGTCAAAAATAAGGTTTCGTTTTTGATATTATGTGAAACGAGAATTTCTGTTTTTCAATAACGATCCGTTAACATTTTAAATTAAGATTAGATTATTCGTTGTCACAATAATCTAACAAGATGTTTTCATATTATCAGTATTTTATCACTCTATTGAACAAGTATATTCTTGAAACAGCAACTCATACATTGACTGCTAAGCATCTACAAATAGGTGCAGATTGATTTATTCAAATCTACCTCTATTGACAATTCAGTTTTTAAGTCGTACAAGCAGTATTTATAGGAAGTTGCTGAGAAGTTTATGAATTGTCGACCTATGGATAGGTATTCACAAAAACAACTCTTATTTTTCTGCTGGATACTCTTTCTTCAATATTTATTCGATATATCAGAAGTGGGGGTTCATTTTGTTTCTATGAAAAATCATTACTGTCTGGTGAACCATGCGTTTTTAATGATATGACATTTTTTTTGTCGGTTATAGACTTAGTTTGACTGCGTCGCAACTAGCAATTCTAGAATATGAAGCAATATTATATACTTATTTCGTCAGTATTGTGTGGGTATTTATTATCATTCAAGATAAATGAAAGAAAATTCATGATGAACTTTATCTATTTTGGTTTTGCAGATTTATTTATCAACTTCTAGATCATTAATGTATAGAAGTCTACACACTATACAGTATCGGAAACTTTTCATCTGGGGTATGACAGAAATCTACGCGAGCAACAACGAACGCAATGATATGATAAAACCACATAAACAAGAGAGACGCACTACTGTGCGCCTCTCACCCTACGCATTAACGGACCACGTGGCAATGCGACACAGCCCACGTCGATATGCCTACCTCGAACGAGTAGAGGAGAAATTATAATGCTCTCTCAACATATATCAAGCTATTCTTTACGCTCTCATGAAACCACCATACTCAAGATTAAAACTTTCCGATACTGTATATAACAGAAGACAAAAATAAATATAAATAAAATATGTGTAGTATGAGATTCAAAATTTTGTTCTATGAACCAGGCGTTACTGCATGATAACATCCATCAGGCACTATCTATCCTTCGAGCTGTTTTTTTTAATAATTCTCTTAGGTTAGGTATCATTAAACAAATTTGGTAGAGGTGGACAAAGATCGGAATAAGTTACCCTTCATTCGTCAAACTCCGAATCACCTCAATGAGATTACTCAAAGTTCTAGTATGGTTTCCCTTCCAACAACAATTGTACGTTCTGCTTTGCAACAATTGTCAGTAAAAGCCATTTCCTTCATAGGGTGAAAGATGATTATCAAAATCTATGGGAGGCAGAATATAAATTCTTACATATTATATACATTTCGATATTTTCGAAATAACAGACTACCTCAAGAATCTACATTTTACTTAATATTGTAATAGGTATAAAATATCTCAATCTGTAAATAATGTTTTGATTTGATTTTGTATAACTCATAAATGAAAGGTTTCAATGGGTACAATTCGGCAAACATAGCGGAAACTGTAAAATTATCACTTTTTGGACAACCGTTTGATGTTGAGTACCTCACGGGATACAGACTATTATTATTGTCGGTCTTACGACTAATGCGTATTATGGGCGTGCATATTTTCACGGTTTCAGCTATGTGTGTCGCACTGTACATGTTGTGGGACATCAGAAGAGACCTAGAAATTATACCAACAATTTTTTATTTTAATTTATGTATCAATAAAATTGTGTACAGTGTTGATGAGTTCAGGTATTATTTTTAAATAAATTGTGATGTGTTTAAAAGTTATGTATTTTTACTTCAATATATTTCCTGTCTCCAATAGGGCAATTTTCTTCATGTTTTGTGCCTCAAAGTGACATAAACGAGAAGAAAATTGTGAGCAACTCATAACATTTTTCATCGCTAAGTGGTAACAGTGATGTCTAAATGGAACTCAATAATTAAGGAAGTAACATCTAGACGTTTGTGTAAACTGGGTAGTACATGCTATGATTCAAACTATAATTCACTCAGAGTGATGCAATGTCATTTTGTCCTCAACTTACTGACGAAAACTTGAAAGAAATTCACAATTTGAAGCAGTTTGGGTGTCCATAAGAACGCATATGTTTATATTCTTCATTCCACACTATTCTGTATCCGATAAGACGTTTGGGAAAGAAGGATTTGGCCTATTTGTGGGACATTTATATTAGTGAAATATAATTCACATTTGTGAGACATAATAAAATTGCATTGTTAAGAATTTGTAAGAGCCTGTTGAAATATTATTCAATCACTATACCTGGCACAGGTGCTGGGTTGGTTTGAAGCCTCTGCACGTTGGCCTCTCAGCCTTGGCCTTTTTGTGCACTCACAGGTTTGTGTTCAGCGAGGCATGCGAGCTTCACTGGAGTAATACAGCAGGAGGGTGTGATGAACTCTCGTCATCTTCCAGGCACCGTTTACAGAGGGGGTCATCTACGATCCCAATGAAGACCAGTTGACTATTTAGGTAATTGTATCCCATTAGTAGTCCAGTCATTAACTGCTTTGGTAGTAGTTACAATATTGCAGCAACCGCCAAAGTGTTGGGATTCTTAAGATTGATTCTGGCTTAATTAGTGGTTTTACTGATCCCTCTTTAGCTCAGAGCTGTCCCAAAGCACAGTGCTTAGTGGTCGTGAAAGTGCTCGAAGCACTTTTGTGCTCCTAAGCACTGTGCTCCCGAGCACTTTCCTAATTCAGTGCTTAGTGCTCCGAAGCATTTAACGAAAAGGCTTAGTGCTTAGTAATCCCGAAAGGTGCTCGCAAGCACTCCAGTGCTCCGGAGACTTTTCGGGAATACTAAGCACTAAGCCTTTCCCGGGCCTTTCCATATAAATTAATCTTGTCGAAACAAGAAGTCGCGGCGTTTAGAAGATTACTGTTTTGAAAAAATAGTACCTATAATTTCGTCAGTTACTTTTCCTATCTAAAAAAATAAGTTCAAAATAATTGAATATTACTTCTTCTTTTCAAACTACGTTGACGTATGACCTAATCTGTCTCCGATATCAAAACCTTTGAAACAATTTTTTTTTATTATCGAGTCAAATTGTCATTTAACTCAAAAAAGTCTTAAAAAAATGTCGTATGACATTTGCTAACTTGATACAGGGGATGTGCGGTATGTCAATTACCAATTCTGTTATTTAAAACTTCTTTTGTGTGTAACCATATGCGGCCCATTTCGATTTGATTTTGATTACATGTTTTGGTTTATTTTCAGACTGTGTGGAATCCAATTGTTGATTTCAGCAATTCTATTTCAAAATAGTATATTATGTTAGCAGAGTTATACACGTCCTATCAGTAACGACTATTTTATTCACGTGTGCAGCGTTGCGGAACGACTGTTTAAAAAACAATTGTCTCGAGGAGTTCATCAATGCTTTACATATACCGTACTTTCCTTACGAATTCATATTATAACCAAAAAATTGTATGTTACTAAGTTGATATCTTTTTTTATCATAACAGTTCCAATTGACAGGTCTCTCATGGTTTTTAATCACTGAAATCAACAGTAACCCTAGCAATGTACTTAAAACATGGAGCTGCTATGGTAATATTTGAAAAAAAAATCATTAAATCCAGATTGTGGAATATGTGATTAATTGATCATTTATCGTGGTATGCTGAATGCCATTTTAGATATTTGAGTGGTTTCTAATTGAATGGGTTGTTACTTCATGGAAATCTATAGCACTTAGGCCGTAGTTTGGCTGACGGCTAAATTTGACTAGTGGTTAGAATGAACGTTACATCTGTTCACATAAAGGAATAAACTCACATTCTGACCATTAGTCAAGTAGCATAGACTTTGACTGAACATTGAAAAACCGGCCCTTAGGCTGTTAGAAACGTGAGTAACTGAAACTTGATAAACACGATAAGATTTCAACAAATGATATTACATGGAGACATGTGTAGTGTAGTGTAGTGTAGTGTAGGGTAGTGTAGTGTAGTGTAGTGTAGTGTAGTGTAGTGTTATGCAGTGTAGTGCAGTGCAGTGCAGTGCAGTGCAGTGCAGTGGAGTGTAGTGTTATGCAGTGTAGTGCAGTGCAGTGCAGTGCAGTGCAGTGCAGTGGAGTGTAGTGTAGTGTAGTGTAGTGTAGTGTAGTGTAGTGTAGTGTAGTGTAGTGTAGTGTAGTGTAGTGTAGTGTAGTGTAGTGTAGTGTAGTGTAGTGTAGTGTAGTGTAGTGTAGTGTAGTGTAGTGTAGTGTAGTGTAGTGTAGTGTAGTGTAGTGTAGTGTAGTGTAGTGTAGTGTAGTGTAGTGTAGTGTAGTGTAGTGTAGTGTAGTGTAGTGTAGTGTAGTGTAGTGTAGTGTAGTGTAGTGTAGTGTAGTGTAGTGTAGTGTAGTGTAGTGTAGTGTAGTGTAGTGTAGTGTAGTGTAGTGTAGTGTAGTGTAGTGTAGTGTAGTGTAGTGTAGTGTAGTGTCGTGTCGTGTCGTGTCGTGTCGTGTCGTGTCGTGTCGTGTCGTGTCGTGTCGTGTCGTGTCGTGTCGTGTCGTGTCGTGTCGTGTCGTGTCGTGTCGTGTCGTGTCGTGTCGTGTCGTGTCGTGTCGTGTCGTGTCGTGTCGTGTCGTGTCGTGTCGTGTCGTGTCGTGTCGTGTCGTGTCGTGTCGTGTCGTGTCGTGTCGTGTCGTGTCGTGTCGTGTCGTGTCGTGTCGTGTCGTGTCGTGTCGTGTCGTGTCGTGTCGTGTCGTGTCGTGTCGTGTCGTGTCGTGTCGTGTCGTGTCGTGTCGTGTCGTGTCGTGTCGTGTCGTGTCGTGTCGTGTCGTGTCGTGTCGTGTCGTGTCGTGTCGTGTCGTGTCGTGTCGTGTCGTGTCGTGTCGTGTCGTGTCGTGTCGTGTCGTGTCGTGTCGTGTCGTGTCGTGTCGTGTCGTGTCGTGTCGTGTCGTGTCGTGTCGTGTCGTGTCGTGTCGTGTCGTGTCGTGTCGTGTCGTGTCGTGTCGTGTCGTGTCGTGTCGTGTCGTGTCGTGTCGTGTCGTGTCGTGTCGTGTCGTGTAGTGTAGTGTAGTGTAGTGTAGTGTAGTGTAGTGTAGTGTAGTGTAGTGTAGTGTAGTGTAGTGTAGTGTAGTGTAGTGTAGTGTAGTGTAGTGTAGTGTAGTGTAGTGTAGTGTAGTGTAGTGTAGTGTAGTGTAGTGTAGTGTAGTGTAGTGTAGTGTAGTGTAGTGTAGTGTAGTGTAGTGTAGTGTAGTGTAGTGTAGTGTAGTGTAGTGTAGTGTAGTGTAGTGTAGTGTAGTGTAGTGTAGTGTAGTGTAGTGTAGTGTAGTGTAGTGTAGTGTAGTGTAGTGTAGTGTAGTGTAGTGTAGTGTAGTGTAGTGTAGTGATTGATTGAGTAATTGATCATTTATCGTGGTATGCTGAATGCCATTTTAGATATTTCAGTGGTTTTTAATTGAATCAGATGAAATTCCATAGCACTTTTTTGACTGTTAGAAACGTGAGTAACTGAAACTTGATTTAACACGATAAGATTTCAACAAATGATATACATCGAGACATGTTTCGCTACACTGTAGTTTTTCAAGCGGTTAATATAATAACTTACTTGAAAAAGCGACAGTGTAGCGAAACATGTCGTGATGTAATATTATTTGTGAAAATATTACGTGTTTGATTAAGTTTTGGTAACTCAAGTATCTAACAGTCTGAAAAGTGCTTAGTGCTTAGTGCTCCCTGACTGAAATTACTTTTTGAAAGTGCTTAGTAATCGTGAGCATTTCGTAAATAGAAGTGCTTAGTGCTCGAGATTCCGGAGTACTTTTCAAGAGTACTCAGAGTTTAGTGCTCGAAGCACTTTCTGTCAGTGCTCGGTACAGCTCTGCTTTAGCTAACCTTCTCGAAGATACCTGAATTTACTGACTCTCCTTCTTTCCGCCAGGGTTTCTGAGGCATTTCTACAATAGGACACCAGCTTAGATGTCTTGTTTGATCCCAGACTACAATAATAGGTCTTCGATATCTATTGTAGGTTGAATATGGAATATACTTCAGTCTGCAATACTGAAGCATATTCAACCAGAGGAACCAGATGAATAGATATTTATTCACGTATTTCTCTTATGTATATGTCTGCTGCGGGTATATCTCTCGACCTCAAACCGTTTGTGTATCAGACTGAGTTGTCAACAGGAAACACCTTCGAAGTTATTTCATTTCATTCCTTTTCTGGCCGAAATGACAATATCCGGACCTTTTCTGAAATCCAGAACTGGCTGTGTACTGTCCTCCATCAGTAGGATTAAACAGCTCTTCTGTGCCTTGTTTCAAATGAAGAAGTAACCATAGTTCGTTTTTCCTCCGACCAGATCCCAGTATGTCAATGGGATGAAATTAATTCGTATGAGTAATGTTAGTTGTCTATGTTTGATACTGAATTTAGTTGAACAGAAAAGTACGAAGGGGAAATAGAACGTTTAATTCTTTTTTTTGATTCCCGCTCATTCCGATAAATTTTCTTGGAAACACTCATAATTCGGTAATTATGTCTTGCATTATCGAATGATAAAATATTGGAAATCTTATATTTTATACACAAGCATTCAATATTGATTGGAAAAATAGAATATGAAATGGTAGGTATCCTTTATGCATTATTGCTTTAAGGCCTCTTAGATTTATCTGTGGTTTGTCCGAAAAATCACAACTAAGTATACCAATTCACATATGTATCTTTCCACAAAAAATTGTCTAGGAACCGCTGATTCTGATTCACAGGAACCTAACCATACTTCGCTTACACATCAGTAGTTTTGAGGAGAAACTAGGCAAATTCAATTTTTATTTCGATCTTTCTGAACACAAAGAATTGGATAAACAATCAATTACTCCCCAACTGGTCATGTGGGCATTGAGAAGTGATATCCCTCATAACGGTAGCAATGATTTATATAGTCTTCTACAATCGCATTATTTTAAAAATCCTCGGAAAACATATTCAAATGTAAGTAATAATTGGTCGAAAAGTCAAAAACTGTATAAGAAACTGTTGGATTTTCCAATAAATAATATTAATATGGTACAATCGACCATCGAAAAAAAAAACCAACTTTTTCTCATTTGACCATCGAAAAAATAGCCACCCTGTAAAAAAAATTAAAATAATAAAAATAACAATCCCAACTGATAATAATATCGACGACCATCAAAATCATTACATAATCCAGGAGGGTTCTAGTATGTAATTATATAATAAAATATTTCAATTTTGGTATTAATGGCTACTTTGAATGCCACTGACTAATCATTCAGTTGATTATAGATATAAACAGTTTTCTCAACGATCTACCTGTCCATGAGTAGAAGAGTTTGATTTATGCTTCGTTGAATACATAGCAATCTTCACGTAATTAATTGGATTTTTTTATAATTGTAGTCTACATATCATACCCCTGAAAATTTCCATTTAAAAAACGTTTTTTTGGCATCATCATTGCCATTCATTCAATTCGGTTGCCATTGGTTGCTATTCTTCATGGCCTTGACATAGGAGAATTCAAAAAACTTTAGAGGTGACGGACGTTTATTAAAAATATTGTTACAGACCTGAAATTTGATAAAGACTTCTCGAATGGTTCGAGATCGTTCGATGAATTAGATGGAAAAATCTAGAAGCACTAACTTTTGTTCTGGATCAATCGTCGAACATTCTATTTGTGTTCTATTGATTTCTTAAGTTTTCTAGAACTTTATTTGTATATAAAAGCAATGCATTTGTGAGATGAAGTAAGTTAGTTAGAAAGTTACCTTGAGTTACCTTGGATACAAGTATTTTGGCAGTGACTTGTATTACAGTGTTGTCAAGTAAAGTTTGATTAATAAAGGCGAGTTCATACCAGTGTACACTTATTTTTGAACCCGAAGACGCAACAATATATATTTATGATATATTTCTATCTCATTTCCTTCCTGAGCCGGTCTTGTTCATTTTGTGCAACCGAACATTTTTCTAGGTGTGGTGACAATAAAATTGCTGTATTTAACTGAAATATTAGGTCTCAAAGTAATCAACAGAGTCAACAAAGAATTAAATAAAGCTGAACAGAAAACATGATTTTAATAGGGTATCAAAATTCCCCTGAAAATATCACAATAATTGTCAGTTGTGGAATGAAAGCTTATTATTTTAACCAGAATAAATCACAGTTTTGCCGATCTTAGTAAAATATAAACATTTCTACTAGGAGCCAAGCATCTGTCAGAAAATAACTACTTTCCTGGCTAATGACACGACGGACTTCGAACTACAAAATCGAAAGCAAATTCTTCAGGATCAGCAACTGCGAGAATTTGAAACAAACATGCGATAACTTACAGAGTATTACAACACCCTACGTATCCATCTATCCTATCTATCTATCAATCCTAAAACATATTTCTCAAGTCAGTCTGTCTCGCACTGGCAGTAATAAATGTATGTAGTGTCATTTGATATTTGAAGTACCGCTCACTTGCGGGTAACACTCGCAATAAATTTTTATATAAGTTTTATAAGAAATAATGGAGTAAAGGCTCTTATAAATATATTTGAAGAGCTGGAAGAAGACGAAGAAGACGAAGAAGAAGAAGAAGAAGAAGAAGAAGAAGAAGAAGAAGAAGAAGAAAAGGAGGAGAAGAAGAACGTGAACATGATATAACCTCAGAATTGTCCGCGGATGAATCAGATTACCCAAGTTTCCACCGTTGCCGTTAGTCAAATGATAGTCCTTATTACGTCGGGAAAGATGAATAATCTTTTTGAAAAATTCATCATACAGTGAAAAATAGTCGAACAAAGACTCAAAATTTAATGACTAAATGTGTCAAACCACATGCAAAAACTAATCAATTTGTCTATGAGACATGGAACATGTAAAAATATTTTTTTTAGATTTACATATTGAATTTTTTTTTTATTTTAGAATACAAATGATTTTATTTTACAAACTCAGATGATGCAGTATTTTCATATTTGCGATATTTTGTGCATTTATCTAAGGTTATAGGTAAACATGAGCGCAGCGCTCACCCGCAGGCAATGGTGTCATTATGGGTACTGCGGATATGCAGGGCATACCTAAGAAGTGGATATTTGATTATGATCTTCCACCAAGAATTGTCGTTTATTCTTCATGTTTATTTTTAAACTTCATATTCAATTCGTCCCAATAGTATAGTTGAAATGAAAAGAAGCAGAACATTTCTAGGACCACCGCCCCCATCCCAGCAACATTCGTACGAGACACAAGTTTTCAGATATTTCCATAAATGGTTACTCAACCCTTTGTGGTCCTTTGTCGGGGCAACCCCGACAGTGAAATTTTAACGTTCCGGTCCGATATCAGGTAATCCCCGACAGTATCAAGTTCCGGTCCGATGTCGGGTTAGCCCCGACACTGGTTTTGGTCGAAGTCGCTACTTTTGTTTGTATTAGGTTTGTCCCTGTTTTTTCCTCTGTATATTTTGAATAGACTGCTTTTCATTTCCTTGATCATGACAATATAACTGGACTGCGAAGAGTTAAGGTATCTGTTGTCAAACGGTTGCTAGGCTAAAGGCTTTCGACTTTTCAGTTATCAGCTGGAAATTAGTGTGTTTCAATCAAGGGAAAATACTGAGTTTTCGCTACGCTCCTCTAAACAATTGTCTTCGATCGATAAAATGTGCTTACCGTTCTTGATACTCAATATACTATTGCATGGTATCACACGTTGAATGGTAAGGGCTGCGTCTTCCCTAGCTTGCACAATTCTCTCGAAGGTTGCTGTTAAGGGGCGTTTGATGGAAATAACAATTTTAACAATTTTTTAACAAATATCGCCAAGAATACTTCAGTACAATAATGAAACTAGTTTATAATTTATTATCCCACAAACTCACTGTTAATATTCATATCCTGGTTTTAATTCTGATTCAGTCCTACTACTACTAGGTGTTTGAAAAATGTTTCGTCATGCATAGCGAATAATTGGTAATTTGGGAATTTTCAGTTATTTTTCTCTTCGAATCCTGTGAAACTGGGTGTTGACCACATCAATGAGTTGAACTTCCTAGAATACCTGCGTCAGTTTTATTCAATACATTCGTCTTATTCAAATTTATTCCTGAAATTGCCACATACATAAAATATGTACAAAGCTTTCATTTGATTCCGTGTAGTGCTTGTGACAACAGACACCTTAACCACATACGATGTTTTGTGATGAAAGTTTGACGTTTGTTTGAAAAGAAAAATTGATAAATATTTATATCTTTTTTAGAATTATTAATGTATGCTGCTGAACGAAAGAGGAAATTTTTAGTCCTCTAAATTTTCCTTGAGTGATATTCTACAACAACCCCTTTTTTGGAACTTGAAAAGGTCATATCTACCAAAGTTATGATTTCCGCACCAAAATTTCGGTTGCTATAGAGTTTTTATCGTATTTTGATTCATCTGTGGAAGTTTCATTGAAATCGGAGAGTTTACCGTTTACTTTCACCAGATTCCGAATCCGAAAAGACTGCGACCTATTTGTTTTTTGTTTTTAAATATCTTAGTTTTTCTAATTTTTTCGAAAGCGCTAGAGTAGTAGGAGAGACCGGAAGATGATGGGACGTCATCATTTCCTATTCTCTAATCAACAGTTTATCAACAGCAACAAAACCATTTATAAAAAATCTTTTAATACTTTCTTGAATAATTCTTCAAATAAAACAAGGGACAGCTGGAAACTTATTAATTTTGAAAGAAACAAACACACCAGCAGTAACGTATCTGAAAGTTTATCAGCTGATCATCTCAACAACTATTTCTCGCAGGTGGCGGATATAATCATGAGACAGTTGCCTTTAGATGATGATAATTATTATGATGGATCAATTCCTAATTCTTTGGAGCCCAAAGTGCCAGGATCATTCTGCTTTGAACCTATATTCCCTCAAGAGGTGGCAAGTGCTATGTATGAACTCAACAGCAAAATATTCAAAGGAAATTCTTTTTAACTAATTGGTCCTCTCACTGACTTGTTCAATACATGTATTCTGGATGGTGTTTTTCCTGACAAGCTGAAACTCACAAAAGTTATGCCTATTTTTAAAAAAAGAGATAGAGAAAACCCTGAGAACTATAGGCCAATAGCTATTGTACCCAACTTCGGAAAGATTTTTGAAATCATACTAAAACAAAGGTTGAACAAATATTTTGAGAAACTAGTAAGCAATAATCAATTTGGATTCCTTCAACAACGATATATTATTCATGCAATAGCAAGGGCTGTGAGAGAGATAGTCGAGGGCTTTGAAAAGAGTAAACTAACAGGTGTAATCTTATGTAACCTGAGCAAGGCTTTGGACTGTGTCTCTCCCAATATCCTGGTGAACAAGCTCTCACAATATGGAATATGAGGAGTATCATTGAAACTCATTGAGTCATATCTCCAGAATAGAAGTCAATGTGTTACCATCAATGAAACAACCTCCCAGCTCAAACTTGTTAGATCAGGTGTACCCCAAGGCTCGGTTCTGGGGCCACTTTTATTCATTATTTATACCAATGATTTTTTTGTCATATGTTGCCTTATTTAGGTTTTGCTTTTGCTGATGATAGCTGTCTTATAAGTTCTGAAAACAGTTATGAGTCGCTATTAACTTCTATGAAATCAGCTGAAAACCTTGCCGTAGGATGGCTTAACAGCAATTTATTGAAATTGAATAAAGATAAGACAAAACTCTTAGGTCTAACTATTGATGACAGTTTAGTCTGGGAACCACACATCGAAAATACCTGTTCCAAGTTGAGAAAACACAATCTCTTCTGAGAAAACTGAAATCGTTCGTTGATAAAAATACCCTTCTTTCTACGTACTCCGCTCTCATCCAGTCATATATCATCTATGGATTAACCCTTTGGGGAAATTTCTCTCACTCTGAAAAAGTGTTCAAAATTCAAAAGCAATCCATTAGAGTAATCTGTAGTGCTGGTTATAAGAATTCTTGACGGTCATTATTCTGCCAACTCGGTGTCATGCCTTTACCAACTCTGTTTATTCATCAATCTCTGCTCGAAATTAATGAAAGTAAGAAAAAATTCCTGACTAACTCAAATTACCATGACTAAAACACACGCAACGCAAATCTGATCAGTTCTAAAAGATTTAAAAAAATTGTTAAAATTGTTTTTTCCGTTAACCTGCTGTCGCCCACCTACGAACGGCAGCCCTCAAAAGTCGAAACTTGTGCGAGCTAAGTTAACGAGGTCTTACACATTGAAAAGTAAAAACAAATCCACGTTTAAAAACTCTATCAAAGGGATACTGCAGGAAAAGTGTTACTACAATATCGCTGAGTGCATGGCTCATCCACAAGGGAGGTGTTTCGATCCAATTTATTGTCATTAGACATTTTACCAATATATTCGTTTTTTTATTTCATATATAACTTATGTTACTACTGTACCATGTAATGTCTGCATGTAATGTCTACATATGTGTACAGATTTTATTTTGTTTTATTATTGTATTATTTTTTGTGACTTGCTACAAATGTTTTATAGCATAACGTAGTTAAATAAAGATCTATTGAGATCGATACGAAGAAGTTTCGTTTACAGTCCACTGTGGAGATATTCGTAAGATTGTTGGCAATAAAAATTTTGACTCTGATGAGAGCGACCTTGCTACCCTAGAAAGCACGCAAAAAGGTACTTCCTGATACCTTTAATCTCTGTTAATGTAAAATTACAATTCATTCTATTCTCATAACTGTAGCATTGAATAGCAAGGAAATATTGATATAATTTGTTGTATGATGTTCTTTGTATATTCGTATTTTCCCATAAAGTTTTTCAAAATCAGAATAAAGCCTCTTTCCTGTTTATCTATTAAAATACTTATCATCATCAACGATAACAGGAAGGTCCAAAGTGTGACATATTCAATATCACTCGTTGTTATGAATATCTTTCATGGTAATTCCATCACCAAACACGTTATTCAAATAAATTAATTCGTTTTTCCAATGTGCACGCCCCACTACGGATTGCACTTACATACACACCTGTGTTCACCTACGCTGGTGATTGTTTAAAACGTTCAAGTCAGTCTTTGTGGAGCGGTTGCCGGTACGACTGTAACACTTCGATGTCTACCAGAGCTTGCTGCGATTGATTCTCTATGGTGTTAGTGACGTGAGTGGACTAGGGCTAGGCCCACTGTGATAACGAGAATAATATGACGGTTACCTACGGGGGCCGGGTCCCCAATGGGAGCACTTTCGGTTGTTTTTGGAAAGTGCTTGGCATGTGAGTAGTGGAATCAAAATTATAACGATATCCTTCTTTCAAGAGAATCTTGCAGAAGAGAAGTTGGAATAACTATGTCATTCATGTCCATGGGTCTGTTTTCATACATTTGACTCCAAGACTATTAGATTCTTGCATTGAAACATTTATGAGGACCACTAAAAACGCAGGAAGGGAAAAATATAATACCTAGGACATATGGAAAAAAGTCAATCAAACTTCAAAAACTTTCAGATAATAACTCTGAGATGTATGAATACCTAATGATTAAAAACGTAATATCAGACGTCAATCTTCCTAACCCTAGCATTAAAAATCGGAAGGAAGTCTATGCAACATAGTGACTGTATAAATATTACGTTTATAGTTTGTGGACAATTCAAAAAATTCACCTAAAACTATGTGATACAAATATCATAGAACTAAACATAAACTGTCTTCGTTGCAAAAACTATGTAAATGAATTTAATTTAATGTATATTCCAGTTCAAAAATTCAGTTATAATTAATTACCAAGTAGATCGATAATTAACGAACGGTGGGGGGACGTTTCATTAGTTTATTCCTAGCAACACAATTCTACTGGTTTGATTTGAAAGCAGCCTTGATATTATTATACACATCTTGCTCCCTGTCACTTTTAGTATCACTGATTTCATGTTGTTTCCATTGTGAATTATATGTGAGGAATTATATCTGTAACTGTTATTTTTGTGATCTTTGAATGGTTTACCAAAGATCATTTATTTACTATTGCTGTTTCGGAAGCAAAACAGAATTTGGAGTTTTTATACTGAACTGAACTAATCTAGTAGATTAATTGATGATGAAAATAACTAGAATAAAATATTCTAGTTTTGGTATTGCAAAAAGGAGGTTGTATATCTAGAATTTACTTGGGCTTATCAAAGATCAGGAAGTGAGTTACGTATAAGTAATATGTTTTTCCAAAGCTCCAAACGAGTTCATCTCTCCTTTGATTGCACGATTAGATGATTTTTATATTGACGTTACTTGTCTCATGATTTGTTTTTTGTAAATATCCATACTTCTTGGATTTGTTATCTGACAAATATTATCGAGGTATCTTATATCAAAATGCTGCTGCACATTCAACACATTTCAATCCTATATACTGGATTCTTTTTATTTGTTTTGGGTTCTGCGTTGAATATACCTAATATAATGTTGCCTAAATTACTCTTACCATATTATGTTATTATACTATATTCAACGTAAACCCAACCGAGGTTAAGATTCGAATACCCTTTGAATGAGATACCTTGAATATGTTTCAACTATTGAGATATAAGCGACGTATAGATATTTACACGAAACAACGCACAAAATAAATAAATGTCCTTATATTTCACCTTATCACCATTTCGTGCGTTTCTGGACTTATATTGAGAATTTCATGTAAGTTAAAAAACACTTACTTCACAATTGTGTAAAATCCGAAACTGATCGTAATAAATAAACAAAAACTCAGTCGATACTACATTAAATTACAAATTTTCTTCACAATTAATTGAGTGAATTGCAATCAACTAATCCAAGATAATTTAAGAAATGAGTTACTTCATTATGGTTTATTGTAGACACATTCTGATATCTCAATCATCAAACATGTGCTTGATTATAATTCAAAACCATGGAAATCAATCTTGCCAATTCGTCTCAAACGGTGATTAGTTGGTTTTCCATTTCTAGAACATAAGAAATTCTATTGATCTGAGTCTGAAATATCAGGCCGAATAAAAGCGGTCCTAAAGTAGAACCCTGTGGTTCGTCTGCATATGGATCATGTACTTGAGATCTTTTATAGTCTTAGATATTGTACAAGTCTCACGAATACATATGGGGATTGCATGTTCATTTATTTCTTACTTGTAGACATGCCAAGTTACACAAACTTAATACAAAATAAGTGTTACTGATTTAATTTCTAGAAAAGTTGAGATATTAAACATCTACTTCAATATTTTGTTAATAATTTTGATAATTATTTCGTTTTGGTGATAGTTCTCACTCAGAAGAGATAAATATAATTGTCGTTTTTAAAATTTTGACTGAAGAATTCGATTGAATTTATAACTTTACCTAACCCCATCGTCATTATTTCCATTTTAATTTTACAATGTATAGGAATGGACATCATATGTAGGGATATATGAAATATTAAGGAAATTGGGGTATTTTATCAACTCTAAAAACTCCATCAAAAGCTATTGTGCAATAGGAATTTTTCTAAGATAAATTTGAATTATTTCAATAGATTCCACCTGATTCGTGTACAGGGTGGACATTATTGGGCCCAAAATCGAACACTGAGGTACACTTGTTTTAATCAGCTATATATAAGAAGTATCCTTGAGAATTTCGCATTTATACACTTGAAAACTATTGTAGATCTCGACAGTTGAAACGTCGTGAATGAATTGCAGAGAATTGAATTTTTTCTTTTCTTCGTCAGTATAGAGAATGGAAGTCCACTAACTATATCTTTGTTTATTATTTCTTTGGATAATTCGTTCACAATATTCAATGAGGAACGAGCGATGTTTTCCGAACTCATCATATGATCCTAACTACTCTCATAACCCTATGAGAATCGATCGTTCTCACTAATACTGCAATATGTTTCCACTGGGATAGAGGTAACATAGATAGCTTTGAGGACAATATTCGCTATATTGCTGAACAACATGCTACCGTAAAAAATTAAAATAAACCGGCTATAATTCTATAGCATTGGAAATAAAGAAAGTGACACACTAATATAATTATTATGTCGTAATAATGCCAATCTCTAGAATACTACTATAGTGAAATTCGATATGATTGTTTGAAACCACCAGGAGTGGCCATGATATTGAATGAATGTCAATAATTTTTTTGAATATACCGGGCGTCAAAAAGTGAGTTTTTTCATTAGTTAAATTAAAATTATTCTTGTTTTCAGATTCTATTCGGTGGAGGGGAGAATATAGCTTGAATCTTTCAACTTATTTTTCACAATCAGGTAGTTTTTCTATGTATTGTAATGAAAATTCACTAATTTATAAGTATATACAATTCAGCTATAATAATCAATATTTCACTCAGCGATAGATTCTGCTCTCTCTGTTGCTCGAATATCTAAACTCCAACTCTGATTCAGACTGTCCTCTTTTGCGGCCGCGTCGCATTATATAGTTGGAAGGCATCTACTCGCGAACGATCTCAAATGCATCTAGTCACTTCTAGGTGACGCGCGTCTCGAATGGTCGTTTCTAGATGGCCAGCAGCATAGTTGAATGGTGACATCATTGGCTATGAATAAGCGGGGATTTATATGAGCTCCTTCAGGACCGGCTTGAGCAGGAATCGTTACAGTATTTTACAAAATGCGTTCATTAATTCATACAACCTCAGACATCTATGAATACAATAACGAATTTCGAAATTCCTATGCCACTGCATTTATTGAATTTTAGGAGAATTTGACTATTCAAGAGACCTCACCAGAAGATATAAATAACCGAAATGATTTTGAAATATCCAAAGTGACACGGAAATATCTCCGCACCTACAAGAAACAATGAAAAAGAAACCCTGAATCAATTAATTTTGAGTTGGTAGGATATGGTCCATATAATATGAGGTCAGCTTGTAAAGGCCAGATAATGATAATAATAATGATAGTACTGCTCAGGACACATGATTCCAGACCTAGTATCACTCATCCCACTGGTGTGGTACTGAATATCTGAGCTACGGAGATAGGGTGAATAATAATAATAATAATATACATTGATTTACAGAAAATAATAACTGGTTGCAGTTGCGAAAAAAAAAATAAGCCTGTCAATAGGATAAGATTTTAGAACTCCGTTCAAATTCACGCATTTAATCTTCCTGGAGCTTTAGGTGTTATCATTCGTTGGGTGGGACAGGACGACTCTGTATAATATTTTCTGACATTTTTCAGTACTGATGAGAGAAATGCAGGTGGTCATTCTCAACCACCTGTCACCTGTCACTAGTCAGCAATCACTTGTCAAACTTCAAACATTATAGGCAGTGAGTGCCATATCGAAGTTTTTATTACCAGAATAAAACGATACGTGGCTGTTTGGAATTTTAAACTACAGCTAAAAAACTTCTAAGATAAATGCCTGGGAAGCAGTCATATATAGGGAAAGAACAGAATTTTCATCAATTATTGACGCTTAGACATTACAAATCCTCCAGTTTCGTTTTTTCGAAAGCGCATTGGATGTACCCAGAATTGCGTTTGCTACCGTTGCGTTCGAATCAAGGGTGCAAATACACCAAAAATAATATTAGACGAAGCCATAAAATTAAATTTATCTACCATCAATCATATCGATATTGATATGAGTTTGGTAATGAGGTTCATTACGGCACTGCCACTTCATTACGACACTGTTCTTCCATTATGACACTGGATCATAAACATGAAGGTTCACTACGACACTGGAGTATGGTACATACTTTTTGACGGTCACTGTATATGAAACGGTTTTGAAATTTGTATGGAATGAGATATTAAATTGAATTCCCTACGACTTATTGCGACTTCGCTGGTTGCCTGGGTCTGGTTATAAAAATCAAATAGGATTGATTCTCAAAGTGAATGGCTGAAAAGTTGCTGTATGACAATAACATAACGTGTCACTATTAAATGTATTGCAAAAATTTGTTATTCCAATTTTCTGGACGGTAATTGCGTTATGTCGTGAAATGGTTCAAAAATATAAAATACAAAGTATTATAATATGTTGAAAGGAGAGATATGAACCATTAAACATGAACAGTCGTGATGGTGAACGTATATTTCGTTTCGAATTGCATTTCAACTTATTATCGTAGGTACCTGACGAACTTCGACTGCTGTACTAAAATATACTTTATCTCGAGAAAAACTAGTTTATTACAGATTACAGATTAATGACGAGTAACGTTTTATGACCGAACCTAAAACGATAATATCCGAAAAAAATTTAAGTCGACACAGCAATCAGGAAAACTTTCAATAATTAGTTATTTTTTTATATGATTTCATCAATTCGTTTAATTTTATTTGAATTTATGTGAAATATTTTCATTGAATTCAGTTTTTGAATTACTGTCAATCCTGTATTTATACATATTATCAGGGCAAAGTTTTACTTCTTGCTAATGTATCCAATGTACCTGTATGTTTTCGATTATTACGTCAACTTCAGAAAAGGCGAAATATCATAAAAGTGTACCAAAATATACTCAAAAATATTCAGATTGTAACTATCCAGTACACCAGAAACCACTAAACTAATTTGAAGGCAAACCAGTTTTTTTCATTTCGGGTTTCCCGACGTAAAGAAATAGCACTGCTTCAAGGATATTTGCAAAAAAATTATTTTAGTAGACAACAGTTTTACTTTTCAAATTTTCAGTCGCACATTCCATATCGATCTAGATAAATAACAGGTTCACTCCATTGAAATAGGAAAATAAACAAAGGAAGTCATTAATGGTAGTTACTTGAAAATCATTGAGTAACAATGTTTCATGTACCTGCACTACGTGTATAGGAATTTGTATGACGAATTGGCAAAATTATTTCGCGACAGCTTACACATTTGTTGTTGTTAATTATGATTTACAGTGTTCAGTAGTGTTAGAGAAAATATTCTTTCTTATTGTCGTGATCATGTCTCGAAAGGATCTAATGGATTTTTAGAACTGAAACTTCTAAAATCGATAATTCCTACAATATGAAAATTGTACAATATAAAATGATTCGAACGAAGTTCGAAAAATGTGCCGGAGAGTTTCAAATAAATGAAACGAACAATTTCGACAAAGTCGAAACCACCCTCTCCCCACACAGTACCACAAAGTGGAAAATTTTAGTCGAATTTCCCACTCTGTGGAATAGTATTTGTTGAGGACTGAAATATAATTTTCTTTAATTGAAATAATTTTTTTTTGTTTGAAATTAGAAGTGGTTTATACCTTCTATATGAAAATATAATAGTACTGTAGAATAATTATGGTGCTCTTCGATGGAAAATTTATAAATGTCACTTAGTGTTTTGGACATTGAACAACCTTGAATGTATGAGAAAATGATTAAGTTCAACAGGTGATAGTTTTTCATATACAAACGTTGTTCTGTAGACTGGTCATTCAGGAATATCTCTTATCATCACCAAGAATGGAAAAGTTTATATATAGGTACTCAGTAGTAATGATATCTCAGTTCTGGAATTGTTATGCAGGGTGTTGCAGGTTTTTCGTCTCTTATCAACGGTGTGAAGATGAGGTGATAATAATAACAATATTATTCATTGTAGGTATATTTTTTCCTGAAACCTCTGAATCTTATTCATTGCCGAGTTTGGTGCACTTTTTTGTTTAGGCTTATGAGTAAGTTAGTTGTGAAACTCAGAAACGAACTATCCCTGATGATCGACACCACAAAACTACAACATTAGAAGAATTAACATTTTCCCAATATCTAGGAACCTCAGGCCAGATACCCAGATCAAATTCTTTTTATTTTGTTATACAAGCAGAAAGAGTTGTAGACCAAGTTGAACAATTGTTATTACGTCTCTAAAAAACTATCTTAGATAATTGTTAGGATGTCACGATGACAATACTGAACATTTTTTGTCCAAGCGGAAATCCAATGGAATTAGTTAAATTGAGGTCATGTGATTGAATACAACCAATAAGAACAACATTATATTGATAACAGACCCAACTACTTCCCCGACCAAAGCCACGCTGGACATTGAACTACATCTGATTGATGACGTAGTTTTGGTGTTTTGGGTAGCTTCTATTTCTTGAAATATCTGAATGAAAATGCGAATTTTCACTTACAGATTTCTTCTTTTCAGTTAGAGACTTTTCACAATATCTATCAGATGTATTTCAATGTCCAGCGTAGCTTTAGACGGGGAAGTAGTTGTTTTCTGTTAGATATTACGAAAAAATTACATTTTTCATGGAGAATAATCCCCTTTTCAACATGAATACCTCCCAAGAGGTTATCTTGAACTATGGAAAACAGCGACTAAAGTTTGTCTTTCAGCCGCAGATGATTCCACAACAGATTTTATAAATATCCTATTCATATTTTTGAATAAAAATCGAAAAAGCGTTAACTGCACAATTTTTCTCTAATTCAAACATATTACGTGTATTTCTTCTATGTTCTAATATTACTCACACAAATGTTGCTGAATAAATAATAGAGAGCTGAACTGTCTCAAACTGGTTGGAAACAACTATGTACAGCTTGGAGCTCAGTATATATTCTAACTGAATGTACAATTTATACTGCCCTCTTCTTCGTCCAAATACTTCCTCATTCTAATTCGCGCATCTCATACGTTTATCGATATTCCTTTATAGATTTGCCAAACTGTATGCTGTTTGACCAGAATAGAAAATAACACATTCAAACTATAAAAGTTCTGCTCGTCTTCCATGTCGTATTATAGGATGCTTCAAATGATTCTAAATAAAAAAATATATCTACCTATGTATATCGATGTTGAGAATGTTTCTCCTCTGAAATCATTCCAAATAAGAATGAACCATCTTCCTTGGTATGACCATGAAGTCTTTGCTCTTACTAAAGAGAGAGATAAAGCGTACAAACTTTTCAAAAACAGCTCCAATGTAAATGATGAACATCTCAATTGGGCAACTTACAAGAGTTATCGAAATGAAGTCGTAAATTTGCTTAAAAATAAGAAATCTAAATGCTATGAACAAAATATTGATAATTACTCGCATGACTCGAAAAAAATGTGGAAAACATTGAAAAGTTTAGTTAAACCCGAATATAACTCTATACCCAAAGATATTATATTTGATGGACAGGTTATCATTTCAAACCAGGAGAAAGCTGAAATGTTTAATAATTTTTTTATCGAAAGTATATAACAGCTATCAAAGCAGCAATTCAACCTGCTAGGTCTTGGACCTGTGATGATCTTCCAGTTATTCAAAGTAGATTATCTGAGTTTTCACCTCTGACTCTGAAAAAACTAAGCTCAATTGTTAACAGTTTAGACAATAAATGTAACTCAGATTTCATCAATAACAAGGTCTTAAAAAGCATATTTTTAGTAACTGGTCATGTTGTGTTAGATTATGGTAATACATCTCTAAGAACTGGGAAATTTCCTCAACAGCTAAAAGTTAGTTCAGTGGTCCCTGTGCCTAAAATTAATAATGCCAATGAACCTATCAACTTTCGTCCAATTAATACCCTACCATCCTTTGAAAAAGTATTGGAAATTGCAGCATAGGAACAAATTTGTGCATATATAGAAAGTAACAAATTACTAATGGATTACCAATCGGGGTTTAGAGCAATACATTCCTGTGAAACGGCATTACAACTCACTTTGTCTAAATGGAAACTGTTAATTGATTACAACAAAATAGTAGTCGCCGTATTTCTTGATTTCCAAAGGGCATTTGAAACCATTGATATAACCATTCTTCTCAAAAAATTAGAATATTATGGTTTATCTGGAAAGGTTCTTCAATGGTTTAAAAGTTACCTGTCTCACAGGTCGCAACGGACCAAAGTTGATAATGTTCTATCTAGCGAGAGAACTATTAAAACTGGAGTACCGCAGGGGAGTGTTCTGGGTCCTCTTTTGTTCATACTATATTTGAACGATATCAACTATATCGAGGACTGTGAATTTCTCAATCTCTTTGCTGATGATACCTTGCTTGCAGCTAGTGATAATAACATTCAAAATGCTATAGCTAAGATCAATCGAACATTACTAAATATTTCGAAGTTCTTGAATATTAACAAGCTCAAGCTTAATGTGACCAAAACAAAAGCAATAATCTTAACCACTCCATATAAGTACAAGCAGATAAATAAAAACATGATCAACATCAGTATATATGGTGAGAGAATTGATATAGTTGAGGAATACAAATATCTTAGCTTTATTATGGATAATACGCTTGACCTGAAAAAACATTTCCAGTATGTCCGAAACACGATATCAAAAAAAATGTTTTTTTTTCACTAGAATCAGTAGACATTTAACCTTTAAATCCATGTTGACTGTATATAATTCAGTAATACAACCGCATTTCGACTACTGTGCTAGTTTAATATCGCTAATGGGTGCCAACAATATAGCTGCTTTACAAAAGTTGCAAAATAGAGGAATGCGGGTACTCCTGACGTGCAATAAACTCACACCTATTTCATCCATGATCCAGGCTCTGAGCTGGTTGACTGTAAAGGATAGGCTGTTTTATTTTTCTATGATTTTCATCCATAAAATTTTATTGGGTAATGCTCCGTCTTATTTTAATGATTTCGTTACATACCAACGCGAAATACATAATTACTGCACAAGAGGCTATAACAACATATGCGTTACAAGAGCAAATTATACAAGCACTATGAACTCCATATTCCACAGGGGTATTTTGGAGTATAATAAATTACCCAATGAGGTCAAACAATGCTCCACCCTACAGACTTTCAAAAAAACATTAGTTTGGCACTTGAAAAGTCAATAAGGCACATTATAGGTTTTTCATTGTTGTTATTTTCATTATTTTCATCTTTATATATTTTTCCATTGCCATAGGTTTTTTGTGTTGTTTGTTTTTACTATATATTTTTTTTTGTTATTATTCACATCATATTTATAATAGATACAATTGTTTTTATTATGTTCACTGTTGGAACACTCTCTCGCATCAGTTGTTACTAATATTAAGCAGTAGCCTATAATAGTTCATATGTCTGTATATTAGAATGTCTATTTCAATAAATATATTTTCATTTCATTTCATTCAAATAAACGCCCGAATTCGGTTTCAAATAAATTGTTAAATTCTTCGTACTTATATGAATATTATATTTCTAATGATTATTGTTTTTCAATTCACAGCTCAAGTGAACATACAGTTAGGTGACATTGTAGGTAACGTTGACTACAAGCAATTCTATTAGTCGATTACAGGGCACTCAACTTGGACTGGTTTTTACGCACTGGCCAATTTATTGACATTGAGGATAATAATTGAAGTAGTCTCCTTGCTGCACTGTGAAAGTAACAATTTATGCGGAAGTGATCAGAAATTGTGGAGTTGAAATGTTTATGATATTCGAAAAGTTGTTGATCTTGAATGAAAGGTGATTTTTGAACATTCCTTGTTATGATCAGTGTTGAGGTCCAACTCAAACTCGTTTCCCAAACTTTATTCGACAAGAAGAATCATCTGTCGCTTTCAACCTAACAAAACAACAACAAATGTAAATTATTGATAGTATGGGAGCTGCAGTAATATAAAATTTAAATCATAGCAATCAGTAAATAATAAGGATTGCAACCTAAATACTTTCAGAAGTTCTGACGAGAGAACTCCCAGAAAACAATGAAAATTAATGTTTCATACTCCTTGGTTCTGTGAAGCCAAGTTTGAAGTTGTACAATAATCAGAACAGTGCATATATGGCAGACTAACTATATAACTTCGACTGAGTGCAAGATATCACTATCTTCCTAACTAAATGATGACATCAAGTTAGAAACCAGATGTCCTGCCATACCAGGATGGCCCATTGCCATAATCCTATACAATAGGAAAGATTGGATCAGAAAACAAATACTTTCCTGGCTAATACCACGGGGTGCCGGGAAACGAGGTGGCAGATGAGCTTGCCAGAACCGGTTCCGCTGCGCCGTTCTGTGAACCGGAGCCAGTACTACGCATTGCAAGAGGTCAAATCTCTTCTGCCCTAGATGAATGGGTGGAAAGAGAACTAAACGAATCTTGAAGGAATACCGCCGGCGGCAGGCAGTCAAAAGACTTTGTGGCCGGCTCTAGCAAGTCAAGGATGACGTGGCTTTTAGGCAGAGATCGCCAAACACTACGCCTCCTTGTAGGAATACTAACAGGCCATAACAAACTAGGTAGACACCTGTCACTAATGGGTATAAAAGACAATCCCACTTGCCATATGTGCGAAGAAGACGAAGAAACTTCATCTCACTTCCTTGGCGAGTGTGAGGCGTACGGGAGGCTAAGATTCGAAATCTTCGGAGTCGAAAAACTCCAACAAGAGGAACTCATCGAACTAGAGTGGACGGACATACTGACCTTCACTAGAAGGTCACAAAGGTTCGGAAAGGAAGACTAGAAGAGGCAATGTAGTTATGTGGAGAGCAGGGGATGGCAAAAAGGGCCCATTGGGGCCTACTTGCCTGGCTGCGGCAGCGGCCTCCCCATGATTGCTACTACTACTAATACCACGTTGAATTACATCCAATAAATTTCCGTGCAGAGTTCCTACAAGGCCATCTCCGCATTGCATGGAGATGTTAATGGAAACATTTGGACTACCTATAGATCGATTCCTGAGTTCTTGCCCTCATCAGTATAGGGTAGATCTCTAAAGACAATAACTAATGTCTGAAACAAATATCCCAATTCCTTATCCATGTAAAGGCAAAAGCTAAGACACCGCCCGCAGATCGGTGTTAACTAAACTACGAGCGCCATATCAAAATGATGATTTTCAATTATCAATAGTTGAAATTATCACTTCTTCAAATTATTGTGCAAGTTATATATATTTTTTAATTATGAAACGTGTATAATTACACCAATATATCAATATATGTGGTAAATGACTTCTGTATTAGAAGAAGTTAGCGATATTTAACTCATTTTGAATAAGCACAAAATTTCAAACTCATTTTAATTTTTCCAACACACCCCTATTCGTAAAATTTCTGGTTCCTGGTTCGCAACCAAGAGATACAAAATAAGTTTCACGTAGGGGGAATGTTATTAAAAAAATGTCACTTACAGAAATCGTTCAACTATCTGAATGAACGAAAATGGATGTTTGGAACCTTTGGTGTGAATACAGTTCAAGAAATAGAAGCTACCCAAAACACCAAAATTACGTCACTTTCACTCGACGCGCGTTTCGCCAACAAAGTTAGCATTCTCAACAGCTATACGCTTACTATGATAGAGAACAAAATTCTAATCCTATTTATACCTACTACTCATCTGAGTGGTTTATTGCACTCATTATGTATTTTTAAAGACCCTTTATTCTACCTATCTCAATTATCTACTCGAATTGTTTACTTTAAACCAGAAACTACCTGCTCTAAACTAATTGTTTCATATTTGATAACACTTCGATTAATGACGAACATTATAGTGATATAATTATATTTTTCTACAACTGTCAAAAAAAGTCCACTTTTTTGCGTGGTTTGTGTGCGTAAATATTTCACTATCAACATACGATTTCATTATTAAACGGAACTAATAACCTATCAAAATATCTGATATACAAATGTTTCACCAATAATATTCTTAGCATTCTTACTATTAAATAAGTATTATCAAAATTCCTAACTATCGCGGCGAATATATTCAGGGGTAATAAGTGGTATGATTATTACCGATAATTTTTTGGAATATTAATGAATTGCAATCCCAAAGCTGAAAATACGAGTCCGCAGGACGAGTTGTATTTTATTGCATTCGGATTGCCAATGAATTGATATTCCAAAAAATTATAGGTTTTTAATCATACCACGAATTATATTTAGGACGACAATATATCGATTTGAAATAAAGAAAAATCGTGTCACCTGGTAATTGATGCTTTACTTCTAGCCGTATTCAACGGAATACTCTTTTCCACGGCCTCATCTATGATACCAATGGACATTTGTCCCCAACGATCGCTCATATTGATAAATAAAGAACTAGTCAAAACACATAAATTTGACGTTTATAATTTGAATCATTATTTTCACTTGACAGATAGTAAAACAAAAACTAAGCAGGTTTATCACCGTGAAAATACAGTGGCAAGCTATATTTTCACTGTAGTTCCGATTCTATTGGCTGAATTTTAAAATTTGAAATCTACTGATTGGTTGTTAAGCAAGGAAATATATTGTCAAAATAATACCTCTAAGGAACTATTGGACCTAATCTACACTAGGTAATCCAAGGTAGCTATGGCTGTTTGGCCGTCAGAAACTAGTTGACAACAATAATTAAAGAAATTTGTGAAATTGGGCATCTATCCAGATAACGAATTCTTGATACTTCTTCTTCTTGACCTATAAATTTAATTTAAGTAGAAATGAAAAGTGATGAAGATTGAAACGGAGAAAATCCTGGATAGTGAGTGCAAATATGAGATTTCCTTGACATAGTTCAAAGAAAGAAAAAGGTATTCGTTGCTTCCCGAGGATTGTTTATTTATTTTGAATACAAATCTAAGAAAATGAAAAGTTACTTCGATGGACTAGTTATTCCAAAGTCAAGTAATATTAATAATAATAATATTGACCTCGATGAATATGTTATTTTAATATTCGCTTCAAATTTTCTATTTTGCGGGATAGTGTGAAGAGAAAGGGACTTCGAATCTGTCGAAATTATTCGTTTCTTTTGTTTGAAACTCAACTCTCCGGCACACTCTTCGAACTTTGTTCGAATAATGAATCAATAAAAATATGCCAAATTCATTTCATATTTGCAAAAAAATATGAATTGGTTATTTTTTTGGTAGTTGTAGAAAAAATACTGTATGAAACTCGTGAGTAAAGTATCACTTTACTCACTTGATACACGAATTACTATTACTTTACCAACTTATTTGAAAAGGAGAAAAAATTATTAGTAGTAAAATAACGAATAATAGTAAACTAAGTAATGCTAACGAATGAAGCCTAATGAATTATGAAGGAAAAAAACGTTAATTGTACTATGAACGTGCACAAAGGGCTGTATGGAATGGGGCCCTTATCGGCATTCATACTATTTTTATATTTCGCAATTTCTAGACTGTCGAATGCATCGAGAAGTCTGCGGTCATGAACCTATCTAATTATTTACAAACTTGTGTCATCAAATCGGTGGTAGTTGTCCAAAGCATGTTGAGCACACTCGATTTTTCTGGTCTCGAAAATCGGATATGAGCAATGTGCTCTCGGAATCGTACTTTCATGGCCCTACGGGTCTGGCCCACATACTTCTTTAGCTTTAGGATGTTTTATTGAGTTCTGAGAATTTAGAGTAATCGATAAAATTCAAAGTTTATTGTGATATTGAGTGATGTTTCTTAAAATAAATCGTATGATGTGAATCCCATTACGATTATTTGTTTCTTTGAAGAAACAGTTCCGAAAAGTGAAATTTCACACCTTTCAGTATTGAATGTGAATAATTCAATGTACTGTAGTTTTGTAACAACAACAAAAACCGTAAATGAAATTATCGAGTGCTAATGACCGATTCATCCAGTAGAATCAATAAGAATTTAAGTAAACCATGACCTATATGACGGATTAAATGATGTGTTTGTTTATAGCATGTCTTATGAAGAAATATACTGCAAGTGTAAAAGTAGTTCTAATAGTATATGAAGAGTATAAAGGGCATGACTGCCTGATGAATCGAGTTCTTGAGTATCCGAAAGTTGTGACTGGTGATTGATAGTACGAAATCATTTTTGGCTTGACCTTGAGAAAGTGGCACCTCAAAAGAAATATCGTTTTAATTATTTTTCATGGATTATCTTCCATCCTTTGAAGATATTTAGATTATCCGTATTTGGATTTTTTTTGGATTGACGTGGCCGTTACTTGATGGAAATTCATAGTTATGACACTAAGGTAAAACACGATTAAAATTGCGACATGTTTCGATACACAGTATCTTTTTCAAGCGAATGTAGTATTTGGATGTTTCCTCGTATTGTTTGCGATTGTCGACGCTGTATATTTTGAGGGACCCAACTCTGCTTTTGCAGGATCTGTTGTGTCAGGAAATGGAACAAGGTACTGGATAGATGCCAAAAAAAAAACATCAGAGCCGTCACATGAAATCTCACACTGAATAGAGGTTAGTAGTGTTATTTTTGGCCCCCACTTATACCCCTTTCAAGCTCCCTTCACGTCTTTCTCCGTTTTGTGGGCGTTGTTTTCTCTAATTTTTTCGTTTACCGTGTCATAAACGTTCTCGCTACTCAACAATGATTGGATGTAAACAGTGTGTCCGCTTAAGTCCTCTACATATGGACAATTTTTTAAGTATTGAATTTATGAAAGAAAGTCATTCTCCATAAAAAGTTCTGCATGGTCTGAACCCATACGACCATCAGATAACAATTATTTTTTCAAGTCGTATACGAGGGTTGTCAAAAAAAATGAAATTTTCTCAACAGTAAAATACGTTCATTTTTGACATGTTTCACATATTTATTTTAGAAAAATTAAATCCTTTCATTGAACTTTTCCTTCTCACTGTTCATTCGCCTCGACATATCCTCTTTCTTTCGTTTTGCATACATTTATAGTATATTAAAATTTAAGTGGATAAACAGGTCTTTCAAACACGCGCGAATTATCGAGCACGATGGCGCAATAGAGCAAGTGTTTGAAAAATCAGTAATCCACGAATACCTTACGTTATTTTTTTCAATTGGTACACTTTTAAATCATAAATACTGGTTTCATTATTACAAGTGATGGAATAAGAAGAATAATGTAAAATGGTTGAATTTGTGATGTGACATCAGTATCCTTTCGTTATTGTTTGAATAAAAGTTTTGCATTTATTTGACGTTACAAGGTACTCCTGTCAGATCAATAATTATAATTCAGACTTCACTGATGTTCTCGAGTTGTTGATGTTTAAAAAACGCGCGTTTTTGAAAGTTCGATTTGCATCAGGTGAAAAGGGGCACCAATTGAAAAAAAAATTCTTTTACATAAAATCATTTCTAGTCTGGAAGGATTTATGTTTGCAATTGTACTCCTATTCCTCCCCTCCAAATGGTCCACATCTTTAAAATGCCTCTGGAGGTGAACATTTTCTTTCAAATACCTCCACATGAAAAAATCGACGGGGCTCAAGTCTGGAGACCTAACGGGCCAAAGAGAGTCAGAATATATATCTATCAGTTTTCCATTGAAAATTGTATTCAAGTATTGTCTTACATCCATTGAATTGTGGCGTGGTGCAACATCTTGTTGGTATCATATCCGTAGCATATCACCTATGGGACGTTTATCCATAAATTTGAACAAATAGTTATTTGAAAAAAAAAATTAATTACGTTCACTATTTAGAATGCCCAAAAAAGGTAAAATTACTCGTTTGTTTTGAAATAATACTTATCACGTTTCTGGACAATGAAATTTGGATTACCGTCACTCCACCAACGTCAATTTTGTAAACTGACAGTGCCATCGGAGGTGAACTTTGCTTCATAGGTAAAAATTATGCTTCTTGTATTGAAGAGCAAAATTCGAACCGTCGCTGATAACCACCTTTGTTTGTGAGGCCGAAATTTGTGTTATTTCAATATTTTTTTTAATAGTTGTTCCACCAATATGTTCCTTCAGTTATAAAATTAATATTTTTCTCAGGGTGTGTCTGGTGAAAAATTTCTGCAGCCTTTCTAAACGATTTATAATCGTCGCCAAAAATTAAAACAATTTCAATTTTATGTGGCATATTCAATTTTAATGGCTTGTTCAAATAATTGAATGAATATGTATTCCACTTGCTGACTGACTGAAAATAACATTTCTTAATCTTTCAAGTGACATTGAACAATAAAATGTAAATAAACTTAGAATAAATCAAGAAAAAAATACAGTGAGGGAAAAAAGTTAATAATACTTACTATTTGAATAATTTCAATGTAATATTATTTATGATTACAACTTCATTTCACTACAATAAATAAGCACATTTCTAGGAATTGATGTAAAGGCGACATAAAATTATAGCAAATTAGGTATAAAAATCAATAACTGATAAATGTTTCTAGCTTCAAATCCATAATGCATTCATGAATGATCAGAATGATAATTTTGAAATTATTTTTTTACAGTGTTAATATTCTTACAATTGTACTAAACTTAGATATAAATTCAAAGGTAGGTGCTTTTCTTAGGTCAATTTCATAATAAAAAAGTTTCTCATATGAAACAAAATGAATAAAAATTGTGAAAAATAACAAAACCTGACTTTTTATTGTAGATAGTTGTAATTGCATATCTGAACGTACATGAATAACATGAGATAATATAATCGTTCTTGCAGCTGAAAAAGTGAACATTCTCCATAAAAAATTCAAAAATTTTAATTTTTTTTGTGATATCTAGCAGAAAACAACTATTTCCCCTTTTCAACGTGAATACCTTCCAATAAGTTACCTTGAACGATGGAAATTAGCGACAAAAGTTCGTCTTTCAGTCGCAGAAGATTCTACATGTGATTTCATTCTTTTCATATTTTGAAAGAAAATCAAAATGGTCCTTCCAGCGTTCGCTGGGAAGCAATATTCTACAACATATCAAAAATAGTAATATATTGCTGGAATGCAGATAATTTTAAAAAGAATCTTATGTAGAATATGAACTTGGGCCAAATACAATACCCCAGATTTATATTTGAATAAACAACAGAATCGCCAATGTAAAATAATGATGATTATCATAATGATATTTTTTTATAAGTTTTTCGGAAATACTATTGGTAATGACTGTCGTTACTCAATCATCTCACTAAAGAACTCAGAGTTTTATGTCGGAATGCTGTATAGTAGTTTACCTAACAAGTGCGGAAAAGACACTTTACGCTCGTGTTAGGTACACTATTTTTTCTACTGTCGGAAAAACACCCAAAAGTTAACATAAAGAACATTTATTATTGAATATATATTAAACTATACAACCATACTTGGTAAGCTTTCTATTTTAACCTTCTGCGACGGAATATTTAAATGTCAGTATAATCCGCAAAAACTAAACAAATCTACTTTTCCGCACTAGTGCGGAAAAGTGACTCTTTTAAAACTATAATGAGTGCGGAAAAGTGGATTTTCACGCTAGTAGAAAAAATAATTTTCAACCAGATGATTATTTATAATGAATTAAAACGTTTCAAACCTCACTGAATTTGTGGTAGTCCATGAAAGCTATCTGGCATAATATTTCTGTTTATACCAGGACATTAAATTAAAAATACTACACGTGTTGTTATTCTTGATTATAATTTTTACAATTGAAAATATTGAAATACCTCTATTTGAGTTTTTGATTAATTTAATTGTTTATTTTGATTGCTCTCAAGAACTCATGGATAACTGATACCGCTTTCAATCTGTTGTAATTGTTTGATATAGTGTTTACTAACAAACACTGGGTTGAAAAAAACACCCTTCATTTGTTTGGTAACTTTCCATCTGACGTCTATCTAACTCTTGAGGATAATTAATTCAATCAACCAATTATGCAAATTTTTTAATGAGGTGGATATGAATATGTTTTGAATAAACTGTTCCACATACGATATCAAAATCAGAATAAATATTTCATCATTTGGTTGAACACTGTGATGGTGGATTTAGTTACATAGCAAACAGTCTCTCTAGTCTCTTCATTTAGTTTTGACAATCGAATACAAATGTGAGTTATTTGTTTCCTTTCAACTACATAATTATTGTCTTCAGATCCCCTCCAATGACCTCTATAATGTGGACACTCACAGGATGTCAGTGTTCTTAATGGCCTTGAACTGGTAACTATGGCCATACTGGTATTGTTGCAATTTATGTCGAAGCGTAATGATCAACGTACCCAGATATGAAATTTTGTAAAGGTATAATTCAATTGATTATTCCAAAGCGAAATGAAATGAGGTCAACTCTTATCGCAAAAGTTTCGTTTGCATTCTCTAATGTCGACTAAATTTCGCAATGACCATACGTGAGACGGAAATATTATTATTGCCGATTTGCTCAGAGCATTTTTTGACAAACACACAGTTTGTTTGAAGGTGGTTGACAATGTTTCACTTTTAGTAAGGTTATTCTGGACTTGTCTATATATATATATATTGTCTATATATATATATATATATATATATATATATATATATATATATATAGTCTATACGGACAAAGAAAAGAAAAATTTCAATTCTCTGCCATTTTTATTACTGACGTTTCAACTGTTGAGACCTACTCGTTTTCAAGTGTATAAATGCGACATTCTCAAGGATACTTCTTATATATGGCTGGTTTTCATTTGTGTTATTAGCCTGGGGGTAATTTTTGTCCATGTACGTATGTTAATTACACACATTACGGATTTCCATGCTCGCTTGACTGAAGATGTTATTGTTCATAATATACAGGGTGGCCCATTAGTGTGAGGAAGTACAGTATCTCGCCTATAATGAGGTTAATAGTTATATGGTTTACTTTGCTGCTTAATTTAAAAATATTTTGGAATATACAGAGTGTTCCTTTGAAGCGGGGCAATATAAATCATCATTTTTTTAAATGGACCCCCTTGTGAATTTTTTTACCGATAAACTGAGCAAAATGTTTTACATAAGGAGGTATTTCCTTTTTTCGAAAATTTTGCGGCGTTGTCAAGTTATTGCTGAAAGAAAGAAAATCTTCGGAAAAACAGATCACCACAAATGCCATCATAAAAACTTTATGGATAGAATTTAAGCAGAAATATTTGAGACATGCAACACCAAGAGTAAGATGAAATGTCGGTATGGACTAAAAGTTACATTTCTCAAACAGGAGATTTGCAAATTTCGAATATCAAAAACTTGATTTTTTTAAATGAAACACCCAGTATGTTATGTCACCATTTTTTGGAACTATTTCATCCCTACAAATTTGGATAACATGATATAGTCTCTAAAACTGAAACTTTTTGAGAAATTTACAATTCAATTTTCAATGTGTCAAAAATTATCTTTCTATTGATGTAGGCCAGCTAGGATTTTGATACTTAGTTACTGTTACTGGAATTCAACATAATTGCAATGTCAAACTTAAAACTGAAAATCGGTTGGGAAAAGTCTGGAAAACATGTTTTCGTTGAAGTATTTAGGACTAGGTAGTCGAGTGGTTAGAAGCATCGCTTTTTAATCATTCTGGCTGCCGGTCGTGTGGGTTCAAAGTCTAGCTACTGCAGAATCTTTTGTCTGATGGCATGAGAAAGTGCTAGGAATCGCACGTTAAAAGGTAAGACCTCGTTAATCATTGGCTCGCACAAGTTTCGACTTCTAAGGGCTGCCGTTCCTAGGTGGACGACAGCTGGTTAACGGAAAAAACATTTTTTTTTATTTTTTAAATTATGAGAGAAAATTATTGAAATGATAATGAAAAAAATATTAGAAATTTATAACTGCTCAAAGTGACCACCGGCAACTTCCAAACAATAATGTATTCGGTTTTCAAATTCTTCATTAACTCGCCTCAACATGCTGACTGGAATATTTTGGAATACGTCCTCAATTCTATTTTTCATATCCTCCTCTGTAGACGGGGGTGTTCTATAAACTTGACCTTTAACGTAGCCCCACATAAAAAAATCAATTTTTGTCAAATCTGGTGAGCGAGGTGGCCACTTAAATGGGGTTTCTCAACCAATCCATCTTCTGGGAAATTCGGAGTCTAAATAATTATTAACAGGAACAGTGTGGTGAAAAGGTGCCCCGTCGTGTAAATACCACATTCTTCGTTTGATTCGAATGGGTAAATGATTACTTAATTGTGGTAACTGGTTTTCCAAAAAATCAAGATAAATCTAGCCATTAACTCTTCCCTCCAAGAAATATGGCCCAACGATGAAATTTCCAATTATGCCGCCCCATATATTTAGGGACCACTTTGTTTGACTGGTGGTTCGAAAGCAATGAGGGTTATCTGTTGAATAGTAAAGGAAATTATGTCTATTTACAAACCCATTTTTTTGAAATGTTGCTTCATCGGAAAATAAAACATAATTAAAAAAATCTCTGTCTTGTAGCAACTGTTGCTTAGCCCATTCACAAAATGTTACTCTTTTCTCAAAATCATCATGTAATAACTCTTGATGTAACTGAATACGGTACGGATGAAACTTATTCTTCTTCAAAATTCTTAGTATGGTAGTCCAGCTTATGTCAGTTTGTTTGGATATTTCTCTATGGAAGATATGAGGATCTTCTCTAACTTTTAAGAGGACTGTCATTTCAGTTTCTTCAGTGAATGCAGTTTTGGTTCTTTCTATTTTTTCAAATGCAACATTTCCTGTTCGAGTAAATCGAAAAAGCAAATTTTCAAACGCTTCTTTTCTGGGTTGTCGCCTGTCTGGATATCGTTCATTATAAATTCTGGTCGCTAATAAACAGTTTTTATCCCTTGCCCCCAGTACAAAAATCATATCGGTCAATTCTTCGGTAGAGAAATTCATTTCAAATGCTATATCTTATTATAAAACGATAGATACCAAATTGTATGACAGTAATTTTTGTTTTATGCTAATTCTTATCGATCATTGAATGTCAAATTTATAGCCCACTTTGATAACAGTTTCATTTTGCATGGCGCACACAAGAACCACCTCTTGCCTTACTGAGATGCGCATAACACATTTATTTGCGCACCATGAACCAGTTTACAAGCAAACGGTTAGTATTATTTTAGCACTGTAGATACTTGTGATACGTGTGATTAAGTGAGCGTTTTGTCGAAGCATAACCTATGGAAAACTGTTAGTTCTTGAATGTTGTAAATATTAAAGTAATAAACACGCAGCTTTAGTCGAAATAAAATGAAATTGCAAATTTCACAAAATCTGTTAATTTAAGGGGCTGTCATATTAACAAAAATTGTAGAAATAAAGTGGTTCTTCAAAATGGTAGAATAACATACTGGGTATTTCATTTGAAAAAATCAAGTTTTTGAAATTTGAAGTTTGTCAAGTTAATGGCTCTGTATAAAATCTCCTGTTAGAGAAATGTAAGTGTTAGTCCATACCGACATTTCATCTCACTCTTGGTGTTGCATGTCTCAAATATTTCTGCTTAAATTCTATTCATAAAGTTTTCATGATGGCATTTGTGGTGGTCTGTTTTTCCGAAGATTTCTTTCTTTCTGCAATAACTTGACAACGCCGCAAAATTTTCGAAAAAAGGAATGAGGCACAAAAAAAACCATATAACTTTCAACTGAATTTTTTTTTCATAATCTTCATGACAGACGAGATATTGCACTTCCTCACACTAATGGGCCACCCTGTATACACTGGCTGCGAATCGTGTTACCTGACTTGAAACATGTCCGTATTTTGTATTTCCACCCGATTCGCCTCATTCTTTCTGATAGACCTCTAACATAAGGAACGCACAGGGTGGCTTGTGTCGACTCGTCTGGTTTCTGGTTGTTGTTGCTGTTCTTGTTGTTGCACAGGCTGTAGGCACTGGCTGTTCTTGTTGTTGTTCCCTTGCGGGCTAGAACCTCCTCTATTACTCCTTAATTACTCCTTAATTACTTTAACTTTGTATAGATTGTATAGCAAATGTCTTTTCTTGCTAATACATCGACGGATATTGAATTATACCTGTAACCAATCATTTTAAAAATAATTAATTGTTAAATACATTACATTTCAAAACGTAACGGAAATATTGAGAGAGAAAAAGAAGGTAAATACAGCAGCGCCTATTCCTCGACTAACAAGCCTGACTACATCCTCTTGGAGGGACACAAACATTGTACTTGGAATCGATTACTGTATATTCCTCTTCTTCCATAACTCAAATCTGTATATATTGTGTGTCTCACATCTTGGATATCATCAAGGTTCATTACGTTCCCGCAAATACGAAACTAGTCTGCAGTTCTAAGTATGAATAAAGCGATTTACTGCTATTTGTCTCAGCAAGCTGTTGCAAAGCCCATTTTTTCACTCGGCTCTGCAATACTGATGATGACCAAAAAGTCTGAAACACATGTAAGTCGAAATTCCGAGTTCTTAGTCGGAATTCTCTGATCTGAGTAGGAAATCCGAAGTCAAAGGCAGTTTTCCGAGATCCAAGTCGAAATTCAGAATTCTCAGTCAAAACTCAGAATTTCAAAATCTGACTTCAAATTCCAAGTTATGAGTCCGGAATCCTGAGATCTGAGTCGTAATTTCAAAATCTAATTCAGAATTCCGAATTCCAAGTCAAAATTCCGAGATCTACGTTGGAATTCCGAGATCTACGTTGGAATTCCGAGATCTAAGTCAGAATTCCGAGATCTATTTCAAAATTCCCAGTTCCAATTCGGAATTCTGAGATATAAGTATTGTATTGATACTGAAGATTTAGTTCTAGGATATTAAATTATAAGCAATTCAAAAATAAAAATTATTGAATTGATCACTACATACACATATAAAAATATTCATTTATCTTGACCTTGTCTTGAATACCCACGTACTATGAAGTCTACTAAATGACTCACATAATAATGAGCTCCATATTCTAACAAGAGGATAAAGAGAAAATAAATGAGCGATATTATTCCCTCCCAGCTGTGGTCACTTTGGAAGTCACATTTTCCTAACCAATAAACCAATACCCCTGAATCACATTCTGAGAATGGAATTTTATATAATAATGCACGGTATGCATTCTTCAACGTATGTTATCTCTGTATTACATGCTTCAATTATGTTGTCGACACTACATTAATATTCAGTTTCAATAACACAATGGATATAAGAAATATACTTATTCTTTGTATGGACTCTCAGTCACTCCACTCGGCTCCAATTTTACAGTTCCTTTCGATGATAAAATAAATTGCTTGAGGTAACAAAATATTCATTTGATGATGGGTATCAAAGAAAATGATACGAATATTATGTAACTGTAGCTGAAAGTACAGAGAAGAGTTAATGGAGTTTTTGACCCTAAGCATGGCTATATAGCTGATCAGTCATAATATGAAGACAGCTTTCTATTGTAACGTATACTTTTATCTGCCTTGTATTGTAAAACTGTTTCTGTATATAGGGTGAACTAAATTTATATGGCTCCACGCTCTTAACAACTGTTCACACGGTCTTTCACTTTAAGTGCATTACGGTAGCGAAGTAGAGAAGTGGTCGGGGTGTTAAGAGCGTTTGCTTTCACCCAGGTGGCTCCGGTTCGATACCCACCGCTATCATGGAGCTAAAGTGGTTCGGAATTCACTTTTTGAGCTGTAGGTCTCAGGTCACCCTTGCTCGGACAAGCTCTGCTTTTGAGGGATTTTCTACGAAAACCTGGGAGATTCGTAATGACGCAAATTTAATTTATCGTTCAAAATGCATTGATACCTATGGATCTAATGTGATGTGTGCTAACAGCAAAAATTTATTGGCGCACACGATACAAGGTACAAGGAGTCATTCTATAACTTCATTCCAAATCAATAGCTTCAGTCCCACGTTTCATGAAAGAAGAGTAAAAATACTGATTATGACTGGTCATGTTCATGGGTGCCGCTTTTCAGCACATGCAAAACTTATTTTCCAGTCCAAATCTAACTTTACCTCAGCCTCGACTGGCATCATAGTGACAAGATGTGAAATGAAATGTCAGAAGAATTTTTCGTTGACTTAACATTTGATTATATATAATATTTGTGGTTGTGGAGAAAGCACAGTCTGTTACTCAGTTAGAATGAAAATTCGTTATGCTCGTGTAGTTCCTCGCGCTCGCTTTCAGCTCGCGCTCGGAACTTCCCACTCTTATGACACTTGTTACACAATATACTATTTTGAATCAAAATTGCTAAAATCATAAATTTGATTCAAATACAGTAGGAATATTGATTAAATTTTTGAAGCTCTCGAGCACTTTTCGGGATTACTAAGCCCTTAGCCTTTTCGTTAAATGATTTGGAGCACTAAGCACTAGGCACTGAATTAGGAAAGTGATCGGGAGCACAGTGCTTAGGAGCACAAAAGTGCTTCGAGTGCTTTCACGAGCACTAAGCACTGTTCTTTGGGACAGCTCTGGACCTACCCTATACTGATGGGGGCAAAACAGAAATCGACCTACAGATGGTTCGAATGTTTTGAAGAACATTTCCTTGTAACCAGAAATTACAGAGAAAGCCTTACAGGAACTCTACACGGAAATTCATCAGATGTAATTCGTCGTGGTATTAGCTAGGAAAGTAGTTGTTTTCTGATGGATTTTCGTCCCAATTATTCCTATTGTGAAGGATTATTGCTATGAGAAGTCCTGGCAGGATATTTTGTTTATTCACATTACAAGATCATTGTGAACAATTGCAGATTTCTCTATAAATCAGATATAATACACAAACAACCTAGTCACCTTACTCTGATCGTATACAAATATTCTCCAAAATAACATAATAAATATATATACAGTGCGGCTTTTAATAGTCCCCCCTGTTAACTTTGGAACGGTTTGACGTAGAAACATGAAAACAAAAATGTTTCGAGGGTTTCACCAATACTACTCTTTGAAATGACAAAAATGGTGATTGCGCGACAGGGGAGGCGGGGGGCACATCAAATAAACATTTTTAAATGGCACGGGGGGGTCAAGTGTCACATAGTTGAAAACGAAATTCCATTCTCTTTACAATCATGTGATTTTTATTTGAATATTGTTAATATTTTTTTGCAATATTAAATCGAAATTTCAAATATAAATGCGGATCTGAATACTACTCATATCTCGATAAATTTGAACGGTTTGATGTGGAAAAATGAAACCAAAAATGTTTTGAAGGGTATTATCGATACTACTATATGAGAGAAAAAACATTGCAATTACTCGACAGATGGCGCTGGGGGCAGATTAACTCAAAAATTTCGAAAGCCATAAAAATCGAAATGGGACAAAAATTATTAGCAAAATTCAAAAATATTCAGAATTGAATTTTCTTTTCAACGATGTGCTACTTGACCCTCCATGCCATTTAAAAATTTTGAGTTGGGCCCCCGCGTCCTCTGTCGAGTAATCACCATATTTTTTATTTTTAAAAGTAGTATTGGTGAAACCCCCGAAACGGTAATTTTTTTCATGTGTCTACGTCAAACGGTTCAAAAGTTAATAGGGGGGGGGGGGTATTAAAAGCCGTTTGGGGGTGAGTGATGCAACTCTCAGTAATAACTGAAAATTGTTAACGGACAATTTGACACGTTACACAAATTTCTGAAATTCACTTCCATTGGTGAGTATAAATTCTTGTAATTGGTCGTAGTGCACACTGTCCACTCAAATTCGTTCTCGAGTACATGAACGAAAGAATTAATTCAGTTCACCAATAATAATATAGTAAAGTTTATTTTCGTCAAGTCAAGTTATTACAATATAGGTATATGACAGAATTAAACTTTATAACATTCTTGTAGTGGGATATTCTTTCGTGTTCTTCTTGAATTTCTGAATTGCCTCAGGGAAAACATTCCGAGGCAGCGAGTTCCAAAGCATTGCCGTTCGGTGGAAGAACGAGCCCTAGGAAACGAAACAGATGTTCATCATGTTTCCAAAGTGATGGCGTATGGATGTCAGGACTGAGTTCGACGGGTCAGTCTCGATGGGATCGCCAACGGTTGAACGATTGATGATATTTCGGAAGAGCATCGTCTCTTAAAATAGCTATGGAAAAGAGACTTACCGCCAACCTTTCTGCGATGTTTCAGAGAAGTAAGCGAGCCTGTGAGCGAAGTATGCGACGAATGGCTCCCTTTTGGACAAAATCAAAAGTTTTAATGTGTTTGGGTGCTGCACTCCATATATTGGAACAGTATTCCAGAACAGGTCTAATAAATCATGATCAATTCACGGAAAGTAAAATACTTGGCAATGGACCTCACACTCCCATGAAAGGGTACCGTTGATTGTAATACCGACCTTCGAAATGAGAGAAAAGATACGCTCGGGTTTTATTAGCATGGAACTCCACGCTGTTGTTGGATTCCAATTCTAGAATTTTTTGTTGGTCCATGTTTATTTCATTCTCGATTCTTTTCCATGCATTTCTGCATTCACTGGCTGATATCGGAGCTTTGGAAGAGAGAGCGGTATGGACATGAAGAAGCCCCCAACAAATCATTGATGTGAAGAAGGATGGTACACCATCGACCACTACGTGGAGATATCGGTCTGAGAGAAAACTAGATAGTAAGGAACACAAAATGAGGAGACAAGCCATAGGATGGACATTTGGCTAAGAGTCCTTAATTCCAACCGCGATCAAACGCTTTGGTATGATCGCTAAGGATTAATAATAGTAGTTTAGTTATGCCCTTTTTCGAAGCTCCAACACACTCGGAGTGCACGCTGATATCACTCACCAAAATATCATTAAAAATTTGCTCCTAAATAATATTTTCCCCGTGGCCACTTCAATGTTATTTCCTTCATTTAAGGTTGGTAATATAAATGTGAATAATGATTGCATGTTTTAATTTCAAGTTGATGCTAATTCAGAATCCGTCATTCCCTTCTCATCTATTCATTGCAAATAATAACATTATTAGGACGATAATCGTGAGAGGTAAATTAGATGAACATAATACATCACAATTCAACATATCAATTAATTCCCACCACACTCGCAAATTCCTCTGAAGGACAAACAAACAGACAAATTATAATTGCTTTGCCTAAGCATCATTTTTTTTTAACAAAAGTTACGTCACTTCAGATTGCGAAAATACTAATTAATTATAAATTTGCACATTTACTATTGTCACGACTTTAAGAGAATATTTACAACGTTATCAACAAAGTCACTACAAATAAAATGTAAGCATCATTATTCACGATGAATATATAACATATATTTTCCACATGTCATCTATTCATTTGTATTGAGGTGTACAGGGTGAACTCTGACAATTAGCAAATATAAAATGGGGTACTGGCATATCACGAAGAAACTCACATGTGAAACTTCGAAGCAATCTGTGAAGATTTATATGTATTTTCTTGTCGCCAACCTTCAAGATGCGCTACTGAATCTGGAAAACTTGAATCTGAAGTCAAATCAGGCTACTATACTGGAAGACCTGAAGGATGCCAACGCCTTAAATGAGTATTATCCAAATATAATTTCTACCATACCTGTAGATCGAGGGATTGTAGAATTTCACAACCAAAACCGTCAGAACCCATTCAAATAAACTCGACTTTTTAGCGATGGATTAAATATTAAAATAATATTAATATGCTGCTTTTCAATTAACCCTTGTATTACCCACAATATTAATTTCTGCTTAATAAACATTGTTTTTCCAGACACATAGAACCAACAACTGTGGTGAATTTCTTCTAAAGTTAACTTTTGTGATAGAAAACAAAGGGTGAGAAAAGAGCAACAAATCTCAACTCACCTAGATGTTGTCAGTGGCGTTCCACACGGGTCAATACTTGGACCACTTCTCTTTTTTTTATATACTGCAAACTTCCCGAGTGCTATCAGGTACAGCCAAATCTGTCTCTTCGCTGATGGCACTCAAATCTACAGTGTCTTCGACCCAGCAAATGTGGCAGATGCTGTGGAAGAGGTCAACTCTGATATTGGAAAAATTGTTGAAGTTTCTCATAAGCATTGCCTACTAATTAATTCCAATAAAACTTCGGTTCTCATTTTCGGTTCATTGGTGAATTCTTGCATACGACTAATATTCGCAATGAGGCGTCGACAAAGAGTCTGATTTTTTTCCCTGTTTTTCGGTCTAACTGCGATAGGGGTCGTAGTTTTCGTTTTTTCGACTCCAAATTTTTTTGAGAAGTACTTCTAAATGTCTTACGTAGCTCATAAGCCTTTAGAAAACCTACAAAAATTTTGAAATTTGAAATTTTTTCCTATTCCGAAAATAAAAAAAATCGATTACTTCCCAAACAGCTGCAGATAATGTTATGTAAAAAATGTATCTACAACTTATTAGAAAACTCCGAAGCGAATAGTTAGCGAAAGTGTCACTTATAAAAACTTTTGTCAATTCTATATCTAGTACCTATGTCATTATGTGAAAATATTTTTTATTTATTAATTATTGTACATGAAACTGTTTGCCAAAAGCATTCGGCTAGATTATTTCCTGAATAACTTACATTAAAACCAACAACGAAAAAATGTATTTATCTAAACAAAATTTTAAAAAAATAATTCAATGAAAATAAAATGTATTGAAGAAAGCGATAAAAATATTCTCTGTAACTATGCCTGAGATATTCGTTACATATTTTGATTAATTGTATTCATTGTTTTTTGCTTATGGAATTCTCCTCTTTATTTTTCTCTTCAAAAAAACTGTAATGAAAATAAATTGGTTTTAATCGACTGATTCTGATACACCTTTTTGCGTTCAAAATATTTTGGCATACCTCGTGAATTATTATTTGAAAGTATTCAAATGAATTAGATTCATAATATTCACGAATTCCTAAGCCAATTTCTAGTACCAATCAGAAAGTGTGATGACCGGATATAATGGGATTCCGCATTTTTGGAATATCAATTGAGCGGTAGAAGTTATCATTCACATAGTAATGAAGTTTCATGAATAAGTATGTTTTGGATTGAAATTTCAAACTTGGAAAGAGAAAGTTGTTAATGTCGTCCATAGGGTTTTCAACATTGACAATGACTTTCTGAGTTTTTCAGTATTGAATATGGCTTCAACTTTGAGAGCATGCTGTCTATTGAAATTAAGGTTTCATCGTAAAATCCCATTATAGCACCACCAAACTTGGTTTGCTAGTAGTTGGAACCATGATAAACACGAAAAAAAAATTGTTTACCAAAATTCCAGGGGTAGCCGAATATTTGATTGGTCATAACTCTGCTAAAAATGATCGGAGAAGGAAAAGGAAAAGTTTATATCGTTTCTGAAGATTCCTACCTTCTCATGCAAATAAAATATGCGAGTATTTGAGTACCTAAAATATGTTTTGTCGCACTTCACGGAGATGTTTGTGGATGATCATGAATAATTTAGTAAATATGCTATTATTCTACTGAAGCAGCAACCCATACCCTCTTTGGACTGTATGCAACAATTTTAAAGTAGTGTGACTGGTAACACTAATACATTCCAAAAAAAAACTTTGTTTTACTCCTGCTTCATTTTCATTTTACCCATAAAATCGACATTCTCTTCACTAAATGTTGAAAATATCGCTCATTCATATCCTGCATATATGTTTAATAACACTATTGTGAAGCGCAAAACTCAGGCTTGAAATTACATACTTCATTTTGTATGTAGGATGTGTATGAGCGATTATTTTCAACATTTACTGAAGAAATTGCCTGGATTATGGGTGAGTTGAAAACTGAGGCAGGGGTAGAACCCAGTTTTTTCTTTGGCATGTAGGTATAAGTGAGACTTGTCTCACTAGTCTAAAATCGTTGCATATGGTCCAAAGAGGGTACTGATTCCTGCTTCAATATAATTATTTCATATCAACTAAAATATCCATGACTTTCGGATTCTCCGTAAATATCGTAGAAGGGTTGTGAAGTGGGACAAACACACAAAAACAGTCTTCATGAACGATATGCACTTTTTCTTTTCCTTCTACTATAATTTTTAGCAAAGTTATGACAAATCTAATATTTATTATTTATTTAAAATGATAAATCAACACCTGTATAAATGAACCCACTTGACGTCTGAGTCAGTTTGACAGCGATAAAAAAGGATGCACCTTTTTTATCGTGATAAAAATGCCTGTTCCTCAAAAACAGGCATCATCTAGTAAGAAGAAGTCCCTTCAATTTATGTCATGGCAGCAATGATTGTTCAGTTGAAACAATATGAATCGTTTTGGGAAAGTTTCATCTGAACAGATTACAAAAAGCATTATTATAATTGTGTTGTTAATAACTGCTCCTTCAAGTAACTGTTTCAATCAAGGTGATTATTATTGTGGTGTATTTATATATTGTCGTTTTGCAAAAAAGCACTCGAACTTTTCTTTTATTGAATACATTTCTTTCTTCAACTCAAAATTTTTCCATGTCAGTTTTTCTCGTGAAATTACTGATTGGCAAAATTATTTCGTTGGAGAAAGAAATTTATCGGATAAAAAAAACTCTTGTGCTTTTACTGTTGAAAAAGTTTTTAGGTTCCACCCCTGATTTTTTCGTTAACATTTTTTTTTTCTAATAATACATGGTGTCGATATGTCATTGTGCCGAGTTTCAGAGTGTTCACTTTTTGCTCGAGTTTGTCTGTCGTTACTGGATTAATTAGGATATTTTTGTGTGAATAACGAGTACAGGAATAAGATTTTGTCAGTACTATATATATTATAAATTTTATTATAATTTTTGTTCCATTCTGAGATCAGCCAGACAAAAATATATTTATCCAACACATGACAGTTATGACTGTCATTATTAATGTTATTTTAGAGAAGTAAACTATCAAATAACATAACTCACTAGTGACTTATGGATTATAACTCACTAGTGTGTTATTTGATAGTTTACTTGTCTAAAATGACATTAATAATGGGACATAACTGTCATGTGTTGGATAAAACATTGTATGCCACTCATGTTTCCTAAGTCACTTTAGAATTTATACCTATAAATCTTTCTCGCGTGACTTATTTTCAACATAACACACTAGTACCATAAATAACTATTTCTACCAATATTATTTGTTCGTTCGGATTTTTTTTGTTTGAAAAATTTCAACTGTTTTTTTTTTTCCTTCAATAGCACAGAAACGTATTCCATCTTCTCTTCTCTTTGATATTTTCTGTACTCTGATTTACAATACTCCTGTACTCACTGATATTTTTATTTTTCAGATGGCGGGGTAGTGTATATAAACTAGTATGGAGAGAGTTAGTAGCCTATTTATTGTTATATTATACAATTAACCTAATATATAGGTTTGCCCTCACGGAACCACAACAGAGGTAAGGAATTTTATTTAATTCTTCAAATTCATATGTAGGAAGACGCGTATTTTTCATGTATACTTATTGCAAAAAGATTATTATGATTATTAAGTGTATATTTATAATGAAAATAATATTATTGAATTACCAAACTCATTTCATGTATAATGATTGATATTGCATATTGGTAGTAGGTGATAGCTATTTATGATGCAAGTTCGTAAAGTACGAATTTTGTATGACCGTGTTCACGCAGAGATGATTTTTTTACGCACTTGTTGCGTTAAAGCTCAGTGCTTACTGTCATAGAAAAAATATTTTACCGCATTCAGAGTTCGAACAGCTTCTTTCAGTTGTTTGTAAATTTCTATATTTCAATATGTAACGCTATATCACAATGTATTAGGAGGAATAATCCCTTTATATAGCGTCAAATATTGGTGAAATGATTCGTGACCTTCTTTAGTAGTTACTGAATTGTTCGAATTTTGTATCGCATTTTCCGGTACCCGTCTGCTACGGCACGGAAAAATATGTGTGTGGTTTTTTCAACAATTGTTTGAAATTTTTAAACAAATTGTGTCTGGAATGATTACAGAAACAATTTTGTGTAGAAATTTCGCATAATGTTGTTTATCTTAATTTCTTGTAATAATATATCCACATTTTGTATATTTCTTTGAATCTTTTTTTACACAGTATTGTTTAAATTGGTTAACAACACCGTAACACATATTGTGTATAAAAATCACAAAACTGGGGAAAATTTTACCACAAATAGAAATAAACAATCATTGGTAAAAATATAATACAAACAGGTGTACTAATTTTCGACAATTGTATACAATATTTACACATTCTTTTTAACACTGGTTAAAGGAAAAAATCTACACAGGTATTTCTTTCCGTGTGCGTTTTATCAAAAATAGATGAAAATATTTTATGATGATACATGAAACCAGTCTCAATTACAAAACTCAACGAGAAATATTTATACTAGTACATTGTATTTGTACGTAACATGAAGTGATTTAAATTTTTCTAATCGAGTCTAGGTATGAATGGATAATAATATTAAAATTTAAAACCAGCATCAAAACAAATACCATGAACGAATATACTTCTCATTAGAGAATGACTGACGCACTTTGTTTCAAATAACCGACCGATGTTTTTTATATAACTAGAGGTTTTGCATCTTTCTTGCTAATTTATACAAGCAGGATGTTCAACGAATGACATCTCATACATATAAGCGTAACCATCATTTCTCAAATACTAACGTCCTCCATGCATGTCACCAATTCATATTTAGAATCACTAAAACAACAACTTCGCAAACGGTAAATATAGTTACTTTTACTTGATTATCTCATCATTTCGTCTTATAATAACAATCCAGTCAATACTTTGAGTTATTGTGAGAAAATTAAGCTATTTGAACATTCAAAAAGGTACCCGAGATGGAAGTAAATAGATATTGTTCAACTTCTTAAAAGTGATGTTTTGTCACTTTGATGATCTGAAGTTATAATTTTAAACTCAGTGGTTGATTCCGAAATTCAAAATTATTGTAATCGGTAAATGACAATTGTCCTTCCTCTGAGAGTAGTGGCAACAACCTCGAAAGTGTCTACAGGTGAACACTTTGTCCGAATCAAAATAAAATGTTACCAGTTGGTAAGCATTAGAAATTAAAATTGTTTTTCCGTCAACCAGCTGTCGTCCCCCTACAAACGGCAGCCCGCGGAAGTCGAAACTTGTGCGAGCCAAGGATTAACGAGGTCTTACCTTATAACGTGTGATTCCTGGCACTGTCTCGGTCCATCAGAAAAAAGATTCTACAGTCGTAAGGCTTTGAACACACACGACCATCAGCCAAAATGACACTAACACCTAAATAATAGTATTATCTACAATAACAGAAAATACACCGATCACTATATTTTCTTTATTTTTTTTTTCATTATTTTCTTCGTCATTCGTCTGTACCATTACCAGCAAACTCGGATTTCATTGGAAGAATCATTGTCGGAGCTAGAAATGATGGCGGCCTCACCTTTTAACGTGCGATCGCAAGCACGATCGAGCATTAATACTGAAAATGTCCATCTAAGTAACTAGTCATCAATCCAAACTCTAGCTGCTCCTACGGTTGCCGACTTTCTCATCAACACTATCCGACTCATCCACTACAGTTGTCTTCTTTGTTTGATATGATTCATTATAGTGGTATCATCCAGAAAAGATCTGTTTTCTGACAGAAATTTGCTATAGGTAGATGGTGATAGTGGTTGTGTAATTCAATTTTTACTTTAATGAAACGAAAGAAACACTATTTTGTCTTATTTCCACTAGTTTTTTATATTTACGACCGGTATCGGGCTTTATCCCATTATCAAGTATAAAAATTAACTAATACAATTGTACTCTAAACCTAGTTATACAGAGTTAGTCATATGTATGGACCCGCCTATTTTTCTCAGTTAATATGAGGTTAATCGAAAAAAAGTTCGGTTAAAATTGAAGGGTATTTTGCTCGGCATATTTTTGTGAATTCAAATATTTTTTTGGTGTGCTGGTGGTGGTGGAGTGACGTCATCGACATTTTTTTTTTAATGGAACCATATGTCATGTTTGGTATCGCTAGAAAGCTTATTTTTTTTCCTGTTCAGTGGTACTAATAGTTTTAAATTATCTTGATAGGTACAGTGTGCTTTGTATTTTTGTTTCCACCTATGTAATTCACTCAGCTATTGCTTAAGTTGTTCAAAATTTTCTTCAATCGGGGAATGTGGCCAGTTGATCTTTCAAGCGATATGGCAATTTGATTCAGACAGTGGCGTACGCAAGTTTTTTTAAAAATATATTTTTAATGTGCAACATTGAGAGTTGTTTCATTGAAAAAAATTACATATCTACAATGTTTTGGATAATTTAAGGTATTGAAAACTGAAATTAACCCATTGATGGTTAAATAAATATTTGATATAAAAACAAAAAACATATTATTTCCTTTTCAAACAAAATTAATGTATTAAATGCTCGAACTATAGTCTCTTGACAATAAAATAATCTATGAATAACGCCCTGAACACTATTTCAGCAAATGCTCTTGAGGAATTTCCGACATTACTCGCCTTATCCGAATCTTCAAATCTTCTAAATTATTAGGTCTGTCGACATAGATCTTACTTTTGACATTAACCCATAGAAAAAAGTCTAGTGGTGTAAGATCTGGACTTCGTACTGGCCACTCGATTGTACCACGTCGTCCTATCCATCTGTTCTGAAATATATCATCTAGATAATTTCTTACTTGCCTAGCATAATGTGGAGGAGCTCCGTCTTGTTGGAACCATATTGTATTGTGTACATTATACCGTTTTCTCCGGGATGAACACGAGCTAATGATGGAATAACATCATTCCTCAGAAGACTCGAGTAACGGTCTCCACTCAGTATACCATCGATGAAAAATGGTCCTATTAACTTGTCGCCAATAATACCTGCCCAAACATTAACTTTTTGGGGATATTGTGTGTGAGCCGTTTGGGTCCAACATGGATTTTCGAATGACCAGTACCTACAATTCTGACGATTGATTGTTCCATTCAAGCAAAACGTAGCCTCATCCGAAAAAATAATATTATTTATGAACTGATTGTCATTTTGTGTCTTTTCCATCATAGTCTCACAAAACTGTAGCCTTCTGTCTGGGTCATCTTCGATTAGTTCATGGATAAGTTTAACTTTATAAGCTTCAAGTTTAGCTGCTTTCAGTATTCGCATAACTGACGTCTGGCTGACTTGATTGTCCAGACCTAATTGAGTTGAAGAAATATTTGGATCCATGACAATGGATTCCAGGTATTTGTCACCCAATTATGGTGAAGGGCAAATTTGATCAATTATTCAAATGAATATCATTTGAATTTGTGTAGGGAAACCTTACAGTAATCTGTTGTGTCACTGAAGTGTCATTGAAGTGTCTATTTGGAACAAAATTTTCTGTTGAAATTTTCCAATAGAAATATGACTAGAATTTTTCTTCGAAAAATAAGCATTTGGAAAACTTATACCTACGTACGCCACTGTCTGAATAAAATTGCCATATCGTTCAAAAGATCAACTGGCTATATTCCCCGATTGAGAACAAATCAAGCAATAGGTGGGTGAATAACATAGGTGGACACAAAAATACAAAACACACTGTATCTATCAAGATAATTAAAAAAATATCAGTACCACTGAATAGAGGAAAAAACAAGCTTTTTTGCGATACCAAACATGACATATGGTTCCATTAAACAAAAATGTCGATGACGTCACTCCTCCACCACCGGCATACCAACAAAATATTTGAGTTCACAAAAATGTGCCGAGCAAAATACCCTCAAATTTTTATTCAAACTTTTTTTCGATTAAACTCATATTAACTGAGAAAAATGGGCGGGTCCATACATATGACTAACTCTGTATAGGGAGTTTGCAGGTAAACTGGATGGGGAGGTAATTAAATGAAATTAAATGAACATGGGTATGAAACGATATAAATTCAATACTGGAGGTTATGGAAATTACCTGATTTTTGTACTTGATAATGGGATAAAGCCCGAAACCGGTCGTAAATATAAAAAACTAGTGGAAATAAGACAAAATTGTGTTTCTTTCGTTTCATTAAAGTGATCATGAATTTCCACAAAATAAACAAGTCATCAATTACACAAATTAATTCAATTTTAATAGGAGAAAATATTTTTTATTTGAATGAACAAACAATACATGACATTTTCATTTTACAACAGTACTTCTTCATTGAATATATTTATCGTATCGTTGAAAATTGAGCTTCATTTAAGTTAAATCTTCATTAAAAAATATTAACATATTAGTTAGCTTTGAATTTAACGTGATTATTATGTAATTTATATAAATCTCGGAAGTTGCACAGGCGACATCCTCGATTATTATAAATCGCAAAATAATCTCGTTTTTTTTTAACGCAGCAGTGGTCGATGTTATAGATCCACCTCTTTATACAGTATCGGAAAGTTTTCATCGGGGTATGCTGGTTTCATACGAGCGTAAAGAATAGCTTGCTATTATGTTGAGAGAGCATTACAATTTCTCCTCGACTCGCTCGAGCAAGGGATATCGACGTGGCTGTTAATTCGTCGGACGAGGTCGTAGGGGAGGCATACAGTAGTGCGTCTCTCTTATTTATGTGGTATTATCATATCATTGCGTTCCTTGTTGCTCACATAGATTTGTCTATACCCCGATGAAAACTTTCCGATACTGTAGATTTACCCCTACCAGTTCTCTCTCGCTGTCAACCCGACGAATTGATAATTTTTCTCATTATGTTATTAGCTTCAAAACCCATTGAAGTACTCTGTGTCTGAAACTTATATGCAATAGACAGGCAGCACTTTTTTTTCATCAATACTTTTTTGTTACAGGATATTCGAACGAATCAGACTGTATTTTAGTCAACAAAGTGAGACGATACCCATGTCTTTCGTATTAGGATTTTATGTATCTTTAGTAGTTAGTAGATGGTGGGATCAATATAAATTATTACCATGGCCGGATACTCTTGCCCTGTTCCTCAATGCTGGCATTCCAGGCGCGGTAAGTACGTATTCATTTGCATCACATTCACTATATTTATAATAACTATTGAGTTTTTTCTGTTCGATGAACATTATGGACAACGGGACACACAAAAGCTTCCATGTGAATTTATTTTTGTATTTTCTTTTCAATATGGCGACTTTTTGTCTACATTTTGAATGTCAAAATGGCTGTCATGTTTGCACTAGTGTGAATATGAAAATGGTTGGTATGTCGATTCCTACACTTCAGTTGTTAATGAAGTGATAATTTCCCCATATTTATGGCAGCTTCAATATCTTTTGTTTTTGCCACATATTTTGGAGAAGTAAATAATCAAAAGATAATATAAATACTATCGAAAGACTGACTAACAGATAACTCAAAAAGTACGTAACATATGGGAAGCAAGGTTGATATTAGAATATCGTGAAATTTTTTTGGTGGTCCGACAAACTGAAAATCAATTTTGAAACATGTCACGTGACAAGTGGTATGGTGGCAAATTGACAAAAATTACTATGGAATGACAAAACGGACAAGATGACAAAATTTCGAAAAGTTGTTTGAAATTTTATTATACACCATCGTTTCAAAGCAAATTCTGAGGAAATTGAAAATAGCAACTTTTTAAGAAAATTCTCTGATATCTCCACAAATATCTAATTTTCCTCATCTGAACCCAAGTAACACACTCATATTGGGACAATATTGGTACAATGTTGAAAAGGGGGAACATTCTCCATGAAAATTGAAAAATGAAAAATGTGACTTATTTGTAATATCTAACAGAAAACAACTACTTCCCCGGCACAAGCCACGCTGGACATTGAACTACATCTGATAGATATTGTGAAAAGACTCTAACTGAAAAGGAAAGAAAAAATCTGAAAGTAAAAATTTGCATTTTCATTCAGATAGCTGACTTTTCCAATTCTTTCTAGTTTTCCTTGAACAAATCATTAAATAAATTAGATAAGGAGAATGTTATTAAAAAAATATCACTCACAGAAATCGTTCATTTCATTGAAGCAAGGTTTGCTTCTCTCGCATTTAATCCCCAATACATTTTGGTCGACAAAAATCTATTTCGCTTTGCCAAGCTCTTCAGGAGGATTGATATAGGATTGAAATAAAACAGGCTCTTCAGAAGCATACCCATCAGGGATGGATATGAGAGAAACATTTCTTCTGCGGTGACACTTTGAAAATGGAAAATAGCGACTAAAGTTTTTCTTTCAGTCGCAGATGATTCCACAAAAGATTTTATGAATTTCCTATTCATATTTTCGAACTAAAATTGGTACAATATTATGAAAATATTGGCAAAATATTAAAATAATATTGGTGAGAAAAAATGTGAACATTCGGCGATATTGGTCCAATATTTTGAAAATAATATTGGTCCAATATTCTTGAAGCAATATTGGAATAATATCGGTAAAATATTATAAAAATATTGACAAAACATTCAAACGTAAATTATTATTATTGCGGGATATTTGTACAATATTACTTTAACATTATACAAACATTATACAAACATTATACAAATAATATATATACAAATAATATAGTAAAATATTGTGGAAGCAATATTGGTCTCAAAATATTAAGCGATATATTGTATTTGTATATATTGGTAAAATATTTAAAGTGATTATGTTGCCTTGGAAACATTGATGAAATATTTCCGGAAAATGTCGAATAACTCGAAAATTCTGCAATTTCATTTCTACTTCATTCAACCACTGAGTAGATTGACTTGCAAACGCATTGTGAGAAGCCTTATTTCATATATGTTACCATGATTCAGCTGTCGTTCCATATGTGGGGCCACCTAGCGCCCCTAGCGGTTTCTTACCCAAGTTTGATCATAATTCATTTCAATATTGTTTATTGAATATTCGGCCAATATTCAAATTTCAATAATGGTGATACATTTATTTGGTAATATTGTACCAATATTGCCTTTCAAATTTTGGCGTCAGATTTTCGTAACAATCTCAATCAATATAGGGTCAATATAATTTTTCGAATAAGGATGAAATGATATTCCACCTATACGCTATCAAACTTGGTTATACAATATTGTTTTTTATCTCTAAAATCGATATGAGAGGAATATTGAAATCGCAATATTGGAGCTAGATGCTGGAAACAATATGCAGGCAATATCGCTCTATTGATATTGGTGAAAATTATTCAGAACAGGTTGAGCCAATATTGCACCAATATTATTAATGAAATATTGTTTTTCCAATACGCACCCATATTGGTTCAATATTATTTGTTCATTTACAATATATCCATATTGGCCCAATATGAAAACAAGATTCAGCCAATATGAGGTGCTCCCTGGGAATGGCTAGACTATATTTGTATTGGTTAAGGGCGGAAAAGACATTTTCCGTAAGAATTAGGTACAATATTTTTCATACGAGTGTTTTTGTCCATCTGATTTACGAAAATACAAGGTTTTTAATAAACACGTTTTTATAATAATGCTACAAAATGACTAATAAGACAGAATAGTTACATAGATCATTTAGTTAGCCCTAAATACTTACCATCATTTTCAAAAATAAAAAAATCGTGCGGAAAAGTAAAAATCGTACGGAAAAGTAAAAATCGTGCGGAAAACTAACTTTCAAAACGAAAAATTGATGATTTAAAATCGTTCGGAAAAGTTACTTTTCTGCACGCTCGTAGGAAAACATTTTTTTCATATTTCACGTGTACTTTTCAGCAGCCACGTTTATATATATGTGGTTATCCGTGACAACTTAATATAAACTGAAGGATACATCCTGACAGTATCACCGCTACCACCTACCTGGCAACAAAATCACAACCATCATTTGAGACTTGTGTTACGCATGCAAATCAATATAAATTTCAGCCATTGCCCGATGCCAGTATTCAATGTAGTTCATCATTTTATATGAATGAAAACTCCAACGAAACTACAAAAAGCTTTGTATGTAACACATTGCAATATGGCGAGTGTTTGGCACACGACGTGTTGGATCACTCGCTACACTCGTGTTTTAATATTCCCGTCTGATGCAGAGAACACATTCATTTTGAAATTTGTTAAATAAATATTTATTTTTTAATGACCCTACAATTTTTTAATGATTAGTTCTGTGTTATTTTCTAAAACTTGTAATTTGCTGGTACTCTGATTCTTCAGAATTTCATGAATGCTACTGGTGTCGGTGTCTAAAATGATTTAACCTATTTTCTGAATACTTACTGACATGCAATCAGAGCAATAGCCTCAAACGCGAATTATTGTAAAAGGTTATTGTGTGCAAATACCGTATGTGTTGTGCATGCAAAATATTGTTTCGATATGATGACAGTAACGTTGATTTAATCTGAAAGGCATGAAGTACTCATTTTTATCGTAGTGTGAATAACATGAATAATCTAGATAATAACCAAAAAGCCGCATCTGATACGAAAAAGAAATACTTATGGTACCAACCCAAAACGAATTTGTTTAGGATGCAAATTTATTCTAAATGAATATTAGGAACCGAGTTTCTTCGACAGAATTTATAGAATAATATCATTATTAGCTAAAAAGGGGAACATTATCCATGAAAATTGAAAAATGTGATTTTTTTGTAATATCTGACAGAAAACAACTACTTCCCCGGCTGGACATCGTTAAAAAATAACTTTCAAAGTGTTACCGCAGAAGAAATATTTCCATCATTTTTTTTAAATTGTCTGACCCTCCCTCCCCCCTGGTGAGATGTCGTAAGATTTTATTCATCCCCCTCCCCCATCTCCCAATCTCACGTGAGATTTTTCAAATTGTGGGTTTCTTACGTAAACGCGTTGGATTGTTTTGTTGTAAATAGAAAGAAAAAATTGCTTCGTGCTTATAAATATTTACGACTAGTTTTTAAGACTAGTAATCAATATTGCTGAGAGTTTAATTATAAGTGTAATAAAAATTTAACAATAGAATACTTAAATCGTAACTACTGTGATTAAAAAAAGAATATCTAATCTAATTCAGTCCATGGAGAATGATGCGTGACAGACTATTGGAACCAACATGTCCATATGATTTTCGTAGGTAATAAAACAAGTGAATTGGTGTTTATCGAAATAAAAATTCCTTCGACTTTGAGAAACAAATTATTAAATCTTAAGCATGTACAATCTGGATTAAATGGACCAAAGTAGTATAATTTTTTTTTTGTTTCAAACAGAAAAAAAAATTGCGTGATATGCCGAGACCCTCCCTCTCTCCAACGTAAGATTAGATGAGATTTGACTCGACCCCCTCCCCCCCATTAAACATCTCACGTATTTTATGGACGCCCCTTGGGGATTAAATGCCAGAGAAGCGAACCTTGCTTCAATGAAATGAACGATTTCTGTGAGTGATATTTTTTAATAACATTCTTCCTATTTAATTTATTCAATGAATTTTGAAAGAAAACTGGAGAAAATTGAAAAAATCAACTATGTTAGTAAAAATGCAAATTTTCAAATTCAGATTTTTCTCTTCAGTTAGAGTTTTTTCAGATGTAGTTTAATGTCCAGCGTGGCTTTAGAGATCAATTGAAAATAGTATATGATGACTCATTCCAGATGAGATGTTACACGACCCTACTTTTCATTTGCAAAATTCATTTGCGATGGCTGTGTGGATAGGTTGAAGTTATGGATCCATTCTTGATGTAAAAATTTGTCCCCCTGACAGATGGACCCATATACAGATTTCACAAATATTCCGAATGTAAAATATTAATAAAAAAACGAGATCGTTCGTTTGAATTGGTATGCACTGTATATCTTTATGAATATTATCGTAGTAATTTTCTAATACGTAGCAGGTGGTATATGGTATCATGCATACCAATTTACTTAATGATTAATGAAGGCATTATATTACAAAACATCGCAAAATTCACCCAGAGAAAGTTAATAATCTTACATGTTTGTGCAAAACATTTCAGTGATTCGATGCTAGTCTTTATTTATTTCTACATATTGGGAGTTTAAACTGTGCTGATTATAGAAAATTATCAATAACTTACACATTTTCCAATACCTCCCAATTTCTGAATGCGTTGATTCGGTGTTATGTAAAGTTGCCAAATCATTAAATATATAAAATTAAATGCAACTTGATGTTGCAATGCAATCGTGTTCTATTCACTTTCATCTCATCATAGCTATATGAATTCGCTATGCAATGACGTTCGTTGTACCATATGAAATTTGAAACAGTTTTATTAGAGTTAAAAAATATGTTTACCTATATATTGTATTACTCACATAATGTACATCTTGTAATATCTTTAACTGGGCTTGCCCGTATATAAATAAATAAATAAATAAATATATAAACTTTGAGACTTCATCGTATATCTGTTCGATATGTCCTGTCGACCCATTTTTACACAGGATGTTTCAAAATTCAGTATCAAGAATTAGGGGGCGTATATTTCAGGTCAATATAAGACTTTATTTCCTATAAACATATGTCCGCAACTGCTCAATTTCTAAGTTTAATTATAAGTGTAATAAAAATTTAACAATAGAATACTTAAATCGTAACTACTGTGATTAAAAAAAGAATATCTAATCTAATTCAGTCCATGGAGAATGATGCGTGACAGACTATTGGAACCAACATGTCCATATGATTTTCGTAGGTAATAAAACAAGTGAATTGGTGTTTATCGAAATAAAAATTCCTTCGACTTTGAGAAACAAATTATTAAATCTTAAGCATGTACAATCTGGATTAAATGGACCAAAGTAGTATAATTTTTTTTTTGTTTCAAACAGAAAAAAAAATTGCGTGATATGCCGAGAGTTGAAATTTAACAAAAATGATAATGATACGCTACTGTTTTTTTTAAATGAATTGACTTTTTTCCCTACGAAGAACAGTTTTCGATTTGAAAAGCAAAATGAGACATACAAAAAATCACATAGGTACAAGCGAATGACGACCTTTTATTTTTTAAATCGAAAACCGTCCGTCGGACGAAAAATAGTCAAAAGAACATGTTTGTAGAAAAATAGAAAACAACTATGAAAATGATATTAATTTGACAAAAAAAAACAGCAGCGTATCATTATTTTGATCAAAAATGACAGAGCATGTTTACAGAGACGCCACTGATGAAAATTAAAAAACGTTAGCCATGGAAAAAATGTATTTTTATGTGTACTTTGCATGTACCAAAATTAAAAAGAAAAGCCAAAGTGGTTTAGAGATATTGAAAAAGAACTGATTTTTTTGTTAAATTTCAACATCTTGTATCTCAGAAATAAAGCGTTTGCGGACACATGTTTATGAGAAAGAAAGTCTTTTTTTGACCTAAGAAACACGCCCCTGAAATCTTGATACTGAATTCTGAAACACCCTGTATATTATAAAATTCTCAGTAGCGGGGCATTTGTTTTGGGGACTTTTATAAACTTTTGGGACAATTGTAAAACTAGAATTGTTATTTTCCTTGAAGTCACATTGTCCACCAAAATTTTTAGGAAATTATAGTGATCGAATCTCTCCAAAAATTTTAAAGTAAGACAGTTGTACGACCCGACATGAACAGACAAACGAAGTCCGAAACGTTAAGAGATCATACATTTTTTCAGTTACAATTTTTTTTTTTTTTTCAGAATGAAAGGCATAGACTGATGAGGAGGAATATAGTTAGATACGCAGTATTAGCATATGTTATTACACTCCAGAGGGTCTCTCTGAGAGTTAAGAAGAGATTTCCAACATGGCAGCATGTTGTAGATTCTGGTAAGTTTGAAATGTGATGATTGTTCATTCCGATTTAAACTATAGGGAAAAATCAAAAGTATCAATGGTGGTTGAAAGTTTTCCATTTTCACAAGCTTTTATTCAACTTATCTGTACGTATGTCCTTCTGACGTTTTGTCCTTCCGGCTTTCCGGTTCAAAAGTTACAATTCATTTCAAACAGTTGCTTGGGCTGCAATTTTTCACACGTATTGAGAACCTATGAAAATACAATAATTCTGAAAAAAAATTACTCTAGTGCGTGTCTCTTTCGAAGGTCCGATAGAAAATGCGTAGAAATTCGAAAAAAATTCAATTGATTTTGGAATGTGAAAATTTCGGCGAAAAATATAATGCTGATCGAACCCTCTTCCTCGAAATGAAATGCGAAAACTCACGAGAATAATCCAAAAAAATTGCGAAAACTCGTGAAAATGGGATTCTAAAAAATCCGTAAAGATAGTGAAAAACATCGGATTTTTTTTGACGGTTTTGGTTGTCGTAAATTACATAAAAGAGAATGTTGATCGGAGCTGAGTTCTTCCCGCCGTGTTATTCAAAAAAAATAGTGAAAAACATGAGACCAGCAAATAATGTGATTAAAAAAAATTATACACACCTACCTCTCTCTTTCTCGGAAAAATCTTCGGAAACTCGCGACAATAAAATCAAAAATATCCGTAAAAACAGCGAAAAACATGTGAAAATCGAAGAATGTCATTTAAAATAAATATAACCCCTACTCCCTGTCGGAAAAATAATTGGTGATGCCGGACGTGGAAAATCACAACAAAAAAGGAGAAATTCGATCCCCACTCCTGTTCGAAAAAAATGCCAAATCTCGGGAAAATAAAATCGGAAAAACATAATAATAATAAAACTTCCACATGATCACTCTTATCAGTGTACCCAAATTGTAAGATAAATTGTTATACAAAATGTTAGATGCTAGTCTGACGAAAATCGTCTTTGATTCGTGAGGGTCAAACACAATTTCTGCATGTATGCTAAATGTGTTGACACCAATTGAAAGGGCTCGAAATTCGACCAAGCTTTGTACTTACAAGTTGAGAAGTAGCGGTTGAAAAATGAAATGTAAAGTTTTTACATCAAAGAATATCTTGAGTAGATCATAAATTAATAATAATAATGATACTCCCTCATAAACACACGTAGAGGGTTTCCAGAGGCATATCCTGTGCGGGTAGAGGACGGCTATTATTATTATTATTATTATTGCACTCCCCAAGTAGCAAAATAATTGCTTTATGGAACTAAAATATTTCATAACTGTTTTATAATGCCGAATTAAGGAGCATTTTATCACGTAGTGAGTTTGACTGTGACATTTTTGTGTTTGTAAAAAAACGTTTTTATAACATTGTCATTTAATTGTTTAGACAATTCGCATTATAAATTTGAAGCTTGGTTTTGGCTTTAAATAGTTATAAAACGCATAATAAGACCGCTTTAAAACCGTTTTGAAAGAGTTTTATAAGGTGATGAATGAAACAGTTTTTTAGGACAAAGACAATTGCTTTATGAAATAAGTATAAAATTGTTTTATAATTTATCTATAAGGGCGTCGCTTGATCGGTTATAAACAGTTTAGACAAAATAGTAGTATTTGAAACGAAATCTTCACAATGTGTGCGCTATATATATTATATAAAACATTTTTATAATATCCGTTTAAGTGCCCAAGTTTGTATTCTTATAAAAAAACTTATAGAACTGAATTGTTATAAATTTCCGCATTACAAAATTTTTAAAAAGTTCAAATTCAAATAAGATTTTATTGTGTTATCATTTCCTATCCTAGTAGTAAAATAACTACTTTTTGGAACTGAAATATTTATAAGTATCTCATAATGCCCAATTAGGGGCTCATTTAGTGAGTTTGTGTTTGTAGAAAAGCGTTTTCGTAATATTGTCGTATAATTGTTCATACAACTCGCATTATAAAATTGAAGCTGGGTTTTGGCTTTAGATAGTTTTTAAACCTTTGAAACCGCTTTAAAAGGCGTTATAGGATATTCGTAGTTTTATTAAATATGTTGTAAAGCAGTTCATAATTTTTTTTTGCTACTTGGGTCCAAGCTAGCACCAGACGGGATTGGCATCTAGACAACTCACAATGCACTTGTTTTTCAACAAGGCGTGTGGTCGCCTATCGATCCGATATAAAGTATTTGAGAAAAAATCGAGACTATCGCTATGCTGAAGTTTCGAACGACCTGCGCCTTAGACCGCCAAGCTACCGACCACCAATTGACTTCGAGATTTTTTTTTCATTCCATTGTGACGCTCTAAGATGGGAGGCAACATTGAATCTTCTCACTAGTTTCGAAAATGGAATAGGAAAAGGAAGCTTTCCTTCATTAACACCCAGCAAAAGACCATGAAGTTAACCAAGAATATTCTTTTCAGTCGACTGATTTGAATATTCAAATAATTTTAATTCACGTTGTAATCTCATGTAAATTGCTATAATTCAGTGAGATATAATCATCGTTAACACCGCATCACACAGGATATACCCGTTTTAGGTATAGAATGAATTAGTTTCCGTTCGAACCTCTCATTATTTAGTTTGTGAAAATCCGGTAGATAAGAGTAACTATTTGTGCTAAGAACCATGTCGAATTATTCAAGTTTTCATTTTGATTTAATAAATTAATAATTTTTTCCATAAAAGGGAAAAAGGCAGGTACGAAATTTGAGAAATAATGAACAGCACGTCAGATACTTTCTGATCAACTGAATAAAACTTACTTGTAAGGACGAGTTTTATAGGTTCCAGTTAAATCTAGATGGACTAACTGGAGGTTTAGAATGTGAATGACATTCATCGAATGATGTTATTCCAACCATTAATTAGTCAATCCGGAGTTTGAACTGAACGTACCTAATTGGTACATCCATTATTCAGCAACCAATTATCAACTTTTGTTCTCTACGATTTTTAAAATTGTATCACCAAGAAATGTTATTGGCCTGCAAAACAGGGTTCTGTCCATATGCCCTTGATAAATCTTGGCTGCCGAAAGTGTGTGACTCTTTGAAAGAAGAGAAGGATTTGGATAATGGCTTGAAAATTAGCAGCTTGGATTGATCGTATAACAAGGTTGCATACCCCATGCAGGTACAATCACTATTAATAATTCTGCATGACCTTCTGTCAGGTATTGAACAAGGAAGTATAAAAGGCGGTAAAAACAATAATTCTAATATACTGATAAAACCAAGTCTAATTTGGAAATTTGGACGAAAATAATCACCTTTTATGCACTCAGAAAAGCGCCGTCCCTTTGAAGATTCAGTTCGACTCACAATAAAAAATTGCAAAACTGAGTGATTTTTGTAGAAGATAACACAACTCAACATGGAACATGGTAATGTTGGTGTCGGCTTAGCTGCCCTTGTACCCGAAAATAATGTTTTTTTGAACAAATACATTCAAAATATTGGTATTACATAAGTAAAAATGCCTTTTCACACAGTATTAAACAAACGCGTCCACAGTTAAACTATGCTTGAAAGCACTGATTGGAGCCAGGTGCAATCAAATACATTATTCAAATCGGCAGAGCGTTGACAAGCAAAAAAATCATATGCATCGTTACAGATTGGTCTGAAAGTGTACAGGTTGGTTTCCATAAAATAAACCAGTATAATATTTAATTTACAGTAGTTGGTCTCACTCTCTATGACTGCTAAACCTGAATCAGGCTTCCAGGATACGAACACAAAACATTTTGCATTTTCAGTACATGTGGATTCTCTGACTTACCAAATAGTTAATGGTTCTATGGCCCAATACCAGCAAAACACTTTATACGTATATACAGAGTGACTCATTTGAAAGCGGGCCACCTCTCTAAAACTGTTATTTATTATCCTTTTCGGATTTTTATTTTCAATAGATAGAGCATGAATAGTTCTGGTTGAGAGCCGCAAATTCGAAATAAAAATAAAAATATCAAGGCCTACTTCGAATTTTTTTCAATGTCAAAAATCCAAAAATCTTACTAGCAATTTTTTTAAATAGAATTTGACGACCCCACTGGGTTAACAACATTTTTAAATAGTTTACTTGAAAATTACGTAGGAATGCGTCCATCAATAAAAAAGTAATATGGGATTAAAATTTTAAAATTATGTCAATAAGTCAACCCAAAACTCCAATTTCAGAACTTTTATCAAAATTTTGATTACACCACTGATTCAGAATATTTCTAAATATATTTTGCCAGAATTTCATCGAAATTTGTTCATAAATAAAAATTTTATTTAGTGGAATTTCAGAAAAAAATATTTTATTATTTTATAATTTTGTTTATTTAAATAACAAATTTCGACCAAATATATTTCGAAATATTCTGAATCCAGTGGTGTAGACAGAATTCTGATAAAAGTTCTGAAATTGAAGTGGTGGGTTGATTTATCGACATAATTTCCAAATTTTATTCTCATATACATTTTTTATTGATGGACGCATTTCTACGTAATTTTCACATAAACCATTTGAAAATGTCATGAATCCAGTGACGTCGTCAAATTCTATTAAAAAAACCGCTAGTATGTTTTTTGGTTTTTGACCTTGAATCTGGAAAAAATCAAGAAAAATTTTGCCCACCGATTCCTTAGTACTGTCTCTCTCATTTTAAGTATTGTGACGCTATTTATGGCCCCTGTTTGGATACTACAGAAATTAATCGGATTCAGCGGGAACAAAAATCCTGTCTCGAATTCGAAGCCATCTCACATAAACTGAAAGACACGAAATGGCTCAGTATGTCTGCTAGGAGGAAATTGCATTCACTGACCTTATTTCATAAAGTTATTCTCAACAAAACCCCTCCTTATCTTCACCAGAAAATAACATTTCGTACTGATGTTCACAATTTGAACACTCGGTTCAGGGGAATAAATCTCACCTCCACCTCATCGAACTGCTGTTTTCAGGAGGTCCTTCACTTACAATATTTACAGTCTTTACAACCAGGTTCCAGCAAATCTAAAGACATTGTCAACCATGAAGTTCAGGAAAGTTTATAAAGATCTACTTTCCGAAGCTAATAATTGTTAAACATTGTCACTTTTTGTTCATGTGCCAAATTAAATTGGTTTTTTTTTCATACTCACTAGGGATGACACTCGCATCAGTTTTACTGTCTGTCATCTCTATTTTGCGGCATGATCCAATAAATATTTTTTTTTATTTTGTTATGTATTATGTATCATTCTGCAAATAAACATTATTGTTATTATTGTTATTATTATTAATAATATTCCAGCCTTTAGCAAGTTTCCTACGATATGAGGACCAATCAGAATGGGACAAATAATATAAACAACAATGATATATCTTGTAATCTATATAATATGACATAAGCGTCAGGTTGACAGACTTCACGTTTATTATCCATTCATTAGGTATGACTTTTGAAGAATTCACGGCAATGAATTTTTCTTGACTTTGTTCGTTAATTTATTTCACTAAACTTCTATCGAAAATTCTGTCAGAAATCCAAAATTCGATCAAACTGCTGTCGTACCACCAGTCGGCAATTTTGATCTCGTTGATTTCTGACAGAATTACTATCGATAGTATTGCGAGCACTGATAACTCCATTTGTGTTTCAAGTTTTGTTCGAAATCAGCTCAGCATAGACTTGTAATACAAGAAATCCGTGTCTGTTAAACATCGACGGAATTGTTATAAAAATTCCTTTTTTATATGCGTCTCATGCAGCATTTAAATATGTAGGCAACGACCCGTAGCACATGTTCTAGGAACGTATGAATATTTAGTGAGCTATTGCCAATAACTGTAGGACTGCAGACAGGAAGTTGATGAAAAAGAGAAGTATTTGTAAATGTTAAAATGTAAATTACGTAAACCAATGAAATTTCTTAAATCATGGGGTCTTTTACTTGTACATAGTAGTAAAACATATTTTGAAATATTATTATACAATTCTGAAGACGAAATTAAAATATTAAATAGATCTTGAATTTAGTTGGTCTCTTATGGTTAAACAAGAAGATCAACCGGAATAATACAGGGTGTTAATTAAGTACGTTGACAAACTTCGGGAGGTGTTTTTAAACATATGTCCCAAACGGCTTGGCTTTCGAGATACAGAAGATGTTTGTGAGTTAACTTCGACATTTTCGGCAATAATCAGTTCAAATTATGCAAGTGAATTATTTTGCATCGTGCGTACTATTTAATGGGTTGTAGTTGCCTAATTTGACCTGATTATTGTCGAAAAGGTCGAACTTACCTCCAAAAAATCTTTAATTCTGTATCTCAAAACCCAAGCCGTTTGGGACATATGTTTATTTGAACTTTCCGTCCTGAAATCTTTCAAAGAATCTCCTTTCGAAGTTTGTCAACGTACTTAATTAACACCCTGTATATTAGTGGTCACTCAGACCATGTGAAATATTCGCCTGTGTGTATTGAACATATTATAAAATCATTATTCAGAATTCAATATCATCAGTAAAATATGTTAACGATCCACGAATCAGAATGCTCGGGAAGCATTGCTATCTGAAAAAAACCTGTTTTTATTGAAATATTTGATTAAACTAATATAAAAAGAACGACAATGGATTTGAAAAACATTTGAAATCATTGATTTAAAATATATTTTTTATCAAACAATAGCTGCTACTGCCTGGATTCCAGGATCGAACACGAAATGGAGTGATAGGAATCCTTCCACGGTAAAGCAAGAATTATTAGACATTTCATCTCAACTTTGATGACTTTCAGCATATTTTCTACGTAAATCTGTTATTTAACACCATATGTTTGAAAGGTAAAGTCCCGAAAAACCTACATCGTAACTAGGCCTCGTTTTACAAATGAATGTGAATAGAAAATCTATCATTAGAGGACGCCAGTGAAATTAGAATGTGGCGAGGTGTGATCGGAAAGTAATTAATCTGTCTATCAAACCTGGCGCCAAAATGGTAAAGAGAAAATTCTCTTATACAGTATGGCTGTTGTGATCGAAAGTTTCACGTGGGAATTTACTATTCTACTTCATTATTTGGTTTAACTAAGAAGGTTATTTATTAAGCAAATGTCTTACACACTATGAATTTGATTTGGAACGGTTTGATTTGGAACAATGAAACTAAAAATTTTTTAAATGGTATTACCGATACTACTTTTTGAGAGAAAAAACATTGCAATTACTCGACAGATGGCGCCGAGGGCACATTACCTTCTGTTGAAGTCCTATTATGATCAATAAACTGTTTTGTTATTTAAAATAGCTATTTGTATAACTAGGGAGGAAAGTGTCACTTTTTCTCCCGCAGGATGTAGTTTACTACAAGGGAGGAAAAGACACTTAACTTCCATGTAATACATATGATTTTTCCTCCTACACACTTAATGAACATTTTTTTGTAAATTTATAACGCATCTCAACAGCTGTTTTCTAAAACTGACCTATACTTGCATGATGGAAAGTATAGACAATACAGTCATGTCCATCTGAGAATCTAATATGGTACTAGACCATACCTTCGATTGAAAACCCTCAGGGAGCTTGCAGGCGTCGATTCGATTCCGACATTTATAAAAAACGTGTCTTACAGGTTTTATAAATAACTACATGCTCGATAAAAGCCCTCTTACTAGAGACATCACCAGGCTCAGAGTGTATGATAATGAGCCTCGCAAACACGGCGAGCTCATCTATCAGGCTCTTGATATCTTCAATGAAAGAAGGGAAGGACCGGTTCCGTAGGGAACTGAGTCGAAAGTCGAACTGAAACGTAAAGCACTTTGACTCGGTTTTTTGCATCAGCCTTTTCCGGGGTTTAGCATCGAAAAAAATCATCCTCGCAAACTATAACAATGGCATATCTACAATGAATAAAAATTTGAAAAATACGCATAAGCTTTGCAGGAGACGTGTGTTACCGGCCATAACCACTATACGTAATGAAAAGTCCGGCCCAGCGTTAACAGCAGCGCGGGCGGACTACAGCGCCCTTTCGCGGGGGCACTATGTTCGCTTTGAAGGCGCTCTCCTGCACCCCTGACAGAGTGCAGAAGAGTTGCTACTATTGTGCCCGTTAGTACCCTCCCTCTAATCCCCCTGGGTTATGGATCGTATAATATGTTGACTTGTCATTTTGTGTGAAATGTACTTGATGGAATCCACAAATAAAACCCTATTTATTTTTTATTTATTTATTTATCTGAGAATTTGCGTTGGTGCAGTGGCTAGCGTCTTGAGCTTGTAAATGATCCGGGTTCAGCTCCTGGCAATTGCAACTTTTTTTTAAGAACGTTATTTTACTTTTTTCTTGTTAGTGATTTGAATTATTGGACATTTAGATAGCTTATACATTTCGGATTGCTATTGAGTGATTTTCTCATAAGTAATGTTATGTGCCTAATTGAATGAAGTGTCAATAATTTTTTTTCTAAGAGTTGCGCTTGTAGAAAAAATAATGGGTGTATTTCGAGCACAAAGTGTCATTGTCGTTCTCCAAAGATTAATCTTTTTGTCGAGCGACAATCAATCACGTTGCGCTCTTAATACACAAACAGCTATTAAAGAACTAAAGTAGAAGTAACATTCATGTTTGATTATTACCAGAATACAGGATATATAAGATATTCTAGAAATTACGGAAACAATTTGATTATAATAGATTTACAAGTTTCATCGTTTACAACTTACTTGAAAAGAGGGGGAGAAAAAGTATGAGTTTCCTCCCTGGTTTGAGGGCAGAAACTTTGTACTTTCTATAGGGGTAGGAGGAAATTTTATTTTTTAACACATTCCTTGATTCTTCCAGAAATACTATTAGATACGTGAATGATTTCGAGTATAAGGTACAGTTTTGGTAAAATCATGGATGATCTTCCTGGCACTATACGATCAACAAAAAAAAAAAAATATTCATCAAAAAGTTTTTCAAGTAGTCTGACCAGTAGTCATCCTATCCTACTTTGCATTTGGATTATTTGTTGTCCATTATAACAATATGTGTCTTTCTAGTAACCGATGCAATGGCTTTTATTCTCATATTTTATTTTCTTGAAATTTCCTTACAATATTTCCATGACACATGTGATAGACCTAAATGTTTTATTTCGAAGGTCTCATGTTGGAGAGTGAAAGAAAAATCTTCGAGCTCATGGATCAACGAACGCCAATGTCCAAATACTGGATGCCGCTGGTCTGGGCAACCAACATCATCAACAGGGCTAGAAAAGAGTCGATAATCACGAGTGATCATATCGTACAAACTCTGCTCATGGAATTGTCGGACATCCGGAGAAAGTTGGGTTCCCTCATCGGATATGACACGGTGAATGTCCCTCTCGTGTACACGCAGGTAAGGAGACCAAATTATTCCTATATTACGAATGCAGGATGTACTAATTAATATAAGTTAGCGGAGATGAATGTCGATAAATCTATACCGACAACGGCAGTATAAGGGTTAACTCATTCATTTGATACAAACGGACCTATTACGTAATACAAAGCAAAGTTTTTACGATTCGTCGTTCAACGCCATTTATTGTTATAATAATAATGATAATAATAATAATATGCCAGGAATGTAATTTCACATATGTCAACGAGTGATGAAATATGAATTACGGTATTGAACAACAAAGTATATAGGTATATTACCAGTTACCGAAGATAAAATGAGGGTACCAGCCAGAGCTGTCCCAAAGCACAGTGCTTCGTGCTCGTGAAAGTGCTCGAAGCACTTTTGTGCTCCTAAGCACTGTGCTCCCAGCACTTTCCTAATTCAGTGCTTAGTGCTCCGAAGCTTAGTGCTTAGTAATCCCGAAAAGTGCTCGCAAGTACTCCAGTGCTCCGGAGCACTTTTCGGGATTACTAAGCACTAAGCCTTTCCCGAGGCCTTTCCATATAAGTCAATCTTGTCGAAACATGAAGTCGCGGCATATGACATTGCTAACTTGATGTGGTGTGGTGTGGTGTGGTGTGTGGTGTGTGTGGTGTGGTGTGGTGTGGTGTGGTGTGGTGTGGTGTGGTGTGGTGTGGTGTGGTGTGGTGTGGTGTGGTGTGGTGTGGTGTGGTGTGGTGTGGTGTGGTGTGGTGTGGTGTGGTGTGGTGTGGTGTGGTGTGGTGTGGTTGCTAACTTGATGTGGTGTGGTGTGGTGTGGTGTGTGTGGTGTGGTGTAGTGAGTAGTGTAGTGTAGTGTAGTGTAGTGTAGTGTAGTGTAGTGTAGTGTAGTGTAGTGTAGTGTAGTGTAGTGTAGTGTAGTGTAGTGTAGTGTAGTGTAGTGTAGTGTAGTGTAGTGTAGTGTAGTGTAGTGTAGTGTAGTGTAGTGTAGTGTAGTGTAGTGTAGTGTAGTGTAGTGTAGTGTAGTGTAGTGTAGTGTAGTGTAGTGTAGTGTAGTGTAGTGTAGTGTAGTGTAGTGTAGTGTAGTGTAGTGTAGTGTAGTGTAGTGTAGTGTAGTGTAGTGTAGTGTAGTGTAGTGTAGTGTAGTGTAGTGTAGTGTAGTGTAGTGTAGTGTAGTGTAGTGTAGTGTAGTGTAGTGTAGTGTAGTGTAGTGTAGTGTAGTGTAGTGTAGTGTAGTGTAGTGTAGTGTAGTGTAGTGTAGTGTAGTGTAGTGTAGTGTAGTGTAGTGTAGTGTAGTGTAGTGTAGTGTAGTGTAGTGTAGTGTAGTGTAGTGTAGTGTAGTGTAGTGTAGTGTAGTGTAGGGTAGGGTAGGGTAGGGTAGGGTAGGGTAGGGTAGGGTAGGGTAGGGTAGTGTAGTGTAGTGTAGTGTAGTGTAGTGTAGTGTAGTGTAGTTAGTGTAGCAGGGCAGGGCAGGGCAGGGCAGGGCAGGGCAGGGCAGGGCAGGGCAGGGCAGGGCAGGGCAGGGCAGGGCAGGGCAGCGTAGCAGCGTAGCAGCGTAGCGTAGCGTAGTGTCGGTGTCGTGTCGGTGTCGTGTCGGTGTCGTGTCGGTGTCGTGTCGGTGTCGTGTCGGTGTCGTGTCGGTGTCGTGTCGTGTAGTGTAGTGTAGTGTAGTGTAGTGTAGTGTAGTGTAGTGTAGTGTAGTGTAGTGTAGTGTAGTGTAGTGTAGTGTAGTGTAGTGTAGTGTAGTGTAGTGTAGTGTAGTGTAGTGTAGTGTAGTGTAGTGTAGTGTAGTTAGTGTAGCAGGGCAGGGCAGGGCAGGGCAGGGCAGGGCAGGGCAGGGCAGGGCAGGGCAGGGCAGGGCAGGGCAGGGCAGGGCAGCGTAGCAGCGTAGCAGCGTAGCGTAGCGTAGTGTCGGTGTCGTGTCGGTGTCGTGTCGGTGTCGTGTCGGTGTCGTGTCGGTGTCGTGTCGGTGTCGTGTCGGTGTCGTGTCGGTGTCGTGTCGGTGTCGTGTCGGTGTCGTGTCAGTTTCGTGTCATAACAGTTCCAATTGACAGGTCAAGAACTATCTACTCTCTCATGGTTTTTAATCACTGAAATCAAACAGTAACCCTAGCAATGTACTTGAAAAATGAAGCTGCTACGGTAATATTTAAAAAAATATCTTTAAATACAGATTGTGGAATATGTGATTAATTGATCATTTATCGTGGTATGCTGAATGCCATTTTAGATTTTTGAGTGGTTTTTAATTGAATCGGTTGTTACTTGATGGAAATCTATAGCATCTATAGCGTGAGTAACTGAAACTTGATTTAACACGATAAGATTTCAACAAATGATATTACATCGAGACATGTTTCGCTACACTGTAGTTTTTCAACTTTAATATAATAACTTGCTTTAAAAAGCGACAGTGTAGCGAAACATGTCGCGATGTAATATTATTTGTGAAAATATTACGTGTTTGATTAAGTTTTGGTAACTCAAGTATCTAACAGTCTGAAAAGTGCTTAGTGCTTAGTGCTCCCTGACTGGAATTTACTTTTTGGAAGTGCTTAGTAATCGCGAGCATTTTGTAGTGCTCGAGATTCCGGAGCACTTTTCAAGAGCGCTCAGAGCTTAGTACTTGAAGCACTTTCTGTCATTGCTCGGCACAGCTCTGGTACCAGCCTATAATATTAAGTTTCAAAGCAATTCGTGATGATTTTCATATATTTTTTCGTTCGCGAATCTTAGAATGCGCTACTGCATGAAACACCAAAGTTTTCACCCAGGTAGAATCTCTCGCTGTTTTATTTCTGTATTTACACAGAAATAAGCAACTGTACATGCGGTTCTGTAATGTTTAGTTCATTTCCGTGATTACCGAGATGTTATTTCGACGTATTTTCGTTAATGGATCGTTGATCGTTCAGAATGCATAATATCTATATATGGATCGAAAGTGATTTTTGCTAAAATGATCATTGTTTTCGCGTAGATGGAATATTCGTTGTGAGCATTTTGATTTTAGAAATTACGCAATTTGGGTGTTGTTGGTTGACTGAAGTTGAGATGGCGCTCGTAGTTCAGTGAACGCTACACTACAGGCGCGGTTTCAGCTTTTGCCTTGTCATGGAGATGTGATTGAACCATTTGTTGCAGATATTGGTTATTGTCTACAGATACCTTCCCCATACTGATGGGCAAAACCCAGAAATCGATCTAGAGGTATATTTCCATGTGATAGGAATTGCAGAGAAAGCCTTGTACCAAAATTCATTAAATGTAATTCAACGTTTATCGTGTATTATCCAGGAAAGTAATTGTTTTTTGATGGATTTTCGACCCAATTATTTCTATTGTATAGGATTATGGCAATGAGCGTTGTCCTGATATAAAGTAACGACAGACAAACTCGAGCAAAAAGTGAAGAATGAATTTCAGCACTCTGAAACTCGGCACATGACATCTCGACATCAAGTATTATTCTAAAAAAATTGTTTACCAAAAAATCAGGGGTGGAACCTAAAAAAATTTTCATTTAAAAAAGATATATTTTTTTTGTTGTTATTTCAGAAAATATAAGATTTATTAAAAAACGATTTCGATAGATTGAGATATAATAAATTCAATTCTCCACAAGAATGATTTTCAGTTATACCTTATGAAATACGCTCGTTTTCTCAGAAAACGTGGTTTACCGCCGACGTCATATTTCATTATCACGCCAACCCGCCAGTGCCGTAAATCAAATTTGTCATAACTTTGTTAAAAGTTATGGTAGAAGGAAAAGAAAAAGTGCATATGGTTCCTGAAGACTTCTTCTTTCTCGTGCAAATATAACATGTGAGTATCTGAGTACCTAAAATGTGTTTTGTCCCACTTCACATAACTCTTCTGCGATACTTACGGAGGATCCGAAAGTCATGGATATTTTAGTTGATATGAAATAATTATATTGAAGCAGGAATCAGTACCTTTTTTGGACCATATGCAACGATTTAAGACTAGTGAGACAAGTCTAACTTATACATGCCAAAGAAAACACTGGGTTTTACTCCTGCCTCAGTTTTCAACTCACCCATAATCCCGGCAATTTCTTCAGTAAATGTTGAAAATAATCGCTCATACACATCCCACATAAAAAATGAATATATATATATATATATATATATATATATATATATATATATATATATATATATATATATATATATATATATATATATATATATTAATTCAAATGATTTATTCAAGAAAATGTCCCCATAGAAATAATATTTTGTATGGATTGGGTGATTTGTTTTAGAGATCGCAAGATGATATTTCTCATTTGTTTATCAGTGATTCTGGATAACTCTTTATTCTCTAAAAATTACACCAACGAACTGCAGAGTCTCTCTATTATTTTTTCTACACTCTAGTTGCTTTTTATAACCATCGTCAAGCGAGAATGAGTTATACCTAATTTTACAATTGAATGATGAACTAATAATAGAAACAGTTGAGTTGATACCTGGAATTCTACTAAATATGAAGAATTTCAAATAATCAAGGATTCTTTCGTCATTCAAAATTAATATTGATCTTCATCCTGACATAACGTCTTCTTTGATTGATGATTTCCAACCAGATGGCCTTGTCAGGTGTAAAAAAATACCAATTTAAATAAAAATATCTACCTATACATTGTTTCCGATCTCATAACAATTACATAATTATGGTGCTCGTGGTTAGATGAATCGTGACTTCAACATTTGCGTTTCTAGCGTATATTCCTTGTTTCCCTTTTTTTTTCTTCGACAGTTATTATATTGCCAAATTATAGCAACTGTATCATTAATTTAAATGTTTTATGTTATGAATTGTCGTATCCGAGTTAATATTTTATGAAAATGCCCTTTACGAAAGTGTATCATGCAAAGTTTTTTCTTCGACAGTTATTATATTGCCAAATTATAGCAATTGTATCATTGATTTGAATGTTTAATGTTATGAATTGTCGTCGTATCATCAATTAATGGTTTACGCACTATTGTAGAAAAAGTGATTTGTTTATGCTACCCCATTGGAAAATGTAAAATACTTGAGAAATCAGCCTGTTGGGTTTAAATACCTAGTTCTGCAGGAGCGTCATCGGTGCTCAGTTTCTCATGTGATTTTATTATTACAATTTTTTTATTTTCGAAATTTTTGTCGCGTTGTTTCATTGAAACATTGAAACAAAGTGGGTTTTCAAAAATAATCAAGAATCAAAACATTCTCAGAAATTGATGTCTTGAATTTTTGTCGTATATATTCACTAAATACCCTGTGTAACTTAAAAAAAAACTTTTGATGGTGTAAAACAATTCTAGAAGGCCATGATAGAAAATTCAATATTAATAACATAATATAAATGAATAAAAAGCGAAATCTGGATGTACCTATCTAAGGCGGTTTGTGGATGTGGATGGACTCACAATATGTTCTACTATGGCCTTGCACAGATACTTTTCATTCTCAGGGACGTGTTGGGGGTTGGCTGAATAATACACAGGCTCAGGAGTTCCAAAAAAAAAGCTTTATTCCGGGGGTTAATGAATCTTGCTTATCTTGATATTTTCTACAACTAAATAAAATGTTTTTCCACCCACTTATAGATTGAAAAACTGAAGTAAGTACACAACCCTTATTCAGGGACCAGGAACAGAAAACTAGCCTATTTTGTAATGAAATATATTTAATACTTACTTAAATGAAATGACCAGACATCAAGCACAAACGTCGTGTTGGCCGCCACTTGATAGAAACCAACAAGGCAAGTTTTGGAAATATCAAAAAAGAAGATATGTTGCTTGTTTCCGACGTAAACTTTGGCGTTATCGTCTATCAACTATTTTCTACAGTGACTGAACAGCTCAAAAACTCTCAATTGTAAAATCAAAGGTTGATAAAAAGTGTCCTGTTTTTTATATCTCCCACTGAAAATGCCTTACAAATTGTATGGTTTTGAATTTACCATTTCTGCAACCAACGATACAGCAAAGTGAGTACGGAAAGTTGCATAACCATAAGAAAACTAAATAGGTTATAAATCAATATTGTCAATACAAAGAACATTAGCATTTCAAATAAAGAAAGAACATTATACTTAAGAGTTTGAACTTCCACAAGGTTTCAGCACAGCATTTATGGAATATTTGCCGATATCTTTTTGAATATTCTCTTACTATTTTATTATAATATTTATCTAGTTTTTCACATTATACAAATTGTATTCTATACTATCTACGATGTTACGCTTACACGAATTCGACGATAACCAACAATGAACAAGAAGATATCGAACCTGAGTTCCCAAACTAAGTTCAATGGCGAAACAAATAAGGAAAGAAATGTTAATCGACCCATGGCAGAGAAGTATCGAACAGGTTCCTGCTCACATCTCTACAAGGTAATAATTTTTACCGGGTGGCTCACCTCACAGCACGTCTCTAATGACTGACTGATAAGTGGAGGAATCATAGTTGACATTTGTATCTCATTTCTGTTAATGCCATTCAAATGAAAACAAATTGATAATAATTTGGGTGTTGTTGTTTCCCATTATAAAAGTCATTCAACTTTTCACATTACATAACTCTTGTCAGGATTCCTCTGTTATCTTATGTCGAGTGACCTTTATCGAATTTAGTATATACAATATCATTTGGATATATCGGTAGACTATTCAAATGCCTTGGAAACGTTCATGAAATATTTCCAAAAAAGTCGAATATCTCGAAACTTACAATAATTACCTACCTTTCAATTAGCCACTGAGTATTCCGTCTTGAAAAAAGGTGTGAGAAAGCCATATTTAATAAATTTCCATGAGTTTTAGTTATATATATAGAGCGGTTTTCATAGTCATTTCAATATTGTTTACTCAATTATTAAGTTTAATATGTGGTATTGTATCAATATCATTATTCCAATATTGGCGTAAGATTTCCGTAACAATCTTCATCAACACAAGTTATGGTATTTTTTTGAATGATGGTTTTCCGGGTTTTAGGCCGACGTTTATTTTGATATATTCTCGACGTTTCGCCAATACGAGTGATTGGCATTTTCAAGAGGTATGTTAACAGCTCTGATCACCGAACACTAGGTACTAGTTTTTCAGTGATCAGATTTTTTTGCTATAATTCTTAAACACCTTGTATAAGTTTCTAAATAAGTCACAAGTGCGATATGACAGTGTTCGGTTAGTAGCAGTTGAACGTTAATTAAACTTGACTTTATTTTGATCGTAGAATCCGAAAATTTACTAATATATTGGGTATTCCATATAAAAAACAACAACTTTGATACGTTTTATGTTTTTGGCACACCCTGTTCAACATGGAAATATTTTTGAAATGTAGCGCTAATAGATCCCTATCCGTCTGGATTGAAAAACTTTTTTCAAATCAAATGCTTCAGCCATGTTGCTAAGTATCGAGTAAAGCGACAAAACTGAAAAAAATTAGAACATTTGAGAGTTGTATTTTGCAATTTTTTTCAAACCTGATTATTTTTTCAGCAACTTAGCAACGTCCCAATAATTGTCCTGATATCGTTTGATGTCATATGTAGAATTTTTCGCTTAACTCGTTTTTGGAAAACCTATAGGGTTTACCTTTTAAAAAATATATTTTTGGATAATCAACTTTCATGGAAAACCCCGTATATTTCAAATTATTTTATGAAAACCCGAAAATCAAATATTTGCAATTTTTATCGAACATTTTGTTGTAGTTGTAATATGTGTGTTGTAAGCGACCATATACAGGTTTTGGCCAAGGAATATCTTGGAACTCGAGAGTAGTAGAGAATTAAAATTTTGGTGTTGTTAATCAAAGCAATTGTTGCAGCTTTTTCTGATATTAGGTTACCCAATGTAGTTCTTAAACTAATCGTTTCAGACCACAAGTGTGAACGTTTTTTGGAATCGTTTTATCGGGAGAAACATTGAAATGCCAAAATATACAGGTTGCCCCATTAATAATGTTGAATCTGATGTCACGTGACCGAGAACAAAAAGCACATTGGGATATATCAGAAAAAGCTGCACTAATGTTTTTGGGGTTATGAATCATAACCCCAAAATTTCAATTCTTTACTATTTTCGAGTTCCGATATTTTCTCTGGCCAAAACTTCGTGGGCCATCCTGTATAACTGATATTAATAAAGGCTAGGTGTCTGTAGAAAAACTCAGATATCAGTATTAATGAAAAATCAGCAGGACCAGAAATAATAAATAGTACATTAATGATATACAGCTCCAACGAATAATGTCGACTGGAGAAGAGATACAAAATTTCAATACCTTGTTAGATACGTGAATTTAATGTAATAAACAGGAAGTTACTTTCGATCGTTAATTTTATAACTGAAAAATCTCTATAATTTCTCCTTGACAAACCTTCAACTGATTCAGTTGACAGGAATTCCTACAAATATGAAACTGCATCACATCACTGTGTTTAATGACGAAATATTTTAGTATACACCTCCATATTCCACCTTGCCTTGAAACGTGTTCAGGTGGTGTAATACTGCCACATCTTCTCGGGAACTTTGTTGCAAATGTCTCTCCTATAATATAAGACAACTCTTTGAGTATTCATTTCATAAAGATATCTGAATTGCGATAATGAATAATCCATGTCATATAATTTATTGTTTTCGCAAACTTCCTCGACTCCAATCATGCATTTGTTAAATACTGGAAGTCCATAAGTATGTAACCAACAAGAACAAAAGTAGTCGAAGGAATATGCTCCAATTATCACGGGTCAACAAAATTTCTGTAAAATGGATCATATTTGAAAGAAAAAAACAATTGTATGGCATGAAAAAGTTTTCTTTTGTTTCCAGGAGTATATGTGCATATATGTATAACAAAATGCATCAGCATCATATTTACGCTTTCGTGACATTTCAACTTTTTTTGGACTTTTACAAAACACCTAATTGTTGTTGATCACTCGAGTGCCGTCTGGAGACACTGTATAAATGTAAAAACTTCACTTTTATCGCGCTGTATTTCTGAATGTATTAATTAATTGAAATTCTTATAAAATCTTGAAAATTAGTTTTATTATTATAACTATCACAAAAGCGAACTTCATCAATCGTGCCACTGTTAGCGGTCTCATCGAGATTGATCCGTCGAGCTCAGTTGTCACATCCATATGCCGTCACTTTGGAGACAAGCCGCAAATCTGCTTCCCGTGGCTTTTTTCTATACAGAACGGCAAATCTTTGAACTCGCTGCCTCGGGAGGTGTTCCCTGAGGCATACAGCCTTCAGAAATTCAAGAAAAACACCAATTCCTACCTACTTTCCCTCGGCTCTTACGATGTTCTTTAAACAATACAGGATTTTCCTTTTCGTGGGAACCAGAAATTAAAAAAAATATATACTATTTTGCAAAACCAAATTTTTCAGGAGACCAAAACCAAAAAAATTGCTGAAATTGTTTGGTCACCCCCAACCAAGCAGAACAATTTCTCAGAAATCAACAAAGTTTCCAATAGACGAGACGTCAATATCAAACGCCAGTGAGAGTGTTCTAGGTACAATAAACAGAAGAAAAGTTGGAAGTTCATTATCAATAATTCCATAAGAAAAAATATATTAAATGACTGACATTCGTTTGAAATACGAATATTTCAAATGTGGTGTCAGTGTTGTCAGTGTTGTCAGTGTTGGCAGTGTTGTCAGTGTTGTCAGTGTTGTCAGATTTGTCAGCTTTGTCAGTGTTGTCAGTGTTGTCAGTGTTTCCAGTGTTGTCAGTGTTGACAGTGTTGTCAGTGTTGATAGTGTTGTCAGTGTTGTCAGTGTTGTCAGTGTTGTCAGTGTGGTCAGCGTTGTCAGATTTGTCAGTGTTGTCAGTGTTGTCAGTGTTGTCAGTGTTGTCAGTGTTGTCAGTGTTGACAGTGTTGTCAGTGTGGTCAGCGTTGTCAGTGTTGTCAGTGTGGTCAGCGTTGTCAGTGTTGTCAGTGTTGTTAGTGTTGTCAGTGTTGTCAGTGTCGTCAGTATTGTCAGAGGTTTTAGTCATGAGTACAGGTTAACAATTTGCGAAGCATATCATATTAAATATAATAATAATATAATAGCTTGAATAAACATACTGTTCATTTCATTGAATTGATCGTGGTCCTTTTCCACACATTCTCTTGATTCGATATCAGAGATTCCATATACGTCATTCCCGGCATTCATTATTTATTTTCGGTAATTGAAAATGTAAGTAATTTATTACATCTGTAGTCAAGAGCACCAAAGAATGGACATTCAAATTCCAAGAGCCATAATATCGATATCATACGAGTGGAATCAACATAATCTGTAAGTAGTTATTGGTTTTTTGCTCTTCACAAAGTCCAAGTAAACAAAAGACCGCGGAACCAGTTGACTAGCTTGAAGCAGGTGAGGTGCGAGACAACCTTGATTTTTTCCTCCTCACTAGTTCCACTTTTGTGTTCCAGTACCCGGAAATATGAAAAAGTAAATACCACGTTATTTGCTGTTCGCTGATTGTTTGCAAAATCATTGTTTTGACATTTAGTCTGAAGGAATGTTTATTCGAGTAATCCCATACCGTTACGGTTGCCATGAAATTAAATGCTCTGTAATTATGGTCTGAGAGTTAGTAATCAAAAACGTTTCAGCAATCTTAACAGTGAATAAAAAAGAAGAAATGACACGATTTAATGAATTTTTGTGGCTTTCAAGCAGAAATTGTAATGATTTGAGACTTATAGAGTTCACATTCAGGATGTTTCGTGATTAGTTTCCATATTTGCAGTGGTTTATAAAACTATCAGGAATACAGATGATCTTCGATTTAAAATGGTGAATGAAAATGGGACATTCGACGCCTGTGGTATCACTCAATGAGTATTTTCCCCTTTACCAAACAAGTTATTTAATTCCAAGATGCGTTTTCGATAACCATGCATTATCTTCATCAGTAGGAATTACAAAACTGAAACCTTTTAGTTTAGATTTAGTTTAGTTTAGATAATTATCGGCGTCTATTAGATTTGAATTGCTTGTGATGACATCAAAGATAATTCAGAATTATTGAAGAATGTTTGTTCTTCAAAGTGACGACAAAGCGATGTGAAGACTGAGCTCGATGGGTCAGTCTCGACGGTACCGTAACATTGGACCGCTTGCGATGATAGTTCGGAAGACCATCGTCCATATGGAAATAATAATAAAAAGATACAGATCGCCAACATTTCTGCGGTATTCCTTTGAATGGTCTTTTTCTGGACAGAATCTAAAAGTTTCTGTGTGTGTTTAGGAGATGCATTTCATATATGGAAACAGTACTACAGGACTTGTCGGATTTGTGCCTCATAAATCTTAATCGACACGAAATAAAAAAAAGTTTTTGAGTAATACTTTTCGCTTCAGACCTCACATGGTTATCACACCGAATGGTATACTGCTGATGGTAATATTGCAATGTAACATTCGTTTTGTTCACAGCGTTTTCAATATTTACTGACCAGGAGATTATCATTCGCCAGAAGGTTAATAAACTCAATAAACAGTTTTCAATAGCATTAATATCATTTTGCATCAAATATATATGGGACACCTGCAGGTGCCAACGGCTCTATTATTTGATGTTAGGTACATTATTTACTCGGCGACTACACTGAGAACTATAAGATAAATAACTTCTGAACTATTGTAGCATCTTACAGGATATGCCATAATATTTTAAGTTTGTTGGAAGAATTGATTTATCGATTGTTTCAATCGGTTTTTTGAAGTCCAGCAATACAGCAAATGCAAAATTATCATCATTTAACAGTGTCCACTTGGACAGGGTAACCTGTAGTGCAGTTTCACAAAAATATTTTGATCTGAATAAATTAGCAAACTTGGTCCTAGACAGCAAGTTTTTCCAATGCTGGTGAAGTGTTTGATGGACGTTTGAATGATCTTGACCATGATGATTTTGAGGAATTATTCAATTTTTGAAGAAGTAATCAAAATACTATGAAAATACTTTCGAGAGCTCTGTAATTAATGATAATAGCGTTGATTTTATTATCAAGACAGCAAACAAAGAAACAAATTGTCCTGCAAGGATTTCTCATTGCAATAATTCTGTATAGGAATATACTCATTTTGAACAATTGTTGAAAAATTTGATCCAGGTAGAGTTGTATATAATGATAATAATAAATTAGATATAATAATGAGAAGTTCAAATTCAACTTTCACCCTCTACCAATCCTCGTAAAAATCTAACATTGGTCACATATTTCCAGAATCGACGAAAATACAAGAATTTCGGTATATTATTGTGATAAAAATAATGATATATTGAAATACAAGCACCTAAGCCTGAAGTGGTCCTCTTCGACCATCGTTGAAGGATTACCTTCAGAGTTTTCGGCTCGTGGTGAAACGAACATCGTCCGAAAAAAAAGAGAAGATGAAGAAGAAAAAAAGTCTGAAAGGAATCAGAAATGTATCGCATGTTATGACGATACCAAAGTATTTGAAAGCAGAAAATTAAAAAAATTATTGTACCATGTTTTTATAACGGACTAAAAAGTATAACATTTCTCAAATCCTTATGAAGGATAAAACCACATACAGATTTCTAACTTTTTCTGAATCATCCTGAAAATTCATACTTGGCAACTTCTGATAGCTATCAAAATACTTATAAGATTAGAAACTAAAAACAAGCAATACATAACTATAAAGAGTGTAGAAAATTAAAGAAGAACTCAATATCGGATCACATTATTTGCAGTAAAATTGTTAGTTGAGTTACTAATGTATCAATTATATTTCTTCAATCAATTATCTGCTGCATGCGCTCCATGTTCTTCGTTTCCAATCTTACAAGTATTTTAATGGCTCTCAAAAGTTGCCAAGTATGAATTTTCAGGATAATTTAAAAAAAGGTTAAAATCTGTATGTGGTTTTATCCTTAATAGGAATAACAGAAATTATTTTATACTTCTGAGTCCATTATAAAAACATTCTGCCTTAAAACAATTTTTATTTTATTTTTTATAGATTCTGTCATATATTATGCAAACATCCTATGTTTCTATCATCTCTGTTAGTGTTCGAAATAGTTGCCGAAACGAAATATGTTCGAATAAAACTTTTCTATATCCTTCATGGAGTTTGTTTCCTAGAAAAATTTAAATAAGTGGATGCAAACTAATGTTCTACTATAATAACCATTAGAATTGTATGCGAACTAAAAATATGCGTCAACTACACAGAGAATTTCTGCTCCGGTGACTAATGTTTATGTTGCAAAAAAATGAAACGTGTTCCAAACAAATACACCTATATATAATTGTCGAGTTGATTACCCCATAGTGACAAAGAAAGTCATTAATATAGTCAATGTAATTGTTACTTGTAGTGTTTGGTTACTCCGAACTGAGATAAGCTATCATGAAACGGTTATGCGTCGCATACAGACGACTTAAGAGACGAGAATCGAACATTTTAAGAGGCAACATCAGCGCGTCATCACGAAAGTTGAATTTTATCATTGCGTCGCACATGTTGGGTGTATGGGGATATATTTTCCAAAAACGATAGTGGAGATGACCAAGCACTTGTCCGTTACAGAACTACGTAGCTGAGAGCGTACATATAGCTCCTGATCGTAGAATTGGTTTTGCGTCAAAACTAATAATTTTATACATTTTTTTTCTCCTTCTGAGTCTATAATCTCCTTAAGAATTCAGGAATTTGACTATTTTTTAATTTGTCAAACCATAAAAAAAAATTTCTTCAAAATCATCAAAACCAAAAATCAGTTAGATTCCCGAATTCTCACAAACGAATTGAATCATAAAATAAAACTGAACGCTCAAAACCGATTCCCGTTTCATTAAGGGTATTGTTTGCTCTTAAGATATTAGAAAGATTATAAATTAATGTTAGCCATAATCACGTCATGAATGGCCATTATCATCCTCACTTAAGCCATATAAAGTAAAATTTTATCCACACGTGGAATAAAATAAACTTATTCACTGTTACAAATATTGCAGAATGATTTATAATCCAGTACGATTGGGTTTTGAGACGAGAACCGATTGTAGCACCACCAAACTTGGTATGCTAGTAGTTGGAACAATGATAAATACAAAAAAAAAGGGTTACCGAAATTCCAGGGGTGGAAAATATTTTTTTCGTTTAAAAATAAATAAATAGATTTTTGCTGTTATCTTGGAAAGTATATTATTTATCGAAAAACAACTCAACAAGTTGAAAGACAATTCAATTCTTCACAAAAATTATTTCTAGTAATTTCTTAGGAAATACGCTCGTTTTCTCAGAAAACGTGATTGAACGCTAACATCAACTTTCAGGTTCACGTTTACCCGCCGCTGAAAGTTCTGGCGAAGCTGAATATTTGATTGGTCATTACTCTGCTAAAAATGATAGGAGAAGACGAAGGAAAAGATCATATAATTTCTGAAGACTCCTATCTTCTCATGCAAACATAATATGCGAGTATTTGTGTACCTAAAATGAATTTTGTCGCACTTCACGGAAATGTTTGCGGATGATCCGAATAATTTAGTAAATATGGAATTATTACACTGAAGCAGCAACCCATACCCTCTTTGGACTATATGCAATAATTTTAAAGTAGTGTGACAGGTCCTATTTATTTATACATGTTTTACTCCTGCCTCGTTTTCAACTTCCCATAAAACCGGCATTCCCTTCAATAAATGTTGAAAATAATCGCTTATTCATATCCTGCATAATATGATTAATAACACTATTGTGAAGTGCAAACCTAAAGCTTGAAATCACGTACTTCATTTTTCGTGTAGGATGTGTATGAGAGACTATTTTCAACATTTACTGAAGAAATTACCGGGATTATTGGTGAGTTGAAAACTGAAGCTAGTGACATATGTCACTAGCCTAAAATCCTTACATATGGTCCAACGAGGGTATTGATTCCTGCTTCAGTGTAACTATTTCATATCAACTAAAATATCCATGACTTTCGGATCCTTCGTGGATATGGTAGAAGGGTTATGTGAAGTGAAACAAAACAAATTTTGGGTACTCAGAAACTCACATGTTATATTTGCATGAGGAAGAAGAAGTCTTCAGCAACGATATACACTTTTTCTTTTCCTTCTACTATAATTTTTAGCAAAGTTATGACAATTATAATTTTCGGCCCTGCCGGAAATTGCAGTGGCGGATTATTGATATTTTGATAAATATTTTTTTTTCTAACTATATATGATGTCAAGAAGTCATGTCCCAAGTTTCAAAGAACTACAATTTATTTTTCACTTGTGGCTTAGATTTGCCTGTGGTTACTGTACTATTGTACAATTTCGCCAGCTTCTTGAGCAAAACAAGATAACAATAAACGACTAACTAGCCTTAACAACCAACCTATGTGAAAATTATCGAGTTTTAGAAGGGCAATCGGCGTAAATTTTTGATGTCATATTTTTTTATTAAATTCGGCCTGTACCTTGAGTTTGTGATTGTATTGTTGAATTTCAATCGGTTAGCAGCATCCCATCTTATAGCGATCTCAAATTCGAAAGGTGCTTAGAAATTGAAAGTTTGTTAGTAGTCTACTATTGAAGAGTTTTATTGTTTCATCCAGTGTTTCACTCACTTTTTATACGTTCCCGCGTATTTCTGCGTGGACGAAACGCTGTATATACCACTTTTACAGTAAATACCCACTAGGTTGGTGATTGTTGATGTTTGAAACTATAAATACTCTGTAAGAAAATTGCAAATCAATTATTATTATTGCTAAACGAAGTGGATGTATTACAAATTAGTCGACAATGTCGAATGTATCTAGGACGTCTATTGTCTCAATTTAACGGTTCTGAACAACATTTGGGTCAACGACCATCTACAATCGCCATCAAATGAAAACTGAATGAAAATCAACCGATGCAGTCTGATTTGTTGCTCTTTGTGCATTATTTTGCATTGTTTTTATTCGATGTTGTTTCTAATCAAAACATGCAGTGTGACCCATTTGAGATGGAGCCACACTTATGAAACTTACATTTTTCAACTGATTAGAATGATTTTTTTAGTTCTGACTACACCGCTGGATTCGCGACATTTTCAAATGGTTCATATGTAAATTTCGTTGAAATGTATCAATCAATTAAGAAGTTATAGGGGAATGAAATATGAACTTTTAAAACTTTTATCAGAACTTTGACTACACCATTGGATTTAGGGAGTCTCAAAATATTACTGACCGTAATACCATCGATATGTTGATATATAAATGAATTAAAAATCATAAGATAAAATAACATTTTCCTGAAATTCTTTCAACATATTTTTGATTTTTTTTATCTTATGATTTTTCTAAAAAAATCTTCAGTATATTTTTTAGATTTTTGATCTTGAAAAATAAGATTAGTTGACCCTGGAAATAAAGATTTATTCCTGACATTTTTGTTGTCCCAGAAGACTTTTGAATGTATGCTTTACGAAACCTTGTTGACTTGTTGACTTTCTTGATCGAGAAAATTCTGAAACACTGACCCTGAGCATGCTATGACCACTTATTGATTTCTGATTCGAAACAATGTTTTTTCTTGTTCAGCTTTTAATTAGTTCATTGAAATTAAAAAAATGGATACATCATTCCCAATAAATTAATGATAATCGTCAGGAGATGATTCAACTGTTTTGAATATCTTCATTGTTATATTATCATTTCACACTCCGTTGGCTGCACTGATAATCACCATTCAATTCTATTTCCGTTTCAGTGTTAATAGAAATCAATGATATACGGAATTATCAGTGATGAGAATTGCAGTAAATTATTTGCGATGAATGTGAAAGATTTTTGCTTGATATCCAATTTTTATGCTTTATACGTAGGTACAACAAAACAACCCTGAAAAGTTGCTGAAAATCGATTCTCCAATAATATAATTAAAATACGCCTTCAATCGCTTGTTATGTATTTTGGCTCCTCATTTCAATGTCAGGTGACAAGAAGATTGCCGTTATTTATTTTACCGAAATGCATTATATTTTTGTCTGAGAGATGATGATGCTTCGATATTGGGAAAAAACTAGACTTCTGAATACCTTCAGAAGGCTTTTAGAGGAAAAAAATTGGTTCGATGTGTATGACACAAAAAATACTGACGATAAATTCAATGCAATTCATAGCACGAACAATTGCAAATGTAACCCAGCATTTCACATAGCGAAAAAAAAATAGTTTTCAACTGATGGGAAGTAAAAACGGCATAGTATGACTTGCGAAATGAAAAAATCAGGTGAGAACTCACAAAATCATGCGAGTCTCATTTCTTAAAGAAACATACATCCTTGCATCTTCCGTAATTTTTGACGTACACGTGGAGAAGGAACGGGTTTTTCAGTGGTATATGTATACTGCACGCCAACAGCGAATGAACCATCGACATTTTCGAAAAATTATAGTAGGACGCGAAATAGGTCAAAAATTTCTTCAGATCCGTAATTAGATTTCACAACCAGTTCTAATTGCTAATGAAAGAATATAGATTCTGAAAAATCTGATCTTCTCATGAAAGCAACCCCGTAACTACCATTTTTTTTTTACGTAGAATTCAATACTGTTTTTGTAATATATGTTGTTGTTTATTTATATTATACATTTCCCTGTATGTTGACACTAAGGGAGACTGTCATGATAAATCAGATAAAAAAAGTTTTCGAGTAAAAGTTTTTTCAAAAGCCTTTTCAATACTTTATAACGTGACAGCAGCGGTAAAAAGCTTTTGAATATAATTTTCAATTGGTGTTTGAGGACAGAAATGGACTTCCAAGGAAATAAATGCGTGAAGCTGAATACAGCGACTGAAACAATAAGTACAACCTAAAATATAAATTGAAAATTAATTCTTTAATCCATAATAGATCATTTTCAATATATTGCTACCTTCGTACACAAATACAGTTCATCTGGGGCATCTGATGAAAATTTCTCGATTTCTTCTCTTTGAAAAACTCGAGATTTTTTTGCATGGAAACCGTCTGACTGGCGTTTCAAAAAAGCCCGTAACTTCAGGTATTTTGCCAAATCAATGTTATTTTTTATGTTCAGGGTAGCTTTCAACATCAAATAGGTAGACCATAACGTTGAAGGCTTCATTTTCTTTGAAAGATCGGAAAAATAGACAATCAGCACATTTTCAGAGAAAGATCCTATATTTTTCTTCTGTCTATATTCCATGAATCTGCTGTAGGTGAGTTCATATACAGTTCTTGATTTTTTCGGTAAAAGGTTAAATTCCACATCTCGCGCCTGGTCTCTTATCTCAGGTGGTGTTAATTGTATCAATTCATCCTCACTTTGCAGTAAATCCATTTCTAACATGACAACTTTTCAAAATTGACAATGACAAAGTAAACAGTAAACAAACAAATTCAACAAACGTCATCAGCGGTAAACATAGTAACGCAGGGCCCAGTTACCTTTGATGAAATAATTTAGTTATTTGGATATTGATAATGAAACGCAATTTAAATATGAAAAAGTGGATTTTGCGTGGAATTGGAACAAATTTGAAGAAAAAATTATATGTTTCACACGGCAGAAAAGCAGATTTAATGCCTTGGCTGGTTTCATATGAATCACCAGCCGCGGCATTAAATCTTGTGCTTTTATGCCTAGTAAAACAAATAACTATTAATACATTTATGTGCCCTCCAGATTTCTCCTCTCAGTGCAGCCTGTAATACACAAAATAAATCACAGTATATTCAAATAAAGTTTCATTGTTTAATAACGTTATTTTTTTTTTCAGGTGGTATCGCTAGCCTTGTACACCTACTTTTTCGCAGCCCTCTTGGGGAGACAGTTTGTTCCTTATGCTGCAAATGGGTCACAAAATAAGTTTGAATCTCCCGATATGTATTTTCCATTCTTCACGTCATTACAGGTAATATATTTCAAATAATGTACCTATATGAAAGGAAATCAATCGATTCTGAAAATATAATGGTCACCTTATTTACCTATGTCATATATGGTTTACGGCAATATTAGGACTGGATTTTCCATATGGAAGTCCCTGTCACAATCAACTTGGCAAGCTGATGAGATACAAAGTTCTATTCGCTTGAAATTTTTATTGGACAATTTCGATGAAATAATTATCGGTTACAGATTGGGACCATGAATTAATTTCACGCTGATCAGTAGCCACGGCATCTGAAATTTCATTATTTTCTACTATACAAAATGTCTTATAACATAAACACACATGTTTATAACCGGAGATGGATAATGCACCGCCACATACGGAGTACTTTGAAAGGTCTAAAAAAGACTCTTGGACTCTATCTCAACTATTGAGATATTCTATGAAAAATAATTATTATTTTGAGTAGTTGTGAGCTTTGAGAAAACTCTTCTCAGTTTTGAAGTTTCCCTGTTTTTTGAACGACCCAACAATAATAAGGGACGTTCAGCAGGTTTGAATACTAATAACAAAAAATGTTATTAATTGAAGTTGCACATAAGATACTGTTCAGACTTTCCGCTATCGCAAGCAAAAAGTAGTACATTGAAAATCTTTTGGTGCTAAAACATCTTCTCCGTGTAATAGAACGTTATAGAACTTATGTTGCAAATTGTCACTAGCAACTAGCGAAATTATTACATTCAAAACGGGAAGATAATACAAGTTTGTTTAAAAGCTATTCAAAAAACAGAGGCTAATTTCACTGACTCAATATATCAATATTTCGAGTTGTGTTGAAAAACAAAATAATTTTCGGCAAGAGCATGTGCAATTCTGGCGAAAAAAATTGTGTGGAAAATTCTTTCTATTCAGTTATATGAATGATTAGACGAATGATTTCATTATGCTGCAAATATGCCTATACAATATAGGAATATATTTGCAGTGAGCATCCAGGACATCTGGTTTCTAACTTGATAAGTAGCTCATTTAAATAATACATTCCTTTCTGTTATGGTACGTTCGTTCATTGCGAACATGTGGGTATTGTTTAGTTGGGCTGAGGTTGAGATGGCGCTCGTAGTTTGGTTTACACCGATCTGCGGGTGGTGTCTCAGCTATTGCCTATACATGGATTGATAATTGGACCATTTGTCAATAGTTATTGTCTGATGAGGGCAAGAACCCAGAAATCGATCTATAGGTGGTCCAAATGTTTCAATTAACATTTTCCATGCAACTAGCAATTGCGGAGATAGCCTTGTAGGAACTCTGCACGGAAATTCATTGGATATAACTGAACTTTCAATCTTGAACACTTTGAATCGATAACTGATTTCAACTTGTCGTCGACTGAGTAGCCACTCCATGATATTAATTTAATTTTCAGTTCTGCTTCTACGTCGGATGGCTGAAAGTAGCTGAAGTTTTAATCAACCCCTTCGGCGAGGACGATGATGACATTGAATTGAACTGGCTCATTGACAGACACATCAAGGTGAGGAAGTGTATGAGATTACTGACCTCTAATGTTTTGTTGCCTTCATCTAATGCCAATACATCAAGATGTTATTCCAGTTGGGTAGCGTATTGAATAGATACATATTTGATAAGATTCTGTTTTTATTTCTTCGAAGAAAATTTTTCTGTGAATCATTTGTAATTGATCACTTTACCAGAACATGTTCTGAATGAGTGAGTATTTTAAAGAAGTTTAGTCTAGCAGGTACTAGAAAATAATGATAATGGAAATATAACTAAATATTGAAATGATGCGAGAAATTACCCAAAAATAGAAAATTACTTTTTTCTACTAGCGTGCGGAAAAATCCACTTTTCCGCACTCATTTTAGTTTTGAAAGAGTCACTTTTCCGCACTAGTGCGGAAAAACATTTTAGTGCAGAAAAGTAGATTTGTTTGGTTTTTGCGGATTATACTGACATTTAAATATTGCGTCGCAGAAGGTTAAAATAGAAAGCTTACCAAGTATGGTTGTATAGTTTAATATATATGTAATAATAAATGTTCTTTATGTTAACTTTTCCGCTAGTAGAAAAAATAGTGTACCTAACACGAGCGTAAAGTGTCTTTTCCGCACGCGATTTCTGGCCGAACTCCACTAACGCGTCGTTCGGCAATCTGCAATCGCGTGCGGAAAAGTATCACTTTCCGCACGTGTTAGGTAAACTACTATTTTCTTGATTTATGATAAATGTAAACACACAAGTTTACCGCGAGTTTCGAAAGTAAAGTTGACTAAACATTTTTGAGAATAAGAGCGGGAATACGAATGAATACACGATGAATATACGAATATATATACGAGAATAATTATTTCGGGGCATTGTTCGATTCCTGCAAAAAAAATGCGTAGGTAGGTATTTGATTTCAAATCTTCAAGCATAATTCCAAAAATGCGCGTAGCAGAATGGGTCAGGAAACAGATCCATGTTACTTATTATCAGTGAATTTGCCCTCAGAAAGCCCTTAGTTCCCCTGACACAACTGGCTCTCAATCAATTTGCCCTTAATCAATTTGATTCAATGTTATTTGTTCTCATCAGAACAAACTAACCTCACGTAGACACATACACATACCTTTAATGATGAGTAATTTTTTAGCCTGTTCTAACCAGAACAAACTTATCTTACGTAAGCACTTGAAGTAGGTACAAATACAGAACATTAACCTGCTTAATCTGGTTAATCCTGGCCCAGACCTTTTAATCTGTTGATGTTATAAAATGTCTTAATTTTAAATCTCTTCCATCGTCCTCTGGACGCATATTGTTTTTATGGTTTTGGCTCTTGTATACCATACCTGGCGAGTAAGCACTGATGATGACTTTTTAGTCGAAAGCGCTCTGTTACGATTTTATAAATATATTCATCAGTGAACTTTTTCCAGTTGTTTGTTCAAGTAGATAGAAAATGAACAGCAGCTACAAACTACAATCAATTTTGATATCATCTACACATAGTTCCTAATGGTCATAAAATATATACATGCTTCACGACAGCATTCGTAGAATGTAATGTCAACGTTCTCGACTGAGTAATTTGAATCGAAATCATCGACGTTGTCACCTTGGCACAAATACAGAGAAGCCCATATCCATAGTTGGCATACTAATAGCCATTTTATTGTCTAAAGAAAACACTTCAGGTGTCTCATTCGATTGTTTATAATACAACTGTTGTGGGTGGCTCCAATAAAACATGCTCAGCAAATGGAGCTTTGCGAAAAGCGTATAGAGCATGTCTTCACAGTTACCCTTTTTTAAGTTTTGGACAGACAGGAACATTTTTCAGATTTTTTTCTCGTCAAATGGTAGTTCATGAACCCTCTTTCGACAACAGTAAAAATATCTGTTTTTCAAAATGGCATGGGTCGTCCTTTTGAACCTTTTAAAATGTAAAGGGGGTCAAGTGATATTTTATTCGAAAATACTTTCAATTTACGTCAGCGAAATTTCAGACAATAGTAGAAAACACTGTTTTTTTGGACGTGTTGCGTACACAATTTTTTCGGTAACCGTGTAGAATAACAAATCAAGACACATTCATTTTTTATATTTCTTTGTAGAAGAAAATTTCGAACATTTTAATTCTTATTTGTATTAAATATCTAAATGCGAACAGAAGATAGGTACTAACATAAACATTCTTATTCTTATTTACATAAATATTTATATTGAAATTCGAGCATTTCCCGGACTAGTCCGGGAAATGATACTTTCTCAAAGAAAAATCGTCCGGGAAGTAGGTACTTCCCGGACGGTTGCCGAAAAAAATATTTATGACTGCGGAGTTGTTTTTTGGAATTTAGGTCTCCAATTTGAGAAATAGCTATTTGTATTACTAGGGAGAAAAGTGCCTCTTTTCCTTCCGCAAGATATAGGTAGAAAAAGGCACTTTACTCCCATGTAATACATATGATTTTTCCTCCTACCTACTTAATGAACCTTTTTTTTGTAAATTTAAAACACATCTCAACTGATTTTGTCTAAAACGGACCTATACTTGCATGATGGAAAATATAGACAATACAGTCATGTTGTTCTGAGAATCTCCGCAGTGCAATGGCTAGCTTGTAATCCGAAGGTCCCGGGTTCAGCTCCACGCAATTGCTACTTTTTTTTTTGTGAGAATGTTATTCAACTTTTTTCTTGTTAGTGATTTGAATTGTTATAGCTTATACATTTCGGATTGCTATTGAGTGATTTTCTCATAAGTAATGTTATGTGCCTATTTGAATGAAGTGTCGATCATTTTTTTTTCTAAGAGCTGCGCTTGTAGAAAAAATAATGTGTGTATTTCGAGCACAAAGTGTCATTGTCGTTCTTCAAAGATTAATCTTTTTGTCGAGCAACAATCAATCACTTTGCGATCTAAATACACAAATAGCTATTAAAGAACTAAAGTAGAAGTAACATTCATGTTTCATTTTTACCAGAATACAGGATATATAAGATGTTCTAGAAATTATACTTTCCTCCCTGGTTTAAGGGAGGAAAGTGTGTAGTTTCTATAGGGGTAGGAGGAAAACGATATTACTTGAAAGCCACCGTTTCATCAACTTATGTTGACATCAGGGCACTGCAAGTTTAATGAGCGTTACAATTTTATAAACAGTAAGGGAAACAAATATATAACTAATTTCATCCCTTTCTGGACATTGCTTTTCTAGAAATTATTACTTAATATTGTTAAGATGACTGACAATGAATAAACATACATTAAAAGGAAATAGTACGTGATGATGAAATTTTCTCAAGCCGTATTAAATGAACCTCAAATATGATCTTTTAGCACGCTGAATCCAAATTTGTTCTCCAGAGTAATCCATGTCATACAAAATATGTCCAAAGGTGAAATGGGAGAGCACGAGTGCGTCAAATAATATGATTTTTTGTTGAATGTTCAGGAATTAATTTATTTTTCAAGGTTCTGAATAGATCGTTATTATACGAGTAACACCAAGGTCTGATAAAACAAATATTCTCACACTAAATACATATTTAATAGCCTGAATCAGAAACTGAAGTTCAATCCATTTAAGCATTCTATGATCTTGATCATGGAATCCTAATGATAGAAATAGCAGAGTATAGATGAAGCAATCATCGGAAATCTTTATGTATAAGGTTATACAGGTTTTCAAATAGCTGAAGCCGTAAAAACTGCATGAGATTAACTTCATATCTTATATGAAAAATATAGGGATTTTTATTGATCCTACTATAATATTTGATGAACACATAGGTCAATAGTATGCAGAGATTTGTCAAAAACAATTGCCCAGTTAGTGTGTTGTAATATATTTTTTATATCCTCTGTAATTACTTTTGAATAAACTGATCAATAAACATTTGAAATGTTCAAACTGTTACCAGGAATCGATTGCACAACAATAAAATATCGTTTATAGTCAATAAATCATCTTCCAAACTATTCAAACATAAATTTATTGACTGAAAAATAATTTCCTAAAACCAGAACTGCTCAAAAATATTTTCAAATGTGCATATTTTATATTCTACACCTACCTACACACAATGTTTTATATTTTACACTGTGTTTAATTTTTCATATTTTTCAAATTTTAACATGTCTGTAACAGTTTGTAACGTTGTTTTTCTTATATTTTTTGTGAAGTTTGCGTTTGCTATTTACTGAAGAAAATCTACTAATGATACCAAAATCTCCAGAGGGTTTCCATTTTTAATATCCCTTTCAAATGTGTGAAGGTTAATGTAATGTAAACGTACTAAAGTTAACCTTAAGAATATAGAGAAACAAGATGTCCTGCACTACCAGGACGACGCTTATCGCCATAATCCTATACAATAGGAATTATTGGGTCAAGAATCCATCAGAAAACAACTACTTTCTTGGCTAATTCCACGACGAACGTTGAATTACATCTAATGAATTTCCGTGCAGAGTCCTACAAGGATGTCTCCGCGATTGTGAACAATGCAATGCAGATTTCTTCAATTTGTATTTGTGGTTGAATTAATCACGCAAGTTCTGAGTATTGCTTCGGTTGAGGGGCTGGAGTTCAGATGGCGTCCGTGGTTTAGTGAACGCTAGGCTGCGGGCGGTGTCTCAGCTTCTGCCTTTACATGGAGATTTTGCTGAATCATTTGTTGCAGACATTAGTTATTGTCTGCAAAGACCTACCCTATACTGATGAGGGCAAGAACCCAGAAATCGATCTATAGGTGGTCCAAATATTTCAATGAACATTTCCATGCAACTAGCAATTGCGGAGACATCCTTGTAGGACTCTGCACGGGAATTCATTAGATGTAATTCAACGTTCGTCGTGGTATTAGCCAGGAAAGTAGTTGTTTTCTGATGGATTTTCGACCCAATTATTCCTATTGTATAGGATTATTGCAATAAGCGTCGTCCTGGTAGTGCAGGACATCTTGTTTCTCTCTTGACAAGCTTATTGTGAACAATGCAATGCAGATTTCGTTAACAAGTGATTTGATATATTCTTTTTGCAAAATAAACTCCTATTCTAAACTTGTGTCCTATTGCCTTATTACTGGCATTTTTAAAGCATATTGTATTCTTCGTAGGCATCGTATATGATAGTTGATGAAATGCACGAGGAACATCCAGAACTATTGAAAGATCAGTATTGGGATGACGTCGTTCCAAAAGATCTCCCTTATACTGTGGCATCTGAACACTATCGCAAGGAAGAACCCAAAGGTTCTGCTGATTCCTACAAGATAAAGGCTCAGGATGCTGTCTACGCCAATCTTATAGCACCAAAGAAGTCTCTAATAGGAGAAGATATGTACGCTGATTATGTAAGTTCCCCTTTTGGAAAAATTAGTGACGTTTTGCTTTGGATGATATCTCTGCGATATCATTATCAAATAGTTTCAACTTTGTTCTGCATACTTTGTTGCCTCAATAGGAAAATTAGTTATTCAGGTAATAATTATCAAAAAAAAAAACTTGTTTTAAACTTTGATCAGGCTAATGAATGTTGATTCGATGTCGTTTCAGAATTATAACATAGGAAAGATGTACCGGGTGGCCACTAGATTATTACGTGACGTCATTTGGTTATTTTCAAAGATACAAATTTTAGTTTTGGATAGTTTTATAATGGGGGATATTTCTCAATTATCGGTCTTATTCGAATATGAAACGGGACTTCCGATTTCAGTGCAAGTGAGGACAACTTAAGATTTTTAAATGGAATACCACAAGTTTTTTCTTTACCAAAATTTTTCATATTGAATCCAACCATATGTATATAAGGTCATTGACAACATTGTTCTGATTTCAAAAAATGAAAATCTGATATAGTTCGAGAAAGCCAAATTAAAATAAAGGTATTTGTCAAGTAGGCATAGAAAATTGAAAATGGGCACAATTTATCGTCAAATTGAGTTGATTTAATAATTTTATCCATCAATACAAATCAATGGTGCATCTATTAAGAGAATTAAGAAGTTATTCACTTTTAACTGTACGTAAATGTTTTTAGTCAATATTCAGTAGGTTTCAGTAGTGGGGGGCGCTGAAAGGGCATTTTGTTTGTTAGTTAATTGGGAATGAATAATAAAATTATTTGTTATTTGACTCCTCGAAAATTTTGATTTCTTTTTGTAATTCAATCTTGCAGTTCCTGGACAGGTATTTTAAGGGATTCATTCAATAAGTCTTTCTCTTTCAGTGGAAAAATCCAGAAATGTGGAAATTTAATATTCATAACACATACCTATTGAGTACTAATAGTCAAACAATGTTTAAATCAATATACGTATTTTCGTGATATTCTTTCTTTTATTGTTTTCTGAACTTCGCAAAAAAAATAATCAATAATATATTTTTTATTTATGCAAGTTTGATTAAAGTTGACTCGATACATTCTTCTTAAACTAACTGATTGCCGAAAAACTTTCAATAAATATTGTTAGAAATGTCTGTCTCGCACTTCTCGGCATTGGTTATAGGTTTTGGTGCCAAATTCATTCAACATTAGTGGTGCTATTTGCATTGCACTGTTTGGAACCTTTGGTGGAGTAATGAATATACTGGAGTTCTGTTCCAGTACCAAACCGCTATTTTTCACAATTCGACACGTGATCATCTTCAAGAGGAAGATTGAGAGTGCTATGGGATGAAAATTGTCCATAGTTTTGTACTTTAATTCAACTGAATCCCTAGATGGTGAAGAATGAACTTCGTCTTTCAAATATCCCTAAAAAAAGTCAGGAGGTGTCAAATACGAGGGAGGTGAAGACACCATCCTGGCAGGCCATTATAAATTGTTTGGTGTCCGACTTCAGCCCACTTGTCCTGAGGAACGCAAAAGTAATTTTTTTTAATAAACCATTCCATGTTTTGATGACCAGATCTGTCTGAGTTTATGGTGATACTTGCCACGGGGACAGTTTTCAACTGTGATCACTTCTTCGGAGCAGCGTCCACCTTTAGGTATACGTAGGTAGGTGAAAATCTGTTTGGCATCAAGATGATGTAGCATTCTTCTGTCTCCTGTCTACGAGCTGAACATTCCCTCCATATTCCTCGTATTTTCCTCATTTGAAATGAACTGTGGCACATTTGTCGATCTTGAATTCCATTTCAATAACATGTGTAGGACTGATGTGGATCCTTTTCTCCCCCGATGTCGAAGCTCATGGAAAAAGCGAGAATTATAGTTATTAGTCCATTCCATGTTTTGATGACTAGATCTCTCTGAGTTTATGGCGATACTCTCCACGAAGACAGTTTTCAACTGTGATCACTTCTTTGGAGCAGCGTCGTTAGGTAGGTAGATGGGTAAAAGTCTCTACGGCATCAAGACGATGTAGCATGCTTCTGTCTTCTGTCTACGACCTGAAAATCCTCTCGATATCTCGACATCTGAAATCATTTCCGAAATAATAAACAATAGGTGACTGTACTGTAAACGTCCATAACTATCATCATTATCACTCTCAATAAATCTGAAATGTAGTACCATTTTGAAGCTACCAAATTTATTTCACTAATTTTGGACTTTACTGCTAGGAAAATTGGTTATATAGTCATCTGCGTAGCTTACCTACCAACGAAGTCATGAAAGTTGTTCAGATAATGAATGTTCTTGACCATCTTGATCGGCATGACTCCATCGGGATTCAGGTAAACATTCAGTGTTTTATGTATGAACTGTAATCAATAATAAAAATTATTAGGGTTTCAATTATTGAGTAAATAACTTTTGAAATAATGCACTCCACATCCTTCATAGAATGAATTGCTTATGACCACTGATATTCCGTAATATCCTATGGATGTCCTTTGATAGAGATGATAAATGCACACTGATGGGTTGATTGGCATATCTTGATGTTGCATGTCTGTTCGATTTAAGGGAAATACACAAAATGTACTGCTTGACGTTTTATGTGAATACTTTCTAACAGAATGATCATTTTCCAATAATTATTTTTTTGTTCACGCGTATTGAATGGTTTTTCATCAAATAACAATTATTTATTTTTGATACTATGTTCATCTTGACATCGTTGTTTAAAACTACGTTACCTCTTTTTTGCATAGGGATATTTCATAGAATTTCATGATGATGCAATTATAACAAATCTTGGAATGTTAATTGAAATCCATCGATTTCGTCAGATAATCAGAATTCGATATGAACAAGATGGCAAAAACAACACAAAAACAATAATATGATCACAATTGATCATTTTTCCATTATCAATATTTTTAGGAAAGTGTAGATACCCCAATTCAAGAAAGAAGAAAAAGTTCGAACTGGTTCTCACGTCAAATTTCCAGAACTGGAATGGGCTCGATCAGATCATCTTCAACGGCTTATTCTTCGGGAGGCCTTTTTGCCAGATACCGTGGAAATTCGGTTTACGCAAATCCAGAGAATGGACAACTGCCAGGAATGCCAACACATAAAATGTCCATTTATGATAGACTAGTTGGAAGGAAGTCGGGAAGGAGCAAAAGTCATAGACCAAGTAAGTTATTCCTTGGCTTTTTTGGATACTTTGGAGACACCGTACAGTATGTTTTGCCAAAAGGCATCTTTTCAAAACCCGACTTATCTCTTTGAAGTTTTTATTCAATTATTTCCAACATTTCAGATGAAGTAGTGGTGTAGGTTTTTCAGGGCATTTCTGCGGCTGTTAAAGCGAATGTGCCACTGAACATACTCGAGCCGTCCCGGCATTGGCGCAGCCAAGGGGGGCTTTGGGGCTGCAGTCCCTCCAAGCCACTAAATTACTACCGTTATTCATAACACTCGGATGACGAAATATAAAAAGCTCTGGTAATTGATGAATTGTATGTTCAGCCCCCCCCCAAACTGAAATCCTGGCGGCGCCACTGCGTACCGGAGCGCCGAATAATTATTTTATATATTGTTACTTTGCTGTTAATGATATTTTAATAAAGTGTGGTTTGACAGAACTACTTCCAAAATTCGCAAATTATTCAATTAAAAATTTACATGTTACAAGTTATGACGTTAGGAATAATTTCATTGGAGGACATTAATTTAACGAATTCTCAATAAACAGGATTATTTTTTCAATTTCAAATTTGGTCGGTTGTTGAGATACAAATGAATTCCGAACGTAAAGTTACGTCATATTGGTTTATTGTTAACGATGAATAGATAGTATCGAATTATTTTTTTATTATAGTAAAATAATGAGCCATAGTTGACTGTTGGAATAACGATTTTGATGGTTTATTATCGATATCTTAATGATAGTTATCACATGAGAATAATAAAATGCAGTGGCGTTCCTAAGATGTTGCAGCCATGAAAAACTGTATAGGTATCCAACCATTTCCATTTCAAAAAGCACTGAAACTATTTACAGAAGCATAAAGCTTTCTTTTGTTTATTGCGGCAAAGTCCATTAGGTTTATTTCTGAGCGTTGAGGTAAACCAAGTCTCTCTCCATTGAAAAGTATGTAGATCACTAATGGAGGGGTTTGTACTTCAAGTTTACAAGCAATGCATGTGTCAAGGAATTCCTTAGCAACACCTGTTCCAAAATTCACGACACTTCAGCAAGAAATCTATTCAGTAATAGATATCCGTTTAGAAATATCTAACTCGTTCTTTAACATTTTACCCACCAGACTCCTAACGGTAAACAGTATTATTAATGATTACTTGCTTCAATTGATATTTTCAACACTCTATTAAAACGATAGTTGTCAGTGTTCACACTATTTTTCTATTCTGTAATATTATATTTTCCGCATGAAAACTCGTTAAAAAACATGAAGCAAGGCTAATAAATTTGGCAACTCCACGATCAGAATTGCCAACACTATAATAAGTGATGATTCGTTTATCTTCGTTTGTTCTGTGGTCAGATAATAATGCTGCATCAGTTATTATGATACAATTTTCACCAGATCAAGAGTGCCAACGCTATTTTAGAATTAGTGGGTCCAATTTTCCATAAATATTTTCTGACTCAAAATGAGCCATCCATATTTTTATCATTGAAATTATTATTATCATTATAAATATTTCTGCATTTCATAATTCCAATATTTTCAATTTTTCCTTCTACAGATCTCAAACTCAGCGGGGCTGCAGCAATGCACATAAAAAACAGACCCAGAATTCCAACCCCAGATGTCACGAAAGAAGTTGTTGACAGAGAAAATAGACTTGCAGCTAGTGTTGCCAACGCGCAAAATCAAATGTCTGCAGGGCTAACTCTCATGCAACATCAGTTCCAAACAGGCTATGCCTCGTACCCCTCAGGGGATATACCAGTAGTACAGGTAGGTTTATAGTGTATATACATGTGATGTATTCAGAATCGTCAGCTTATGTTTGGTATTCGTGAAGCACTTTTGGGAGTACACTGCTTTATATAAATGGAAAAACACATCGTTTCATACAGTATCGGAAAGTTTTCATCTTGGGTATGGTGATTTCATGAGAGCGTAAAGAAAAGCTTGCTATATGAGAGCATTACAATTTCTCCTCGACTCGCACGAGGAAGGAATATCGATGTGGTGTGTCGCATTGCCACGTGGTCCGTTAGTGCTTCGGGTGGGGTAACAGGAGAGGTGCACAGCAGTGTGTGTGTGTCTCTCTTGTTTATGTGGTATAATCATATCATTGCGTTCCTTGTTGCTCGCGTAGATTTCTGTCTATACCACAGATAAAAAGTTTCCGATACTGTATGTATGAAAGTGAACATTCCATCAACATTTTTTGAACACTGAGATATTTCAATTAGTAGAGGTATTTATTGATATATTGATGAACAGAATGACTGACTGAGCAAGCTTTGGGAATGATATCCAATAAACAAATTTTACATATGTGGATGCAGGATGTGCTACAAGTTCAAAGAACTGTTCAGTCTATGATCACACTAAATTTGAGAGTTTCATTTTATTGGATGTTCTTTAATTTAATATTTTTGATTTAGGTCGTTTATTTTCCTTCAATAGTCTTTTCAACTGCTTCAACTTTTCCTTTTGGTGGGTCCAAAAAATAATGGACCAAATATCGATTAAAAAATTTTGTTACATTTTTCACTCAATAAAAATAAATTTTTCAATTAATGAATTTTCATAAACAAGGGCAAAATTCTGATCCTGAAAATTGAACACAAATATAATCCTCTAGGTAGGTATACATATTTTTACTGAAAAAAAAATCGCCTCTTCCGTAACTCTATGACTCGTAGTAAGACTACTTAAGAACTGAAATTTTGATTTCTGACAGTACGATGAAAAAAATTAATAGCTATGATTATGAAACATTGGAAAGCAGTTGTGCTCTGTTGATAAAATCTCTGTCATTATTGTCACGATCGCTCATTGTAAGATATTTTTTCTACGAAAGTGCGTAAACTGAGTGTTTACGCACTGTTGACCGTGCGTAAAGTGACACTTTTGCGCACAACTGCGTAAAAAAATCACCTGTGTGAAAAATCATAAACAGTACTTAAAGTAAATTTTTACACACTGTTCATACATTTATGCATTTTTCAAGAATACAGTATTTTATACGTCAAATATAACTCGCAAGTCATCATTGGATAATACGACGACAATGTATACAACTGCAAAAATTTGGCAATAAAAAAACTGTCAAAGAAAGAACTTTGTATGATACACTTTCGTAAAGGGGTTTTTGCACTCGCGTGTTCGTTGAACTCGGCTGCGCCTCATCCAACAAACTTCACGCTCATACAAAAAGTCTTACTTCACGAACTTGTATCATAAATAGGTATTTTGTGATAGCTCGTAAACAATGAGAGATACGGTACTTCAAAGAGCACTAGAAAAACAACTATATGACAGATATTCAAAATTTCGTAATACATCGTCGATTATAATATAATGTTGAACAGGTCGTTCTGTCTCCAATCCAAGAGCTTGATGGCTCTGGTTCCGTAAACAACACATTGCACGCTAATCAACCTGGCACCGCTGCACTAGCACAGGCTATTCTCTCACCGGGACTCGGTCCAGTCCTAACCACACCCGTTAGTGTACCTATGACTGTTTCGCAGCTAACCTCACTAGGTTTGACATCACACCACAACAGCCCGCTATTGGCCAGAACCGCATTCGACCATACGTCAATAAGAAATCCTGCCTTTATCCAGGTGAGTCAATTTTTTTATGTATTTGTGTGAGTTGAACACCTAAGTGTGGTTATAATATTTATCAACTGTCAGCCTATATGTAATTGCCACATATTGCCTTTTTTCAGCTATGTTCTCAATGAAAGGTTGATGCTTGCCATTCTTACGATTTATCATCGTCTGGTAATTCGTTGTCAGAGATTCACTACTTGACCTGATTTTCTAACTACTTGACTTGAGCTTGTCTTGATTTGAAGTCAAGTCGAGTCGAGTCGAGTCGACTCGACTTGACTCGACTCGACTCGACTCGACTCGACTCGACTCGACTCGACTCGACTCGACTCGACTCGACTCGACTCGACTCGACTCGACTCGACTCGACTCGACTCGACTCGACTCGACTCGACTCGACTTGACTTCAAATCAAGACAAGCTCAAGTCAAGTAGTCACACATCAAGTACTTGTAAATCAAGCTACCTACTTGAAAAACTAGTACACTTTTTGTATAACTGCCAAAACGCAATAACAACAAAAATATATAAATGCAATATTAACAAAACTGGAGTTAGTGAAATACAGTAAAATTATATTCACTTTACATTATTATATAATTTTTTAACAAAACAATAACAATAATTCTTGACATGATTTTTTGTGTTTATGACCTTCCATAATCTGAAAATGAAAAAATGTTAATCCAAAGAATCGGATTTCCTCCACAAAATCAAACTTTCAATCAATAATAACAATTATATAATGTCCCACTCTTAAATGCCAGAGTACGTTATATTTTTGAAATGCTTTTTATAAAAATGTATAGCATGTGCCACAATTTTTATAAATTTCTGAAAATATTCAAGATTTGAAAAATAACAGCCGCAAATATAAAAAAATTATAGAAAATAAGATGTGGCCTTTTTTTTTATTCATCGTGTAGGTTATTCAACTGTGTCACAAACTACTACATAGTTATAGCTAAAATCTAAAAATTGTTTTACCTTCTCAAGACAACTCAAAACTGAAATTGTGCTACGCCTATTCGAACCTGTAGAGGTATTTGCCCCGGAATTAGGAGGGCTGGATCAACCATTTATTTTTTTCGTATACTCTAGTGTGTTTAGCTTGCAAATGTCGCCTTATTGAACATGTTCCGCAGTTTTTCAAAATCGCCGTCATAGGGTACATTTGCCTTGTTTTTCAGTATTTTTATTACCCTTAGGATCTTGCTCGACTATAAAATAATCCGTAATTTTTTTCGTTTTATTAGATACCCTTTCATTTACTTCAACTCGTCTGTTTCGATGACATCAAATTCTGACACTTTTTTATCTACGGTATACTCTGAGCCGCTGCTTTGGAAATGTTCCGATTCCATTACAGACATATCACTTAAATCAGACATTAATAATTATTCTCTAGCCGCCACTGTTTATCCTTGATCAACGCTGCTCTACTATTTAACACCACGTCGTCATCGAGCAATCAGTGGATTTTAAATTTTGAAATTCAGTCAATAGAATCGGAACTACAGTGAAAATATAGCTTGTCGCTGTATTTTCACGGTGATAAACCTGCTTAGTTTTTGTTTTACTATCTGTCAAGTGAAAATAATGATTTAAATTATAAACGTCAAATTTATGTGTTTTGACTAGTTTTCTTTTTTTATCAATATGAGCGATCCTTGGGGACAAATGTCCATTGGTATAATAGATGAGGCCGTGGAAAAGAGTATTCCGTTGAATACGGCTAGAAGTAAAGCATCAATTACGAGGTGACACGATTTTTCTTTATTTCAAATCGATATATTTTCGTCCTAAATATAATTCGTGGTATGATTGAAAACCTATAATTTTTTGGAATATCAATTCATTGGCAATCCCAATGCAAGAAAATACAGCTTTGGGATTGCAATTCATTAATATTCCAAAAAACGACAGTGTTGAGACATGCAAGTATCGCAAGATATCCGAAAGCTCACTGCGATTCATTATTTTTTTCTTCTAATCAAATTGGCGAGTGTCTCACGTTTGGATCCCACATATTTTCATATATAAATCGATACAACTGGGTTTCAACACATCTCAATATAAGTTGGTTATTGATGTCATTATTATTTTGGTTTCGAACACAAACACATTTGTACAGGCATACCTGTATAAAGGTGTGTTTGCAACTGCTCATTTATAATATCTATCGGTTTCTAAATTAGTATTATTTTCAGGCCTTCGAACCAGAAAAGCCAATATCACCCACTCAACCTCTGACGCTGACAGAAGTACATCCCGATGAAGAGCCACCGTCTATCATCAGAAGTGACAACGGTTCCCCGTCTTCAGGAGACTCTCACACCTCAAAGGACTCCATTAATTCCAATGCATCTAACACCACCATTGCGGTTACTTCGAAACCCGTGGAGTCCCATAACGACACATTGAACATGAGCATTTCACCGTTCATTTTCGATACTTTGCCGGTTAGCGTGAGATTGACCCCGATTACAGAAAGAAAAATAAGCGGCGAAGGCACTTTAATCCCCAGTGCCTCAGCTCCGAACTCGTTGGTGTCACTTAGTGGTGCTGGTACTACCAACACTGATAATCCACACAGGAAAGTCTCTTCTGTTTCGCAGAGCACTCAGGAAGGCGGCACCTCCAAAAGGGAGGTATATGTTTGATAGTGATACTGAGTGTGACGAAACACGAAACATGTTGAAGTTGGTACTCTGTGAATATACAGTGTGTCCCACTTTGAGCAGCCACACCCTCGTATTTTCTTGACAGTAAAGTGATTTCAAAATTTGTTTTTTATTACATATAGTACCCAGAAAAGTCTACCTTCAGGTTGATGAAATATTCGTATATCCATTTTCTACGGCTACCTACGACCAATTGAAAAGTGAAAAATTGGGAAAAACATACTAGGCATTTTTTTATCGCAAAAATAACACCAGGATCTGTTTCAGAACACCCTAAAATCCCCAAATCTCAGTGATAATTCAATAAAATATACAATATACAGGGTGTCATCTGTAACTAACAACATTTTTATTTGTTATTCGTCCGCAATGTTTGGTAGTTTTCGATTTTTTTCCTTGGTCACGAAGTACCTGAAAATTGAAAAGTGAACAATTGGGAAAAATACACCAGGGATTTTTTTATCGCAAAAATAACACTAAGTTCTATCCCAGAACACTCTGAAACCTCCAAATAGCAGTACTTAATTATTTAAAATATACAGGGTGTCACCTGTAACTGACATAATATTGATTTTTATTCATCCGTAATGTTTAGTTGTTTTCGATTTTTTTCCATAATCACTAATTACTTAAGAATGTTCGAATAATGTAGAAAATATTCAATTATTACTTTTTCATGGCTAGCTATGACCAGTCGAAAAGTGAAAAAGTGTGGAACACACATCAAGGACTTTTGTAGCACAAACGTAACAGTGGATTCTGGTTCAGGAGACCCTAAAATTCCAAGACCCCAATTCTTGAATCATAAAAATATACAGGGTGTCATCTATAGCTGGCAGAATTGATAACGCTTATTTATTCGTAGCGTATAGTTGATTTACAAAATTTCTTCTCGAGTCATTAAGTACCCAAAAACGTTCAATTGATGCTGTACAAAATACCAAATATTACTTTTTGAAAACAAATTGAAAATGTTGCTATTCTGTAAGACACCCTATATATTTTAATGAGATCTGGGATTAAGCATGTTCTGAACCAGAATCTGATGTTAGTTTCGAAGTAGAAAATCTTTTAGTATATTTTTCCCAGTTCTTCACTTTTCAACTGGTCATAGCAAGCCATGAAAAAGTAAAATTTGGGTATTTCTTATACTCAGCATCATTTGAACACGTTCAGGCCCTTTGTGACAAAAAAAATCGAAAGCAACCGATCATTTCGGATGAATAAAAATTAATAATGTTGCTAGTAACAGATGCCACCCTGTATATTTTAATGAATAAAGCACTTAGATCTGGGGGTTTTAGGGTGTTCTGAAACAGAATCTGGCGTTATTTTTGCGATAAAAAAATGCCTAGTATGTTTTTCCCAATTTTTCACTTTTCAGTTGGTCGTAGGTAGGCGTGGAAAATGGCTATACGAATATTTCATCAACCTCAAGTTAGATATTTTTGGGTACTATACGTTATAAAAAACAACTTTTGATATCACTGTACTGTCAAGAAAATACGAGGGTGTGGCTGCTCAAAGTGGGACACACTGTAGTTGAAAGGTTTATATGCAGGAATGCAGTACTTACTTCCAGTGACTTTAAATTGACTCGATATCTGAAATGAGGAAGTGGCAATGTGATATATTATATTCATGACATATTTAGCTGATTTTCTATAGGTAATTTTGTTAGGAAAGAAAATTATTGTTGATACATAGGTACATATCTGATTCAATGTTTTTTAATGTATATTAATAATTCAATTATATTAAAACAAAATTTGATAATTTCTGTATGTTTTACCAGTGCTTATTTAGTCAAAAAATTTATTTATCATATAGGTAGTAACAAACTCGAAACAATATCAGAGACATATTATCTAAAGGGGTATTATACATATAGAGTCGTTTATTTGACGGAATTCTTCCGATCGTCCTCAAAAAATGTGCTCCCGAGCTAACACCAGGTTTTTGCAAGTTGCCAGTTCCCAAAAAAGGGAAAGAGAACCTTCCCAGCAACTACAGACCTATCGCACTACTATGTGTTATTTTGAAGGTCATGGAGAAAGCTAGCAACATCGAGCTCATGAAATATCTAAAACGATCAAGAATTATTATCAATGATCGATAATATTGATGACTCACATATTTGGCATCAATCTATCGAAAAATATGGCGAAACTCTGGCCGTTGCACTAGATACCTCCAAGGCATTTGATCGCGTTTGGCACCAAGGACTCATAGCCAAACTTTCATCTTATGGCTTGCCTCCCCAGTTCTGTTCCTTGCTATCTAGCTTTCTCTCAGACCAATCTCTCCACGTGGTGGTTGATGGAGTATCATCTGATACTCTTCCAATGAATGCTGGTGTTCCGCAGGGATCCATTCTAGCACCAACACTTTTCCTTCTTCACATCAATGATTTGTACCCTCTCATGGAAGAACCATGAAACGAAACCTTTCACTTCTTGACATGATTTTTTGGGTTTATGACCTTCCATAATCTGAAAATGAAATTTTTTTTTAATCCAAAGAAATCTGTACAAGTGTAGAAGGGCAAATTAATTAATTTCCCCGATAAGTTACTGCGTTCACAAGACTGCTGTCTTGAAAGAAATTAATTTTGGTCAGTAACGTACCCTACACTGAATTTGCATGTCTGAAAAAAATTAGATCAAATTAACCAAGAATACTTCTCTTTTTACGAAAATTGTTGACGTTTCGGAGACTGTATCTGCCTCCGTTATCAAAACTTCTTGGAAAGACGCTGAAGAAACTGAATTTGAATTGCGATTTTGGTAATAAGACCTTTCTTTGACAGCGTCAAATGAAATCTGTCATACATTTTTTTGATTGACATTTGGTATCTTGATACATAGGGTGTTCGGTATCAATCAATCACCATTCTATTAGTTCTTATTTCATCTCTGAGGAGGGGTAACCAGGTGCGGTCCATTTCGATGGAATTGGTTGAGAAGCAGTTGTTCGATAAAAGAATGCACGCAGTTTCCTTCAACTTTCTTTTTTCTTGATTTGATTCTCTCAATAAAATTTTGGTATTATTCCATTCCATCATATGATCGCCATCAGATGTTAGAATATGTTCGGATATTTTGAACCCGTTATTTTTCGATTTCTGATGTAACTTTTATGTCACAAACCCAAAAAATCATGTCAAGAACTGGATTTCCTCCACAAAATCAAACTTTCAATCAATATGAAACGTTTCGTTCCGTTCTTTCTGGATTGTGCTTTTGTGATATCAGCTTTTCATTTTGATAATTAAATATTGTCTGGTCTGACATTTTTACAACTAACGGTGTTGTTGACTTTTTAGACCATCAGATAATGACATATTTTGCTGACTCATTTTTTCGTTTCAGGGATTTTAACCACTGAAAATTATGTCAGTATTGATCTCAAAAAATGAAAATTTAGCGATCGGACGTGTGCTAGGCATATGGAAAAAAAATTCCCAAAATTTTCCGGCTGGAAAATTTACTTACACAGCTGATTGGCTTATGGTAATTTTCTGTCGGGTTCCGAACGATATCAGATTTTTTGGAAAAAAAAAATTGTTTTTTTTTTCATTCTCTCATTTATGTCCTTTTAACACATTAACAGTTAGGAACAATCTAATAGTGAAAAACCAAAGCTAAAAGGTTTGAATGTCCTTAAAGGGTGGAAATAAGGGAGCCATCTTGTAAAAGAATACTCGGTCGCTGACGCATTTTCTCGCTTATGGCAATCGACAGAATGAAATCTGATATCGTTCGGAACCCGACAGAAAATTACCATAGGCCAATCAGCTGTGTAAGTAAATTTTCCAGCCGGAAAATTTTGGGAATTTTTTTTTCATATGCCTAGCACACGTCCGATCGCTAAATTTTAATTTTTTGAGCTCAACACGGACATAATTTTCAGTGGTTAAAATCCCTGAAACGAGAAAATGAGTCTGCAAAATATGTCATTATCTGATGGTCTATTTGATCTGTTTCCACAACACAAACCGCCAAGCAGGCGCTCTACCTGGCGATTTATAGCGCAAGAACAACTTAGTTTATCGAGGGAACAATGCTTATAGGACCCTTGTCCAGAATCCGTTGATTTTGGCTTTTGTCAGATAGATGGCGCAGGTATGTCCTTTTCAAACTTTAATTGGAATTATGGTTTTTTTATTTGTAAAGATAAGTGCTGGAATGAAATGCGGATAAAAAACTCATGTTTAAGTACAGAAATTCAAGAAGAACACCAATTCCTACCTACTTTCACTCGACTCTCACGATGTTCTTTGAAGAATACAGGATTTTCCTTTTCGTGGGAAACAGACCCATACCACCAAAAATTATGATCTTGGTCTTATTCGATTTAAAATGGCATCTAGAAAAAATGTAAAGCTGTAAAATTGGGGTCGGCAAATATTTAAAAAGTTATAAACAATAAAAAAATGGTTTGATTTTTTGCAAATATATTGCGAAGACAATTCGAGATATCCAAAACTTAAAAAGAGATCCTCGAAGAGCAGGTAATTTCCTGAAAGAAAGTAATCACTTCTCGGTACTGTACTGATAATATTTATAATTTCAATTTAGACTTGAAAATTAGGATATAAGCGATTAGTGGACTTGCACGAGAGCGTCGACCTAAACAGAAGCATTGTAGAAAAAAATCATTTTAACAAGTTAAATATGAATATTGAAGAATAAAATGTTTTTGGTATTATCTAAACACATACGTAAACAACAACAATTCATATTTTCAACTTTTTCTCAGATTGTCAGATGGACATGACTGTATTGTCTATACTTCCCATCATGCGTTTTAAATTTACAAAAAAAGGTTTATTAGGTGGGTAGGAGGAAAAATCATATGTATTGTATGGGAGTAAAGTGCCTCTTTCTCCCTTGGATGTTTACTATCCGACGCAAAGCACAACTTCGCTTCGCGTCGGACAGTAAACTACACCCTGCGGGGGGAAAAGTGGCACTTTCCTCCCTAGTAATACAAATAGCTATTTCCTCCTACCCACTTAGTAAACCTTTTTTTGTAAATTTAAAACGCATCTCAACTGCTTTTGTTTAAAACGGACGTATACTTGCATGATACAAAGTATACAAAATTAATTCATACCCATCTAAATTACTCTGATGGAAAAAAATGACAAATTGACTATTGTTTTCGCAAAAAAGTATTTTTTTTCTTGAATTGCCTGGACAATCCCATTTCTTTTGTAACAAAAATATTCCAAAATTTGGTTGGTACCAACCCCGTCTTCCCTGTAAATTCGCTCTGGTGGCTGGAAGTGCTACTAGGCTATTCCAGGAATGCCCGAGGTACTGACGAGTCAGACCTGACAGATTCTCTAATGACAACTCGAACACTCTTGATTACTCAAGTTTTGGACGTCCATCTTGATATGGGGAAAGAATTTCACTTATTTTACTTTAGTGCTTAGTGCTCCTAAGCACTCAACGAAAAGGCTTAGGGCTTAGTATTCCCGAAAACCGAAAAGTGCTCGCTAGCACTTCAGTGCTCCGGAGCACTTTTCGGGATTACTAAGCAGTAAGCCTTTCCATATAAATCTTGTCGAAACATGAAATTGGGGCAGATAATACTCGACGGCACTTCAACCAAAAAAACTATTGTTCACGTCCTTATGCAACATATCTTTGACGAAAGTCAAAATAAATTTGCCAGAATTTCATTGGGATGACATTTGCTATCTTGATACAGGGAATGTGCGGTATGTCAATCACCATTCTGTTATTTCTCACTTCTTATCTGTGAAGAGGTAACCATGTGCAGCCCATTTCGATATGATTTTGATTTACATATTTTCGTTTTCATACTGTGGGAGGTTAAACACCCAAAATATATCAAGAAAACCACAAAACCAAAATTTAATCCTGTTTCTATGGGTGTTGGTGGCGCACAGGTTGTGTTCTCGTTTGCTATGACAAGGTACGCGGGTTCGAATCGTCGCGCCCACCATCATCGTGAATGGCGTCACACGTTAAATGGTAAGGTCTTCATCTTCCGTAGCTATCGTAAGGGGGCAGCCGGTTGATGGAAAAAACAATTGTTAACAAGTGTTATAAACGTCCTTTCAGTAACGGGAATTTCAATTAAATTCAGCGTATGGGAATTGGTGTTCAATGAACAAGTATCTCAAAGAGTTTATAAACGCTTTAACAGATAGCTGATAACAGGTCATCATAACAGTCTCAATTGACAGATCAGGATATACTCTGTCAGAAGGTTTTTTCACGACTGAAACCAAACAATAAAAAATAGAGTTGCTATGGTAATTTGCTTTATATGCATATTGTGAATCTGTGATAATAGCGCGGTAAGCTGAATACCGTTTTAGTTATGTGAGTGAAAAAAGTAACTTAGTTTTTGAATCAGTTAGTACTTGATGGAAGTCCACAGCACTTCTCAGACTGTTGGAAATGTAAGTTACTAAAACTTGATTGAACACGATAGGATTTCAACAAATTATATTACATCGTGACATGTTTCGCTACACTGTAGTTTTTCAAGCGGTATTACAATAACCGCTTCAAAAAGCTACAGTGAAGCTGTACATGTCGCAATGTAATATTATTTGTAAAAATCTTTCTTGGTTAATAGAGTTTCACTTACTTATTTTTATTTTAAGTATATAACAGTCTGAGAGGTGCTAAGTGCTTAGTGCTCCCTGATTGGGATAACTTTTTGAAAGTGCTTAATGCTCGAAATTTCGGAGCACTTTATAAGAGTGCTTAGTGCTTAGTGCTCGAAGCACTTTTTGTCAGTGCTCGGCACAGCTCTAACGAGGTACTATAGGTCGGTGCGGTGTTGTTTGTAACTGCGCGCTGTGTAGTGGCACGTGAATTTTGACCGATTTATCATCCCTCAAAGACGATCTATGAGCGGTTTCCAGCGTTCGTCTTCCCAAAGAATTTGATAATGGTCACCCCATATTGAACAACTTTTTGTTTTCGCGGTTATTCTTATAGATAATGGTCTCTTGAGAATTTCCACATACGCATTTGAAAAAAATAACTTTAGTTTTGTTGGGAATTCCTAATAACCCAGTAACGACAGATGAACCCGAGCAAAAAGTGAAGAATGAATTGTAGCACTCTGAAACTCGGCACAATGACATATCGACACCAAGTATTATTGAAAAAAAAAATTGAATTATTTTTCACCCTGTTGAATTGTTTTTCCGATAGATCGTATACTTTCCAAGATTACAGCAAAAATCTATTTGTATATTTTTAAACGAAAAAAAAAAAAAAATGTTTCACCCCTGGAATTTTGATAAACAATTTTTTTTCGTGTTTATCATGATTCCAACTACCAAGTTTGGTGGTGCTACAATCGATTCTTGTTTCAAAACCCAATCATACTGGATTATAAGGTAAACACTAAAGTATGAAAACAGCAACAACTCTAGATTAAAGAAATCTGCATTGCACTGTTCACAATAAGCTTGTCAAGAGAGAAACAAGATGTCCTGCACTACTAGGACGAAGCTTATTGCCATAATCCTATACAATAGGAATAATTGGGTCGAAAATCCATCAGAAAACAACTACTTTCCTGGCTAATACCACGACGAACGTTGAATTACATCTAATGAATTTCCGTGCAGAGTCCTACAAGGATGTCTCCGCAATTGCTAGTTGCATGGAAATGTTCATTGACACATTTTGACCACCTATATATCGATTTCTGGGTTCTTGCCCTCATCAGTATAGGGTAGGTCTCTGCAGACAATAACTAATGTCTACAACAAATGATTCAGCAAAATCTCCATGTAAAGGCAGAAGCTTCTGCTGATGAGGGCAAGAACCCAGAAATCGATCTAAAACTTTATCTGTAACCGTTTCCAATATTCCCATAATTGACATCCTTACCCTGGACTTAATCATCAACTGAAGCCCCCACCAAAAATTATCAGTGGAATCCTAAGTACCTACCCTGAAAAAATTATCTCAACATGATCGACTCCTAGACCACTGCTTACCATGACAATTTTACATGAACCTTATTACCGGAGAGTAGGAAGCAATTATCGGAACAACATTGAACCCGATCGTTCGAGTGCATCTGACTGGGATCATCTTCATCAGCGCCAGCGGTAGGTCGAGAAGGTCGTCATAAACAACTAATCTCGAAATAATTGGCAACCGAAGCATCGAAGCGACCGTCCCGAAGAGTCTCAAAAAATTAAATGGTGATAATTCTTTCAGATAAACAAAGTCAACTGACATTCAGTCAATAATTACAAGTACTCCTTCAAGGTACCGTTGAATGGAGATTCATTATACTGGGTTATTGTGAACATGTTCGTTTTGTACTGTGTCACTCTGACCCGAAAATATCAGGAGCGCTTCAATTCGTGTACATTCACAGGATACGCATATAAGTACCGACTTCAGAGAAACCAAGTGAAAATGTTGAAGATATGACAATCTAGTTATTTAAAGCAGCAAGTAGATCAACACACATAAAAAACTTTACTCGTTTACGACTGATAAATTTTCATATTTGATTATTCATTGAAAGTGCAGTTTTCTTTAAAACATTTTTTATAAAAACGAGAGAGTTTCTTTTTTCATATGTCGCCAACTCAATTGGACACACTGTAAGAGGCATAGATCTCATAGAAAACTACTTTCTAATACCACGGCGGATGTTGAACTATAACAAATAGATATTCGTACAATGTTTGTCAAGGCGGATGATACTATTACAAGTGCTTCTTGTAACATAATATGAGAGCTTACGCTTTATTTTGCCGGTATGACCACATGCAGACTATTTCCAAAATGTCTGTACATAACCATATCAAAATAAAAAAATTGCAACTGAAATCATTATTAGAAAATACAGGTGGTATTCAAAAACACAATTTAATTGATAATGACTCGCTTGAAATCTATAAAAAAATGCATTGTTCAATGTTTAAATCTTGGTTCAAAATATTTTTAAAATGGCTAAAGATATTTCAGATGATGAACCCTGTTTTCACCTTCTGTGGGTTTTGAGGCAGATATTTTCAAATATAGTCCAAATCGGTCTTATCGTGCGGTTAGCGCTGCTGAAAAATATTATTATCACATCTGCTTTTCGCATGTGAAAATCGTATGTCTGTCTCATGTATGATTGGGTTTTTATTTGAACAGGTTTGATTCAACACAAAGGAATGAGAGGAAACTAAATAAATTGTCGGTGACTAAAGTCTCTCACTTGCACGTTAAGACCGATTTTGACTATAGAACGTTACATCAAAGAAATTAAAATTGAATCGCCCTCATTCAAATGTGAATTTAAAGAAAAAAAGTAAGTTATAGATCAACAAACTTTCCTGTGAAAACCAGTCAATATATTCTCTCGGTTTGCATTGTGTTCCTATTGAAAAAAATAAATAAATCAACTCTGTCGTTATAACTGTACAAATAATATACTCCTGTTTATGCAGACAATATCTATCTAAAATTTTTTTGTATTAGGGATAATACTATTTAAAAATCTGATTTATTTTTGATTAGGTTCTAATTGAGGACATCTTCTTTCTTGACATGATTTTTTGGGTTTATTACCTTCCACAATCTGAAAATGAAAAAATGTTAATCTAAAGAAATCTGTACAAGTATAGAAGGGCAAATTAATTAATTTAAGTTACTACGTTCACAAGACTGCTGTCTTGAAAGAAATTAATTTTTGTCAGTAACGTACCCTACACTGAATTTGCATATCTGAAAAAAACGAGATCAAATTAACCAAGAATACTTCTCTTTTTTTGAAAATTGTTGACGTTTCGGAGGCTTTATCTGCCTCCTTTATCAAAACTTGCTGGAAAGACGCTGAAAAAACTAAATTTGAATTGCGGTTTTGGAAATAAGATCTTTCTTTGACAAAGTCGAATGAAATAAAAATAAACCCAAAAAATCATGTCAAGAATCGGATTTCCTCCACAAAATCAAACTTTCAATCAATATGAGGACATCTTATTTTGACGTCAACCGGACTTCAGAAAACGATAACTGTAAAAGTAGAAAACTGGGCATGTTTGTTGAAATACGTCTGTAGTATAAACGAATACTGAAGTATGGATCATCTTATTCAGGATCAAAATAATTTTGACAGATCTAATTTTTATAGAAACATTCTAACTTTAATGAAAAACAATGAATGTACTTACCTCTAAAATTCACAATATAATCTTCAGTTACAACTCATTCATACTAAAGATTTTCTTGTCAATTTTTTTTCTTCACTGATCGTCTAGTAGAAAAAAGTTTGTGAGCACCTGGCGTTCTCCAAATGGGGCTTTGGTGATGTGCCTAACAGAAACTTTCTGCAATTCCAGTCGAAACATGGTTGAGGGGAGAATACAAGAGGATTCTACGCTAATCAGATAATTTCTTTTTCTAGTCGGTATTACCGTGAGGTGACATCATCCAATCAAGTGTTTCTGAACAGTTATGCATTCTTATCTTACCCCCTGACTAATTTCCAATCTTTGACCGCCGAAATGTTTTTAATTAAACATTATCTACCAAATGATTGCTTCGAACGTAAAAATCCATGAAAACCGGACATTCGTATCTGCGTGTGAAGTTCGTATCATTCGAAAGTTCGTTTACCCCGAAATTTTGTATTTCTTTTTTTCAACATTTGCAAATCTGATACAGGATTAATTCAGAGGCGTAACAATTATTATGGGTAAAAATGTTCACGAACAAACAGCTAGAGCTTGAAAAGGAGAACATTCTTCATAAAAATTGAAAAATGAAAAATAATATTTATTTGTAATATCTAACAGAAAACAACTACTTCCCCGGCATAAGCCACGCTAGACATCTGATAGATATTGTTAAAAGAATCTGACTGAGTAGAAAAGGAAAAATCTGAAAGTGAAAATTCGCATTTCTATTCACATATTTGATTTTTTTAATTTTCTCGAGTTTTCATTGAAAATTCATTAAATTAGTTAGATAGAGCTTGTTATGATGAAGTGAATACATTCAATTCCAGTCATTGTCACAGTGTGGTTCATTTACTGAATATTCTATAGGATTGAAAAGTGATTTATTTTCAGTTCATAGCTCGCGAATTTTCACAGATTCAAAAAAAAAAAAATACCTAGGTGCTCCATTCAAGTGATATGTAAAAATTAATCAAAAATTATTATCCTAAAAAAAACGAATATCGAATTTTTCTATACAGGAATCCAGGTATTCTGAATTGAATATGATTTCTATAGAATATCGGTTCAGAAACTATGTCAATTTGAAGAAATATCCTGGTGATTCAACAGATATGAGTTTTTTTCACTGTATTTCACAGTTTCGTCAGTTGAATTCCTCGTTTTTTGAAAGAATTGAATGATATTCCAATGGAAATCCTCAATATTTTCCTATGGGTACCTACCTTATGAATTATCAGGCAACAAATCAACTTCGTAGGTTCTTGGGTTTTCAGAGTACCATATATTTGAAATCGAAAGTATTCACCTATTTGTTTTAAGGTTCTGGAAGGGGGCTTCAGAATAATTGAAGGAACTCATTCGCCAGTTTTGATAACTACCCAGACAAAACCACTTTCATCCCACGAGCCCTGGGTTATTGACCTAAGGAGAAATATGGTAAGGCCCGATGTGAGGTGAAAAAAAACCCTTGCATTATCGATGTACAAAAAAAATTTTTTTTCTCTGAAAACAGATTTTCTAATAAAGATATATACTTCTCTGGTAGTCTAGAAATAGAAAAATATCAGAATGAAAATCTGTAGTCGTTAGAATTTAAACCTACGATCAGTAATTTAGCCTAGTCACTTTAGCAATAAAGTTCAGCAATGTTTTTTTTTTAATTTTTTTAGGAACGAAGTAGATCACAAAATTGAGCAAAATTAGTATTGTTTTTGAGATTCTAGCACTGGTAATAATTTTTTACGTTTCCAGGACCGGTATGGACCGGACAATAATTCATAACTTTCTCATTATAAATGCTACCAAATTTATATTTCAGTATAACAATCACAATCAATTCAGAAAAGAAACCTCATATTCGGAATAATTTTTCTGGGCGTCCAGGGCCGGCTTCACTCCCGCAATAAATCTTAACTTTCTTATTAGGATCTCCCTGCCAGTTTCATATTTCAGGGTTACAATCAGGATCGGTTTAGAAAAGAATCCACATGTTCAGGATAATTTTTCCTTGCGTCCAGGGCCGGCTTCTCTCCAGCAATAAATCTTAACTTCCTAGGAACTCTGCCAGTTTCATATTTCAGGGTTACAATCAGGATCGATTGAAAAAAGAAACCACATATTCGCAATAATTTTTCTAGGCGTCCAGGGCCGGCTTCACTCCCGCAATAAATCTTAACTTTCTTATTAGGAACTCTGCCAGTTTCATATTTCAGGGTTACAATCAGGATCGGTTGAGAAAAGAATCCACATGTTTGAGGATGATTTTTTTGGACGTCCAGGGCCGGCTTCACTCCAGCAATAAATCTTAACTTCCTTATTGGGAACTCTGCCAGTTTCATATTCCAGAGTTACAATCAGGATCGGTTGAGAAAAGAATCCACATGTTCAGAATAATTCTTCCGGGCGTCTAGGGCCGGCTTCATTTCAGTAATAAATCTTAACTTCGTTATTAAGAACTCTGCCAGTTTCATATTCCAGCATAACAAAGAGAATCGTTTTAGAATATGAATCACATGTTCGGAATAATTTTTCCGGGTGTCTAGGGCCAACTTCTCTCCACCAATAAATCTTAACTTCCTTATTAGGAACTCTGCCAGTTTCATATTTTGGAGTAAAAGGCACTGGACGCCCGGAAAAATTATTCTGAACATGTGGATACTTTTCTCAACCGATCCTGATTGTTGCCCTGAAATATGAAACTGGCAGAGTTCCTAATAAGGAAGTTAAGATTTATTGCTAGAGTGAAGCCGGCCCTGGACGCCCGGAAAAATTATTCTGAACATGTGGATTCTTTTCTCAACTGATCCTGATTGTTATCCTGAAATATGAAACTAGCAGAAGAAAGATAAAATTTATTGCTGGAGTGAAGCTGACTGGACGCCCGGAAAAATTATTCTAAATATGTGGATTCTTTTCTCAAGCGATCCTGATTGTTACCCTGAAATATGAAACTAGCAGAAGAAAGATAAAATTTATTGCTAGAGTGAAGACGGCCCTAGACGCCCGGAAAAATTATTCCGAATATGTGGTTTCTTTTCTCAACTGATTGTGATTGTTATAATGAAATATGAAATTGGCAGAATTCATAATGAGGAAGTTATGAATTATTGTCTGGGCCATACCAGCCCTGGAAACGTGAAAAATTATTACCAGTGCTAGAATCCCAAAAACAATACTTATTTTGCTCAATTTTGTGATCTACTTCGTTCCTAAAAAATTTAAAAAAATATTGCTAAACTTTATTGCTAAAGTAACTAGGCTCAGTGATTTTACTTTTGGTAGGACATAATGCATATTTTTTCCAAAATTTGGTGTTTTTCCGTTATTCGTTCGACTCAATGTTCGTTGACTTTCCTGTATCGTTTTTTTTCACAACTTGTCGACTGATAAAATTCAAAAAGTAGCCATGGAACCTTGTTTGCCCTCTTCTTTTCTGCATCTCACTACTATCATTGTCCGTTGCACTCAGAAAAACCCGTCGTTACAACTGCGGCACCCCCAGCAACCGAAGGCACAAGGTCACCCATTTATTTTACATGGCGTTTCATTGAGATGGAGCCTTTTTCTTCAATAAAATCGATGACTGTTCCTGAAATGAATAAACATTGTTGCATTACCTACGCCTTTGGAAATGCAAAATTAATTGCATCCGTTCTGCATCAGTTTACCCATTCCTGGCATTTCATCAATAATTAGAGATAAACCGGGATGTAGTTGATACAAAATGTAAATCCAAAAGCACGTCAGAAATTATACTATGCTCTCCAAATATGGTGTTGTTTAATTATACAGGGTAGACCAGAAAATAGGAATGGGTTATTGATTCCGTCTGATACAATTACAACAGGTACAAAGGATACGGCGGCAAATTGCCGGTTTCACCGAAAGCGACGCGAACTTGGGAATTTTGAATAGAACGCCCTGTGTATTTTAACTTTTTTGGATACCGGGGACGATTCTGATTTTGATCGCCTGGTCTTGAGACCAAAAATAGATATACTGAATTATTCAGAATGTGATGGATATGAATGATGAAATATTAAAAACAGTTTTTTTCGCACAACTAGTTGAGTACGGTTTAAAATTTCCAATATCACTAATTGTTTAAAAAGTTTTTTAATATGACATCTTTCAGACAGGCATTCCTAAGATTCTAAATTTTCACGACGAAACCATTCATGATCTCCAATTGAAAATCAGATGAATAACAAACCTGCTTTGCGTTAACTGATTTGTATAATAACAAACCTGGCCTGAGCTCGCAAGTGGCAAGTAGGTGAAAGTCAATTGGTCCAGAGTTGCCCTATCATAAAAGTTACATTTTGGCACAAAAAAAAACATGTTTTTGATAACCGACGTAAGAGAAATGCAAAACCTCTTCTTTATAGTCTAGTTCTGTAAAAAAGTCCCGGAGCTTGATACTAGGAAGAATGGCAGATTTATTGTCTGGTGATTTCAAAATTTTTGAAGAGTGGACAAAAGTAGTTCGTGTTGACGGATAAAAAAAATAAAAAAAAATAATAATCCAAGTGAAAATATCGGTTCCGGCACTGGTTATTCTGGTCTGATAACTTAGGCAAGCAATCGCATAAGAAAATAGAACGAATACACAAATTAGGTTAGATATATCTGCTTCAGCTTGCAGCAATACAAACAAACATCATAAATCTTCTGAAAAAGCGACCAAATAGACAGAAAATGCAGACTGCTACCGTACATCCTCCTGAGGCGGTGTTTGCATTAAAATCTTCGTCCTTGCAGTTATTAACATTGCTGAGGTATAATAAGCACTTTACGATATCAGATATTATTAATATGTGCTGGGATTACCTACATATTATACTGAGGGGATTTTATATTGTGAGGTGGGGTGTGAGTGCTTCGAATATATTGATACCTACTGATATGAAAGTTGGTAGCTTGCTTAATCGTTTCTTTGTCACAATGTCGGACGTCATATTTGAGCACAATATAATACGAGGAACTAATTGCGGGTGACACTTTACTGAGAGGATTTACCGAAAATGGTTATTTCTGAGGCAGGAAACTATACAGGGTGTTTCTGAAATTGGAGCGATTAAAAAAAAGGTTAAACATAAAATAAATGGCAAGAATTTTTTTTTGAAACAATCAGAAATTTTCAAAATATTGGCGATTTCCATCACCTTTGTTTGGAAGGCACACTAGTATAATTTTCTAGGCAACACAGGGTCTGCCCGCAGGCAGTGTTTCAGCTCGGTTTGCGTTCGCTGTAGACCTCTGATCAGTGATAACCAAAAGTGTCTAGGAAACTTTAAAATTCTGTATTTTTGCAAGTGCGAATAATTTTCTTCAATTACGAGCACTTGCAATCTTGCATAATTGTTTTTTGGCGTTTGATACACAAAATCTTTAAGGCTGGCACGAATATTATAAATGAGACAAATGTTATTTACTGTCCAAATATTGTCAATCATTCAGCCATTCAAAGAGACGATCTGTTTTTTTTGGTAGGTGAACCTGTTCTCGAACTATACATCAGATTTTAAATTCGTTGAAACTGTAACGTTATGTCAATAATGAATTACGTCATATAGCATAGTGTTAAATGAATCCCGACCAACAGAAGTAACAATTTTCTTTTTGAAAAGGGGAACATTTTCCATGAAAATTGGAAAAATGAAAAATGTGATTTATTTGTAATATCTAACAGAAAACAACTACTTCACCGGCACAAGCCATGCTGGACATTGAACTACATCTGATAGATATTGTGAAAAGACTCTAACTGAAAAGGAAAGAAAAAATCTGAAAGTGAAAATTCGCATTTTCATTCAGATAGCTGATTTTTTTAATTCTCTCTAGTTTTCATTGAAAAGATCATTAAATTAATTAGATAAGGAGAATGTTATTAAAAAATATCACTCACAGAAATCGTTCATTTCATTGGAGCAAGGTTCGCTTCTCTAACATTTAATCCCCAATACATTTTGGTCGGAGAAAATCTATTTCGCTTTGCCAAGCTCTTCATGAGGATTGATATAGGATTGGAATAAAATAGGCTCTTCAGAAGCATACACATTATTCCTATTGTATAGGATTATTGCAATAAGCGTCGTCCTAGTAGTGCAGGACATCTTGTTTCTCCCTTGACAAGCTTATTGTGAACAATGCAATGCAGATTTCTTCAATTTGTATTTGTGGTTGAATTAATCACGCAAGTTCTGGGTATTGCTTTGGTTGAGGGGCTGGAGTTCAGATGGCGCCCATGGTTTAGTGAATGCCAGGCTGCGGGCGGTGCCTCAGCTTCTGCCTTTACATGGATATTTTGCTGAATCATTTGTTGCAGACATTAGTTATTGTCTGCAAAGACCTACCCTGTACTGATGAGGGCAAGAACCCAGAAATCGATCTATAGGTGGTCCAAATGTTTCATTGAACATTTCCATGCAACTAGCAATTGCGGAGACATCCTTGTAGGACTCTGCACGGAAATTCTTTAGATGTAATTCAACGTTCGTCGTGGTATTAGCCAGGAAAGTAGTTATTTTCTGATGGATTTTCGACCCAATTATTCCTATTGTATAGGATTATTGCAATAAGCGTCGTCCTGGTAGTGCAGGACATCTTGTTTCTCTATACACATCGGGGATGGATATGAGGGAAACATTTCTGTTCGTTCACATAAATATTGATTTGATTCTTCAGTATCATTTCCACCACTTTGAAGAGAGAAGGTATGACTCCACCCCTTATTTCTCGCGTTGAAAAACTGTCCAAAAATTATAACAGAATTGATGTTCCCTCCAAATCTTTCAAATTATACAGATTTTCCTTAAGATTTCTAGAGATCTGGGAGAATTATTTTACAATCTCTCTTAGCAAGGATGAAGAGCACCAGTTGTGTAATTCCTTAGTTCTTTTCAGCTATTTCAGACTACTATGAAGAGTGCGTTCTTATATTTTTAAATGCGCCTCTCATTGACACCAATTCTTTGATATTGAACATAAGCCAGGGACCTGGTGGCCTACCCAACGTTTTACTGTAAAGAGCATGTCTTAAGAAAATATTTGATAAATTGTCGTTCAAAAATACCATCATGTTGTCAACATTATTCATTGAACGAATATTAGGTTTCCCCTTCAGTCTTTTCCACATCTGAATTGAAAGAAGTGGAATTAAAGTTTTGGCAATCATATGAAACAGCCATAAAATCCGATATACTCTGAATATCAGAAAGATATTTTTGTACAACTGTCATTAAAAATGATGTTTTCAATTCATTGACATATAAACTAAAAACTGACATTTTCACAAAATCACTTTTAACACTAGTGTTAAAAATGAAATGATAGATGAGATGATGGATACTCAGTAATATAGATCTCTCTAATAGAAACACTTCAATCAGATATTATAATCAGAACACCTACTCAAGATCAATCATTTATTAAATTTCACACATGTATTTGGCCGTTTGTGCAATTGGTAATACTAATTCCCTTTGAAGTTAAAAGCGAGTAGTATTCAAAATCTGTATTATACACGGAGAAAAATGTATAGTGGTATTTACAATAATTTCTGGTACTATATGTGACAGCAATAATTTATACTAACTTCAACCATAAATTTTTTCAACAATTTATTGGTATTTCACCACGCTCGTTTCGCAATATTCCCCACTCACAAAATAAAATGCCACTTTTAACAGTTGTATCATAAAGAACGTCGTATCGTATTTTTCAGTCATACGGAAATATTGAATTTTTCGTCTATTCGATTAACGACCTCTTCGATCGCATCTACCAGTTGTCTGTAACTACTTGAGAAACTCATATGTTACAAAAAATCGTGAAATAAATTTCATATCCATTGAAGTGGTAGAGTATGTGTGCAGAAAATTAATAACACGTTCAGTCATACTGTTATTATACCATCACAGCCTACTTAAAGCACAGGCCATATATTCGATATAGCTGTGTCATTGCGAAAATAACTGAAATTATACTAACACACCATACAATTACTGATAATAGCCCAATAAAATAGTGCTACCTGTAAGAAACAGGATATTGACAATAGTTAATAGTAATAGAATAACGGACGATAATAACACACATAATTAATTTTTTCCGAATGCTTATAGCGAAGAAATTTTGTTTGCGATGAATGAAATCAAATTTGATTTATCATTACGCGGGTTTGGTAACATATACCTATTATTAATCAAGATGCTATTGAATAAATCGATAAATCTTCCTAACTGTTCTTTGTCGCTCCCAAACTTTGGTAAAAATTGAGTTCAGGACAGTGTGCAATGATGTATGAAAAAATAGAAATTGCCGCTTAAATTGAAATAATTTGTTAAATAATTGTTGCTTGGGGAACCATCACTAGTTTATTTGTAGAATTTGAGAAAAATAAAATTTTTCATAATAATTGTTGAATTCATAGCAATTGAATTACTGAAATTCTCCTTCAAAATCATGAGAGCACGTATTGATTGTCAATGGCAGCAAACTTTTCCTTTTAATATTTTTGAACTTTTGAATGTCTTTTAATTATATTCATTCAATTTTTTCTGGCATTTCAATTTCTGATTCAATGAAACTCACAGATGAAATCGCAAAAACAGAAATCAGCACGAACGCTAAACATGATCAACGATCAACGATGAGCAAATCTCGAATAAAAAAACACAAATCGGACGGACATAAACAAGATAAAATGTGACCTAGACGCAATCCTCAACTAGAACTATTTTGAATCCGAAAGGAAAATATGCCAACAAACAGATGAACTAGCGATTGAATCCCCACTATCAAGCATTACTTACATCCGAAATATACATGTTGAATTCCAAGTTATCAACTTCGTTCCTTTCTCTGACATATTATCAGGGGTAATATAATAAGTGGTATGATTATTACCGATAATTTTTTGGAATATTAATGAATTGCAATCCCAAAGCTGAAAATACGAGTCCGCAGGACGAGTTGTATTTTATTGCATTGGGATTGCTAATGAATTGATATTCCAAAAAATTATAGGTTTTTAATCATACCACGAATTATACTTAGGACGACAATATATCGATTTGAAATAAAGAAAAATCGTGTCACCTGGTAATTGATGCTTTACTTCTAGCCGTATTCAACGGAATACTCTTTTCTACGGCCTCATCTATGATACTAATGGACATTGGGTCCCCAACGATCGCTCATATTGATAAATAAAGACAACTAGTCAAAACTTATAAATTTGACGTTTATAATTTAAATCATTATTTTCACTTGACAGATAGTAAAACAAAAACTAAGCAGGTTTATCACCGTGAAAATACAGCGACAAGCTATATTTTCAATGTAGTTCCGATTCTATTGGCTGAATTTCAAAATTTGAAATCCACTGATTGGTTGTTAAGCAAGGAAATATATTGTCTAAAAAATCACATTTCTTTCATTCAGGATAATTAAAACCTAACAGAATCAAACATAAAATTCAACATTTTCCAACCTCCAGAAGTGGAAGACCATTCACGGGACGATTCAAAGTATAGTTGATCTTGTGCTCATTTCAGCCGTACAATAAAACACCTTTGTAATTTTTCCAAATTACCAATGAGTGAGATTTTTTCTGTTAGCAGAGTAGATTCGCCTACCGCGTATCACGCTTTATTAATCCACGATTCTCTTAAATGACGAATATTTTGTGTACAATACAATAACTATTACTGTAGGAGTGGAAGCGTTTCGAGAAGAAAAGAAACTGCTACACCCTCACGGTTTTTTTTGCAGAATTGTGGAGAGGCGATTCATTGCCGAGATGAAGATGAACTCAGATAAACGAAGTTCAAGGAGAGAATACCCCACGCTTCGAAACTCTTTGATGCAATTACATGAATTATAATTACTGTTCAAATATTTTTATACGGATATCAGGAGCGTACTGGGCTTATTGGTTGTTTGCCAAGGAAGGTGAAAGGATATTATTTTGTTCCTGCCTGTTAATGACTGTATGTTATTATGCAGTGTGTTGCAATTTGCTAAGCCCCACTACCGTATTTATGTGGCTCTTAGAAAATTATAATTTTTTTTTCATTCCAATACGTAGGTACTTTTCGAAATGCTCTATCTTCTCAAGTAAAGAAGTTTCATCAATTATCCTTCCACGACCTGCTACGATCACAAAATATATGTCAGAAATCGAATAAACGTATTAGGATTTTTTGCAGCAATATTCTGGTCGGACCAGTCTTGAATAACTATATGCAAAATTTCAATGTGATATCTTCTACGGGGTGTTTGCTACATCTGTTACAATTTTCGAGTCACTCTGTATAAAAATTCCGTGTGAGTTGGAATTAATTTATGCAAGGGGTAGGGATCAGACGATCTGTTCACTTATTGTAAATTAAAACACATTATTTCCATACAAATTGATTTTTACATAATACTAAATTTTGAAAAGAAACACAAAGAAAGATAATATTAATGAAGCAGATGAAAAATTGAAATACCAACAACTTTAAATCTTTATAGGTTCTGTATATTGTCTGATCCTGCTCCCTTGCATCAATCCATTCCAATTTAGACGGAATTTTTTATATATAATCATCTTGCAAAATTTCCTTTTTCGAAAGGATAGCAAACACCCCGTATCACGATGAGACTTACGTATAGATTTATCAGAGACTGGTCCGAATCGAATGTTCTAACCAAAATTTTGCTAAAAAAATTCTTAATACTTTTTCTCAATTTTTGGCATGCATTCTGTGATCGTAGTAGGTCGTGAAAGGGTGTTACATGAAAATTCTTTATTTGAGAAGATAGAGCATTTCGCGAAGTACCTATTCAAAAAAAAAATAATTTTTTCAAATCAATAGAAATACAGAGGTGGGGCTTAGCAAATTACAACACAGTCACAAATCAGTTACAAAGGAAAGGCATCTACATACAATTCTTAACATAGAATTGTGGATATCGCAGAATCAAAAAACAAAAAAATACCAAAAAGTTTTTTTTTTCGAGTGCTATAAGCTGAACGATAGCAGCGATTAAATTAACGACGCAATTCAGTTTCGTTCAGAAATAAATCGACAGACTTATCGCGAAAATTCAATCACTCGTGGTATTACTCCTGAAAAGTTAAACAAATTTGTTTTTTCAGAACTGATTTCTCATCCAGGAATAAAATAAAGTAGTATTGAAATATAGTTATTTTTGTATCTAGTGCGAGAAATGGTGAACGAAATGGTGTCGAGATTACCAAAGTATTTCGCGCACGAGATGCAAACAAATTTTTTTCTACAAACAAAAAAAAAAAAAGAGAGTATAAAATTTCGTCACAATTTGAAAGATGTTAAAAAGCCCTATTTAATTATTGTTGAACATTCAGAAATAAATGATTTACTGAATTTTTCTTGATTGAGGACCATAAAGTTATAAATAAATGATTTCTTGAATTTTTGCTTTTGCTCTAAGGTCCTCATTAGAGGTTAGAATTTGAAAATCCCATATAGTTTACATGCAGTGTGCGAAATAGGTATTTCGCACATCACTTCGCGAACGGTGTAATGGTAACGAAGGAAAATGAAAAAAATTTCACTTCGCATATTGTTGTCAATTAATGCGCGAATCTGGTCATTTTTTGACGTTTGGAGAAAAAATATTTTTTCGAGGAATCGTACGTTAAATGATAAGACCTCGTTAATCCTTGGCTCGCACAAGTTTCTACTTTTGAGGACTGCCGTTCGTAAGGGGACGACAGCTGGTTAACGGAAAAAACAATTTTAACAAAAAAAATATATTTTCGACCTATTTTGTCTTCTGATATAATATTTTGGAAATGTCGGTGGTTTTATCGATTCTGCAAAAGACACGCTGTATATCGATAAATCTTTCCAAGGCTAGGTTGAAAAAATGTTGTGTCTGAAGTATTTTGCTAATGGCCATAGCTTTCATGAATGAATGCGAGTGTAATAAAATAAAAAGAAGCTCCTTTTATAATAATATATTACAATAAAAATTCAAAAATAATAACTAAAGAAATAAGTTAGTTTCTTCAGCAGTACATCCATTGGCAAACAACTGGTAAGAGAAGTGAATTAATACAAAAGTTCTAGATTGATCTTAATGTAAGACGAAAGGTTTCTTGTTTGCAAAAAGTGTGGTACCAATATTGTTTAATGTAGTATAGTATACAAAGGTAGAAGGTTCATTTGTCAATGTTCGAGAGAGATTCGTTATCTCTTTTCAGTGTGGCTCGGTACCACATTTTCCATGCAACAAAATAATTCAAGATTTCTAAAGATTACTGAAAAATCGATTATGAAAAACTCGTTTTTTCGTTTTTTGCATTTTTAACGATATTTTTCTATACGACCCAAAGACGAGGTTTCAACGAAGAAACTGAAAATTTGTTTACTAAAGTTTTGGAATGAAAATTTGCCTTTTTTAAATTAAAATTTGCATACAATTGAAAAATAAATATTTTGCTTTGAAAAAATCACATCTCATTCAAGATGAAGTGATACGTTATAAACTCTCTCACTCGCTCTCACACAAAATATTGCCATGCAAGGGTTCCGTTGTCCCCAACCTTCAAGGTTTATTTTTCATTATTAGTGGATGAAAAAATTTTAACTGAAAAAAATTCCAAAGTCCATTTTTTTTAAATTTTTTTTTGGAAAAGAACCAAATCAAATTTCGAAAAAGTGAGAAAAAGAGAACATAGATTAGATCTTTACCAACACGTCCAATGGAAAAGTACTCTGTATTCCCAGTGTGATAACGCAATAGGTTTGACCACATGTCTTACCTATGTAAGGGAAATTAAAAAATTAATCTTCATATTTATGCAAAACTGATTCACCTGCATGATCGCCTCAGCTCACATGTGAACTTGAACTACAAACAATATCGTTTTTTGTCTATGACGTTATGTACAGTACAGCAAAGCACCCTTCAAATTGAAAATATGAATGAATGAGTACTGCCAGATCCTATTCATGCATCATTATTTATACCCCATAAATTTTATCATATGCCTGCTTGCAACAACGTATTGTAGCATTTGAGTTGAATGGTATCGATTTATATCTTCATTTCACGAAGAATAACCATCTCTCTAATATCTCCATTGGTACTCTGCCAACGTGAATAATACGGTAACAAAAACCGCACGTGCACAATTTATATCCACTTTATTTTATGGTTTGAAACAGGGCCTCATTATTCGAAGAATATTCTCGGTTTGATTCGAAAATAACTCGAAAGCCCGAAAACCCCAGATACAAATTTTTAATAGAATTGCATAATTATTTTCAAATTGCCAAATTGGAGCCGCCATCTTGAATTTTTCAATATTAACAGAAGAATCATAATTGCCGACTCCAAAAACCCCCAGATACCAATTTTGAATAGAATTGGATCATAATTACATAACTCGTCGGCCAACTGTTGATTCCATTTCTTACATTTACTATCAGATAAGTGTATTTTTATTATCAAAATTTGAATTTTCCAAGCTTCGTTAGCAGCGTTCACATTTACTTCATTTTTCCAAAATGATCATTCTTTGATGTCAGATCATCACTTCAAATATTTCGTTACAAAATAATAGAATTTTTAGTTTTATATGAATTGCGCTTCAACCGTTAAGAATAATAGTACTATATGAAAATTAATAATCCAGTAGGATTGGGTTTTGAGACAAGAATCGATTGTAGCACCACCAAATTTGGTATGCTAGTGTTGGAACCATGATAAACATGAAAAAAGTTGCTTATTCCTATCCTGCATATATATATATATATATATATATAATTATTTTAAAAATATTTGGGTAGCAGTCAGTTGACCAGTTTAATTATATATTCTTCGTTTTTTTAAATCGAGCTTTCGAAAATCTTTATTTTCTTTGTCAAGATTTTAACTACAATATAAAATGGATGAATAAATGGTGTTTTAACAGTTGATTAATACTTACTAACGTGAAATTAAAAGAAATTTACATCATTAACAAACATGAAGAATTAGTGACACTTTTTAGATTTTATTCATCTTCACAATTTTTATGTTTTTATCATCCTATATATGTATATTTATCACTCATCTTTCTGTCAGTGCGTTCCTACCTGTCTGTATTTTTCAAGTGTCACTAATTCTTCATGTTTGTTAATGATGTAAATTTCTTTTAATTTCACGTTAGTAAGTATTAATCAACTGTTAAAACACCATTTATTCATCCATTTTATATTGTAGTTAAAATCTTGACAAAGAAAATAAAGATTTTCGAAAGCTCGATTTAAAAAAACGAAGAATATATAATTAAACTGGTCAACTGACTGCTACCCAAATATTTTTAAAATAACATTGTCACAGTCACGAAATTATTCAATCATATATATATATATATATATATTTAATAACACTAGAAATCACATATTTCATTTTTTATGTATGATGTGTATAAGCGATTATTTTCAACATTCACCGAAGAAATTGCCGGGATTATGGGTCAGTTGAAAACTGAGGCAGGAGTAAAGCCCAGTTTTTTCTTAGGCATGTATCAGTAAGACTAGTCTTAAATCGTTGCATATGGTCCAAAGAGGATACTGATTCCTGCTTCAGTATAATTATGTCATATCAACATCCATGACTTACGGATCCTCCGTAAATATCGTAGAAGGGTTGTGTGAATTGGGACAGAACACATTTTAGGTACTCAGATACTCACATGATATAGTTGCATGAGGAAGTAGAACTCTTCAGGAACGATATGAACTTTTTCTTTTCCTTCTACTATAATTTTAAGCAAAGTTATGACAAATCTAATTTTTGGCCCTGCCTGAACTCGGAGTGTAACACGCCACGCGAGCATGAAATGTGACGTCGGCGTTAAACCACGTTTTCTGCGAAAAGGAGCGTATTTCATAAGGTATTACCCAAACTCATTCTTGTAGAGAACTGAATTATCTCTCAACCTATCGAAATCGTTTTTTGATAAATCTTATATTTTCTGAAATAACAAAAAATTTTTTTAGGTTCCACCCCTGATTTTTTGGTAAATATTTTTTTTCCTATAATACATGATGTCGAGATGTCATATGCCGAATTTCAGAATGCTACCATTAATTCTTCACTTTTTGCTTTAGTTTGTCTCTCGTTACTGGATTATAATGCGATTTCTTGAATTTCATGTGTACCGACGCGACGCACCGCTACAGTATGGAATGGTTTTATTAGTCGTTCTGCGTTAGTCAATGTCAACTCTTCGACATTTTCCGTACTGTCCAGACATGTTGATGGATGCTCCACTCTCTGCTTTTATCTGTTTACTGTTAGACGTTTGCCCCTTTCGTCTCTTCAACTACCCACCAGTAATTGAACGACCCGTGGGAATACGCATACATAGTAGTTAACCGTTTCGAGGAGATTTATGAATGATTGTAGTCCTAGACACAAACGCAGATGATTGTTTATTCTGGGATGGTACATAAATCGTATTTGAGCAGTTTCTTAAAGCTTCGAATATTCGAGAAAATCGTATCGGTGCTAAGGAAATGGCCATACCACCAACCTTTCTCTTTACTGATGAAATTTAATGGAAGGATTTTATCGTCTAACTCAGTTTATGGGAAGTCAATGAGACATCGATGTAAAAATAAGGAAAATCAAATCGATATCTCCATATTTACTGGGTTTGTAAAAAACTTACAGTCGAACTCCACCAAATAAAATCTTTATTAACTTTGTGTGTGTGTAGTCAGAGCACACACATCAGCACATGACGAGATGAAGTCAGAAGACTTATTACATCAGCAGCAGACATCTTCAGTGAAAAAATAGGGTGGTTAACAAGTAGAGATCTACAGAAAATAGAAAAAGGTATTACATTAATGACCATAATTGGTAATGAAATTAGAACATACCATATGTGATGGAAAAAACTATTGTAGACTTAAAAAATGGGGTTTACAAAATTTTTTTAAAAACTAAAACGTCCACATGACGTATACCCGCATTTGAGCGTTTCCCCAATTGTTAGGGGTCGTGATTTGACCTAGCCAGAACAATCATTTGGTGAATTTTTTCAATCAAAAGTTGTGACCATGCACGTGTTCAAATACTTCTAATTGACTGAGAAAGAAAAGATTATGAAAAATTGAAATTTGAAGTTGACATCTGTCAACTGTCATCTGCCAATCATCAGTCAATTAGAAGTATTTGAACACGTGCATGGTCACAACTTTTGATTAAAAAAATTCACCAAATGATTGTTCTGGCTAGGTCAAATCACGACCCCTAACAATTGGGGAACCGCTCAAATGCAGGTATACGTCATGTGGACGTTTTAATTGTTAAAAAAAAAATTTAAATCCCCTTTTTCAAGTCTACAATAGTTTTTTCCATCACATATGGTATGTTCTAATTTCATTACCAATTATGGTCATTAATGTAATACCTTTTTCTATTTTCTGTAGATCTCTACTTGTTAACCACCCTATTTTTTCAATGAAGATAAAGGATTAAGCCTTCGAAACATGTCTGCTGCTGATGTAAGTCTTCTGACTACATCTCGTCACGTAATGATGTGTGTCCTCTGACTACACACACACACTAAGTTAATGAAGATTTTATTTGGTGGAGTTCGACTGTAAGTTTTTTACCTACCCAGTATCATCTCACCTCCACTGTATGTTATGGATCGCCTCCGTTGGATCTCCATATTTTTCAAAGAATTTTTGTAAGTGACCTTTGTAGGGTTTTCACGTGATTCTTAAGCGATCCTCCAACTACAGTTTTGACTTCGAGATATACTAGACTCCATAAGAGTTACTTTAGGCAATCTAGCAAATGTTGCTGGAGCATTACAGAGCCCAAATGGTATAACGGTTAAATGTAAAAACCTTGATCCGATGATAAAAGCAATCTTTTTTTTTTCTCGGAGTCAGTTCTGCCAGCCAATATCTACTCAACAAATATAAAATCGGAAATATTATAGAATCGGCAAACGTGTCCAGGTTGTCGACTACTTTGAGACGATGACAACTTATTTTTCAGGTTGTTCAGATGACAATAGTCTACGCACAAGCATGCTAATATGCCTCTTTCTGTCGATAGTGAGACTGTGGCTGTCGGATGATTCGATAGCTTTTTTTCCCCATAACACTGATTATTTCTTCAGCCCGTTCCTTTTTAACAAGATGAAGTATTCTTGCTGATTGTCGGATCGGTCGGGATTTCCAGTATCAATTTCTTGCTGAATCACCTTCGTTCTACCTCCCCTTCCTTGTCCAGTATCGAAGATGTCTTGATAGTTCTTCACGGCATACCTCGATTTGGACTGTTGAGCTGGTTTGTATGAGAAAATATAACCATTAACTTTTTCAACTGTTAATGCAAGTTGTTGGCTTAGCTAGCAATACCATATTTAAATATCTGGCTCATCAGCTTCAAACCAATTATAAACCCGTTATTTTGTTATTACGAATCACCGAGGAAATGGACGGACAGTGCCTCAAAATCGTGTTCTTTTTTATGTCTACTGGACTTTCAGTTCCCTAACTGGCTTAAATTTATCACGTTACAAGGTTTTCCCTATTGCAAGTCCTCGTTCCACCAAGAATGGTTTCGGCCCCCTCGGGTACGCTCACCAAATCAAGGATCATTTCTTCACTTTTCCCGTGAAGCGTCAGCTGTTCTTTGTTGTCTAGTAGGACAACGAAAAATTTAGCTCAAACATTCTGAAATACATCATTCGCAGTGTAATGATCATCGTCATCGTCATCAGTTCCGCTACGAATACCCTGTGTTTCAATTTGATGCTGTATAAATCATCTTGATTGGTAGCTCACCATGTACAGGTCATCGATTACTCCTTCTCATATACTCTCTTTAGTTTTATTGTGTCAGTGTCGATTATTTGGATTTTGCACGACAGATATTTCCATGATTGAAGCTTCTCATCAGGCAACATATTCTCTATAACTTTCCTTATAGCAGTTCCCTGGAGTTTTGAAATATCCTATCCCCTTTTGAACTCTATCAAAGTTTAAACAAATCCAGCACTGCATTCTTGAAAAGGAGTCTCTGTGATGTCTGTCTGTCTATTACTTTCTAAATTCCATCTTTGATTTCATCTCCGATTGTTGACCTCGTCTTGCTTATATCTACCTCGATTTCATCTTCAATTTTATCTTTCTTTGCCCGACAGTTCCTATTCTTTCTCCTATTAGGGTTGTTCGCCACACCATACAGATTTTATCCAAGCTCTTAGAATAATCACCTACAAGCTCTTCTACGATTTTTCTTGATTTTTTTTGAAGCTCTCAGATTTTTCTAAAAGTTTTTTTCCCTGTTTTCCTAATTTTTTTGGTCAAGGCTTCGATATTTTTATCGTTCTTGTTCATTATCGCCTCCAGAAACTTCAAATACTTGATGAAAATCCATGTTAATATCTATAATAAAATAAAAAGACAATATAACTTCCCCACTTGAAGAAGTTTTCGTAAAGCGAAAATTTTGTCATGGTTTTGTAAATCTTTAATTGAATTTTGGAATTGATATGCATGTTCTAATATGGTATACATAAGTGTTCTTAGATTTAAGTAATTTTCAAGAATATTTATAATGTTACTGGAATGGAATAATTTTCATTAGACTTCTCTGAACATTTTGAAAATAATATATTTAATATTTGAATAACACTCGTTCCATGGCCACCTGAATGATTCTATTTTCCCGTAATACGGAAACTGTTAACTTCGCTAATACATATCGTAGTATATGAAAAATCTCACTTCTGACACTAATTTTGATATATATTTGTATAACATGTTTATATTTTTTCTTCCTTTGTCAGATATTGATCAAGTAAATATTTTTCTACCTGTGAATGAATTGTACACGTCTGTATCACTAGTCGAAAATCAAAATACAGCAATCACTTCAAATTTGCTGTGAATGTTTTTGTATCTATATACCTATATCTGATAAAATTCAAGAATGTTTTTCGACTTATCTTGATTGCATTTCAGAATCGAAAAAATATTTTTCTATATCATTCATATGTCTCCTTACTGAAGTTCTTTACTGGGTGCTATCCAGGCCCCCATTTTATTTTGCGCCAAACTTCAGTTTTCCTAGAAAATGACTCTGCGTGCATGGCACTGTATATTTATATCACCTTATATAACTACCCGTGATTTTTTTTATCAATTCAGTGCAATTAATGTTCCCACCACAGATTGCAACTCCTTAAAAACGAAGTATAACTGTATTACGACATCAAAGGACCATGTCTGTAAATTGAGCCCACACGGTATTAACTCTATCTCCCTTGGCATTTTGTTCTTGTTGCAGTCCGTCATTCGGTCTTCAATGCTTGTTTCAAAAACAAGAATAATCCAAGTAACATTAATTTGGATGTCACATAATTGAAGCTCGCGTTTGTACTCGCAAGAGAATTGAGCAGCGTATTTATTGCAATGCCTCATTTTACTGTTGTTCAGGAATTAATACATGTTGAAGACAAATTCAGAAAAATCGAATTTTTCTCGAGTTTTACAGTTATTTCCATCTGTTTGTGTGAACAATTTCAATAGGGAATACAGTTGAACGATTATTTTCTGTATGAGATATTTTACTTTATTTCGAGTAAAATAATATTGATAGCTTACATAATGGTCTCAATATCACCGCCAAAGGTGCAATTATCAGTAGTAATAACCCAAGGACATTGATAATTATAGCAGATTCCGAAAGCTTGTTGCCTTCGTCGTCGGTCTGTTTCCTATAAGCAACAAGCTTGAAGAAGTTGTTATTCGGACAGAAAATTTTTTGCTGACCGATACTTTTTGAAATTGCAAGTCTATAAATACTTTCCGTACAAAGGAGGGTATGCTTTTGATAGGGAAATTTGAGTTTTTCATGAAAAAACATTTATATTCTTTCAAATGCTTAAACGCAGTAGTAGTACATTTTAATTTTTTTCAATCTGGAATAACTTACCTTCTATAATATTATGTTCTCATCAATTATTTTAAAAGAATGCAAAGTGGCAACATTGCTCTTGAATTACTTCAATAACTGATTGTCAAAATTGCCATTTCATATTCATTATACATTGAAACTCACGATGAAAACATACGCTTTGTTGCCAAAATGTCTATTTTATCATTTTTATCTGTTATCAGTGTAATGTTGTTTTCATTGGTTGTATTCAATCACATGCCTCAGCTTAACTAATTTCATTGGATTTCCGCTTGAGCAAAAAATTTTCAGTGTTATTATTCCGACATAATGCAGAATTTTGAGAAATTGTATTATAATTGTATTATAATTAATAACTGAATTTTGTATTACAGTGGCCAATAAAATTGATGAAAAAAAATAGAGGCCCATATTTAAAACAATAAAGTTGACGATGGAAATTAATGAACGAAACGGCGCATTGGAAATTGATTCATATAAGATTATTACAAATATGAAACAATATTGAAAATTCGTCTGACTCTTTTTGAGAAAACATTGACGGGAAGTGTATGACCAAATATTGATGATGTTTTTTCGGAGAAAAACATCGAGAAATACATGTATTGTAATACATAGCTGAATTTGCTATGAAAGTGGCTACAAAAATCCTTTTAAAAAATAAAGTTGATGGGGGAATCTAATGAACGAAACGTTGCAATAAAAATTAGTTCATATCAGATTATAACAAATATGAAACATCATTGACTTTTTCTTATATCATTCGAAATGGAGGCCGTAGAGCCAAAAAACGAAATTAGACTATTTTAGTTTTTGGCGAATACCTATCTCAAAAGCAACCATTGATATTTAAGATCTGAAGAAGAGCTTAGTATTGCTTCCAAAATTAGAAAACTTTTGTCCAATTCACCCGACTTTGTAGGTGTCTCCGTTTGCGAGATAGCAATAGTGGGATCAACTAAAAAAACGGCCTGTATAAACATAAATTCGCAAAGATCATTCTGACAAAAACTAAAAAGTAGACAGTGTTTCTAACATACCAATTTTATAATCTACCTATCTATCGATTCATATTTAATGATAACATTGTGTTCATTCTTGTATTTTGGTTCTTGATGAGCCTGAATTTGCTTCGAAATTTATTGGAATATTTTCAGATACACAAATGGGTTTGAAATTTCTTCTTTCGTCAAAAATATCAATTTCATTAAAAATATTTCAAATTGCATTATCAGATTCAACATCATTGTCAGTCAGTTTTAATCCTCATCGGAAAGGCTATGTTGTTAAGTAGAAATATCTCACGATCTATTTGTTTTACTCTGGGGTTATATTTGGTATTCCAGAAACTCCAGTATACCCGTTTGGTATTGGTTCTGTTAAATTCATACCTTGGGTATGAATTCCTGTCCGTTCCTACCTGTTGCATAGGCAATAGGTGAAGGAAAATTATTAGTCTCGCTTTTTTTTATTTTGTTAATATTTTCAATGAGTTACAAAAAAAATAATTAAAATGAACATTCTCCATAGTTTAATCAATTGATTATTCTATTTGCTTCTGAGGGCAAATATTTACTTTCAATGGTGTCTTAATGGAATCATTCTGTCACTAAAGTCTTCACTGAATAGTCGACCCACATTTGATAATATAATTGGAGTGCATGCTGTATGCATATTTTATTAAAATTCCAACGATGATGGAGATGGGCAGATAGTTGATGTCTTCAATCAAATAGTGGAACCGTCTTGATGACATCTGAGATATACTTAATATTTACATAAGAAATCATTCGATTGCCTTACTTCGTTGGGAGAGTTATGGAAGGCATCTCTTGTTTTTTGATCAAATTAACGCTCCAGGATATCAGATTATCATTCGCAGTCTCGATGTCTCAATGATAAATCATATAGATGTGTCTTATTAAATCGGTTGAGGACTAGTAACGTAGAAATCTATTTTCTATGATTGAATACGGCGACTTCTTGAACTTTCCCACAATATTGAATTCAGGCAAAGGTTAACTGTAACGAACATTCGTAATCCATGAAATTTTTTAAGTTTTTATAAGGAGCGATAAACGTAATAAGCAGGGGAACTTTCGGAGTACTTACTTGTCAAATTGGCAGTTCTGAATTCTATAGAAACGACAGACAATGTTGAAATGAAATTTGAATCGTTGATCTCATTATTAGAGTTTGAATACAGCACAGTCTCCAATGTTCGAAACTTTGTTCTGGTAACTCCCTTTCTTTCTCTGGGGTTAGTCGCGTAAAACAATATAACTCTCCCTGGTCTATAGTTCCTGTAGTATTTTGAAGTGTTTTGTGTGTTTTTTTTTTGTGTGTAACAATAGTTAACTAATTTATTTTTCCAAATGTGAAGTAAGATAAGAGTCGACAATACGCTTCTATTTGAATCTTATACCAATTACTAAAGATGCTTTATGACAAAAAAAAATTACGTATTAATGTTCAAATTTTTCTTTGAAAACGAAAGTTTGAAACCTAATACCCACTGTGCGGTATCAAGTCAATCGTGATAAATCAACTCCTGTAGAAACAAATTCATTTGAGTATGACGCCTGAGCCATTTTGATAGGACGAATCTTTTTTATCGCGATAAAAATGCCTGTTCCTCAAAACCAGACTTCATCTAGTCTCCATTTCTATCATGACAGCTATGATTGTTCAATATTGTTTACATATGAATCGTTTTAGGAAAGTTTCATTTGAGCGAAAAACAAAAAATAGTTATTTACCTAACAAGTGCGGAAAGTAGTATTTTTCCGCACGCGACGGCAGTTTCCTGAACGATGCGGAGCGGAGCTCGGGCAAGCCGTTAAGGGCAGAAAAGACATTTTCCGTAAGAGTTAGGTACAATATTTTTCCTACGAGTGTTTTTGTCCATCTTATTTATGAAAAAACAAGGTTTTTAATAAACAAGTTTTTATAATAATGCTACAAAATGACTAATAAGACAGAATAGTTACATAGATCATTTAGTTAGTCCTAAATATCATCATTTTCAAAAATACAAAAATCGTGCGGAAAAGTAAAAATCGTACGGAAAAGTAAAAATCGTGCGGAAAAGTTACTTTTCCGCACGCTCGTAGGAAAACATTATTAAAATTGTGTTGTTAATAATGGCTCCTTCAAATAATTGTTTCAATGAATGTGTTCATTATTGTGGTGTACATATATTTATGTATTGTCGTTGATTTTCACTTCCAACTCAAAATTTCTCCATCAGCAATTTCAATCGAAAAACTGTCATTAGAAAAATTTGCGAGATCGAAGGTCAGTTTTTTTCGTGAAATTACTGATAGGCAAAATGTTTTCGTTGAAGGAAGAAATTTATCCGATAAAAATAAGCTCTTGTGTTTTCACTGTTCATAAAATGCATAGTATTGCGATTTGAAAAAAAAGTTCAATATTAAAATTGAATTGTACACTGCAGAAACATTTCGACTAAAGACAGAATTCTTGAATAATTTCAGGTGTTAGTTATTTGATCATATCCATTGCCCTGAGGTGAAAATATACGTGGTGTCACATTTAAAAATCGAAAGATTATATCACTTTCAGTGGGACCGAGAATTTGATGTAGTTTCACTAGTCAAAAAATGTAATTTTTGGTCGAGTATTGATCCTTCAAATTAAATTGCACAATCTGGAAAAAGGAAAAATGTTTTTCGCGGATACCCGGTATAAATATACTTTGGACTTCTCACGGAAATTATTTCAACAGGACTGATTCTATCAGGACAATTCGTATAAATTATTGAATGGAACTACATTTATTTAAAGTACCGTGCTTTGTGTTCATAGAAGTAAAAAGTATACCAATATTTAAGTGTTTCCAGAACATTAGAGAATCGATACGCCAATCGTACTTCATTAACTGAATTTACGATAGTAAATTCCCTTTAATGACCTTCTCATTATGTCAAGTATGAGTTAGTTACTTGGAGCTTGAAAAACATTTCTGGCTTTGGGCCAGATAGTAATCGAGAAAACTGAATCATTAGATATACAGAGCGGACGTAAATAGTCTCTCCCCCTATTATTTTTTGAACGGTTCGATATTTTTCAACCAAATTTGGCACACTTCTATGGGACCCTAAATGCTACTTTTTACGATATCTGCATCCTTTATTACGTTATCCGAACAAGCCGTGACGTTATTTGGGAAAAAAATTTAAAACTTCGGGTGCTGAACAACGGTCGATCGCCCCACCGGCGAAACGGCCTTATTAAAATGAGTTCCGTCTTCCATCATACATGTTGTACCAACCTTCTATGAGAGATTTGCCGGTACGATACTACTGCAAGAGTCTTTATACAGTGCTAGTCTAAAGTCCGTTCCCTCCCTACTAATTTTTGAACCACCTGGTATATCGCAACGAAATTTGGAAGGCTTAGATAGGAGATAAAAACCTACTTTTTCATGAGAAAATTCCAGCTAAAAGTTTCAAAATGGCAGCTGAGCGCCATTTTCAATAATTTTTTTAAATAAAACACCTGGTATATTATTGCATGATCGGTTAGGGACGATCATAAGGAATCCAACAACACCAAGTTTGTTGCTATTATCTCCAAAGACCATGGAGATATCGCCTATTATTTTCTCCATAAGCCGAATAAGTGTGAGAGAGAATTTATTGACCCGCCAGAAAAAGTTTCTCTCTCCCACTCATTCGGCTTATGGAGAAAGTAATAGGTGATATCTCCATAGTCTTTGAAGATAATAGCATCAAACTTGGTATAGTTGGATTCCTTATGATCGTTCCTAACCAATCATGCAATGATATACTGGGTGTTCTATTTAAAAAAATTATGGAAGATGGCGCTCAGCTGCCATTTTGAAACTTTTAGCTGGAATTTTCTCATGAAAAAGTAGGTTTTTATCTCCCATTTGAGCCTTCCAAATTTCGTTGCGATATACCAGGTGGTTCAAAAATTAGTAGGGGGGGAACGGACTTTAGACTAGCACTGTATAAGTTAATTATAATGGAATACAAGTTTCTTCTAAAAAAAATGGTTAATAATGGTATAAATATTCATTTCCAAGAACACAATTAGGTTATTAATTTGTTTACTTGTCCCACCTAGTATTCGAGCTTTTACTTATGATTATTAAAGTTTTGCTAAGGGTTAGTGACATTTTTTTTCCGTGTCTAAGTCGAAATCCCTTTCTCTCCACACTACCCACCCCACACTACAAAAGGAAAAATTTTAGGCAAATAACTGTCAGAAAACAACTATTTTCCTTCACGAACATTGATTTACATCTGACATCCATTTGTACAATGTTTCTCCTGGAGGATACAATTGCAAGCGTTATTGCAATCAAGCCTTGAATATTATCCCCTATTGGTTGGGCATGACCACCTGCAGAAAGGTATGTTTTACTTTCCGTTTCACACTCATCGGTGCAAAGATAGGTCAGACAACAGAGTTATCCTGGCCCAACCAAAGAATAATAACATCGAAAACTCAACAGCAAGAAGCAATTCTCGGTAGCACAGCCTCTAGGAAATGTATAATTCGAACAAAGTTTGAGAAGTGTCCACCCCTTCCAAAGTGGAAAATTTGAGACAAATATCTGTCAGAAATCAACCACTTCGGACTACGAATATTGAATGAACCACGAATAAATCATATAAAAAAAAACTCTCTTTCAAGAATGTGATTGTCGGCTCGAAAACGATAGATTATCTTTTTCAACCAGTACAAAACTGTTAGGAATCTATATAGATGACAAACTAAATTATGAGATACATATTGAATATCTCGCAAAAAACCTAGCAAGTAAATGTTATGCAATTAGAGTTTTGAAAAGTCACTTGAAATTCGAAGCACTGAAGACCGCATATTATGGGACTGTTTATCCTTTTCTGAAATATGGAATATTAGTATGGGGAGGGAGTACCCAACTAGAACGTATTTTCATCATGCAGAAACGTATCTTAAAAACCATGTTGAATATGAAATATACAGATTCTTGTCGTGGTACCTTCAAATCCAACAAAATGCTTACCGTATATGCCATTTACATATATGCTTGTGTACTTTTTGTATATGATAATAAATCAAATTTTGAAGCAGACACATACAGACATGAATATTCTACAAGACAGAAAACCAATTTTATTGTTCCTAAGCATAGACTTACAAATACAGAGAAAGGGCCACATTATGCATCCATTAAATTGTATAACAATTTACCCTTGAATATTAAAGAATATCGCACAAGACAAAATTTTAAAAAACATGTTTTTGATCTGTTGTGTGGCATTGAGCCATATTCATTGAAAGAATTCCTGGATAAGAAACCTTATTTGTAGTTAGAGTACAATTTACCTTTACCAATGACTGTGATATATATATATATATATAAATTTTTTATACTTACGGTAATTGTGTATTTTGGTTATATTTGTGTTTTGTATTATCTTTAGTGTGATGTAAATTATTGATGATTTTTTGTACGACTTGAGTTTTCAACTGTTTAAATAAATAAATAAATAAATAAATAGGGTTTTTATTTCAAAGTTTGCAATTAACAATACACAACTTATGACATGTCACATTTTTTATGCCCCATACTTCTTAACCCAGGGGGGTCAGGGGAGGATGGGAAAAAAAAGGCGCAGAAGTAGCGACCCTTCCGCTCCTTTTCAGGGGAGCTAGAAGTGCGCCCTGCCAAGTCGGGCACAGAAACCCCCAAGAAGGGGGCGCTGATGCCCGGCCCCGCTGATGTTAACGGAATGACCGCCGGACATTTCACAACTGTTTAAATTGAAAGCTTTAAATAAATCTATCTATCTATCTATCTAAATAATAAACTATTATATGCGAGGTTTAACACACTGATCGGCTGATAACGTGCATTATAAAATAAAAAAAAAAATTCCTTCGAGCCGGATTTGAACCAGCGACCTATGGATGTCTACTTTTGCAATTCCACTACAGTCCACCGCTCTACCAACTGAGCTATCGAAGGTTGGATATTAAAGTTCAAAAGGTAGTATCTGTACCCAAACTTTTACTACTGTTTGGATCACAGTGATATATGCATAAAAGACTTATTTAAGTGTTATATTCATGTTACATATTTTAGAATAATTAGTTCATTCACTAGGTGAATCATTGAATCAGTGAGTATTGATGAACGAACCAGTGATTGTTTTACTTGGTCTTTATTTTACTTGCCTTAAAAATACCTATCAAAATAAAAACTGAAAATGCCATATTTCTTCTACAAATACATATGTCCATCCATCAAGGCCAGCCGCCATACTCATAAGAAAATTGTTGAAACTGAAACTTTGACAAAAAAGCAGTTAAACAAGAAGTCCCCTGCCCTACCAGGACGCCGTTCATTGCCATAATTCTATACAATAGGATTAATTGGCTCGAAAATCCATCAGAAAGCAACTACTTTCCTGGCTGATACCACGACGAACATTGAATTACATCTCATGAATTTCCGTGCAAAGTTCCTACAAGGATGTCTCCACAAAATGTATAGGAGTATGACATTGAGTGTCGTCCTGGTAGGGCAGGACTTCTTGTTTTCCTCTTGACAAGCTCATTTTGAAAAAAGCAGTTATTAAGATATAAGTAGGAGGTAGGTAGATACAGGCGCGGATACAGGGGGTGGGCAATGAGGGCAATTGCCCCCCCTAACGACCCACGATATTAAACTAAAATTTTATCAAATTTATTGTTGAAACGAATATTCCAGACGATACAGTATTTAAGATGGAAGCACCCTTATAAAACTTACATTTTTCAACCGATTGGAATATATATATATTTTTTTGTTAGGTAGACATTCAAAAAGTTCACTAGGACATCAAATTTCATGAATAAATGTTAATTTCCAGCGCCAACTAATCTTATTTTATAAGGTAAAAAATCTAAAAAACATATTATTTTTTTTTTAGAAAAAATCTGACTGGTTTTGTGACATTTTCAAATGGTTCATAATATATAAATTACGTGGAAATGTGTCAATCAGTAAAAAAGTTATAAGGGAATGAAATTTAAAAAAATGAAGTTCAATCAACCCACCAATTCAATTTCAGAATTTTTATCAAAATTCGATATACACCACTGTATTCAGGAGGTCTCGATATATCACGTCAAAATTTCATAGAATTCTGTTAGTAAATAAAAAAATCTTAACATGGTAAAATTTGAAAAATATGTTAATGGAATTTCAGCACAATGTCATAATTTTTATCGAATAAACCCTGGTGAAATAATTAACCACGTCTTATTCGATTGCCCAATCTATGTCACCCTTAGTACACTAGGTTATTCTTCATATATTTTTGCCCCATTATAACGGATGACATCTGTTTGTTAATTAACAATATCTTGTACTGTACTCCTTGTTATGAAACTAAATGTTTCTATAAACAATAAAGATTGAATTGAATTGAATTGAATTATCAACTAATAGATTTCAATGAAATTATAGTCAGTAATATTCTCCCTTAATCCAGTGGCGTAGTCAAAGTTTTGATAAAAGTTCTGAAATTGAATTGGTGCGTAGATTAAACGTCATATTTTTCATTTTTCATTCTCTTGTGACTTTTTTATTTATTGACGCATTCTAACGAAATTCACATATGAACCATTTGAAAATGTCGCGAATCCATTGGTGTGGTCAGATTTTCTCTAAAAAAATTGCTAGTAATTTTTTTACCTTGAAAAATAAGATTAGTTGGCCCTGTAATGGATATTTAATCATGAAATTTGGTATCCTAGTGAACTTTTTGAATGTCTACCCAATAAAAAAAATCATTCCAATCGGTTGAAAAACGTAAGTTTTATAAGGGTGCTTCCATCTTAAATGGGTCACACTCCGAAAATCATCCAGTATGTTTCTGAAGCATGGGGAGTTACCGTGGCACACCTTGTATATGTCCCGTAATATTCAGTTGAACAGTCCAATACAAAGAAGAGAGGAGCAACTTCGCATGGTTTTCTCATCAGGAATTTTGGAATGGCGTAATGATACCAAATTGACTTCTCAAGGTGTTTCTTTTTATCAAATAAACCGCTATGAATTGAGGCACAGGATATCTACCTTTTTTGTCAATGCGGAACTAGCGGGTCGAATTCGGAGCCAATTTTGTTTGTGTATCGTGGTCCACATATAAATGAGTTCAGTGTATTCATTCTACTTCTTGTGGATATAAAGCTACTGTACAAGGTGTGACTAACGAATATCAAGAACCAAAACAATAACATTATTGAAATATCGTAAGAATATTTTCAATAACAAGCTTTTGTTTATGAACTATCGAAAGTAAAAAAATAATATTCAGTTATGAAAACAAAAAAAATTTCAAAAATGTAAATTATATATTAAAAGCTTGAGGCGTGAAATATCATTACATTTGAAATGAAGCCGAAAGGTTTAAGGAAATATTTAAATTTTCAAAAGTGTTTTGTTTTCATACACTAAATATTAAATTTCAATTTTAAAATGAAAGCTTGTTTATGGAAAGATTTTTACGTATATTCTATCTTCACTTATAGGCATCAGAATTTGTTTCGTTATGTGTCTGCGCCTGGTGCAGAGTGGTTGGTAGGATTAAATGACACACATATACAGGGTGTCCCAGAATAAAGGGGACAAACTTCGATGGCAGAATCATCCCTTCATTTCAAGGCTAAACGTTTCAGTTATCATATACCCTAAGTTGAATATTAACCGAGTTATAGTACAGGGTGTTGAAAGTGACAAAAAAAGTATATTTTCCAGAATAACTCCGTAACGGCTCAACTTTTCTTTATGAAATTTGGTATTTTACTTGACATTATTCAGTTTCGAATTTCAATGCAAATCGTGTGTTTGTAACTTTACAAAGAAGCGTACGGCAGGTGGGTACCTCTATTCGCCCCTCCCTAACTTTGACGACAATTCGTCTTCTTTTTCTTATTTCTCAATATTTTCACAAAAAGGGATAAGTTTTGTTATCAGTAGTAATAATTCAAGAACATGTTCGAGGGTTATACGAATAGAAAATGTATCTCTGTAACCAGCAAAATCACACACTGTTTTCTTAACACTCATAGTTGAATGCTGATAATGTTTCCAATAACTCACATGGAATAGATGTTTTTTCTAGTTCAGGGTATGGTTGAAATCTTGTATACGCATGCAAGTGGATGGCAATACCTCCAAATTATAGGTAAGAATGAATCATTAGAAGAACTTGAGACCTATTTACGGAATTTTGTCAGATATACGTATTCATTTTTATTGTACTTATTCCTATTTCCCATTATTAGTTTTCAACGTACAATAAAGCACTGTCAGCTGACGTCACAACATGGCGGTGATCAGCTGATGGGGGGACAAACAAAGAATTTGAGTTTGAAAAGAGAATGGTTTTTTTATGGTGGTTAGTGGTTAATTGTGATTTTTTTGAACTTCATTCACTAAATTTAGTGATCCTATTATTTGATAATATTTTGAAATACTCTTGTTTCAGATGAGAAATCGTATAATTTTATTAATAATTTCGCTGTTAGTTTTGCGATCTTTGACAATAAATATCTACTAGTAATACAAAACTTTCCGCCTTTTATTACATCCCCCAATGTTGACTTCAATGTTAAAATTCTCAGCGTTTTTTTTGTTCTACATATTTTGGGTAAGTACATGGTCCTGATGTTCCGAACGACCTGACTATGTCTCTGTGCTCCAGCAGTTTCTTCGTGTCTCTGTCTTGTTTGTATAGAAGAAAAAGAAAACTTGGAAATTTCACGTGCCGGTCTGGATCGGATCGGTTATAACAACCCATAAAAGCTTAAGTCTTCATGATTTATGTCCTCAAATCTAAAAGAGAAAACTGTTTGTATGATATCTATCATCCTAACAACGTATTTTTGAATTGGAAAATCCATGTTTATAACACCTCTATAGACGTATGCACTCAATTCAGACTACTCACTAAAATGACAAGAACGTGTGTTTAGAATTTTTTGCAGAAAATCCACAAAAAGGACATACGCTTTGTTTGTCCCCCATCGAATGTTTGACAACTGTCAAATTACGTCACTGACAGTGTTCTATTCCAAATGAAGAATTCATAATATAATGCAGTGAAATCTTCCACTTTGTACTGAACTAATTCTACCTACGAAACGGATATTTTTGGGCAGATAATATCGCGACAAAGTCCAGACCGTTACGTACCTCCCATGAGTGTGTGAGACATTCATATCTTCTGACTCCTTATTATCGACCGAAGAAAAAACTAGATGACCGCAAATTATTACGAAACAATGCCGATCGAGCAAGCCACAAGACAATTTTAGTGGATGCTGTAGGTAAGAGACGTGAAAAGCTGAAAGACTACGAAATCATCTCTTCGAGCAAGGTTTTTCTTGGTTCGCAGCAGATCAATGAGAAGAACCGAAAACATCTTGGGGGATCGTGGCATTTTTGTTATGTTGATGGCTTGAAAGGTGCAAACCATCAGAAGATACGTATTTCTCCGTGGGTATTTTTTGTTTTAAACTTTAATTACATTATATTACATTTTTTATTAAAATCTCTGAGTATTTGTACATTTATTTTGTTCGTTTTGCAACATATACAGAAGACATGAAACATTATGAGAAGAAACAAATACATTTTTTGCATAAGATGTTTTTATGGCTGAACTTTGGTTTACTGGAAATCTGATATCGAAAAAGCAATTGAACGACGCGATTGTGGGCCCTCAGCCAATTGTAACGGCACCATTTTTGTTTTGCGGAAATACGCTGTTGCCAAGTTTTGACTGACTCGCAAGCTAGGGTAGCTTGCTCAGGTTAGGTTTGTGTGTCAAGTGCGAGCGAAAAACTAATTCATTCAGGGGTACTATTCTCGAGTTTGTACGTATGCGATTTCTATATACTGTTTCATACCAATACACTTGGAATATGAAAGTTCTTCTCTCTTTTTCGTATAAGATTTGAAATCGAACGGTTCGAGAATAGACCCACAGAACACGAGATAAAACGTGAGCGAAGCGAGCGGGTCCAGCCGACATTTCGCAAATCCGTGCGAAGTGACTAACCTGGCAACAGCGCATTAGAATTAGTTGAGAGTCCACAATCGCGACGTTCAATTGTTTTTTCCATATCAGATTTCCATATCTCCAAAGCTACCAAAACATGGCAACAGCGCATTTCCGCAAAACAAAAATAATACCTACCACTAGATTCAGTTGAGGGTCCACCATCGCGATATTCAATTTTTTTTCACATCAGATTTCCAGTAATCCGAAGAGGTCAACTTGGCAACAGCGCATTTCCGCAAAACAAATATGGTACCATATGACTCGCCTAATGGCACAAAATCACGATGTTCAATTTTTTTTATAACAGTAAACCAAATTTTTACCGTTTTCGTTCCTAAGTCACGGTATTTTTGAAGTCTTCAGAAATTAAGCCATCATATAAATACCAACACACGAATTCAGATGAAAAACCCTTCGTCAATTCTTCAATAGTGACTGTAATATAGGTATAGTCAAAATCGGTCTTAGTCAACGACAATTTATTTAGTTTCCTCTCATTCCTTTGTGTTGAATCATACCCGTTCAAATAAAATCCCAATGAGACAGACATATACGATTTTCACATTCGAGAAGCAGATGTGTTGATAATAATAATTTTCAGCAGCGCCAACCCGCATGATAAGACCGATTTGGATTGGTTTGAGTAGGTTTCGGTTAGGTTGGGTTAGGTACAGTAGGTTAGGTTAGGTGGGTGAGTTAGGTTGTTTTCCCTTCTTTTGCTTTAAAAGACTGGATCTGTGTGCAGTTAGGTTAGGTTGGGTTACTTAACATACTCTACCTAACCTAACACCCTGTATTTAAAAGCTTCTAAAATTCAATTTCTCAAATTTATTTTGGCGTTGTTGGTCTATTGAAGATTACTTATTTTTTCGATGTACTGACGTGTCTATCAAATGTCTCGTCTGTCAAATAGTGTTTCTATCAATTGTATTTTCTGTCGTTTATGTTTCTATCAAATGTATTTTCTATCTAAAAAAAATCGATCAAATGTATTTCTATTAAAAATACTCTCGATCAAAAGACTTCTATCAAAAAAATTTCTATCATTTGTGTTCCGATCAAATTTCCGCCACCCGATTTTATGTTATTGCCACAGTGAGTGAACCTTTACAATATATATGTTAAGCTAAAATAGTCTTTTTTTCTTAGAGAAATATAATCGCTTCGTCCATTTTCGATTGATTTAGTATTATAATTAATGATAATATGTATATGTATAGTTTATTGTTTCATTCATGAGATATCCATAATCAGGCGGCCTATTATCAATTCATAAACGATTTTATTTCACGTACCTAATGAGGCTGTATTGTAATCATTTCTCATAATAATATTCGTAATCAATTATAAATTCAAATGAACGTTCTAAATGGGCTATTATTTATTGAAATCCCCTGCGGAAAATGTTGCAAACATTTGTTTCTTTGTCTGAAAAAGATTATTCGAACACTGATATCATAACTATTCATTTCATATTTTGCATTAGCTGTGGGAGAACATTTTGAAACTAGGCATGTTAATTGTATTATGAAAATTCCAAAACTTCAAAATTGGCGCAGCGCAGCGGTTGAATTTTAAATATATTTTTTTTTCTTTAACCAATGGTAATCACATAGAAAATTGAACTTTGGTTGTTCTAAACGTGTTCTTGAGATAAGCTTTATCGGAATGAAGAAAGTACTAGAGGAAGGATATTTTTATTCAAATTTTGCCAATAGTTCAGCAAGGAGAGTATATCAGGAATGTTTGCAATCACTCTAATGTAGAAGTTAGCGATTTCTCAAGCTTTTATTCAACTTACTGTGTTCGTATGTCCTTCCTTTGTTCTATACTTCTGTCTGTCTTTCTAGATCAAAACTTACAATCCAATTTTCAAGCATTTGCTGGGATACAATTGAGCTGAAATTTATTGAAAAAAAATCCAGAAAGAGAACGCGTAGAAATCTGGAAAAAATCTGACGATTTTTAGACGTCGAATATTACAACTAAAAAAATATTGATTTTGTTGGAAAAAAATGCGACCATCGAATAATTTACTTTATAAAAATTATACACTCTTCAACTTTTTCCTTCTTGAGAAAAATTGCGAAAACTCGTACAAATAAAATCGAAAAATCCGTAAAAATAGTGAAAACAACTACTCTCCTGGCTAATACCACGACGGACATTGACCTATCGATTATAGATTCTACTATTTCATTTGATACTCCCCGGCTAAAATTTTCAAACTCTGTTCACTTTCTGAAGTATTTGCTTCCGAGGAATGCTTTTTGTGTTTTCTCGCAGGTGGCGTTGCGACTGACTTTACTATAAGTTGCTCAAAATATGAGGCAAACATCTGACAGAAAACAACTACTTCCTACTTCATATTTTGGAGGAAGGCCATGACTTCGATGAAAACTTCGAAATTCTTCATGTGGAAAATAAGGGCATTAGGCTTAATTATTCACAATTCTTGGAAATTAATAAATTGAAAAATTCATCGTGTTTATTGAATGATCAACTGGACCTGAACGGTTCCCCTTTGTTAAATTTATTCAATTAAGTAGTAAGTAGCTATGTTTTGAGATTTCCAGGTAGGTTCATTGTTATATCAATTTTATAAGTTGTATGAGTCTAGGTATTAGCGATAATATATAGATATAATGGTTGTGACAAAAGCTCGATTCTCGAATCGATAGCAAAAAATCATCTATCAAATTAATTCCTTATGTTATGGAGAAGTTTGTTTATCAGATTACCGATAGTATTTGGCTCTATTTAATCAAATATGGTTTGATTCATAATGATGACCTCCCACCAAGTGATCTTCCCGGTGTTTTAAGCGCTAACAATCAATCACAAAAGTAAATTTATATTACTTCTGAAATAGCCGAATAGAATAATTAAATTATAAAAGTTTTGCCATTTTGAGATTATACACAGTAAAGGAAGAGCTTCTAGAATCAAAATAGTTCCCAAGTTAGTAGGGGGAACTTCACTCTCAAAAACCACCCCTAATACGCAGGTTTTTTAACTCGGCTGCGCCTCGTTGAAAAAAAAAACAGTTCTCGATCACCCCAGTATTTCACGCACTAGATACCAAAATAACTATTTTTGTCGATTTTTCTAAGTTCCAGTACATGCACCTACCATTATTAATGTACAAGAAGAAGTTTTTCATATGTTTTGAAGATAGGACCCACCCTGTTAATGCGTAGCTTGACAGTTTTCTTTAAGCTCTAAGATGGGCAGAAAGTATTAAAGTATCTTTCATTTCAATTTTTTATACGTAGTTTTATACCTGTATAATTTGAATATGAATTTGAAAAAAAAATAAACACAATATTTTTGGTCTAACTGTTGTTTTTTTTTATTTTACTTGGTTTTTGGTTATGGGCTTTATATGAGGTACGGGGTGAGTCTTACTTGGAACAGGTTTTAATAAAGCTCAGTGGAAGTTTTTTGAAAACAATATTTTTTATAAATCAGTATTTTTTGTAGATTCTAATCACCGTGGTTCATCATTCAAGGATTCTACTACACTACCGGAAATTTATAGAAAAAAATCGAGACCGTGGTACATTTCGGCCTCAAAATTAAGTGTGCCTTATTTGGCGCCGATACCTGATTTGAATAAATATGAGTCTTTCGTTCATACCTCAGTTGTGAAAATAATTGTAGAATTTTCATATTGAAATATGTTGTTCGGCCCTCCGTGTATACCCAACGGTGGAGGCTGAGATGGCCGATTCGAGGATGTCACGAGTCAAAGTCACGTCGTCGACCCGGCCTCCTTGGCCACTGCACGAAATGCCCCATTGTCGGGACGTTTTGTTTGTATTGTTCGTAGAGAAACACGAAAAAAATCCAACTCACACACACACACATGCATCTATAAATTCACATGTTATATGGGAAACTTACTGGAAACGTCAAATTAGTTATTGTTGGACGGATTTATTGTCTATATGAGGCTATATCGTTGATTTTTTTCGTCTCAATCAGGCTAGACTGCTTTATATGAAATTCCTCCAACGAAGACATTGTACTCATTGTTGACAAAAGCCACGCGATGAGGTATACGAAGGACAAATGTTCAGAATAATTTTTTCATTCAGAGATTCAACTGGGTGAAGAACATGTCATAGCATCACTAAAAGATATTTACTTATATTACTGAAGTATATCAGAGTACTAGATGTAATAATAATAGTTCAGAAAACTCATCTTATTTCAAAAAAGGTTTGATAACTTCTGAAGCACCATATTGTATAGGGAAATATTAGATGGATCGGAAGAAAAGGATATGCTGAATCTTGTCACGTGAAAAAATACAGGATGTTCCATTGTATATAACAATGATATTGGAGTTCAAATATGCGGTAAAAAAAAATCATAATAATTTTTTTTGTCGTTATTTCGGAAAGTATAAGATTTATCAAGAAACAATTTCGACAAGGTGAATAATAACTCAATTCTCCACAAAAGATATACCTAGTTTCTCACAAAATGTGTTCGGTTTCTCCGAAAACCTGATTGCCGATATCAAATATCGGGCTCGCGTTAACCGCCACGGCAATTTCCGGCAGAGCCGAAAATTAGATTTGTCATAACTTTGCTAAAAATTATCGTAGAAGGAAGATATAAAGTGTATATCGTTCCTGAAGGCTTCTACTTCCTCATGCAAATATAACATGTGAGTATCTGAGTACCCAAAAAATGATTTTGCCTCACTTCACATAACCCTTCTACGATATTTACGGAAGATCCGAAAGTCATGGATATTTTAGTTGATATGAAATAATTATACTGAAGCAGGAACCAGTATCCTCTTTGGACCATATGCAACGATTTAAGGCTACTGAGACAAGTCTCATTTATACATGCCAAAGAAAAAACTGGGTTTTACTCCTGCCTCAGTTTTCAGCTCACCCATAATCCCGACAATTTCTTCAGTAAATGTTGAAAATATTCGCTCATATATATTATCCTACCTATTAAGTATGTGATTTCAAGCCTGAGATTTGCACTTCACAATAGTGTTATTAAAAATATATGAAGGGTATGAATAAGCGATTATTTTCAACATTTAAAATAAATTTGTTTTTGGCATGTATAAGTGGGACCTGTCACACTACTTTTAAATTGTTGCATATAGTTCAAAGACGGTATGGGTTGCTGCTTCAGTATAATAATTCCATATTTACTAAATTTTTTATGATTTTCCTTCTCCGATAATTTTTAGCAGAGTAATGACCAATCAAATATTGGGCTCCACCAGCACTTTCAGCGGCGGTAAGCGTAAACCTGAAATTTGATGTCGGCGTTCAATCACGTTTTCTGAAAAAACGAGTGCATTTCATTTGTCTTCTGATGAATCGCATATACTTTCCAAGATTTCAGCAAAACTCTATATATCATACGTTAAAAAATTAACAAAAAAAATTAGGCGTTTCTCACTTTACCGTACTATAATTGAGAATTTCAGTGATGATTACATTATATTTGAGTGACTCTAACAACTACATTACGAGCACACGCTGCAAAAATGTTTCATCTTCATTAACATAAACACAGCACAAAAAGGAAAGGTACATAAATTGAATTGCTGCCTTTTTTCTTTTCATTAACTTGAATGGATATTGACATAATAAGATGTGATGGCAAAAATAAAGGAAATTGATGATGTTGGTTCGAAGTCTTTCAACGTCGTCGTTGAAAGTTACACAACGTGCTTTGCATACAGGGTGTCCGTATCTCAGACTCATAAAGCAATTGGTCCTGCTGAATTCACTACAGAAACATGAACTGTCTTGCTTTAGTTGATATTCATTTGATTTACATCACTTTATCACTGTAACATTTCAACTGACTTTCGTCCAATGGAAAAGACCAAAATTTTTCATTTCAGATGTTTGATGGATCCCAAATAATTTTTGTTCTCATTGAGGGACACCATAGGCATTCAATATCACATTTTCGACATATTATATGGCGTGACAAATTATTGAAAGTTCTACGGTCTATGAAGTCTACAGTAATTCATGTAATGGTTTAGTATGTATTGATTATTTTGCCTTATATCACTATCGGGAATATCCGTATTGAATTTCAAGTCGGTTTCATTGACAGCTAACTCATAAATGTACAGGCTGACAAAATTTAAAAATATTGTCCTAGACAGACTTCTATATGATTATGTCTTTGGGTATATACTACGGAAAATACATTTTTGTACGACTACAACAATTTTGCTTATTATTTTCCCCTCGAGCAATCACTGTAACTCAACCTAAATCCAACTTGAATATAGAATGGTCTAAAGTTGATCCTTATATACTACTGATCATAGTTTTTTAACATATAATCAACTTAATGAAATTTTTTTGTTTAACATTATGTATTCATGCTGGAATCCTTGTTGCGCTGTTATAGGGTTTTCAAAATTCAGAAGTTAGAATTATCGCTGATCTGGTTACAGGGATATTTGTCTATAATGCCTGTTCCATCATTTATTATTTATAATAAAATGTAAAGGCCGATTCGGATACCGTATGATATGTGTGCCAACCCAGGGTTTTAGACCACGCACGATAAATTCCTCCAGTATTAACAAAAGTTACTTAATCGTTCAACTCTTGCTTAAAGAATAAACAATGGTTCAACTATCAACCATCCTAAAATACCAGATCTTGGTATTGATATAGTAAGTACAAGTCCTATAGAAAATCTAAGAAATTATAATCTACAATAAGAAAATTCGAGTTGAGAACGAGAACGGACTGTTTCTAATTGCATCTGCGGAATTTTTTACTATTCAACGGTGTTTCCAGAAAGAGGATTGACAATGCATCTATTGATCACCAGGTCCTTAACATTAATTATTTTTAATATTTTCTGAACATGAAAGACAAAAAAAAACAATAATCCAGAAAATCATACATATTCTGTACCGCTTTTCCCTAAGAGAGGTGGTTTTTCATGTTGGCAATAGAACCCCATTTGGCGGCGGCGATTGATCAAGAATCGAACTAATAAGTATAATGTAAGATTAAACGACTTACCTGTAGGGAAGTTCAATCTTCATTATACGAGTAACCACGTTCGTATAGACCACCATGTAGTAACGCCTCTGGCGCGAGAATGTCACTGTTATCAAGCAAAAAAAAGGAATTTATCATGCGATCCCGACAATATCCAACTCGTCAATACGTTTGAAGTACAAATCCACAAATCTGATTTATTCAAGGGTAATCTGGGAGGGAAGGGTTGGTCTATACGAACGTGGTTACTCGTATAATGAAGATTGAACTTCCCTACAGGTAAGTCGTTTAATCTTACATTATACTTCTTAACCACGTTCTAATAGACCACCATGTAGATGTTTAAAGCCCTCATTACTATCAGATTTGTGTCCCGAGCCTCTGACCTATAAGTGAGGTAATGATACTATATACATAAGAACACAATTCTATTCAAGAATATATAATTAACAACAATAATATCAGTTCACAATCAAAAGGTGAAACTAATAAACAACATAATTAATTACAAACCCAGTTTCCAGAAAATGTTGCCTCTGACAAAAGGGGTCTGTTGTAAAATTTATTGAAGACTTGTGATTTCTCTGTCCATCCAGCAGCACTTCTGATGGTTTCAATATTGACACCTGAACGAAATGCTGCGGATGTTGATGCATGTCTCACACTGTGAGCTTTGAAAAGACTAGTATCAATCCCAGATTTATTCAAAACTTCTTTCAACCACCTGGATATCGTTTGAGCTGATGCACTGTGATAAGGTCTTTTATGTGTAAGAAATAAGTTATCATTGACTCCCCTTACAGAAGCTGTTATTTTTATATATTGTCTCAATGTTCGTGCAACACAAATATCAGGTCTATCTTGAATGGATGGAATAATCAAAATAGGTTGTGGTCTATTTGGAGAAGAAGTTTTAATTAATTCAGAGATTAATATTTTATAATCACCATTATCGAATTGTTTGATATCGGTCATTTTGATTTTGGAAAGAGTTTGGACTCGATGAGCCGTAATCAGCGACATTAACATCACCAATTTGTGAGTGAGAATTTCTAATGTCAAGCTTTCCAAGGGAAATAAAGTCGAAAGATAATCTAAGACTACTTGTGGATCCCAAGTAACTTCATATCTTGGAAAGACAGGCTTTTCTTTGAAAATACCTCTCATAAATCTTTTCAATAATAACTTGTCATCAGACAAATGAGAAATTATTTTAAGTGCAGATATATGACAATTAAGGGTATTGTATAGCGCACCCTTTTGAAATTCTTCATTTAAAAAGGATAATATATTATTTACAGATGGATTGTAAAAAGCTATTTCATTCCGTTGGCAATAAGGCCACCATTTTTTGAAGGTACAGTTGTACTGCCTCAGAGTGTTTTTACTAAGGGATGAAATCATGACTGGAATAACATCATCGGCGATACCATGTCCTATGAATGCTTCCCTGACAACCTGCCGGCAACCAGGGTAATGTTTGGCCAAATGGGGTGGCTCTCCCTGAAAGGTGAAAGCATAAGATCAGGTTGTGGCTTGAAGTAAAGAGGTTCTCCAACAAGATGATTTAGAAAAAGTGGAAACCATGGTTGGTTTTTCCAAAGTGGAACCACGATGATGCCCTCTGCGTGATCCTGTATTATTCTCTTGATTGTTTTAAGAATTAACGGAAAGGGTGGGAAGGCATAAAATTTTAGATCTGTCCACAACAAGGAGAATGCATCTACAGACAAGGAACCTGGATCAGCTCTCCATGAGATATAATTTTTACATTTGGTGTTTGCATAAGAAGCAAATAGATCGATTGTTGGACTACCAAAATGATCAATAATCTTTTGAAAAGCATAATCTGATAAAGAATATTCTGTTTCGGTATGAGTTGATCGCGATTCCATGTCGGCTATTGTGTTCTCTTTAGATCTAATGTAATACGCAAATAAGAAAATATGTCTACTTTCACACCATTGCCAAATAGATTTTGCCAAAAAGGCCAGAGAAGAGTTCCTTGAGCTGCCCATCTTGTTGATGCAGGCAACAGCAGTAATATTGTCAATTCTGAGTAGTATATTGAGGTTTTCCTTATTCCTAACGAAGGCCTTTAATGCGTAAAAAACTGCTAACAGTTCCAAGAAATTTATATGCCTCTCCTTCTCCGAAATGTTCCAAAATCCGCCCGTTTGATTACCTTGACAGAGAGCACCCCAACCATAACCAGACGCATCCGAGTACAATTCAAAATGATAATTTCTACGAGAAAATGGACAGCCTGATTTATATATGTTTCTCGTCCACCATTTTAAGTCTATCAAACAGTCTTCAGATAGTGTCATACAGGCATTATAATTATTATTTGATTTTTTCAATGCTTTACATTTACAATACTCTAAGCTTTTCGTATAAACCCAACCATACAAAAATGTGGGACATATCGACACTAGATAACCAATAAGTTTGGCAAATGAACGAATACTTATTGATTTGCGTTTTATTGTTTCAAATATGTATTGAGAAGCACGAAACGCCTTATCTTCAGGTAATTTGAGGATCATATTATGACTATCCCAGAAAAACCCTAAAAATTTTACTCTCTGACTTGGATTCAAACAGGATTTTTCAAAATTCACAACAAACCCCAATTTTTGGAGAATACTTATTGTGACTTCTACATTTTCTAAGCACGATTTCTCTGAGGAAGCAAGGATGAGGAGGTCATCCAAATAATTGACACTCAAATATCCTCTGGATCTAAGGTAATTTAGGATTGGTTTGAAAATTTTACAAAATACATATGGTGCCGATGATAATCCAAACGGCAAAACATTGAATTCTAGTAAACATCCATGGAACGAGAACCTCAAAAATTTTTTAAAATGTTTGGCAATAGGAATAGAGTAATAAGCATCTTTCAAATCCACCGTACACATAAAAGAGTTTACTGAAATTATTTCTTTTACCGTTTTGAAATTTTCCAGTTTGAAATGATCGGTTGCGACAAAGGTGTTGAGATTTTTCAAATTTAATACAAATCTAAACCCTCCATTAGACTTGGGCACCAAAAAATATGACGAAAGAAATTCGCCTTTTTCATGAACACATCTGGAAATATAACCTTTGTTTAAAAGTATATTCAAACTTTGTCTCATAAGATTTTCCTCAGAAGGAGGAAAAGACCGAGGTATGCTGTTCTGATGAGGTTTGGAATGAAATGGAATTTCATATCCAAGAACCCACTTCAAAATTTTTGGGTCCGCAGTTATCATTTGCCATTGATCATAAAAAAGGCGAATTCTCCCCGCAAATTTGACAGGAGATTCTACCTCTAATGGCTGATGTGGTCGCGCTGTGGAAGGTACGTCCTGTACTGTTTTTTCCCGGGCGGCTGCCTTCTCTTGGATGATTGGAAGGATCTCACCTCTGATTTCATCCTGGTTTTTGGAGCCTGACGCTGTGAAAAATTTGGGGTGCTCCGTGCGGGCTGCTTTTTGAATACAGTTTTCTTAGCTCTGATCTCTATTGCCGACTTCTCCACTGCCAAATTTGTCTTGCATTTTTCAGCAAAATGTTTCCCAAAAAGTTCGGAATCTAGTGTTGACTCTTGAGCAACTTTTTGTGTAGCAGGAGTGAATAAAGGAAAAATTTGATGTCTGCGATGCTTAGATAAGAGGTAATGCACTTCGCAAAATTGTTTCGAAGATAAAGCCACCTTAGGGGTCAACAACGTCCGTATTTCAGCTGGAACCTTTTGAGACAAGAGCAAGGAAATAACGTCTCCCAACAGCGTTAGACCGCGACCAAGCTTGTCTTGGAAAGACGCTAACAGCGCATCCTTTTTCTTATCTGAAGATGACATAAGCCTATCTGCTTCGACATTGAGGGAGGGAGCTGCCAACTGCGGGCAGTTCTCTGGGAAGAAAAGTTTTTGAAAATCGTCCCTGGCCTCCTTATCAATACCTTCCGTTAGGTAATTTGTCCAACGGACTACTAGATCTGCGTCTAAGGGTGGCCCTGCAGTATTCAACTTGGTTGGGTCAGTTCCCAATAGGGAATCTGCGCACAAGGTGGTATCTTGATTTTGAACTGCCCTCGATATAGGGGAACCATGGATGAGTGCTGTTGTAACTTCCCTCGATGTTTCTTCGTCCGAAGATGAAGAAAAAGCTCGAACCCGCTTCCTACTCCTTTTTGGTGGCCTGGAGGTGTCAAAACCTCTCTCCCCCTCGCTTTCACCTGAAAAGACCATGGAAGCCTTAGCATGTGAAAAAATCGTTCCAAAAGAAAGATTCCTGGTCTTTTTCTAATAAGACCATTCAAAGAAATGCAATCAGTGAGTTGATAATTATAAGATTATCCTGACTGAAATATTCCACGCATTACGAATGTCAATGCATAAGTAAGAGTCACTAACAATTACATGAACAGTCCATTGTATTAATCATAAGATTAACATCAATGGCTGGAATATCACATAGAATAGGGCATTAAAGAAATAAAACCCTGTATAAAGACCAGCAGAAGGTATTAATTATAAGATTAATAACCGCCGAATCTTTGTGGGGTCATTGCATAAACAATAACCTTATTTATTTTCAGTACTTTCCCAACTGGTTAGATAGGTACTGGAATTTTGAATATAGCTTGAATTTCACGTGAAATGGGGTATTACATGAAAAAGCCGGCATGAAGATCAGCAGAAGTTATTAATTATAAGATTAATAACAGCCGATTCTTCGTGGGGTCATTGCATAAACAATAACCCTTTGTCTACTCAGTAATTTACCAAACTACTTAGATAGGTACTTACTTGTATGAGAATCTTGTCTCATCTTCATAATTTCATCTTGAAGGCACTCCAGTTTTCTGGAAAGATCTTTGAGTTTATTTCTTCTTGGCATTGTCGGTAGGTATTTAATTTTAAAACGTGACAAACACTACGCGCACTGAAAACGTATTGACGAGTTGGATATTGTCGGGATCGCATGATAAATTCCTTTTTTTTGCTTGATAACAGTGACATTCTCGCGCCAGAGGCGTTACTACATGGTGGTCTATTAGAACGTGGTTAAGAAGTATAATAGCTAGCAAAAAGCAGATGTAATGGTTTCTATTCTGCAAACTGCCATCTTGATTATAAGTTCTCAAAGTGCACGTGGTACTTCAATGACGATTATTTCTATGTAATTAGTGCTTTATAATCTTCAGATTTTTCCCCTTACCGTCTCACTGCAATTATCGAGGATAGATGAAAAGGTTCTTCTCGATTATTTATCTCGAATACCGCACAGCTTGAAAGTGATTCAATGAATTAAATTAAGTGACTCTTTCATCTACGAGTGCATATAAAAAAACGAGTTCAAAGAGAAGGAAAGTTAAGTAATAGGCTGTCACAGAAAGGTTGCGAAAACTAAAATCTTCAGGTTGATTTCAATGAAATTATATTTTAATTCCAATTCAACAAATATATTAGGTACATATAATTCTCGCAACAGAAGATTTTGGTCCACATTGCAAACAACGATAATAGTGTCAACTTTAAGACTGACTGCAACAATTTGAATACTTAGTATCATGAAACATTTTGACCACACATAAAGCCAACTATAGATAAACCAAATCCGGTCTCATCATTCGAAAAAGGAAAAAACTTTATTTCCACACGGTCTTCAAAAAGGTCAAAAAAAAAATACAAAACTTTCGTTCTAGCTGAATCAGTCGTATGAGTATGAACAAAAACTCCTGCTGTGAATTGTTCCAATTTTTCTGACATCTATGATTTCTTATCAAAAATCATACCTTGATATTTTTAACAATATTTCTCATAATTTACACTTGGGTGAGTAGAAAGCGAAATTTTCATTGATACGTTGAAATAAAATTGTAAATATCTGATGAATACGTTTTACTTGTTCACTGGCTCGTGATTATTGAACAGCATCAATATTTTGACTTAAAAACATTATACATCAATAACAATATTCCATAGAAAAAAATAACCAATTCCATCCATCAACTCTTCCTTTAGTATTCGCCTACGACCTCTTCAAACGATATCAATTAAGTAAAGGGTTTTCTTAACTGAGTTCAGAAATCGACAGGAGACTTCCAATTGTAAATTATCAGTAGATGCACTTCCATCAAAGTCTAAAATTCAATAGGTTATATGCCGGTTATACAGCAATTTTTACAGACTACCAGACTGGGTAGAAAAATGAACAGAAAATATATACGGCCTTGCACCATTGTCATGTTTATTGTTCTGTTACAAGAAAAAACAACATCTTGTAGCTATGCCTCTCGGAAAGAAGATATAACTTGACTTCGTTGCAAATTATTTTCAATTTAGAATCATTGTGCACAACAGCGTCAATGTTTTTTTAGGCTCTTAAATCTCGTATAAGTGTTTCGTTTGGCTTTAGAAAAGATTGCCGATTAAAAGTAGATGAAGTCTCAAAATAAAAGATTGAGGCATTGTTCACAGGAGTTGTTCGTACCAGATTGTCATCAGCTACTATACCGTGTGTTAAACCGTGAATCTTACAGATAATGTCCTATTGGAATGAACACTTTGTATGCATTTTTGTTAGACATATTTTCAGCTCGCTTTCCAATGTACATAAAATTTTGACGATCAGGATACCAATGATCATGCTAGGATAAGAGGCAAAGATTTAACAACATTTCAATTTAGAAACTAGATGTCCTGCCATACCCGGATGCAATTTTCCTATACAATAGGAATATATTTGGGTAACTTTTCTGGCTAATACCACGAAGAACGTTGAAATACATCCAATGAATTTCCGTGCAGAGTTCCTACAAGGGTATCTCCGCAATTGCTAGTTGCATGGAAAATGTTAACTGAAACATTTGGACCGCCTATAGATCGATTTCTGGGTTCTTGTTTCAATCAACATTTTCCATTCAACTAGCAATTGCGGAGATAGCCTTGTAGGAACTCTGCACGGAAATTCATTGGATGTAATTCAACGTTCGTCGTGGTATTAGCAAGGAAAGTAGTTATTTTCTGATGGATTTTTGACCCAAATATATTCCTATATTGTATAGGAAAATTGCAGTGAGCATCCTGGTAAGGCAGGACATCTAGTTCCCCACTTGATAAGCTCATTGTTGAATAATAGATTCCTTTCTGTTATGATACGTTCGTTCTTCGCGTTCAAGTGGGTATTGTTCAGTCGGGCTGAGGTTGAGATGGCGCTCGTAGTTTGGTTAACACCGATCTACGGGTGCTGTCTCAGCTTTTGCTTTGACATGGATTGATAATTGGCCCATTTATTGCAGATATTAGTTATTGTCTGAAGAGACCTTCCCTATACTGATAAGGGCAAGAACCCAGAAATCGATATATAGGTGGTCCAAATGTTTCAATTAACATTTTCCATGCAACTAGAAAATGCGGAGATAGCCTTGTAGGAACTCTGCACAGAAATTCATTGGATGTAATTCAACGTTCGTCGTGGTATTAGCCAGGAAAGTAGTTGTTTTCTGATGGATTTTCGACCCAAATATATTCCTATATTGTGTAAGAAAATTGCAGGAAGCATCCTGGTATGGCAGGACATCTAGTTTCTAAATTGATAAGCTCATTGATACATAATAGATTCCTTTCTGTTACCATCGGAATTGAGCCGATACTTGGAAAACATGCATGTTAACAACTATACAAGTAATGGCGGCATTCTGCCTAATCCTGTTTCTCATTCAGAGTTCATAATGATAGGGTGAACATCGTTCGGCATCTGAAGTAGGTAGGTAGTTTATACAAACAAACAGGCCATCTTTTGTATTTTCTGTAAGTGAGTAAGTGGGTGACAAATTGTCATCGGATTATACATCAGGTGAATGAATAGATATTGACGAAAAAAATTATTCTGTCATAGTTCATTCCATAATATTAGAAATTCGATGATCCGAAAATAAAAATAAAGTGTAATAACTTCTATCTTTGGACGTGTTTAATTTTTATAGTACTTATATATCTACAAAATTGTACAACAAGAACTTCAAAAATATAATATTTGCAGATCCAGAGTCAGTGAAGTGAGAATTTGATAGACCAAGGGCCACCAACAAAAAACACTATGGTTAGCTAAATGCATAAACTTCTTGAGAAGTTAGCCAGTGTTATAAATAATTGGGTAGCTTAAGTATGGCGGCCCTAAGGTGTCAACATTGCGCTGTGCAATCATTTAAATGTTTAAAATATTTTTTCAACAATGGTTGAAAAAAAGTCTCTGCACTCATGAAATGCCATATTGTTTCGGTGTCTACAAGTACGCGCTAACTTTTCAAAAAGTTTTAGCTCCCAGCTAATTAAATGTGTTTTTTGTTGGTGGCTCTTAGTCTATGAGGCATTCCAAATTAGAGCCAATCTGTCGATTTTTGCTGATACTGCCTTTCCTATGACAATCCACCGTAGAACAAACTTTTTTAATTGAATAACACATTGTCTGAAAATATACGCGGTCGATGCGACCTTGAAAGAAGACACTGTAACAGATGGTCGTCCTTGTTGCTATTCAACTGTCACCAGCACAATCGACGTCGAGAGACCAGAGCGGGCGAGACAAAATAAGGCGACTATAAAATCGAAATCGATATGATAAAAATGCTATTTATTGCTAAGACTCTCGTGTGCCGCAATGAAATATTCCCTTGGCGTCTGTCCGCCCTACCAGATGCATACGGCCATTGTGTCTTCGGCTTTGCATTAACCAGAGTAGTAAAACCAGTAGTGTATTTGCTGCTCCATACGGGGTGATAGACTACAGCAGAAAAAGTTCCCTGTAATGGTTAAGTAAAAAAACAAGTTCAAATGAATTAACCAAATGAAAAGATGATTATCCTGAACCCAATGAAAACTCATAAGGTTTGTTCTGGTTTAAAGATCCAGAACTGTTTGAAAACTGCGTGGGATATAATACGTAGAAACAAAAAATCCTAGACAGTCCGGGACAGTTTCGGACACTTGATTAAACCAGAACGGTATTTTGGCGAGACCATCTTTCGTATACACGAATAGTTTTCATTTAACAAGCAGACAGACAGCTTTTCGTCATCATTAAACAAAGCTACTGTATCTGTGTAGAATTTTTTTATTCTGGTAACCTGACACGGTTCATTTTATTTCCAATATTAAATAAACAATTTTCTGTCAAACCGTGTTAGCGACACTGACATTACTATCACTAATATGGTAAAATGGCAGTACTATGTGGTAAAGTGCCACTTCAATAAACGATTTTAAATGTAGTGAAATGGCACATTATTAGGCAAAATGCAAAAAATTATTTTAATCACGTCCATTTTATTTATTTAAATAGGTGGCCAAAAATCAAATTCAAATGTCACCTAACTTCAATCAACAACAACGAATAAAAATATCCAAGAAACCAAATCCCCAGTATTGCCACTCAAATGCGCATGCGCATAGAGAGAGTTTCATCAGTTCTTGCTCAAAGCAAAGCAAAGCAAGAACAATTCGTGATAATTCAAGACTGTCCCGGATCATTCTGTAGGCGAAACCAGAACAGGGGATTCATCAATCCCAACTTGTCCTCGACAAATCAGAACGCTCTTCATCAACTGCGCATGATCTTGACGTCCCACAACCAATATTTTTTAGAACCAGAACAAACCTATGATATAGAGTCTGTCCATAAAGTAATCCTGTTACGGGTTAACATTTTGCATTGTAAAAACCCTTTCTGTTTTAGGAAATAACTTCTGGAATTATTGTGTGAAAAACTATCCGCTCCATACTCCGTTGTTTCAATATAATACCTTTATCATATCTAGAAAATGTTCTGACAAATCGATAACAAAAAAGTTCCTGATTGATGCAAACTTTTGAAACTCACCGTATATGAAGGCAACATCATTGGAGTGGTAGACTCTCATTTTGTTTACTTTGTTGTTAAACCTACGTCCCAATTGAGCTTCTGGGGCAGTTAGTGGTAGGTACAACGTTTCGCACATTCACATTCAATTTCGTCCCTAACAACCAAAGCGATATAGTATATTACTTTACTAGTGTGAAATGGCACTTTTTTTCGACGACCACAGATTAATGAATAATTGCTCAAAAAAATTTATATATTTTTTGATTATTTAGTACTACTACAGATCTGAAATTTAATAAAGACTTCTCGAATTGTTCGAGATCGTTCGATGAATTAGATGGAAAAATCTAGGAGCACTAACTTTTGTTCTGGATCAATCGTCGAACATTCTTATTGTGTTCTATTGATTTCTTAAGTTTTCTAGAACTTTATTTGTATATAAAAGCAATGCATTTGTGAGATGGAGTTAGTTAGAAAGTTACCTTGAGTTACCTTGGATACAAGTATTTTGGTATCATTATTTCAGTTTTGACAGTGACTTTTATTACAGTGTTGTCAAGTGAAGTTTGAATAATAAAGGCAAGTCCATACCAGTGTACACTTATTTTTGAACCCGAAGATGCAACAGTACTTCAATTAGACAATTTTACAAAGAAAGTAATACTTGTATAAACTACTTAGAATTGTAGAAATCGAAAGTAATATTATTCTTACAATTAATAATTTGTAGTGGACTTTGCAGTAAAGAGTAAGATATATTTTTCTCTCTGTAATTTGTATACTATATACAGTAGAAAACTCGATGTCAGTTTTTTGAAAAGGCGGAGTGACAGCTTTCGAAGTAATACTGATGGCACCCAAAACCGGCAATATTTAAACTGTCAGTAACAGAAGCGTCAATATATTCTTCTACGACTTGGTCTTTTCAGAGAAGTTAGATCTCCTCCTGCATCTACTAATATTGTAGCAGAAGTAGCAAGATCCTTTATATTTAAAAATGTATCCACTACTCTAGGTATATTTTTAATTTCGTTAATGCCCACTACTTGTTTTGTGCATTTTTGGTCTCTATAATCAAGACAAAAGCATGTTTCGGTAGTTGGCGGTCTTAAGCTACATTTCCATCGGAGGAACATTGAGAAACTTTTTTGTTGCTGTTGCTTGTTTCCGAAAATATTCCAAAATGTTTCTATATGTTTCTTAAAAGTTCCTTATGTTTCCGCAACAAATGTTGATTGTTTATACAGGAAACGCATTTTATCGCTGAAAGACATCACAATGATTTTCCTTGAGGCGGATATTTTCACATTGCCTCAATATATTGGATACATGTTTGTGACTTCAAATGCGATGTCGCACGTCATACTGCGATGTCGCCTTTACATGTTTCTTGTATCGCATGGTTGGCTGGGTTGAAGCAAATAAAAAAAAATGTGGGTATATTTAGTGTTTCAAATGTTTCAATATTCCTCACTATATTTGCCAGGAACGTTATTGTTTTCCAACAGAGTTTTCCCTCTCTTCTACTTTTCTACTTTGTGGAATCATTTGAGAAAAGTATATTGAGAAGATTTAATTATAATCTATTCTCAATCATTATTTTTTTTATTATTCTATTTATTCTATTCTTATTTATATCATTAAGAATGACGAAAAAGTGAAAGAGTTGGTTATTCAAGTTGAAGTGTTTCAGGATGCACCTTCAGCAAGCATAATCAACGAAACGTTTATTTTGTACTCCACCTTATAACACACGGCATCCTTACTGAATTTTATGTTTTCGGATAATTCCTCAATTTCTCATTCCATACAAGAACGTCCCACCTAACATGATGGTGAAAGTAGTTCCAAAGAACACGGATACAAGGTTTCCGAACGACCCTGTACAAAAAAAGAAACAAATACAGGAGGAAACGTGCGTAACATTACCGGTTGCAGGTGTTCACAAGAAGTAGTGCAGACAAACGGATGAAGGAACGGGTGATATGGCATTGTCATGTTGTGCCACGACATCCGAAACTAATCGGCCACAAAATACTCCATTACCTCGGTTCGAGCATAAACGTAGCTGAGAGAGTATCGTCGTAGTCGTTGAAAGTGTTGAAAAATCATAAATGATCCTGAAATAACCTATATTTGAGTTTAAATTTTCGTATCATCTGGATATTTGTTTATTCAACAGAAATCTCAATTTTCAGCTGTTTGTTTCACGTACTAATATGAAAAATTACCGTCACTGGTGGGCATCGACATCCTCTAACAATCCTAAGAGTCACAAACACAATTTTTCGACACTTTCTTCTTCAAGCGCGTCAGTTGAAACAAAAACGTATCTTAATTTATGAAAATAACTAAATTCTACTAACATTCTATCTCTTGAGATTAAAGAAATATTCTACAATACCTCTGTCCCAATTTAAATGTATTTCAATCTCTCTCTCTAGAGATAAAAAAATATCCTGGCACTACCCAGATAACACAGAGACGTCCACAGGACATAAATCTAAAAAATTCAGGACGTCCCGAAGACGTCCATTATCGATCTTAAGACGTCCTTAGGATGTCCTGGAGACATCCCATATTACAAATTTGAACATAACGGGTACGTCCATTATATATCCCTGTAAGGTCTTCCATGGACTTCCCTTGGGCAACCTAAGGATGTTTATAGAATTTCAATTTTCAAGGTTCCCTGGTAACCCTTGATCCTAGTCAACAGAAAGTGACATACCAATTGGAAAAAGTGCTCAAGAATGATAACAGAGGTCCCATGCACTTCATGTATGTGAAACCAGCTGATCTTCGGCGTTTTCCCATGAAACTTTTATTCGTTGTTTTTCTGTTTTTTGTATATGTGGAAAATAAAGACCTATTATTATTATTATTATTAAAAGGATGATGGATAGTGATTTTCAAAATTAAAAGGATGATGGATAGTGATTTTCAAAAAAACATTTATACATTATTCTAAACTCTGACACAAACATTTACATCAAATACAAAATATAATAAAGGAGTCACGGCTCACAACAGCAATAAATACGTGATTTTCCTATAGATCGCCGTATTCTTTTAACTGTAAAAAGAACTCCAAATTCCGTCAGAACAAGAAATTATGTTTATGAGTTAGGTTAGGAAAACACAAAACAAAACACAGCACAGGACCACGGATGACACAAATAACAGACTTCACTTAGTTACAGGTTTAAAGTAAAAATTTACTTTTTGGAAAAAATAATTGAAGAATAGTTAGAGGTATAATAAACTATCAAGATTGGACACTGAGAAACATAGGCGACAAATAAAAGGCACGCAATAAGCGCTCTGTGATTGGTCACTGCAATGGCGGGAATTTTAAATGAGAAGACAAGACTAAGGAAAATTGAGTTAAAAATGCGTGAAATACTAGCAAACCTAACCTGACCTGACTTACCGAGCGCGAAGAGAATAACCATGTAAAATTAATAACGATATAACGACTATTCATCCAAAATTGTTTAATTAAGTATAGTCTGAAATATATGTGTGAACTGCTCAGCAGTCAACCAATCACAGAATCGATTTTATTCAGAGGCGGGAAAGTTTACTGAATCTCAACTTTCTAACAGTAAATGAGCAACGTCCTACGCTCTCGTTTATTAAAATATCAGAAATGCACAAAACTCATACAATCTAATTCTGGTGGCAACTAGAGAAACTCAATTAGCTAAATAAGCTAATTGGAAAATGTATGCAATTTATGACAAAAAAAAATAAATCAAAACAAGTTTCAAAAATACTGTTGTAGGCCGGTAATATGAATTTGGCCTGAGTTTGGACGTTCTGGGGACATTCGCATCGGACGTCCCGAGTGGTACGTCCCCAGGATGTCATTAGGTTCTGGGACGTTCGGACCTGATTCAGCAATAATAACGTTAGTTTTGATTGTCATCGAAGATAGTTGAGTTTTCAAGTAACTCAGTAATTTATCCTCTGATCCAGCAATGGAATGTGAAAAAACAGAGCTATAATGCAGTGTAGGTGGCGTGGTAGGAACAAAGAATTTTCTTTTTCTTTCTCATTTTAAATATCGAGTGTATTTTGAATATTATTTTTCATGTATCTTTTTTTATAGCTGATAAAAAGTCTCATGATTGATTACATAGTACTGGGCACTATTTGTAAAATATTCCACATGTTATAATGAACAGTGGATGTTTTATTATTATTATTATTATATTTCAAATTCCTACTCGTTATCATTTTCATGTACCACAAGTAAACGCCCGTCACGAAAGATACTGTATTATTTTGAACATGAAAACTAACAGTCATGTATGTATTTTGGACACTTTGCAATCTCATCTTGTTAATATCTGGAGACCACAACTTCAATCATGAAATACGTTCAACGTTTCTTCAAATATTCATTTACTTGATAAAAGTTTCAATTTAACATTTGCTGTTATTTGGTTTCAATTATCAGCGAAAAGTGAATTCGAATCTAGGAAGACCTTCAAGTTGATCGATCGGTTCTATTTTGATCACAAATAAACTATTTAAAGTGTAGTACGTGTTCAATTATTATAACAGGATATTGAATCCATTGAAAGGGAAATTGAGTTTGACGAGAAACTCACTTAAGAGGAAGCTAGTTCGTAGGAAAATGAACAAATAAATATAGACTTCTATTTCTTTCATTTTAAATAACCAGAATCAATTAATGGCCGTTGTTGATCAAAGAACATGCATTGAAAGTGAACTGTCAATGGGAGGATTAGAGAAAAATGAAGGAGAATCTCAGATAAGTGCACAAAAAGATAAATTTGTGTTGGTAGTGGGCGTGTTTCATTATTATTTGTCGTGGTGCTCTGAGGCTACATCTGAGGTTGGAAACCCAGAAGAAATCTCTAATAGCGTTGAGCTTACCTGATCGAAATGATTTCTTTGGAGATTTCGGTCTGTGCAGCCATTCGTGCAATAGTGACTAACTGTAATCAAGTGTAAGACTGATAAAATTATGATGTTTTCTTCAAGCGCGAACCATTTCTGACTATTCGACAAATCAGAATGTGTGATCCAAATTGAAGAAATTGTACAAAAAATTTCAATCCAAATATAACTACATAAATTGAAAAAGTAAGGACTAAGTATTGCCAATTATTTATAAAAGAATAGGAACATTGTGATTATAACACAAATGGTTGAGATCAGTAGGTACTTATTATTTTGAACAAATGCGATTGGTGAAAAGAAGTGATTCAAAATCAGAAACCGATATTTGGGACGACAAAACAGAAGATAGTTAACAAGAAACTTTTGAAAAGTCACATGCACGTACAAAAATCTCTCAAAGAGTATAATTGAAACTAAAACAAAACAAAAAAATAAGGTGTACGTAGACAAGGAGAGATTATACAATGAATACAAGAATATTCAAATGTTCATAACGCTACAAGACAAATTTAAAAATGCTCTCAAAAGTATTTGACCCCATTGTATACGTATATCATAAATAAAAATTTGATCTTCACAGACTTTTATTTAACCACGACATGTTTCGCTATAATAGTAGCTTCCTCAAGTGATTATACAATAAGTTACGTACATCCATTTATATACCCCTATAATAAAGCTAATTACAACTAAAAACACCCCTAACCAGACTGTTGATAATTACAATTAACAAGTATACCTAACCTACCTGCATTATTAGGAATACCCTTGTTAATTGTAATCATCAACAGTCTGGTTAGGGGGGTTTTTAGTTGTAATTAGCTTCAGGGGTATATAAATGGATGTACGTAACTTATGGTATAATCACTTAGCGAAACATGTCGTGGTTAAATAAAAATTTGTGAAGACCAAATCGTCTCTTGTTTATACGATTAAACTTCATGTGTGTCAATAAATAAATACTTGTTTCGAAAATTCCACTCTTGAAAGAGTGATATTAAATAGCTCAAATATTTCACGAATTCGGGTATTCAAAATCGGTTTGGCCCTGGTCTAAGTCACAATATCTTAATAATATTATCATTAATATTAATATGTGCATAGGGTGAATATTTATAACATTTTTGCAAACTATCTATGGAAGATTATATTGTCATTTCAAGTACAAATATATTCCGGTAACTTTGGCATCGAAAACATTTCTGATATCACCCACAAAGAGCTATAAACCTGTGTAGGCAATAACTATAGGTACTATAAATTGCAATATGATAACTTCCAATGTAAAAGGAATGTTTATGTAGGATATTAGTCCCGGCATGAACCCATACTCCCAGTTAAATTAGAAGCTTCGCGGTAAGACAATATTTATGCTCATTACAAATATAGTGCGGTAAAATAAAGCCCGTTACATAACTTATTCTGGAGAAAGTTTTCACAGGTGCTGCGTTACTAGAGGAGGATTTAAACATCAAATAAAATGAGGAACTGGTGAAAATAAATGTAGAACTGAGAATAGACCCAGACGATTCCAATCACAAATAATATTCCAATGTGTTCGGTTAGAATAATTGAAAAACCAGGAAATTAAAAGATTTAGGTAATGCGCATGCGTATTGTCTATTTCGACACAATAAGATAAAATTAAATAGAAAGATGAAAGGCAGCAATCTTATTCCAATTTTTTTATTTTGCTTTATTCAACTATTTTACTTTCAGAACATAGATGAAATACTTGACTTTGCCAATTCTGAAATAGCCTCAATATTTGATCATCACGTTTCATACGAATAATTTAATTTAAATAAAGAACGCGTATGAATTCGGAATAATTTCGGACAGTTACAGATGTCAGAAATTACGCCAAAAAATAATAACAGTTGGGACTTTCCACTCCTTCTTAAAGAAAATTGTGAAAGGTCGCAAAAATAAAATCGGAAAAATCCCTAAAAATCCAAACCTGATACTTATAATGAAAAAAGAAACCTTGTCTCTCTGATAGGCAGATATAGAACGCATAGGAGTTCAGAAAAATTTCCTAATGTTCCAGACGAAAAAAAAAAATCGGTTGTAGAGGTGCCCCCCCAAAAATATGGTAAGAGAACTCGCGAAAATGATTTTTTTTTTTAATTCTGAAAACAAAGTTTCTGCAATTCCAACTTATTAAGGATGGTTTGATAGGTCACTTGGGGACTCGGGGCTAGAATGAAGGGTCTGCATGTCGTGAAAGGCGACTAAAAGACAACACCCACAAGGCGTACCAAAATATTGACCTCTAGAACCCATTCGAAGGGAGCCGAGACAACCGTCCAGAGAGAAATCCCAAAGGGTGCCTTCGAGATGGCAATCCTAGGTGCGGAGGTAGGTAGGTAGACGTCTTCTAATGGTCGCATAGATCTTCAAACTGACTCATTCATAGTCTTCTTTTCAGACGTCAGGATGACGTCCAACTGATGACGTCCACTGGCAGTGACATTTTGACTCCTTTCTGGAGTCTCTAAGACGTCACCTTTTGACGTCAATTGGTCAAGTATTTGATCAAATAAGGACGTTATTTCGACATCACTCTGATATCTGGGAGCTAAGGGGGATCGAAGCAGGGACCTGCGGAACTTATATGAGGAGAGTCAAGCCAATCGTCCCAAAACATGTGGGTGCACAACGGGACTAAATAATGGAGAATTCTACGTGTAGAGGCTTCAAAATCTGCCCATCTTTGCCAGAAGAAGAAGAAGCAGAAAAATTATGTATGTGAATTCGTGGAATGAAATTCCATGTTGATTTGTACTGAATTTCAGCTCATTACTACCACGTCATATTCAGTAGAATTCTAGTTTCGTAACGATCGATAGAGTTTCAGGAAGCGTACAGATTTTTCAACTTTCCGGTGATATTTCGAGTTATCCTTCGGGGCTAAATCGATTGAACTATAACGCAAAACACAGTCATCTCTGAAAAAAGTCTCCGCTTATGGCCGCTGTGCCGTCCTATTGTGCGCTACACGCTTCTTCGTTCCAGTATAGTAAAAATAATGAAATATTGTGATGGTAGATGTTTTATTCGAATGGAGCTCGAGGCGCTCACTAATAACATCACTTATCGTGAAGTTGTAGTTATTTAACATTAATATTGTGCAAGATTATAAAAAGGCCAGCCGTGGCCTTGACTGTGCCTGCATGAGCGGGGTCAGGAATGTTATATTATGAGAATCTTTACATGATGCCAATTTTTTCATTCTAGATGAAATCTTTCGTTTGTCTTTATAGTGTGGCGATTCTATACAGGACGTTTCATTTATCGCGCGATAACTAACTATCTTGGAAACTGTAAACTGTTCGAGAAATCAATGAAGAAAATATTGTCACTTTTCAGATAATATTCATGAAAATTATAGTTGTTTCCAAAAAAATACAATACATAAAATATCTGAAACAATTTTAAATGTAAAATCATGACATGAAACCTATATTTACTTTATATTTGAAAACATCGAACAATTGCGTAAAAATATAATGCCTACTGTCAATTCACAGAAACTAGCGATAGAGATAATGATAGTGACGTAAATAATTGACAACTGCATTTCATCGACAAATTTTTTGATGTATCACGTATCTTGCTGTGACTAAAAGACCAGACCAGAAGAAATTATTTACCAAGTTTCATAATTACTCGAAAATCATAAAGTGGAAAACAGTTGAATATGTTGCGGCATGTAGGCTTACTCATTCATATAGTGAATTCGCTAGATTCAATGAACTCTCAAAATACACATTGTGATATTTCGAGATTCGAAATATATCATTGAAATGCAAAAAACTTTTTCGACTTCACTTTAAAATTCTTTATTGAACACTCAAAACGGAATAAATACAAAATCAAATTTAAATGCACTACGGTTCACTGGACTATTTCTATTTATTTTCCACGTACAAACAGTCGACTTCCAGACTCCCCAATAGTGACGTGCGTGGCCTCTTATAGTTAGAAACATAGGTTCCAGATCTCTCGAGAACTCTGCCATCCTTCCAGACGTTTCTAGGCTTAGGCCACCGTTCTTCGTCCATAGGTGGCGTGATCACTCAGGTCGCTGTTATCATTTCGCTCTTGTCCACCTAGATGGCGCCAGGTCTGAATGTTTCCGTGACAGTAAATATAACATATTCCAGATAACCAACAAATAGCAGACAATAATGATAGTGCAATTTCAATTAGCTGCGCACCATTTTGTTATGGTTTGAAAGAGACCGGTCATTATTATACAGCTTGTACAAAATTTATCATTTATTGGATGGATGGATGGATGGATTGGAAGCGATTTCTGGGCGGACAGAACGATGGGAATGTAGGCCTCCCAGTCAGGCCCATTTTGCACCTACAGCTGCTGCTGGAATTATTTTCGGTTCCGAGTTCCCCGAAATGGAGCCTGCCGAAACGGAAGTGGACCCCAAGAAGGAGTACGCTTGGATGGTGGATGGGATGAGGGGTGGACCCTGAATATGAGCCCAACGCTATTGGGGTCGGGGAGATTGTGGGGTGGCTTTGTTACTGACTCCATACGCCACCTTAGGAGCAGCACTGTTGATCTGAACAAAACAATGAATGGTGGACGACTCTCCCTGGTCAGTATTCAGAATTTTGAATTCAATCTACCACCATAATTAAATGAAAAATTCTTGCCCCAGCCAGGGATCGATTCATAGACCTTCGGTCTATGAGTCGGATGCTTAAACCACTACACCACGCCGCCGCTGATGCTTACCAAATTCATCGAAAACCCTGCATCAATATCGATTCTATTCATTTCATACCAGTTAACAATTTAGCAAACATGACGCATTTTTGAAAAAAATGGATTCCAAATATGGTATTTTCACACCAAATGTGTAAGCACCTACAGTTTGTTTTCCCAAGGACTGTTTGGCGTGTATTTGAATTTCAAGGTGACAGTCTGGAAAAAATTTGCCATTGGTAAGGGGAGCAAATATATTTAAGTTCTCTACAAAGCAGCAATACGTGTTTCCAATGCCTTCTGTTTTTTTTCAATATATTGGCACCTGAGCAGACGTCCAAGGAAATTAGGAATATTTCTGTTTATTCGATCAGTCGAATCACTTGCGATCTGCACTCTTTGTCCGTGAGATACGGCTCTAATGGGACTCTAATGGCGTTGCTTTGAACGGAGTCGAACGCATGAAAAGAGCCTATGTGATATCTGTAAAACAAATCTAGATGAACATAAATCTTACACGGTACACGCGGTTCCAATAAGCCCGAGATTCTTATTTCTATAATGGCAGTAATAATAGCAGGAACTTATCTAAAATAGGTATTGAGTGATTTATTTGGAAAAGAATGCTCACCATGCCATTAAATAGACAAGTACTTTTTCAGAAGTGAGTTATGACTGGAATTCATCACGAATCGGAATCGATATGGTCGGTTATGTTAAGGAACTACAGTTTCCCTTGTAACTTCTTGATTGACTTTTCGTTAGTGGAATATCAGCCACAATAGACCATTTGCCGCAATGGATGACCTGATATGGGCCCACTCACGTTCAAACATGGTGAAATATCATCAAACCACAATCTATCCCACCACCAAAACTCCTGGACATGTGTTTCAGTAACCAAATATTCTGGGAAGAAAATAAATGAGTTTAATCTTCCTCCTTACCTATCTGTCCTTCGTTTGTCTAACCAGTACAGCACATACTAGCACAGTACAGACTAGGAATATGTCATTTCCCAGAAGTCATATTGCATTCAAAAGTTGCCGTATCAAATGCTTGTATTAGAACGTGCAAATGCATAATCTCTTTTAAGATTTATCCCTGCAGGATCGAACAAATTTTCTTCTAGATCAATATCCAGCAGTTTCCAATCGAGTCCTTTTTCTGGCATCTCCATTGACAGAGGCAACCACCATTCTGGAGACTTCTCTGAAACGTATATTTTTGATAAACGCAGCTTGAACGTCGTCAGGGATATTGTACTAAGCACGGCCAAAACGCTCGGTCTAAATGGTTTGATGAATATTGGAAATACGTGTTGTATGAACAGTGTCATCCAGTGTTTATTAGATATAAACACGAATATTTCCGATGAGAAAGGAGCTTTGATCAAATCATTTGCAGAGGTGATCAAAGAACTGTGGTCAGAGGATTCGACAGATCGAGTTGTTAAGTTTTGCACCTAGTTTTAGCGGTTATGCCCAGCAAAATGCTCATGAGTTCTTAATATATCTGTTAGAGGGTCTACATGAAGACGTGAATAGAGTTATGGAAAAGCCGAAATCCATTATAACATACAGAGATATTAAAGTCTATCCAATACCTCAGAGGATAGGCCAACTAAAACTATCACAATGTTTGAATTCATTGACAAGCGAAGAAATTCTGGATGGTGACGAGATGCCGACTTGTGTAAAGTGCAAAGAGAGAAGGAAGTGCACGAAATCCGTATCAATTCATATATTTCCGATAATTTTAGTAATCCATTTAAAACATTTTGCTCCGACAGAAGGGTTCTCACGTAAATTGATTGTCACCATTGATTTTCCGTTAGAGGGATTGGACATGAGTAATTATACAGCATACAACATAGCCCTCTGTCGTTATATAGTCTACAGTATCGGAAAGTTTTCATCGGGGGTATAGACAAATCTATGCGAGTAACAAGGAACGCAATGATATGATAATACCACATAAATAAGACAGACGCACTACTGTTCGCCTCCCCTACTACCTCGTCCGACGAATTAACAGCCACGTCGATATTCCTTCCTCGAGCGAGTCGAGGAGAAATTGTAATGCTCTCTCAACATAATAGCAAGCTATTCTTTACGCTCGTATGAAACCAGCATACCCCGATGAAAACTTTCCGATACTGTATAGGTATGCATCGTCTAATCATAGTGGTCAGTGGGACTACTACCTACGGCGGACACTACACAGCATACTGTAGATATTCTTATGCAGGCACGTTGTAACACAATTGTTCAAAAAAACCATAACACAGAGATCATATTTCTTCTTCGGACCTAAATTTTTTAATGCTATCCCAACCGACCTAAGAAAAATTCCAAACCAGAAAAAGTATAATATTGAAACAAAAAAGTATATTTTAAATCACCCAAAGATATTCTATGACATATTGAAATCAACATCTACTTAAAAGCTAAAAAAAAAAAAAAAAACCTACCATTCCGTACCATCTGCTCGACACTGACTGCAAGCCTCTATAGAAATATATATAAGTATTTTCCAAATTGTTCAAACCTTAAAAAAATATATTTAAATTCTATTATCTACTCATATACTTACACCATAGACATAAAATGTACGCGAAACCTATAAAATCCCCAGATCAAGCACAGAGCAAGACAGGCAAATCTTGCCTAGGCTCAGATGCTCGATCTGAGATTTTATTTCAGAAAAAAAAAAAAAAAAATTGTTATACCAGTAATGTACTTCAACAAAAGGAAAATAAATTTGAATTGAATTGAAAAAAAAAAAAAAAAAAAAAAAAAACGTGGCATGAGTATAATGATTCAAAAATGTCCCCAATTTCATCTGAATCTCTAGTAAGCGGAGAAGTCTATATTTTCTTCTATGAGCGGGATGACATTAAAGGAGATCATATTTAGTTTTATATAAAAATTGAGATGTATGTATTTATTTTATTTGATATATATTAATTAAGTTTTGAAGTAAACCGTTCGTAAATCTTATGAAACTATAGGTTTGTTTGAAGAAATCGGTATTTTTTTAAGATTGTGTGGTATAAATGAAGAATGAATGAAAATGAAGATTTAGTGGACTTTTTGAAAGTTTACCCAGTGAAATAAATCATCCACAACTGTTAAAAAATTCGAGTTTGATAAGGTTGCTTTCATTTTAAACAAAATGTTGATTTTTCTCTGATAACACTTTGAGTTTACTCAATAGACTAATGACTAGAGAAGGATCAGATAATATTCGCGGGCGAAGCAGCAGGCGCAGCTAGTTTTAATACAAATTTTAGAAGAAATTGCAAAATGGGTGAACTTAGTATGACTGTGGAGAGAAGAATAAAAAAATTAATGTAGTTTTTCGAGATGATATGTAACACGGATATTCATTAATAATAATAATAAATTCAATTTACCTAGCAACACTCACTAACTACCGATACATTACTACAAAACCATTACAGCAAAACTTTTCTACAAAAAGACAAGATATTTATCACAAATTCTCGTAAGGAACATAACAAAGCTTGTTCTGTTACACAACAATGTATATATACATCATGATCGCAGCAGTATCCTTGCAGTTTTTTCACGAGACACAACCTCGCATCTGTTAGCCACAGATTGTTATCGCGTCCATCAATTTTCGCATTTTTTACATAATTACCTCTTATCGTTCGAATATGCTCTAATTGGGACCTCTCGACCTCCACGTGAAGAAATCCGAACGTCAAATTCGTGATCTAAAATTCCTCGACACTGGCCATAAACCTATGCAAAGCTGTGTACGTTATGCCGATGCATGAAATGTAGGTAACGAGCGCGCATGAAAGAGACCACGATATTTTTTCTTCACATTGAGAAGATTTAGTTCGTTCTGGAATGTTTGTTGTATTGTTACACAGGAAGTCTGTGATGTTGCACGAACATGAATTCAGTATTCGTAAGAACTCAACAATCATTTGGAGGCTCTATTGAGCTGTGCTATTTCAGATGAACATGTTTATTTTCGAAAGTAATAACTTCAGGAACTTAACCAACGGGGTCCTAAATTGAGAGCGAGATCATAGAATATTTTATTATGAAATGATTGATATGATCACATTTCGAAAAGGAAAAAAAAAGATTTCAAAGGCGCTTGATTGCCTTGGTCACCAGGGACTCCTTTCTTCCAGGATCTCTAGGACGACTTCAGGACCACTCTGATGTTGTCTGACCTACCCTATCACTGACGAGCAGCAAGAACCGTGAAACGCGTCTGCAGGTGGTCTTCCCCAGCCAAATGAAGGATAATTTGCTGTATAATTACAATAAGCAATTGCAACTGAGTCTTCTTGGAAGAACGTTGCACAAATATCTGTCAGATGTAACTCAATATCCGTCGTGGTAACAGCCTGGGAAGTAGTTGTTTTCTGTCGGATGTTTGCCTCATATTTTCCACATGGTGGAAATATTTGGAGAGAAGGGTACTTCGACATTGTCGATATTACTATTTCATTTAGGGATTCCTTGTCAAGCTTCCCATCAGTTGTGTTCCTTGATATCCAACAATCACTCTCAGACTGCTCTCTCCACGTAGTGGTTGTTGGAAGGGCCAGGCAGCTCATTGGTTGAGACTGTCGCTTTCAAAACCGTTGACTGCTGGTCGGCTAGGTTCGGTAATCCTAGCGACTACAGATTTTTATCTGATGGCCCGAGAAAGTGCTAGGAATCGCACGTTGAAAGATAAGACGTCGTTAATCCTTGACACAAGTTTCTAATTTTGAGGGCTGCCGTTCGTAAGGGGATGACAGCTGGTTAACGGAAAAAACAATTTTAACAACAACAACAAAACAATTTCATCCAACACACTAACTCTGAATGAGGGTGTTTAGCTGGGATCCATTCTGGCATCAACACTGCTTCTTTTTTACATTAATGATTTGTTGGGAGTTACCTCATATCCAGTGCACATCTCTGCGGTGTACCTCAAAGTGGCTTGGGAAAAGCTGGAAATCGTTCTGAGACTTAAGAAAATGATTAATCTGAGCTTGACTTGAGCTTAACTCTTGGTGCCCCAAAAACGTCAACATTTTTGGACTCTCTTCACTTTTTCGCTTATAATTCATAAACAACACATCTTAGCGAAAACCATGCCGTAAGACAAATTAAAACATTACAAAAAATATTATTGAAATTTGCACAAGACAACGTTTGCCAGGTCAGCTAGTCATAATATAAACCAAATTGCCCACTTATTGACTCACACTAAAGCTCACAATTTCTAATTTGAATTGGTTCATTGAATCTTATAATCATTTTATTTAAAAGATCCACTGTTTGATGTTCATTCACATTTACTAATTGATAATACTAAATAAATTCAATTATCTATTCGTACACATTCCCTGATAAACTCTTCTGAAAACAATAAAGACTACTAAGCATTTACAGCTGGGTCTTTCGTTCTGATGGCATTATCTCAGTCCCTTTCCTTACGTATATCTGTACACGATGGAATGGATGGAAGGACTCATTCACAATACCATAAACTACAATCCTGATGAATATTTTCTCTGAGATTGTGTCGTATACATCATTTTGTCACTGGGAAGTCACGATATCTCTTCATCTAAGATGGCCAAGTCTACCGCGAGCTGTGTCGCCATTTGCATTACATCCCTCGGTGGAAAAGGAAAACTTTTAATTAATGGAAGAGAACATCGCAGAAGGCCTGGGTCACGATTGATTGCGAATAATCAACCTTTGATTTTGACCTAAACATTGAGATGGCCTCATGCATAGATTGTGTATTCCTCTTCCATTTCTGGAAGGATCTGATGGTGCAGGTGCGTATCATAGAATTCTTTGGTGAGCATTTTTTTGGAAACAGTGATGCGGAACATTGCATCAACCTTAAAATGTCTACATGCGAATTGGTCTGATAGAAATCGAAATCAACTACAAAGTTTACAAGTAAAACAATGAAACCAACCTAATAACGGTGTTGATTAATGGCTTGTTCATAGACGAAACTTTTTTTCACCTTATATCTTACTTTAACTGAAAAAGTTGACACAGTGCCCTTCGGTAATGGCGTTTATTCAACATAATGTCACCTTTTCGTTTATAGACTGACATATTTTAAGTGACGATTTTTTTGTTTATGTCTTTGAGAAGACTAAAGGATATAAAAGTGTTGATAAAAATGATAGAAAATTTGAGCAGTCCCCGCTTGGCTTTCATATATGGAAAATTCAATTTTCTCAAAATAGCTAATCTTACTTCGGCACTCGCAGATCTTATGCCAACTTTGTTATGAACATTTCATGATGAATAATTTCATATTTTTAATTGGCAGCAACCAGAAAATAGAAAATCAATTTCACCCTATCATCTCAACCCTTTGACCACTTGCAACCCTTATGCCTATCGTTTTTCGGTGCTTTAATCTAGCATAACATTATGATTTTTGTGCAAATGCCATCTTCCAGTCTACTACCCTAATTGAAGTTCGTAAGATCCAACTTTCACTTAAATGAATCGTTAACGTACAAGTTATCATTGAACAAGTGCGGAAAAAGTGGTCGATGGGTGGCCAGTAGCTCAGCAGTACGATGCACAGGCCGTTCGAAACTCCAGCATAGCGATAGTTGGTTCGAGCCCGATGTAGGTACAAGACATTTTTTCTCAAATGCCTTGTTGAAAAGCACGTGTACTGTGAGTTGTCTAGATGCTAATCTGGTCTAGTGATAGCTTGGAGTGCACTCTGACCACCCGAGGTGATGCTGTAGGTTTTTCCGGTTGTCCTACAGCTGAAAAGTGAGCCACCAATAATCAGTGAGTTGGCCAGGAGCGCCACGGCAAATAATAAAAATAGCCTTCCTCTACCCACACAGGCTATGGCTTATGACGAAATATTATTATTATTATATATTGGTAACTTTACTGCATGTAACTGCGGATACCCGAACGACGTAAAGCAGTCGAGTGCGGGAAAGTGCTTTTGACCTTTGAATTAGGATACATTTTTTTTTCTACAGGCAATTGTACATTCATGCACAAAGAAACACGAGTACCTTTTATTTTTATATTTTCTATCTACTTATTATTTGTTAAACCTACACCACATTCAGCAATAGAGGTGGCCGAGGAACGCTTTAGACTCTCATTGTAACTGATTTGAAAGGTTCGAAGAAATCTATCTCTACTATTATTTGACTCAACTGACTTTTACAGATATTTATTTTCTATCTGATTACAACATTTTATGACCACAATAGCCAAACTGTGCCTACTTGAAATATTATATAAAATCCCAGCTGTGACCAGTGTGAAGATTAGGATTTTGAAGCTGCAGATAGACTGCAATTTCGGAGGGTATCTTTCCTCTCGTTCGCCATGAGCCAAAAACTTTATAACGAAAATCGTTCTACTTTTCAGGGCGAGGAGGACTACATCAGGCTTATTCACTTGCATTTGCTTGAGGGTGTGGAATAAGTAGTTCCAAAATATAGGGCAGTTCTCATTCTCCACAATTGATTCAATATCCCCTGGAGCATAAGGCAACACCGGTGTCTTGTCTATACAGTACAGCAAATGTATTATGATCTCAAGTGCCCCATGACACACTCTACATCTAGTGTCCAGGACCTCTATACCCATACCGCGACTACGGTAGACCAGGGTGTTGCAGATACGATCCTTGCATGCTATGATAAATCCCTCGGTCTCCGACTTCAACCCACTTGACCTGAGGAAAGCAACGGTCAAATTTTTGGATATTCCAATGTCTTCGATGTTCTTATCCGTATATAGCTGCAGGAATGCATCAATTTCTGCAGCTTCAATGTGAGCTTTTTGCTGCACTAGCTCCAACTCGGTGAAGGAATTTGGGTTAACCCATTCAAAGTCGAAGACAAGACCAAGTTCATCGGCTCCACGCCCTGCTGCCTAGCAAAGGAATGTTCCGATCTCTGCTATCTATGACCACAGACTAAGCAGAGAAATGGATCTGAACAACTGATAGCTTTACAGGCCTCATTCTGTACCATTATGTTATAAAGACACTCTAAACTCACGGTTTTCTGGGAAGTACAACCTAAGAATGGACGATCGATGCAAGCTCCTACAAAGTTGCATCATTTTGCGAGTAAGAACGGAACGGCAAGCATATTATTTTCAGTAACTTCGTTCTTTCCCAACAGTTCTGATGACCAGATCTGTCGGAGTGTATACCAATACTTGCCGCGAAGAGAGTTTTCAACTGTAAATTGATGGATGTAGTCGTGGTAGGAGATCATCATGAAAAATGAGAAGAAATTCCCATGTTCTTATACCACTTTATATTCATAACCCTTGTGTTACTGCAGTTCCGTCCTTTGATAATATCCAATAGGACGAAACTGCAGTAACACGAGCGTTACAAATGTAAAGTAGTATAGAAACAAAGGAATTTTTTTTCTCATTTTCATGTTTTTAACTGTGTTTACCTCTTGGAAGCGACGTTGTTCCACCACTAGGTAAGTATACGTCTTTCCGTTAAGTCTACGAGCTGAATATTATTTTCGTATTCCTCGCATCGTCCTCTTTTGAGAGAAATCGTGGCACATTTGTCGATCCCAAACTCCTTTTCGATAGCATGCGTGTACTCTTGCACCACCATCGAAGACTGATGTAGATCCTTTTCTCCGGAGGCATATATCTTCAGGTCATCCATGTGAAATAAATGAGTGGCCTCGTTCCTCAGGTTGCTGGGGGTTCCTCAGGTTGCTGGGGGTGCCGCAGTTGTAACCATGGAAGTTTCTGAGTGCAACCCATAATGGCAGTAGTGAGATGCAGAAAAGAAGAGGGCTGAGGGAGTCATCCTGATAAAAGCCCCTTCTGAAGTGACGCTCACTGCCATAATTCAATATAATAGGAATATTTGGGTCGAAAATCCATCAGAAAACAACTACTTTCCTGGCTAATACCACAACGAACGTTGAATTACATTTGATGAATTTTCGTGCAGAGTTCCTACTGACGTCTCTGCAATTGATATTTGCACGAAAAGTTCATTGAAACCTTTGAACCACCTATAGATCGATTTATGGGTTCTTGCCCTCATTAATATAGGGTAGGTCTCTGCAGACAATAATTTATGTCTGAAACAAATGGTTCATCAAACTTTCCATGTCACAGCAAAAGCTGAGACACCGCCCGCAGCCTAGCGTTCACTGAACCACGTGCGCCATCTAAACTCCAGCCCCTCAACCAAAGCAATACACAAAATTCGCGTGATTAATTTAACCACCAATACAAATGAAGAATGTTTTACGGTTTCGGCGTCCAATGTGTGTAAATTCATTTGAAATGAATGGGTAGAGTGAAAGTAATACTTCACAAAGATTTTTTACACAATACTAACATTTAATGCTAACAGCTGTTTCGACACACTGTGTCACCTTCTGAGCCAGTTATAAACTAACCTAATTACAGAAGGTCATCTCCTTAAATACTAAACGTAACATTAAGGTAGATAAAGGGAGGTATCAAGGGACATTTGGGAAAGTATGAAAGTAGGTAGGTAGAGGTATCAAGGGGCATTTGAGAACTTACAGATAACATTATTAATGATTGGTGAATTATACAGGTCTATCTGATCATTCAGAACTAAGCTGTTTTTATTACAAAGATGTTTTTTGATTTCTATAGATTTCAATATATTTAATTTTAGGCTTTTCGGTTGAATGTGTAGAATTTCCGGATTTTGTGTGAAATTGTGGCTATTTTCTATGAAGTGATTGGCATAGTTTGAATCTTGTTTTTTTAGTCTGTAACTTCTCAAATGTTCATCGAATCTTTGGTTAAAACTACGGCCAGTCTGGCCTATATATAAGGCATTGCAATCGTCGCACTTGAGATTCGATGAACATTTGAGAAGTTACAGACTAAAAAAACAAGATTCAAACTATGCCAATCACCTCATAGAAAATAGCCACAATTTCACACAAAATCCGGAAATTCTACACATTCAACCGAAAAGCCTAAAATTAAATATATTGGAATCTATAGAAATCAAAAAACATCTTTTTAATAAAAACAGCTTAGTTCTGAATGATCAGATAGACCTGTATAATTCACCAATCATTAATAATGTTATCTGTAAGTTCTCAAATGCCCCTTGATACCTCTACCTACCTACTTTCATATTTTCCCAAATGTCCCTTGATACCTCCCTCTATCTACCTTAATGTTACGTTTAGTATTTAAGGAGATGACCTTCTGTAATTAGGTTAGTTTATAACTGGCTCAGAAGATGACACAGTGTGTCGAAACAGCTGTTAGCATTAAATGTTAGTATTGTGTAAAAAATCTTTGTGAAATATTACTTTCACTCTACCCATTACAAATGAAGAAATCTGCATTGTTCACAATAAGCTTGTCAAGTGAGAAACAAGATGTCCTGCCTACCAGGATGACGCTTATTGTCATAATCCTATACAATAGGAATAATTGGGTCGAAAATCCATCACAAAACAACTGCTTTCCACGACGAATGTTGAATTGAGTCCAACGAATTTCCGTGCAGAGTTCCTACAAGGATGTCTTCGCAATTGCTAGTTGCATAGAAATGTTCAATGAAACATTGCTATTGTACAGGATTATAGCCATAATAGAGACATCCTTGTAGGAACTCTGCACGGAAATTCATTAGATGTGATTCAACGTTCGTCGTGGTATTAGCCAGGAATGTAGTTGTTTTCTGGTGGATTTTCGACCCAATTATTCCTGTTGTATAGGATTATGGCAATAAGCGCCGTCCTGGTAGGGCAAGACATCTTGTTTCTCTCTTGACAAGCGTATTGTGAATAATGCAGATTTCTTCATTTTCATCATTAGATAGGTTCGTGAGTTAATAAATAATACTTGCCAACGTGGGAAATTATCGAATTCATTCACTTTTATAACTGAACCAATGACCTTATCGAAATGATAATATTAGTCGATTAAATTATCTCCTTCGTCTGTCCAGTCGTCTGCCAGTGGATCATTTGAGAAGTATTTCACAATTGATTCGTTTCGCAGTGATTGTTCTACTACACGAACATCAATCAGGTTTGTTGCTACGCTCCTGCTTCCATTTAAGGGTCGTTATTCACGTTACAAAAAAACCAAGAAAGTACGTCTCATTGAAAACTCCGTCTCACATAAATAAAACATTACGACCGCAGTCTCTAATCTTTATATAGTTGTAAAATAATTGGCTCTGCACTTGAAAACTGATCCAAAAGTGTGCATCGAGTTTTTTCCTAAGTCGGATGGGATGCGTTGATGGGCAAGTACAAGTGTCTCGCGGATAAGGAAATGTGTGCTCGTACCAAATGTGTCATACTGGACTCATTCACATTTTTATGGTGGCGACTTTCACGGTGCCTTTGTAGAATCGCGTTATTTTGCAGAGGTGCTGTACCGATTATGTAAAGTGTCTTATATTAGAATACCAAAATACTCGATATATCCTTTTTAACTGCCTGCATTTAAATCACGTCATGTAACCCCTAATGGAATATTAATAATAATTATACTAATTTTGAAAATACCTTGCACGTGCATCCGATGAAGTTGGTATCGTTTCCTCGAGCTGAAAATACGCGAAACTCAACATCGTAGAAACTGCGCGTCAAAAACAGCGTTACAAATGACATACCAGGAACGACAACTTCAGTTTTATTTGATACTGAGTACTTCTACCACGTCAGTGGATATGACTTCCGCTGTTGCAGAAACGTTTGAAAATTTCACCTAAAGAAGACCACTGCAAAATACGCCGGCATGAATGACTACATTCCTTGGTATAGAAAATGGATAATTTAGGAACGCCCCTCGTATATCCTTTTTGTAATTTGGTTGCTGCTCAACCGTGGAAAATGCAATGGACCATATTGTATTAATTTTTCTTCTCGTACAATAATCAGACTGCCACGTACGAGTAGTAATTCGAACGAAGCGGAATCGGAGATAGCGAATTCGATAAATCGCTTGAATGTTGACGTATCCCCCATTATAATCCGTCCGTTTGTGAAGCCACGATTCGCCAATAACTATCAAAGTTGATTAAACTATAAATATCGGAATATTCATCAGAGAAAATGTTTCGAATACCCAACATATTTCTCGAAGGATATTGCAGTAATACCAACATCCATAGTCAACGTCTAGGAATTTTAATTGTATCTCCTGGACAGAAGATGTGTAAAAATGGCAAATTGGCAGCGTTTATGACCTTATCTTGATAATTCAACCGTGAATTACCAATAAAACAAAAATCATTTTACTTTTACTGGCATACCGATTTGTATTGTTTGTTTTATTATGGTCTTCGGGATCTGCACGACAGTGAAAGCCAAAATGGATTAATGGATGGAGAGTTTTTGTTTCGCTTTTGAAATTATCATCGAATAAAAAGAAATGAGACCATTAAATCATAGATCTTCGATATTTCAACATGAACTGCATACTATTACCAGATCGCCTCAGAGATATCCTACGATATAGCGGTGAACCAGAGCAGAATAATCGGTTGAATATTTCAAAATTAGTCCAAATAGGAGTGACAACTTTATGATATCACTTACCACCACCGTTTCTGCTTCAACAAGTCCATCAGTGGATCTCCGGCGATCTCAACCGCTGTATCTGGCGCAAGTGGGATTGTATATCATGGGTGAGTTCGACTTGCTAACACTATTCGAACATTTTACTCTGAATTTTCTTCAATCGTTCGGGTACAACCACAAAAACATTACTTTGACACTCTACCGAATGACTGAAGAACATTTAGAGTAAAACGATCGAATAGTGTTGGCAAGTCGAACACACCCCATGTCTCTAGGAACAAAACCAAATTAGTAAGAATACTCTTCACCAGGAGGAAGTGTATATTATAACTGTTAGATCCTGATTTTTTTCTGACAAGTAGTGGATTTGATATTCATTGTCCATAGTAAGGAACAGTAAGAAAAATATGGGATACCTATGCATAGTCCACAGGTAGGAGTATCGTTAGCTTATAAATCAAAATACTTGTTTTTCCAAAAATGTGTCATTTTTGATGACTTTTAAATGTCAACAGTATGCTGTTTTTTAACAGAGTGTAAACGATATATCTGCATGGCGTGCAAAACAGTACAGACCGGCATTGATTAAATACAAATATCATTTTTATTTCAATCGTTTTTCGTTAAACATATGACGGTTAAATTCAATACATACTAATTTTTTAGACTAATAGACCGTCAGATAATGATAGATTTTGCTGACTCATTTTCTCTTTTCTGGGGTTTTAACCACTGAAAACTATATCAGTGTTGAGTTCAAAAAATAAAAAATAAGCGATCGTACGTGTGCTAGGCATTTGGAAAATTAATTTTCCTTGTATAAAACAATGTGTTTTTTTTTTCATTCTCTCATTCATGGCATTTCAACATATCACAAGGTAGGAACAATCTGATAGTGAAAAACTAAAGCCATAAGGTTTGCACGTTCTTAAAGGGTTGAAATAAGGGCGACATCATGTAAAAGAATACTCGGTTGCTGACGCATTTTCTCGCTTATGGCAGTCGTCAGAATTTAATTTGATATTAGGAACCCGAAAAAATCCCATAGGCCGGTCAGCTGGAAAATTTTGTGATTTTTTCCTAGCATACGTCCGATCGCTGAATTTTCATTTTTTGAGCTCAACACTGACATAATTTTCAGTGGTTAAAATCTCAGAGAGAAAATGAGTCAACAAAACCTGTCATTATCTGACGGTTTATAAATATACCATTTCCAATCATTATGTCGAAATCACGTCCTTCAGTACAAGTGAAGGTTAGATTCGAAGGAAGGAGAAAAAATTATTTGAAATTTTGAAATTTCCGACGTTTTGACGTCAATAAACAATAATCTTCAATAAACGCCATTTAATCAATTGACGTGAACTACTTCTGGCAATAGACCTCACATAGTTTTCCTATGTAAGAGTACTGCTGATGTTGATACCAAACATTGTAAGATTTCATTAATATGAATACTTCTGACATAGTTGGAAACGGCCATTCTAGAGAAAAGACAAGCTTGGGTTTTGTTCGCATTGTTTCTACCAAGTTGCTGGATCCCCGTTCTAGAGCTTTTGTCAAGTCTATATTCAAATCATTCACGTTTCTTCCCCATTGTTCTTTTCGAAGTGTTGGATATACAGTGCGGCGCTAAATTATAAAATAAATTCATTATTTCTGAATATAAAAATATTTCGGAAAAATCCTCAGGTCTATTTTTTTCTGATGTGCCAATTTTTGAACACCACCCAAAATATATAGGGTTATCCGCATTTGAGTAAAAATTACTTTGGTGGTGTTTTTGAATTAGAAACCCAGTATATTTTTCCATATTTGGTCAGGGATCGTCAATACGAATCCAGTGATACCAGGTTTGATGGGAGTATGTCAAACGGATGTGGAGATATGGGCAAAAAACTCGTTCTTATGTCTAATGAGTATGACTGAGACTCCACGATGCAGAAGGTTAAAAGTCTCTGTTGCACTCATTGGGCATATTGAGAAATTTTTTGCCCATATCTCCGCAGCCTTTTGACATAACCTCATCAAACCTAGTATCACTGGATTCGTAATAACAATTCCTGGGTGTCCATTTTGAAATATCACCAAAGTAATTTTTACTTGAATACGGACCATCCTGTATGTTTTGTCCCAGGATTTTTTCGAAATATATTAATATTCAGAAATAATGAATTTATTCCATAATTCAGCACCGCACTGTGTATGTTTGCATCCTCAGCATTATGATCGGAGATATTGCCTCGGTGTATCGCGTTGAATCCTCAAAGGAGAAACACACTCTTTCTCATGGGATTTTGAGGAAAACATGCGGAGATCAACCGAGTCGGCTGAATTGTAGCGTCATATGAGGCAGCGTTGTACCGCTCGATGGTGTAGAAGAGAAATATAGAGTGGAATTTCTTAATATTTTTGAACTGTCATTATGGTGCTTGTAACTTTTTCATTAGCAGTTTCATTTATCCAAGTACTTCTTTTATATCTGTTTCTTCCGAATCCTTTCGGGGTTTACAGTCTTAAAAGTTCTTTGGCTCTTATCACCAATTATGATCGTGAAAATTAACCACCTGACACTCTGCTGGTAAGATTCAGTATGGCAGCTATTAACTTTATCCAAATTTGTTGAGAAATATAGTCCATTTGAAAGTTTCATGTCTTTTGAGAACAATTTTGGTTTCATTAAGTTGGTAGAAGTAGAAGAGTTAAAATTATCTTTCCTTCCACCCGTTCGGTTTCTCTCTCTTATTATATCCCCCACGACGACTAGACCTCCCTTTGATCTACAGCCATGAAATTGTCTGCTTTCTTTAGCCTTTGTTTTTGAGCTCGAGGAAGTTTTATTTTTCACAACTGTGTATCCCAGGTGTAGTCGAATGGTCACACTCATAGTCTCTTTTTGTAGATATTTGGCACCAAAGATTTTCAACGAGTAGGAAAAATGTTGGTCAAACTGCATTCTATGCAGGTGCAGCAAGGTTTTATCCAGTATAGCATCCCAGATCATGTGTTCATGGACCTCATGGTCCATGGCTCCAGTATCATTTGTCTTTCAGGTACAGGTTGGGTGACATCTAGGAATGGAGTACCCTTTCCAGGAAACTGGAGAATACTATGGACTAATTTTCCTGCGGGTGTATGGAGGATGCGTGATATTTCACCTAGGTTTTATTAGAATTTTCCATTGGGATCTTGGTCAGAGCACCAACATTCGTTTCCAGTATTGAGAGCGTATCTCGTATAGCTCTGAAGAAAAAGCGAAATGGAAAGTACTCACTTTCGTTCGTCTGATATCGTCATGATATATCGATATACTCGTAGTCTCGAATCCACCAACGCATTCCTTGAATATTTCTCTCGCAATAACAACAATAATATCAAACAAAATAATTTATAAATATTATTTTTATTACTTACATAACAAACGTCAAATCAAATGATCGTGAAGACCTCCACCGCACCACGCTTCGTCTCGAATTGGCTTCTTTTATTACAATTACTGTGTTTCTCATCATGGGACTGGTAATTTTCCGATTTTTTCTCGTCACTTAGCCCACGACCATGTCAGAGTCAGTTAGCCGTTTCACTGCGGGCGTCTATTTTTGCTACAAAACAAAAGATGATCGCTGTCATGGTGCCCACGTTGAAGATTTCAATACAAGATGCCTAATTAAGTTCTGTTCCAACTCAGTGAACATCATCGAAACATACCGGAAGAGTCACCAAAGTTGTCGGGATAAACACCTCAACAAATAAGCTAGAAGGAACATGTAGATGAGCAAAGAACAAAATCTTTTTCAGGAGAAAAAATTGTTGTCACTACTTGGCATATAACTAATAAACTAATAATGTAGATTGAGTTGGGTACTCCAGTCTTCCACTTCAACCTATACGAAGGTATAGGTATTCGTCTTCGAGTCTCCAACAAAAAATAACTACTGCCCCCTGCGACTGTTGAGTTATATCTGTTTGATTCTTGGCAAGGTTACTATAAGAACTACTCTTTATCTTGGAGCCAGAATTATGTGCAGTCACTTTTTACCCAAACGAGTCTGTAGTTTGAGAAAAGTCTACCACACTCGACATGTGGTAGACAATAAACAATATAATTCCAAGTCAACTCATCAAAATGTAAAATATAATAAAGATTAAACTTTGCGTTTATTTCTATTGTGCCAAAAGAAATCATCTTCGATTGAATCACATTTATAATATCCTGCATTACTTTATCATAAATACTTTTGGTTTGTTAATGCTACTTCAAAAAATTAATTTTCTACTTGCAAGAACTGTAATTTGTCCGAAACTTCTCATAATTCTTGTTGATTTTGATGTTTGTCATAACAAGAGGTCAAACGACACTATACAGAAAATAGTTGAAATGTATACCGAGTGTTAAGGTATTCTTTAGACAAGCCACGTTGCGCTAATCTCTTTTGAAGAGATCCTCAAGAAATTTGGCCTTGGACCATTTTGGATCTTTTTGAAAAAGAGTAATTATTCTTTCACTTGAGGACGAAATTGTCAAACTATCTCTTAATGATTTGATCTAAAATTTAAGCTCTCTTGCTCTCAGATCATCTGACTTTAAGCTAGAAAAAACATGGCATTTCCCTCAGAGCCTTTCAAATTTGAAAAAATAATGATTTTAATCCAAAATTATTTTAGATCATGACAGAAGGAGGTTGCTTGTGTCTTAAATAATATAACTTTGTGCTTAAGAAAGTGAGGCGTTTTTTAGTACAAAATATCTATGCATTTCGCAAATTCAAACTCTTTAAAACTAAGGAATCTTTTTTATCTGTGTAGACGCATTTCAATCAATGTGTTGGACATTAATGAAGAGTATACAGGGTGTTTCATAATTGAATGCTGAATAATGGCGATAATCCTTGATTGATTTTAAGAAAAATTCTTCATAGGGCCGCAATCGCTTTATTTCTGAGATACAGTGACTTCACGCTATGTCCAGCGTGAACACGATACAAGCGATGCGGCAAACGCACGCACCGCTGAGAAATCGCGACTAAAGCGTATATATGTGACCAATGTGCCCTCGAGAAGCAGTTCGTCTTATGCATAACATTATTATAAAAATGGAAAACGAAGTATTCATTAATGGGTCGGAAGCGAATCGAAATATAGCGATTCCTACATTTTCAGATATTTTCGTTTTTGAAGGTACAAATTTCGATGCTCTATTTCATGACTTGAAAGAAATGCAGAGGAACAACATAGAGTTATCCGATACCTTCATTTATTCATAAACTATTTCGATCAACATTTTTGGGTACAGAGCTGTCCCAAAGCACAGTGCTTAGTGCTCGTGAAAGTGCTCGAAGCACTTTTGTGCTCCTAAGCACTGTGCTCCCGAGCACTTTCCTAATTCAGTGCTTAGTGCTTAGTGCTCCGAAGCTTAGTGCTTAGTAACCCCGAGAAGTGCTCGCAAACACTTCAGTGCTCCGGAGACTTTTCAGGATTACTAAGCACTAAGCCTTTCCCGATGCCTTTCCATATACATTAATCTTGTCGAAACATGAAGTCGCGGCAGATGGCACCCGGCGGCACCCCCCACCAAAAAATCAATTTTCTACTATAAGTACTGCGTTTAGAAGATTACTGTTTTGAAAAAATAGTACAATTTCGTTAGTTACTTTTCCTATCTAAAAAAATAATTGAATATTACTTCTTCTTTTCAAACTACGTTGACGTATCGGAGACCAAATCTGTCTCCGATATCAAAACCTTTGAAATATTTTTTTTTTTATTATAGAGTAAAATTGTCATTTAACTCAAAAAAAGTCTTCAAAAAATGTCGTATGACATTTGCTATCTTAATAGGGGATTTGTGGTATGTCAATTACCAATTCTGTTATTTCAAACTTCTTTTCTGTGTAACCATATGCGGCCCATTTATACACGTCCTTTCAGTAACGACTATTTTATTCACGTGTGCAGCGTTGCGGAACCTTTTTTTTAAAAAACAATTGTCTCGAGGAGTTCATCAATGCTTTACGTATACCATACTTTTTTTACGAATTCATATTATAACCACAAAATTGTATGTTATTAAGTTGATATAATTTTTTTTATCACAACAGTTCCAATTGACAGTACAAGAAATATCTACTCTCTCATGGTTTTTAAACACTGAAATCAAACAGTAACCCTAGCGATGTACTTAAGAAATAGAGTTGCTATGGTAATATTTTTTAAAAAAATCATTAAATACAGATTGTGGAATATGTGATTAATTGATCACTTATCGTGGTATGGTGAATGCCATTTTAGATATTTCAGTGGTTTTTAATTGAATCGGTTGTTACTCGATGGTAATCTATAGCACTTAGGGCCGGTTTTTCAATATCCTGTTAGCGTAGTTTGACTGACGGCTAAATTTGACTAGTGGTTAGAATGAACGTTACATCTGTTCACATAAAGGAATAAACTCACATTCTAACCATTAGTCACGTAGCACAGACTTTGACTTACATTGAAAAACCGGCACTTAGACTGTTAGAAACGTGAGTAACTGAAACTTGATTAACACGATAAGATTTCAACAAATGATATTACATCGAGACATGTGTAGTGTAGTGTAGTGTAGTGTAATGTAGTGTAGTGTAGTGTAGTGTAGTGTAGTGTAGTGTAGTGTAGTGTAATGTAGTGTAGTGTAGTGTAGTGTAGTGTAGTGTAGTGTAGTGTAGTGTAGTGTAGTGTAGTGTAGTGTAGTGTAGTGTAGTGTAGTGTAGTGTAGTGTAGTGTAGTGTAGTGTAGTGTAGTGTAGTGTAGTGTAGTGTAGTGTTGTAGTGTAGTGTTGTAGTGTAGTGTAGTGTAGTGTAGTGTAGTGTAGTGTAGTGTAGTGTAGTGTAGTGTAGTGTAGTGTAGTGTAGTGTAGTGTAGTGTAGTGTAGTGTAGTGTAGTGTAGTGTAGTGTAGTGTAGTGTAGTGTAGTGTAGTGTAGTGTAGTGTAGTGTAGTGTAGTGTAGTGTAGTGTACTGTAGCCTAGCGACTGTAGCGTAGCGTAGTGTAGTGTAGTGTAGTGTAGTGTAGTGTAGTGTAGTGTAGTGTAGTGTAGTGTAGTGTAGTGTAGTGTAGTGTAGTGTAGTGTAGTGTAGTGTAGTGTAGTGTAGTGTAGTGTAGTGTAGTGTAGTGTAGTGTAGTGTAGTGTAGTGTAGTGTAGTGTAGTGTAGTGTAGTGTAGTGTAGTGTAGTGTAGTGTAGTGTAGTGTAGTGTAGTGTAGTGTAGTGTAGTGTAGTGTAGTGTAGTGTAGTGTAGTGTAGTGTAGTGTGGGGTAGGGTAGGGTAGGGTAGGGTAGGGTAGGGTAGGGTAGGGTAGGGTAGGGTAGGGTAGGGTAGGGTAGGGTAGGGTAGGGTAGGGTAGGGTAGGGTAGGGTAGTGTAGTGTACGTGTTTGGTTAAGTTTTGGTAACTCAAGTATCTAACAGTCTGAAAAGTGTTTAGTGCTTAGTGCTCCCTGACTGAAATTACTTTTTGAAAGTATTTAGTAATCGCGAGCACTTCGTTAATAAAAGTGCTTAGTGCTCGAGATTCCGGAGTACTTTTCAAGAGTGCTCAGAGCTTAGTGCTCGAAGCACTTTCTATCAGTGCTCGGCATATCTTTGTTTGGGTATTGTGAAAACTGATGGTTTTTCACGTTTTTCACAATTTTCTTATATTTCGACATTCCCAGTAATCACAATTGATTAATCGTCATTTATGAGAAATATAAGTTTCTGAAAAATCTCAAAAAAAAAAGGTCCTATTCTTAGTGAATATATAAGGGACATTGAAGGTTTTAATAAGCCTGAACTTCAGAGATATCCTGAGGAAGTTTCATTCTATTGAAATAGGAAGAAATGCGAACCGAAATATAGTTTTCAATAATAATAATAAATCCTGTTACATATTGTCAACCTGTACTACTTTTATAGCAGTAACTGATTTATATCAGAATTTAACTTGGTTTCTTTATAATTATTTTCTATTGTACTATCGAAACAAAAAATCAAATCGTGCGCGAGCATTTTTTTCAAGCTACCATGAAATTACTTGAGTTAATCCATTATAAATACAACACCTGTGTTGTGCGTGTTGACTACTGTAACAGCACGTTTCATTTATTATTGCTAGTTATATACAGGGTACTTCTCGACGAACTGAGTCGATCTGGTACTAATTTCCCATAAATGTGAACAATAAGGTCTTTTACAGAAAGCTGAAATATTTTAATTTCTTTCAAAGTTCTTGCAATATTAGTAGTTAATTTTGTTCAAATTATGCTCTTTCCTTCAACATCAGATTGCATGATTACGAACAGCCTTCAGAAGTCTTCGAGAGTATTTTTGCGAGCTATATAGGAAAGACGAGTCCGTTGCTACGGTTGACCTGACCCCTTGAAGAGGGATGATAGAAAAGTAGATCAAATAGTGGGGGGGGGAGGTTAAACAAAAAGTATTTATAGTACTTCCCTTAAAAAAAACACTAGGCTAGCTTCAGTAGGCGGTGGCGTGGGTAAGGTTTGTCAAGAATGAAAAGGCGGGTTAATCTCTCAACAAATTACTTTAATAACCCCTAAAAGGGATATTGAAGTTGGACTTCGTTCGGTTCCCTCGTAAAATAACCATATTACAAAATACCGTCAAGTGTCTCCGGTTACAAATAGGTTCCTTTTCCCCAAGTGTTAATTACTACTTGTGTTTTCTTATTAAATTCATATACCGATGCATTTTACCACACTGAGGTGATCACCGCGATTTGCACAGGGGGTAGGTATGTGCCGAATGGCTGTAAATGTATTCCTGACATAATGTATATTCAAATACTTGCCTGAAGAACTATTACGTATAGTTAGTTGCCTAAAGAGGCTCTTCAATAGGAATGCCTGAAGGGCTTGAAAATATTTCGTTGTCTAAAGATCTTCATACAACGGTTTCGTCTCAAACCACGAAAAACAAATTGAATTTAACAAAAATTAATCGTACGCCATCTTTATTTTAGTTCAGGAATATCGGTCTACAAGCAGCTACAATGTTGTCCACGACGTAAGTCGTCATTTGCGATATCTGCCATAAACTTTGTTATGTTCATGAGCTATTTACGTGTGCGAAATTGAAATGTGTCGTTTATGTTATTATTATGCTGAAAAAGTGAAAAGTGAATGACTATTAATATAATAAAGTAACTTTTTATTCATGATAGTTTTTATTTTAACCTTGTATATAAGCCAGTTCAATAGAATCGACGCGGTAAACCTTATAGTTTTGACAGTTCAAAGGTAAACAACGTTTTATCGAGGACCAGCCAGTTTTATCGGTATGAAATTGAATAATTTGCCAGAATAACACGCTGTTATTGTTTGAAATACCAAAAAAACGTCACATTTTGTAAAAAATATAATAAGTAATAAATAGAGAACATAGAGAAAATTCAATTGAGGGGTGGGAAGAAGTGAAAAGTTAACCAAAAAGTCATCCCTTTGGAAAGTGGGTTTTCTGGCCCCTGAAGAAGCTTAATGAAAAATTTTAAAGCTCATGATTGAACCCAAGTGCAGTTTTCGATTTTTCAACTGAGCCGCTCCGGCGAGTTTTTCAATTTGTTTATTTGGTCAATCCCGAGACCGGGCTCTACTAAAAAACACCCACTTCCACTCGTAATTTGCCGATGTAAATGTGAATTTTTGTGGTAATCGATTTTGTAGACGAAAATTTTCAAAAATAGGTTTCGAAGAAACAATCGACATCCGCTTTATCAGATGATTACTAATTACTTTCTAAACAAAATTATCATAACGGAAGACCTATATAAATCGTCGAATTAGCCGATAGACATTTTCCCGTCGTACTGGAGGCCCTGCCCAATTTCAAAAATAGTTGGAACTTGGGGATTTCGAGGGATATGCTATATCATCTCACCAAACAGAAGACGTACAGCTTCTCATCGCGGTTTCAGACCCGCGGTTCTCTACCTATATCAAAGATTACCGTATTTGGTTGCATATTATATTGAATCTGTAAATTATGACAGTAATCCGCACGGTACACGAGAACCATCGAACATGCCAACCGCATGCGCTAACAAACCTGAACTCTTCGAACATAGCGAACACCCATTTGCTTCTCGTCCGGTAGCAAAGTGGGATCGCAATGAAAAATTGCGAGATTTCTGACATTCCCGATATCGGATATATGTCTCATTAGGAAACGCATACGCAGAATACGAATTAGTCGGACAAATGATCCTAACAAATTCAAATTGGCTAGTACAGTTATTGCACCAGAGCTACATAAGGAAGGACTGCGCTACTAATAAGTTGTCGTGTTGCAGCCATATTTGAATATGGGTAAGGTTCTGCGGTACGAGGGATTTAAGGATCAATGTACGTTGAGTCCATGGGAGTTCATGGGAGAGTATTACCTCAACGTCGCGTAGTCTGTTTCTCCGAACGAGGAAGAGACTGACTATAAATTTAAAGATCCATCTGTTCTCCATTTATACAGAGGCGATTCAGACCAATCTGGGGTATTAACACCAGAGTCGCTTCAGTCAGAGTAGATTGACTGTTTACTTTTAACAGGTATTGTTCCCAATAACAAAAAACGAGAGAAGAATATTGTTTGGTGTTTGCTGTTCATATTGATTGATATCAGATACGCTTGATATATGTTTTGACAGAAGAATGACTTTTCCAAAATGGATAGGATGTAGAACTAATTTGAAATATCTAATACTAATTGCTTTCATGTACAGATACTTCCTGAAGTTACCACAATACGCAAAAACACACACACGTTAATTAAGTGCAAACCAAGGAAGCACCCAGTGAATCAAAGGAGGTTCGCCTCTGGTACTAACGTGCATATAACTCAAATATAATAATATGTGTGCATTATTTCAACAACAAATTATACTATATCTCGAAAAACACCATTCGAAAGACCTACGATTTAGTAAATATTTTTTTGTGTTCTGGTTCCCACGAAAATAAAAATCTTGCTATGTTCATAGCACATCGTGAGAGCCAAAAAAAAACTAGGTAGGAATAAAAAAATGTTGATCGAAGGACCCATTGCAAAATTGCAAAGCTCGCGAAAATGAAATCAAAAAAATCTCTAAAAAGAGTGGAAAACATAGGACAAGCGAATAATTTAATATAAAAAATTAAACATCCCTACCTCCCTCTAACTCAAGAGAAATTGAGAAAACTCGCGACAATAATATCGAAAAAATCTGCAAAAATAATGAAAAACATGGGATCATTGAATTATGTAATATACTCAAAATAATTTTACCCGTCTGTGTCCCCAATATCCAGAAAGAGAACGGGTGGGGATTCAAAAAAGTTTCTGACAGTTTCGGACAACGAAAATTACAACAACAAAAATAACCCGAGCACTCAGACCACCTCTTACTAAAAAACATGATTAAAAAACTCTCTAAAATAAAATAGAAAAAATTCTTTGAAAAAGTGAAAAACGTGAGATCAGCGATCAATTTGATTAAAAAAATTATAACTCCTACCCCCTAGATAGAAATTGCAAAAACTCGTGGCAATAAAATCAAAAAAATCCGTAAAAATAGTGAAAAACATGGGATTATCGGATAAAGTAATCTAAAGAAATCACCCCATTTTGTAAATCGCCAGCCGCCATTAAAACTAAATTAATCGCAGACAACCCTATATCATCGTGTTCGTCGACCTCCTTGTTTCTACCTGTTTACCCAATAATTAACCCAACATTCCGAAAGTCAAGGATTTTTCATCCAACACACTCCCGATATATTTTTGAACATAAAAAATTTTACATAAATAATGTTCATCCATTTAACGAGAAAGTCGTTTCTAATTAGACTAAGAATTTTCGAGAAAATGCTCAGAGGCCACTCTCTATATTTGTCTATATTTGACTTTTCACCTTTTTTGAACACTGCGATTACTATGCTAAGTTTCAAAACATCTGGTAACATTGGCGCCTAGAGACAGCCTGGATATTTTGTCCGGCAAGCCTCTTGATAGCTTTGGTTTTGTGACTTGGCGCGCAATTTGAAAATATATATTTTTGGCGGTCGAAGCATATTTGTAAAACAAATTGAGGGAATCTATTTGAAAAAATTGCATTGATTGCTCTATATATCTTGATAAAATAGTTTTTTTGAATCCTTGCTAATCTGTGCTAATTTGTCATCTGCTGTAACACTTTTAGAAATATGTTGGTGATTTGAAATGAACCAACATAATTGATCATGGGGAATATTTTTCAATACATCTTATCAGTTAGGTTAGATGAGCGATTGTAGTGTGCTAGCTATGTTAGTTCAGGTATTTTCCATTTCTTTCTTCTTCCCCAAGCCATGAGATAGCGAGCGGGGCAAGCATATTCTCATTAATCTTACTGTCAACATGCTTGCCAGCTAAAATATCCGGGCTGTCTATAGACACTAGCCTGGAAAAACGCCCTTTACAATACAGATATTTATCAAGGTTGTTAAAGGTTCAACTTTGCTGTCACTAACCATGAAATCTGACCCGACGAGGCTATTGTAAACAGATTTGTTTTTCGATCTGGAGAACATTTTACAGTTGAAAATGGAGATGGAAATAATTAGCAAAAAATGGCAACATCTCAACAGAGGAGAGAGCAATCGAAGATATTGAAAATGAATCGTTATTCTATAATTTTGATATTTTTGGCGTGTAGAAAATAAGTAAAACGGTGAAGATGGGGTTTAGTCAGAGTTCCCAAGTGGATCACAAACTTATATACACGTTGAAATAATGTTTAATATTTCGGAAAAAGAACAGTTTGCCATCTCACTTCTATTAATTGACAATAACTGACAAAACTAAAAACTAAGACTACCACTTGATTGAACTGAACAAAAGGGCAAAAGGCCATAAGTTACAACAATTATCCCACGCTTGAATGAATACAATTAGGAATAACTATAAGAATAATTAAATTTGTGTACACTGGCAGACAGATATTTAACTTCGGGAATGCGTGTTGGAAACTTGACCTGCAAATTTTGAAAATAAATCGTCATTCTATAATTTTAATATTTTTATAATGTACAGGAAAACCAGGCAGGTGACGATGAAAAAAAAAAGTCTTTCTGTACTTCATAAATATGAAAATCTAATATCCCAGATTTTTTGAAAAAAAAAACTTAAAAGCAGACCTTGTGCGAGCAAGCGAGTATTTAATACTGGAGGGTGTTATGGAATCTATGAAAACGTAGATATTGGAAGATATACTAAGTGAGCTCACTGGTTATTTGGAGAGTCATTATTATACTTGTGGAATAATATTCATTCAACGAACAAATGTATTGATAACGGCGATCAACAATAGATCGCGATATTCGCGATAATGTTAATCGCCATTTCAATTCACGAGTTTGTTACAGAACTTTTTCGTCGACTATACTTTTCAAAATAAAGATATCTTACTTTCAATTTTCATTTATTTAATGATAAACAACTATTTCCTATTTATATTAACTCTATTCGAAGTTAGTTAATTTTCCTCAGTGGTAGTTTTATTATTGTAAATATTAATATTCGAAATTGTACAATTGCTGAAACTAGAGGAAGGAATTGATGAATTGATGAACCAACGATTTTGAGTGCGCATAAATGGACGGCCGACGGAAAAGTTATTTTTTTCCACTAGTAGATAATAGGTCACTTTATATGTTATATAGATAGTATATCATAATATGGTTGTGTATAAATACTTGTTTTCTCTGCTAAATGGTGAACTTGTGCAACAAACAGACTATATCGTAAAATTAATTATTTCCATAACTTACAAAAAGTGTTTCTGTGGAAGAGTATTATTATCAGGGGTAATATAATAAGTGGTATGATTATTACCGATAATTTTTTGGAATATTAATGAATTGCAATCCCAAGCTATATTTTCACTGTAGTTCCGATTCTATTGGCTGAAATTCAAAATTTGAAATCCACTGATTGGTTGTTAAGCAAGGAAATATATTGTCAGATTAATAAATTTGAATCATAACCCTTCTTTCGAATAGATATCCATTTTACTCAATAATATTCTTTGAATTTGCATACACAAACTTAAAAATTGCATAACCAACCGCCGTCTCTTCAATGAAAATAATGAGACGTCCACCTACAGGCATCTCTAAATTAAGGAATGCTTCACTTTTCACACGTACGTTGATTTTGTAATAATTGAGAGGCTGCAATTATAAAACACCCACGAGTGTTTGTGATTGAGAACAAGATTAGTTTATGCGTGGATTTATGTTCGGAAAAACCAATTGTTTTGCTATAAGACTGCCATGAAACTTGTAATTAATTTTATACCGCCATATGTGTGCTTGATACGGAGATTAGATTTGAAATGGCAACATTGAAGATATCAGTCATTTCGAAAATCTGTTGGTAATGACATTATTTATTTTAAAACTGAATCAATTTTGCCTACCTTGGGAAGATTCAAGATATAATCGTTTCAGGTAATGAAACGAGTCAAAAAATAACAGAGCACCATCCTGTTATTGTATAGATTTTCAATAATTCATAATTTTGCAGATGTTCCATAATGGTAGAATAGACATAAATCATCTAGATTAGTGTGTAAAGTACCAATATGAACCAGAAAATGGTAAAAAGTAATAATTAAATCAAACTGAAACAACTCAAATCTCACTTGACCTTTCGAATTATTTGAATTTTATAGACTTAGGCTAGTTTCGTCGAACAGCATTCAATAGAAAACAACTAAGCTCTAAAAGAAATTCAATAAGAATAGCTTCACTAATACTTTCAGAGATCATCTGAGAACCAATGGAAATTAGGTAGAATTGCAGCAATCTGCAACTCGGCACATGACTTCTTGACATCATGTATTATTAGAAAAAGAAATGTTTACCAAAAAATCAGCGGTGGAAACTAAAATTTTTTTGCTGTTATTTCGAAAAATATAAGATTTACCAAAAAACGATTTCGATAAGTTGAGAGATAATTCAATTCTCCACAAAAATTATTTTCAGTAATACCTTATGAAATAAATAAAACATGTGAGTATCTGAGTACCTAAAATATGTTTTGTCCCACTTCACATAACCCTTCTACGATATTTACGGAGGATCCGAAAGACATGGATATTTTAGTTGAAATAATTATACTGAATCAGGAATCAGTAGCCTCTTTGGACCATATGCAACGATTTTAGACTACTGAGACAAGTCTCACTTATACATGCCAAAGAAAAAACTGGGTTTTACTCCTGCCTCAGTTTTCAACTCACCCATAATACCGGACGTTTCTTCTCAGTAAATGTTGAAAATGATCGCTCATACACATCCTACATAAAAAATGAAGTATGTGATTTTAAGCTTGAGGTTTGCATTTCACAACAGTATTAAACCGGTTTTATGGGTGAGTTAAATATGAGGCAGGAGTAAAACAAAGTCTTTTTTTGGCATGTATAAATGGGACCTGTTACACTACTTTAGAATCGTTGCATATAGTAAAGAGGGTATAGGTTGCTGCTGCAGTATAATAATTCCATATTTACTAAATTATTCATGATTTGTCAGTATTTTTATTAGTCTTAGGATCTTGCTCGACTATGAAATAATCCGTAATTTTTTTCGTTTTATTAGATACACTTTTATTAATTTCAACTCGTTTGGCTTTTGATGGCGCCGACCCTGCACTTTATACTTTTGTTTCAATGTCATCAAATTCTGACACTTTTTCATCTACGATATAGTTAGAGCCGTTGCTTTGAAAAGGTTACGATTCCATAACGGACAAATCACTTAAATCACTTGAATACCCTGTATTTTTACATGTTAAATAGTTGCCAGTTATTTCGTAACCCTCAACTGCTTTGTAGAGGTTGTCGTTGGAAGAGTCGAAATGATGGAACCATTTCAACCTCTTAACGACAAAAAGTGAAAAAACATCCAAATATGGAAATGATCATTCATATTATGTGATCATGTATTCCATGAAATATTTCATATTATAGTAAGGGATCGAAGTGGAATATTGCATTATAGATTGAATTTCAATGAGTTGACACCTAGGGTCAGGCACATCGTGAATCTTTGTGCACATTTTGAAGTTTAAGAGCACGAACACATATTAAATATACACTGTTCGGATTTATTCCGGAAGAGAATGTTTCAACAATGCTATTCGACTGGTAATATAAACAATTGGTGTTTCACCTACTATATCTTTTGTTTTCATCTGTTGCTTGTTAGCGGCATTTGAGTCACTACAGGCAGCGGTAAGTGAGTAATGGCATGTTGAATTTGAACGAACAGAAATGGAGAAACAAGACAGAAGGTATGTTTCTCTTGATCTTTTCAATTCGAAATAGTCAGTCGAACCCAAAAAATGAGTGGTGATTTTATTGCTATTCAACAAACTCACTGATGATTTCAACTCCAGGGTGAGTCAGAATACCTAAGACCGGCAAACTACAATACAGATCCATCTTCTCATTTTATGGTGAAAGTTCCTATCAAAGTATGTCAAAGAGTGTCAAAGTACGAATAAAATTTGAATTTGATTTCTTCTCTCCAAAACTCCTTGAAGAAAAAGTTCAAACCTGGTACACATCAAACTTTGTCAACGTGATAATTTTTTTAAGTTATAATTTTTCATTTTTGTTTACCAGTGGCGTAGTTATGATGGTATCCGTTCATATTTTCCTCCATATTTTACTAAACTAAGATTGAAACATTGAACAATGAAATTTTTTAAGATTTCCAGCCAGTCATAGAACTAAAATAGAATTAAATTTGGTATTTGAGAACACTATCAGAACACTTTTTTTGAATACCACCTGTATTTTCAAATGATGATTTCAGTTGCATTTTTTTATTTTGATATGAATGGTAATGTTCAGACATCCGTCGTGGTATTAACCAGGGAAGTAGTTTTTTTGTGAGATCTAGGCCTCTTACAGTGTGTCCACTTAAGTTGGCGACATCTGGAAAAAAACTATATCGTTATAATAAAAAAAAAATATTTTAAAAGGGGAATATTATACATTTTAACCATAACACCAACTATTGGAATGCTCCAAGAGGACACGTTGAAGTAGGTATGTACTTTGAATGGAGAGAAACAAGATGTCCTGTACTACCTGGACGACGCTTATTGCCATAATCCTATACAATAGGAATAATTGGGTCGAAAATCCATCAGAAAACAACTACTTTCCTGGCTAATACCACGACAAACGTTGAATTATATCTGATGAATTTCCGTGCAGAGTCCTACAATTGCTAGTTGCATGGAAATGTTCATTGAAACATTTGGACCACCTATAGATCGATTTCTGGGTTCTTGCCCTCATCAGTATAGGGTAGGTCTCTGCAGACAATAACTAATGTCTGCAACAAATGATTCAGCAAACTCTCCATGAAAAGGCAGAAGCTGAGTTCCCGCCCGCAGCCTAGCGTTCAGCGTCTCAGCTTCTGCAACCGTCTGCAGTCGCCATATCTTCAAGGATTGACATTAATCTCTTGATATTGTTTCCTCCAAAATAAGCGTGAGATACAATTCATCAACTGATCAAGATAACAACTACTATTTAAAAATTCAGATCCATCAGTCTAAGAAGGTAACTCTTCTGCGACTTGGAACTGTTGAAACAAATATGTAAATCAATAATAACGCCATACCATTTCTTGTAACTAGCATAATCACGTTCCGGTCACCTGCAGCATTGTGTTATGATAACAATCTTTCGATTAATTAAATTTACATTTTTCCCACCACTTGTGTAAAAAAATGTATATACGAATACCATCAGTCACATTTTCCAACTGATGTATCACGTACTACCAAAAATAATTATAACTTGTCAGACCATGAATAATTTAAAATGTCTTAATTATTTCATCGAGATATCAAAATATTGCTAGTAATTCTGCCAATCCCATATTGCGTCATTTAATTGCGTATCCGAACAAATTTTATTTTCCTTTCGACTATATCCAAACTTACGTTCAACCAATAATTATGTTTTATCATTTTATTTTTCATTATCGGTAACGACCGTCATTAATTTAGAACTAGGATACATTTCTAATGACTGAAGCGTCTGTCTAAGCTCTATTTCGTGATGCCATTAGGTACTGAGAGGTATACTTTCATGATTTATATATTTTGGAGATTTCCCAGATTCACTATATTGGTTTATTTAAAACAAATCATCAATCGGCAAAGCAGGTTGAGTAGAATGTACTACGATGGATTTTTTTTTAAGTTTCGACAAGATTTGTGAATTTGAACAACCGGCATCCAATTGAAAATATAACTATAAAATGAATTTTATGGAATCCGAATTATATGAAGTAAAAAAACTAGTACATACGAGATTATTGAAATTTCTAGAAAAATGAAAAATTCTCAATAAACCCAAAAAAGAAGGTATGGTATGTGACTCTTCCATAGATTTCGATGGTGTGAATATTGGGTGCTTGACTATGGAATCACAACATTATGGTATAAATGGGGTGCCGTGGTGAACAGGAAGACGAACTCTCCGACTAGGGAACTATGATAAGTAGAGTACCACAAGATTTTATTTTGGGACCACTTCAATCTATACCCTATGTAAATGTTCTGTTACTCTTGATGCTGAACCGACAGTATTTGCAGATGATATATTATTTATTCTTTCAGGACGAGATGATTCTACACAACATAAATAAAATAAAATATTGAGAACTCTGAGCTTTGTGTTCAGATATCTAACTCTCCAGTCACTGCCAGCTGCCCCACTCAGTTATCTTAATTTTTAAATAAAGCATGACAACACCCCACGCACGCAACAACGGACGCTTTTGGAGACGCTGATGAGCCAGTTTATAGATGTTCTTTTAGACATTCGAAGTTCTCTAATAATGTGTTTCCAAGAAATGACTGGACCAAGTGCATCAGCGAAAATTGTTTTTGAAAATAGGGATCATTGGATGACGGAAATTTTCAACCTCTGGTGGACCTAAGGTGATTTACTGAAATGGGTATGGGAGGTAGTGATATGAAAAAGGGGAGTGTCATAGAAAGTTTTGGAAGAACCCAAGAAGTTTGCTGCATTTGGTACCGAAAGTACCAATAATCCGATACAGGTAATTCCAAGGATGCTGGTATGGGGATCCAAGGAGATTCGTTGAAGTTCTCAGAATTGGTGGCTAATCGCAGACGGTTAGAGAGGATACAGATCTGACAAAAAGTGACGATAATATGTTCGTTAAGAAAATGGAAACCACAATGCTACAAAAATTACATGCACAAGACAACGACGACAAAAAGAAGAAGAACAAAAAGAAATGAAGTATAAAGACGCAAAGGGAAAAAGAAAGAGTACGATCTGCAAAACGAAGAAGCAGAACAAAAGTAGGAAGATAAATGAATTCGAAAAGAACATTGTCAGAAGTTGAATGATCGAATGGATCGTTTAGTGAACGCTAGGCTGCGGGCGGTGTCTCAGCTTCTGCCTTTACATGGAGATTTTGTTGAATCGTTTGTTGCAGACATTAGTTATTGTCTGCAGATACCTACCCTATACTGATGAGGGCAAGAACCCAGAAATCGATCTATAGGTGGTCCAAATGTTTCAATGAACATTTCCATGCAACTAGCAATTGCGGAGACATCCTTGTAGGACTCTGCACGGAAATTCATTAGATGTAATTCAACGTTCTTCGTGGTATTAGCCAGGAAAGTAGTTGTTTTCTGATGGATTTTCGACCCAATTATTCCTATTGTATAGGATTATGGCAATAAGCGTCGTCCTGGTAGTGCAGGACATCTTGTTTCTCTCTTGACAAGCTTATTGTGAACAATGCATGCAGATTTCTTTAATTTAAAGCTTACATATTTTACATGTTCAACTGGGCGTACTTGACACAAGGCCATACTTTCTTAAATAGAAAATAGATTATAGTTTTGTCATCAAGTTTTGAATCGAGAATAATCCAAATCAATAATGACGAATAAATCTTATAAGTATTAAATATCCCAATACTAATGGACAGGTATTCATATTGAAAAGGGGAACATTCTCCATGAAAATTGAAAAATGTGATTTATTTGTAATATCTTTTTGAACAAAAATCAAAACTATTGATAGGTTTGACCGCAATTTAGACAATGATTTCCTCTCGTTTCTACCTGTTTGATGAAAACAGTGACTAACCAAAGCTTATGATGTAGTATGAATATATTTCTTGCTCTGCATCGTATTAATTTCAAATAATTTTTCACAGATACTGCAATGATAATATTTGTGTATGCATCACCCAAACTATACTGATGTGATAGTTCCTAGGGGTGGGTATCATTATCTATGTCGGATAGATTCTTCACCTTCGATATAATGTTACATTTCGACACATACATTCTTCGTTTCGCTAGTGTTTATTATACATTTTTCACGGTATGTTATAAAATTGTTCAAGCAATTTTCACTTTTGAAGGCCATTAAGCGACCTTTCAATTAGTTACAGTCCATTGTATCAAACGTCATACTGGGAATTCAACAACTGTATCATAAAAAGAGCTTTTTGAATTGGTTTCACCAAAGTTTTTATTATCAGATATGCTTTTCAATCGTGAATACGGATGTATACAGGGTGTATCTTTTGTGTCATTAATTTCAGGTGGTCATTCCTTGTCACATTTTATGACAAAAAGTTCATGTAAACGTGTGTCCTAACTTGCTTCGTTTCCGAGTAACGGAGAGCCAAAAGTTTTATAAAAAAATGGGTTTTTCATGAATTATTCAAATTTCTTTACGCCGATTCTGATTTAACTTCGTGTGTTCGTTATAGTAACAAGGATTTTCTTTTCATGAAATAAAATTTTGAATTTTAATTCCAGTGGCGTCGCAGTTGATACCCCGTTACACAGAAACGAAGCAAGTTAGGTCATATGTTTATATGAACTTATATTCTTAAAATGTGACAAGAAATCACATCCAGAAATTGATGACATCATTTAAGATACACCTTATATATTAAAATCCCAAATTGCGTGAGAACATTTACGACCTAAGTTTCAGTTCCGTAATTTTGGTGCCACTCATCTGAGTTCAATATTCGAAAGGAATGGTTTTTTGTTCTGTGACAAATTCTATCGCAACACATACAGAGTGATCCACTTGAAAATAGGACACCTCTCTAAAACTGTTATTTATTATACAATTCAGAATTTTTTTGCAATATATAGAGCATCAATTGTTCTATTTGAGTGCCATAAATTCGAATTAAAAATAAGAATTTCGAGACCTACTTCGAATTTTTCTCAAGGTCAAAAATCCAAAAAACATACTAGCTATTTTTCTAAATAGAATTTGACGACGCCAATCTTGCATGCGAGGCTCTATTGATTGTTGTAAAAAACAAATAGGTATTTTTGTTATTAAATGACAGAATTATTTCTCATGTTCCTCATAAAGATACTCTAATAAGTAAATCAATTACCTTATTAGTGCATTAATCACAAATAAATATTGTTATTATAGTGTTCTCCGTTTCTACATTTGTTTTCCCAATAATCTCCTGCCAACACGCCTGTAAAATGAGTTACAACATCTTTCACCTCTCGCTGTATTTCACTCAGGAAGACTATTACTCAACGAGTTCCAACTAAAACAAGATCAGATTTATAGGTCGCGATGTATTCGAGATTTATCGCTGTTGCTATATTTGGAAATATTGGAAAATAAGTGCCGAGAGTTTGAATAATCCGCGTTATTCATTTCTACTCGTGTTCCGGGTCCGACTTGCATAATGAAATATGCTACACTTGACTATGTAGGAAAAACCTACGGCAGAAAACAAATTGCTAAAATGATTTGTTTCCTGAATTTTTGTTTGTCCGGTCATTGACATCAGTGTATAATGTGACTTTGATTTTTTTATGTTATATTTTATACTAGCAGACTCGGCAGACTATTTTTTATTCGATAGCTTTACCTTCAAAGAATCGCTTGGACGAAACTAAGGACGAACAAAGGATTTTTATATATTTTTATATAGCTGAAACACGCGGTGTGGCACAAGGGTCTTAAATAATAATTGTAAGAGATTCATTATTTATCACATTTTAATGACGCATCATGCGAATCATGGCAAGAAAAGAGGGGTGTCTGATTTGTTTGGATAATCTGGTCATTCGTTTTGGTAGTTAGTTATGGAATATAGTTTTTTGGAACGAGTAGTTTTTGTTTTACCTACAATATCAGAAGTGGGATGTTGAATCTTTTCATTCCTTTATAGTACAGTAACCACAGACAAATGTAAGCCACAAGTGAAGAATACATCGTAGCACTTCGAAACTCGGCACATGACTTCTTGACGTCATATATTGTTAGAAAAAAAAAACAAAATATCAGGGGTGGAAACCAAAAAAAAAGTTATTTTTTTTTTGCTTTTGTTTCGGAAAGTATGCACTCTTTTTCTCAGAACACTTGATTGAATTCCGATATCAAATTTCACGCTCGCGTTAGGTTAGGTTAGGTTTAAATGTGAGTGAGCCCATATTGTGGCTCACCCTATGGTTATATTTCTCCCAGTATATCCAATCTCTTAACGAAATTGAGTAACATATTGGGAGAACAGTTTACCAGATCTTCTGACCTTACTTTTGTATTGCCAAATATTGAAAATCTGGTTCTGGCCGCTGCAGGGCATGTACACAGGATGTGTTTAGCCGTTTCATCATCCTCCATGCATAGACGGCACTCTGCATCCTGTGCAAGTCCGATATTATGCATGTGGTGTTTGAGTTTGCAGTGGCCAGTGAGCAAACCTACTATAACTCTGAGATGTGCTCTACTGAGTTCTAGAAGTTTGTCAGAGTCCTGTTTTTTCCTTGTAGAAGCAATAAATGCTTTGGAATGGGCTAGTCCTGGTAGACTGAGCCAATACTCAAGTCTTTTATTGTCTGCCCAGGCGGTTGTAGCATTCTTGGCAGTGCTATATGCTAAACCGATGACCGGTTCTGGCCCAGTGAACATTGTTTCGGCCCCCCCTTTTGCTAGGGCGTCCGCTATTTCGTTTCCTTCTAGGCCCGTGTGACCTGGTATCCAAACTAGTCTCGCTCGCGTTAACTCGCCACTGCAATTTCCAGCAAGGCCGAAAATTAGATTGTCATAAATTTGCTAAAAATTATAGTAGAAGGAAAAGGAAAAGTGCATATCGTTCCTGAAGACTCCTACTTCCTCATACAAATATAACATGTGAGTATCTGAGTACTCATAATGTGTTTTGTACCACTTCACTTAACTCTTCTACGATATTTGCGGAGGATCCGAAAGTCATGGATATTTTGATTGATATGAAATAATTAAACTGAAGCAGGAATCAGTACCCTCTTTGGACCATATGCAACGATTTTAGACTAGTGAGACACGTCTCACTTATACATGCCAAAGAAAAAACTGGGTTTTACTCCTGCCTCAGTTTTCAACTCACCCATAATCCCGGCAATTTCTTCAGGTAATATTGAAAATAATTAATTGCTCATACACATCCTACATGAAATATTAAGTATGTGATTTCAAACTTGAGGTTTACACTCCACAATAGTATTATTAAACAATATGCAGGATATGAATAAGCGATTATTTTCAACATTTACTGAAGAGAATGCCGGTTTCATGGGTTAGTTGAAATTGAGGCCGGGGTAAAACTAAGAATAAATTATTTAAACCAAGCTAAGGCTATTTTTAATACAGTATCAAAGATGTCGTGGGTTCAAATTGATGTTTTTTATTATTTAAAAGGTACAACAAGAAATGTGCAATAAATCACAAACAGGACTACCCGCCGATAGAGGGCAGTACCAGCGGTACACTAGAATTGACTTAGGCTGATGCTTACTAGCAAGACCAAAGCAATCTTCAACACCAGTTCCATTCAGCCCCAGACCGGTTAAGAAGGAAGGATAGCTAGAGAGCGAGGAAGCAGTGATGAGATATTTAAACAAACTTAATGTGTAAATTATTTCACAAACTATTTGAAATTTATATTCTCTAACAGCTATTTTAAAAAACACAAAGCCTCGTGTAAAATTTTTTTACAGTATTGTGCATTCTGAATTTAATTTTTGTCTACAGAACTATAATAAGAACAAAATGATGTGTAACAAAATAACACAATATTGTATATTTTTCAATTATATAGTCCACAGAATTGTACCATAAAGAACTACAATTTTGTAACATTTATGCACAACGGTGTTGTTAACCGATTTAATCATAATTTTGTAAAAAATAGATTCAAAGAAATATACACAATGTGGATATATTATTACCAATAGTGTGCGAAATTTCTACACAATATTATTTCTGTAACAATTCCAGACACTATTTTTTTTAAAACTTCCATATAATTGTGGAAAAAAAACTACACACTTTTTTTTCTGTGCGGGCATTAAAATATTCGCGGGACAAAAAGAAGCACTTTTCTCCGATGGCATGTGAATAACAATTTCCTTCCCATTTTCTCCACGAATTGAGATATTTTAAATCTTGTAGCGTCACACTCGCCGATACTGAAAATAACATAACAACAAAAATTCATGGAGTACACAATGTTACAAAGCAGTTTTTCAAATCTACTACAGAACGAAATGAACTGTACTGAATTGTACCTACTCATTCAGTCTTCAGTCTTAAGGCCAATGGTCCTCCGAGTATCTACGGTGATAACTCTTAACAATTTCTCGCCCACTTTCGGTAACTTCTGATAAATCTACCAGGTACTAACTCAGTAGTTATAATTAAATTGAAAAATGTTATTGCGATCGTGGGTTATCCACTTTCTATTGCAATTGAGTTATTACACTAGTTCAATTTACATTTTTCAACGAAACGAACTGTTACTAGATTATGGTTAACATTTAACCCTATAACAATTTGAATGTTATATCGCTACCATAATTCACATCAACGGGACACCACTGCCGCTTATCTACTTGTCTTTTCTAATAAGAGAATTGTTTAATAATAATGTACGAGCTCTGTTTAATTTCGTTTTGTAACAGTAATAATAAATCTCTGGTTGTTGCTGTTGTCTCGAAATTAATACACCGCTTTATCTAATAAGAGTTATCGATGATTTAATATTTCAAGCAAGTGATTCATATTCGAGTATATATTTTATAGATGCTTGACTGCATCAAAAATTGCAATTTTGCAATGTGTTATGCATGGTGGCAAAATAGTTTAATAGTGAATCAAAAAATTTATCAAAAAAACAATTTCGACGGATATGATATGAAGACAGTATAAACATAATGTGAATTCCTTCATTTAATGTTCAGTGAGAATGATTTAGTTTTCAATTTTCGAAAGAGCGATATTTGCTGGTCATTCAAGTTATGAATTTAAAGGGAATCTTGATTTTTTCCAATTTTTTGGATTCCATGAAAAGGGATATTCCGAGGGGGAAACCACTGGGGAATTTTGGGGTACACCTCTTGTGTATTAGTGGCATTACTCGGCTATTAGTCGGGAATTAGTTAGGAATTATTGGGCAATACACGGGAAAGGCAGGTATTACTAAAGCAGTACAAGAGTATTACAGAAATTAAGTGAGAGGACAATTACTGACTGCACAATATTAATCGTTGAAGGGCAAAAAAAAGGTCGTGAAAACATGGGAATTGCAATGGTTTGAAAAATTAGAGAGCAGTAACGGAAATCCGAATTGTAAAATGAAAAAAAAACTTGGTCTTTAACTTGACAACAAACCTTAAGACACGATTTTATATTTTTATCACTCTTCTGACGGGCTTTACTGGCATTACTGGGGGAGTATTATTCGGGAATTACTTGGGTATTAGAGGCATTACTTACGTTTTTTTGGAATTGGCGTACACAATTTTCTCTACCATAATTTTTTGGATATCCTGGGAGTTCTTTCCTTTAAGGTACTTTCGAAGCTTTTAGTACAGGAGCCGAAGAGAGGTCGACCTTCGCAGTTTTTTTTAACGGATAAAACAGACTTCCTATGAGGTTTCATGAATATAGACGAATATGCTTGAAATGTGTTGCCTATCAAAATGAGGTCCAGACTATACAGTGCGGATTTTAATAGTCCCCCCCCCTGTTAACCTTCGAACGGTTCGACGTAGAAACATGAATAAAAAATCATTTCGAGGGTTTCACTAATACTACTTTTTGAAATAAAAAATATGGGGATTGCTCAATAGGGGGCGCGGGGTGCTATCAACTCAAAATTTTTAAAAGGCATGGGGCAAGTGGCACATCGTTGAAAAGAGAATGTAATTCTCTTTACAACCATCTAAATATTTTTGAATTTTGTTTATAATTTTTTTCCAATTTCGATTTTCATGCCATTCGAAATTTTTAAGTTAATGTGCCCCCAGCGCCATCTGCTGAGTAATTGTAATGTTTCTTCTCTCAATAAGTAGTATCGGTAATACCCATCAAAAAATTTTTCTTTTCATTGTTCCACATCAAACTGTTTAAATTTATCGAGGTATGAGTAGTATTCGGGTCCGCATTTATATTTGATATTTCGAATTTGAATTGTAAAAAAAAATATTAACAAAATTAAAAAAAAATGTTAGATGATAACTGACCACTTTCTGAATAACATATCTCAACGGAAGGAATATAGAAGACGGCTAAAATTTATCAAAATATTTTCCCTTGTTTCTCGGCTGGGCCCTACTCAAAATCAAAAATATTTTGGATTTGGTATCTTCGATGTAAGTACTTCCATTCCTGAGCTCGAAAGGAGTATAGCTGTTTGGCGCATTTTTTCACTGGCCTAACTATATAATATGATACTTGGACTCTTCACGAGACTGGAACCATAAAAAAGAAAAAAAATATTATAGTCAATGTATATATGTATAACCTATACACTTAATTGTATAAATATGAGATGATGAATAAAAAAAATACCAACAATGGTTTAAAAAAGGTTTTGAATGTCCGGTGAATGTATGTAACAAGTGACAAGTAACAAGAGAAATTAAATAGATCAAATCCTACTTGGATTGTAAACCACCCACATATATGCATCCGTATTGAAAGTTGTTCATTAAATATCAACTCAATACATTAATTATGAGAAACGAATCCCTTGTGGCTTGTCCGATTATTTATGTGGCACCGTATCACATTTGACGTGGTGTATCATCAGCCATACTACGAAGTATTACTTGCTTATTCTCCAACGATGCTCTGATGGCATGAAGAACGCGGAACTATTCGTTTTTTCACGAAGTAAATGACTGAATTTCACACGACAAAGCTCTACTCACAGTGTGTTATTGCTTTATCAGCAATTCTGGATTGACAAACTGATTTAGCGTTTCGACACAAAGATTATGTGATCATTATGTGGGGAATGGTTGTATGACGATGCTTTAATTAGGAAAAATGGAAATGACGTTGTGAGTAATTCCATATGGGAGTTTTAGAAATTGCTTATCCAAGAAGGATAATGGTGTGCACTTTGACGAGATAATCTACTTCTGATTATAAAGGCGACGTTAATGTTTTTGTCTTCTTGGAAAAATCTTAACCATGTATTCTCAATGAGATTGGTCTCATTGACTGGATACGTAGAAAATGTAATAGAATTCATTGTGTACGGAATGAAATGTTCATAGATGAGCAGATCGGATAAGTTCATAACTTTTTCCTTATTGGGTGTTGGAACGCAATCATCAAAGTTAATCTATTTGTAGTGAAGTTGGAATATAAAATCAATGATTCATTGCAAATTACGCAATATGAAATTACAAATGGAACATTGTTGGGTTTGATCATATTTATCGATTTTTGGTGTTCTTGATAGGGGGCAGCAAGAAATACTCTGTTTAAATTGATTTCTAGAGAGTTTTCGACAGAGTGAATCACAAACTTTCACTCCACAAGCAGCTGATGTCTCCACAATTATTCAGTGGTCAGGTAGGTTTTTATCTAACTGGTAACAATCCAAAATGCCTCAAAATTATAAGATGAAAATCTAGACGTCAGTATTCTCCTTCATATTACCAGTGCAGTGCAGAGTGCATTGACAATGCAATTCAAATACTGGCAATGAATTGCCCCCTAGTATGTTTTACCGTAAAAATGGGTTGTTCCATCGCGAGTGGTGGGCAGTGTATATTACTTAGTCCAACCCCATTAAGGTGGTAGGTGCATTTTGACCATTTTCATCTATCCTGGCAGTTTCATCATTCTACCTCAATTATTACGGAAGATACGGGGGTGTTTCCATGAGAAGTGAGACACACTGTATAAGTAAGTGTATTAGTATTGTCGAAGAAGATTGTCACGCGTGATTTCATTTCATTACAGGTATGGTCACAGCTACACAGTGCCGGATTTAAGGGGGAGGGGCTATCACGACGAGGCGACAGGTATATTTGCTTCTTGCTTTTTATAAGCCGGCTCTTAACTCGTCGCCTTTTGAAGCAAACGAGCAATTAGCGACCGCCAGCACCGCATTAAAAGGACTAGGTTGGGATACTGTTTTTGTGAAAATCATAACATTCACTACACGCTACAAAATACATAAGAATGTTCATATCCCTGATGATTAGTAATGCCAGTGGTAAAAGGTCATTGTCAACTTTAAAAAGGGTAAAAAAGTACTTCAGGAGTTCCATGGTAGAGGATACATTGAATTGCTTATCAATTTTGAATATTAACAGAATAAAACATTATCAAAGCTGAATTTTGATGATTGCCATTGATGAGTTTGCATAAAAAAATCAAGAAAAGTATTTTAGTATTTATCTGAAACAAAATTATTTTTGTTGTTAGGTTTCAGTTGTGAAGTAAATATGATTTTATTCGTTATCGTAATGATTTTATGTTATTGTCATATTCTTGAAAAAAAAAAGCAGTGAACGGGTACTTTGAAACTGACAATTGAAATTTATTATTTGGCGGCTGCATCGTATAATAGTTCGCCCCCGGCGTAAGTAAGTATAAATCCGGCACTGCAGCTACAGCAATATTAGTTATTCCATATCTCATCGTCAATCCTAGAATTGTCTAGAAGAAGATTATTACTCCATTTTCATCGATCAACCAGTGATACCGACACTGATGAAACTGAATATTATAAGTTAAAATACTTGGAACTATTCGTCATCTATATTGAACTTGCGTATATTTTGTCACATTCTCCAAAGACTATAAATTGTAACACTGTTCTGATAGTTGCGTTCAGTATTTCTATAGGCTTTACCCATAAACTACGGCGCGAGCCACATTGAATCATTTATATAGATTTATCTCATACTATGCATTTCATAGACCTGATCATATTTTCATTTCTGTCTGCCCTAACAATGTGAGGAAATATTATGTTCCACAGAGACGAACTGGTGATGAAAGGCAGGCGTACAGGTCGAATGTTCCACTTATTATAGTGAAGACAATTATCAATTCCTTTTATCATTTCATCAGTGGAACGGTATGATATAACTGTATCGTTGACATACTGAAAATTTCATAAAGCAGAATAATTATTCACCCATAATATAAAAACCCCTAGGAAGTTTGGTTGTTCTGTGTTGAACGAATTCGCAAATTGATTTATCTAGACTACAAGCCCGTGTAACATTTTGAGGGGGCCATTCGACCCAGCATAAAACGTGTACAGAACGATGCTGCCACATGAAAGAATAACTTCAGGTACTATGCCATCAATTCTGAGTGGTTTTACTTTAATAATAATGATAATAATAATAATAATAATTTTTCATCTGAAGATGTGCTTTTCCGACAAAATATTATTGAACGCCCTTCCTCTCTTTTTGGTAGATTATGGAATAGTAATCTCCTAGAACCTACTGCCATGCCGTACACAAATAATGGTTACCGGAAGCCAGGGATTTTTTTTTGGGGATTTTCAAAATAAAAAAAATTCCTGGCTTTCGGTCACATTATTTTTGTACGGCAGTAGGTTCTTGTAGATATTATCAATACTACTCAAATTTGTAATAATATCTTTTGAAACAGTTAGTGTCCCATGATTCATATCTCTTATTTCTGATCCCAGATCTTGAAGTCGTCTCCGTCTCTGCGTAGATTGTGAAGATTCTTGGGATGAACTATTTTTTTCTGGAGTACTAGCTTTTGGTGTCTCAATATTAGCATAACAGTATTCCTCTATAACCTTCGCAGTGTTTTCTCCTATTATATCATCGGATGGTAATATATTTTCTTCCCCTTCCAGAAATATTATTATTTCTTCATTACATTGTTTCGTCTTCTTTGGCGAAGGAACATTGGACCTTTTTTTATTGGAGGCGTTTAATAAAATTTTGGAGGTTTTTTGGGTGTCTAATAACGGAGGTTAATCAAATTACTGCATAGAAGTCCCTCTACCATTCTCGCACACCCTGTTCGTTGTCTCTCTTACTTCTCATTGGTACGCCCACTGAGCCCAACCCTGGTCATGGCTGTATAGCAAGATGTTAGATACTACCTTAAAAAAATTACACTTACAACGTTCCTAGACTTCAAACAAAATGTTTATTGTACTGTCACTTTTTATGAACTTATTCATCCGAATCGCTACGGCCACATATTATTCCGGTTTTTACAGAAAACGCTTGGTATATAATGGGATCTCGCTAAGACACAAATAAATACATTATAGGAACTCATATGCGGAGTAATAAATGTTTGTGAGAAATATGTGAACACTTAATATTTCAAGGTGAGCGGAGTTGATACTGTTTGTTGGGGAAAAGTAATAGCCGTACTGGTAACGGATAGGCAGTATTTGTAGTCCGTGATGTGATTGATTGGAAATAAAAAACAAAAATTTTGTCTGCAATAAAATATGAAAAAATGTATTGTTTCCGAATATAAATATATTCTAGAAAAATTCAGGAATATGCCTTTTTTTCCGAGTCAGTTTTTGAACTATAACTGAACTATGACTGAACTATAACTGAAAATCTAGGTAAAAGAACGAGAACAAAACGAAAAATAAACGAAAAAATTCCCCAGAAAAAAAAGCAAGCAAGGTATTTCTATTTTATTCGAAAAATTTTGAAATCTTGTAAATTTGTTATGTGTTCAGCTGCTTCATAGGGTCTCTCTGAAATATTTTCAGGACTTTATAATCCCGTTACTGATTATTAATAATAAAGGACCATGTATCTGGTAGAGAACCTAATAGATGATATGATAGGACGCATTGATTTTCACGGTTTGTGGATTTTTGGAAGGTAATATAGTTTTCACACTGTTTGTTATTTACTCATACTTTCCAAATTTTCATACCCCACCAAATTTTCAATATGCCAAATTCACCAAAGTCATTTCCACTCAGTACTTTCTTACAGATAAGCACTGATGATGACTCATAAACCAATCATTTCAGCTATGAAAATAAAAAATGGGGAAAAATTAAAAGTTGTATTTTAGTGTTCAAGAACACTACAAATTGGCAACCTAGGTTTTTGTCGGCAACACTATTAAATATGAATCATAAATAATAATTCTGTTATTTTGTAGAAAAAATGCAAAAGGGTCGCAAACAACAAAGAAAATTATTTATTCATATGTTTTGTTGAAACGTTAATCTCTATGTCAAAAGTCTTGCCGAAAAAATAATTTATTTAGTCTCATGCCAAACTTGAAAATGGTCGTAAACTTGTGAAAAAATAAATGATGATATTTTCTTTTGCGACGCTTTTGCATTTTTTCTCAGACGCCAAATCTATACATTTTTATCGTGCATTAATATACAACTTTTCTGAAAGTGTCCTTTCTTTGGTAATTTTTTCCCCATTTTTGCTAGTATGATTGCCCTTTTAACACTCTAAGAGATTTACTACGATTTTATAAATACCAATTTCATGAATGAGTTCTTTCATAACTGAATTTATTTTCTAACAGAAATTCTGAGGGTATATATTTTTCCTTTTCTTTTATTTTTTCTTAATTTTATAAAACGATGGGTGTTTTTTTATATAATTCCTAGATACTTGCGGGGTTACTTATGAGTTTACGTCACAAAGAAATGAATCAAAATATTCTGTTGTCTTCATTTATGAAGTTGTTTACTGATCTCAAATTAATTGCATTCATATTTAATGATTTTATTCAAAGCAAAATTCAATTTTGAACCATTAGTATATGGTTATGCAACTTATGCCTTTGGGTACACTCTACGAGCGTTTAGGAAGAATCGCTATTATTTTTAAGGTAAACGGTAAAAATACCTCCGTAAAAAAAAACGAAAAAGAAACCGGAGAGAAAAACACAGAAAAACCTCCACGATAAACAATCTTAAAAAAAACAAGAAAATGAATTCTTCTTCTTCCCAATCGTTTTTCTTTGAGTTTCCGGGTAGTTTCCGTTTTTTTTCTGTTTTTTTTTTTTCGTTTTTTCCTTTTGTTTCCTTTTTTTTTTCACTAGATTCTTTTATTATTACTATTGAAATCTTACTCATAGTGTGCCGTGAACTATTGGTGATGGCATCAAATAAATAATTGAAGTTAAATCTATTTTCCAATGTGTTACTTTTAATGAATGATTTCTCTAAATAGGAATAATCCAAAAGAAGTAAAATTTTATACATAACTCAATGTAATAATATATACCACTAAATATAACATTCTGCTATCATAGTTCTTCAATCAACAAATATATAAAATCGACTGAGTGTGTCAAAAAAAAGTAATTATGTTCATTTTGAAATATGACCACGAAGCTTAAGTGAACAAAATGAATGCTATAAATAAACCTGTATATATTCAACGAGAACTTCCTTTCTTATTTCGGAGAAATCATGCACGAAGATATCATGCATTATATATTTCAGATATTGCAATTAATAAATAACCAGTTCATCCATAGAAGTACGGAATAAAAATTATTAATTCGTCAGATATTTCATGAGCGCGATGTTGAGCGATTTTTTTTTTTTCATGATCGTCGACATAACTGACAGCAACGCGACAAATTTTAATTTGCTAGTTATAGTAGGATTTATTTGTACTCTTTATGGAAAAACCTCCAAGTTTAAAAAAAAGTTAATAACTTGCAAACACTATTTTCAGTAAAATTTATAGGAATACATTTCATATGCAGGAATAAATTAATACTCTATAAGATCTACTTGTTTATTTGGTTGTGATTTTCGAAATTATATCTGAGAAAGATGTTCTTGTGGCCAATCAATTCTTCTGGAGGCCTGGATGCACTTAGACCTTTCCACCTTGATGCACTTAGACCTTCTCACTTAGATGCACTTAGATCTTCTCATATCCAAGATATGATCATTTAAAGTATAGTGCTAGATCAGCAGGTATCAGAATTTTGCCATAGCTCACAGTGTAATGCAATTTTTCATTTTTGGGTACTTTCAACACTGATACTCATAATGTGTCATTTGGTACTTCATTATTTGGTCTCAAAAAAAAAATATTTTATTAAATTTTATTAAATTGTCAAGAATCGAACAAAACTAAAAATCCAAATTGTTGCTAGTTAGGCAAAAATATTAATGAACTAGAAGAAGTCAAAAGGAGGGTAAAAGTTTTGGAAAATGACAACGAAGCACTTAAAGAAGAGACAGAGATATTGAAACAAAATAATAATAAAAATAATATAAACGTTTTTGGTTTAGAAAACATCCAGCAAGAAACTACTCCTGAATCCATAACAAGAGAGATTAATACACTCTTGGAAATAGAGCTGAACTCGTCTTACCTGAGTTACATCTAAAAACTTGGGAAGAATAAAAATAGTCATGAGAAATTTAATTCGTTTTTTTTTCTGACAAAAAAAAGTTGTTCTTCAAAACTCCAAGAAGCTTAGAGACCGAAATATATCAGTAGTGAATTATTTAACAATCCACCAAAGAGAGCAACAGAGAAGATACTAAGAAAACACCTACTGTTGGCCAGACAAGAGAAAGAAAATATTTGTTATATTAAGAACAAAACGTTGATTTTTGTTCGAAAATATGAATAGGATATTCATAAAATCTGTTGTGGAATGTTCCCCTTTTCAACATGAATACCTCGGAAGAGGTTATCTTGAACGATGAAAAATAGCGACTAAAGTTTGTCTTTCAGCCGCAGATGATTCCACAACAGATTTTATTAATATCCTAGTCATATTTTCAAAGTGTTACCGCAGAAGAAGTATTTCCATATAATTCATTCCTGATCATTGTCTGCTGTTTAGTGGATATGATCTTATCAATTAAGTAGACTGGAATTTGGTTATTCATAAATGCCCTCATCATCGGATAAGGCTTTGCAAGAAGAAATAAAAATCATAAAACAGATTGCAATAAATAACCAAATTCCAGTCTACTTAATTGATAAGATCATCTCCACTAAACAGCAGACAATGATCAGGAATATCCAAATCAAATAGGACCCAAAAGCGATAAAAAATATGCTAGTATAAGCTACTCGGGAAAACTCTCAGAAAATATTAAAAACTATTTTTCAAAATTTAATATAATAACTTCATTCACTAGTAGGAGTAATTTAGGGAATATACTATTCAATGCAAAACCCAAAAAGGATAAATGGAAAAAATCAGGTATATATAGACTGGAATGTGGTGATTGTACAGCAGCTTATTCAGGACAAACGGGAAGAAATTTTGAAATAAGGTACCGTGAACATGTGTCATCAGATAAAAAATCAGCTATATATAGACATTTGCATGAAACGAATCATACAATAAATAAAAATAACATGAAAATCCTTCATACGTGCAATAAAGGAAGAGAAATGAACTTGTTGGAAGCCTTGGAAATAAATAAATTGAATAAAAACCCCAATTTTGGTACCCTCAATGACCAGTTAGAATTATGTAGCTCTCCACTTCTGAATTTGTGACTTTTGATAACAAAGTTGGACTCACCGATTGTATGAACACCTATTGGATAAATTAGATTGACTCATCAGGTAGATTCCAGGTATTTTCCAACTTGCTTTGAAACATCAGTTAGGTAATCAAACCCAACCTTTCTTTAATTACTTTCTTATGTATATATATTCACGAACTTGATGTAATCTGTAGTTACTTGAAAATGGTGTAACAGCCGAAACCGGTCGTAATACAGTAGTAAAGTGTTAGTGGAAACTGGACAAAAGTTATATTTTTTCTTCCTTTTCCTATTTCAACTAGCTGAATGAAAATGCTTATTTTCATTTTCAGATTTTCCTTTTCAGTTCCAGCGTGGCTTTAGTCGGGCAAGTAGTTGTTTTCTCTTAGATATTACAAAAAAATCATTTTTTCATTTATTAATTTGCATGGAGAATGTTACCTTTTTCTGGGATTTGTTGCTGAAAATATGAGTATTCAGTAAACAACTGCATTTTATATCCTGTTGCTATTGAGACTTCTGGTTACTCTGAATTCTAAGTAAAAAAATACATAACTAACATTGGTGAAAGAATTTTCGCAGAAATGAACGAACCTAAGGTTAAAAACTTTCAATTGGAAAAATCGGTTTCTGCATTCAAATAGGCAATGCATCTTCTTTTCTTGGCTCCTTTCCTGTTTTCAAATATCTAGATGAACTATTAATGAATTTGAGTTCTGGTAAAAATTTTGGTCGAACAATTTCAATTTCAATTCGTTCAGTAACGTTGGTTCTATTTTGGGACCTTCGAACCTATATACTTTTCCAAATTTCCAAAAAGAGAAAAGGAAGTGCACGAAATGTATATCACTTCATAATTTTCTAGAAACTCGGTGATACATCTTAAACGTCTTTCTGCAACAAAAAATTTTAATACAAAATTGAATGTTATGATGAATTTTCCTTTAGAAGGATTTGATATTAGCAACTTTGTAGCAAACAATGTAAGCTAATCACTACAAACTTTATGCATTGTCCAACTACATTCGGTGCTTCTATTATCAGATACTAAAGATCTTATTGTAAACACCCTTATGCAGGCACGTGGAATGAGTAAAATAATAATAATAGTAATAATAATAATAATCTTTATTCAGCACAATATAAAATTCCCAGTTTGGTAATACATTAAAAATTGGCTGAGAAGGCGAAGTTCCACTTAACCTTTGACATACGTGTGTTCCCAATTGCTCTGGGATCACTTGTGAGCGGAAACACTCATGCCCTTTTCTGTATTAGTCCTGCTCGTAGTATCGCTGTGCACCATGGATAGTTATTGGGTTATTCCCAAATTTTCACTTTATATTTTTATATCTATTTTCATTTGATATTTATTTTATTTTACATTCGTATTGAATTTATAAAATATTTCAAATCCAGTCCGAAAGGTGTGATTTTCAGCATCAAAATCAAACAGTAATCGTAGTAACGTGTTTGGAGAATGAAGTTACCCTAGTAAGGTTTTCAAAAATTTGCTTCAAACACAGGTTAAAAAATAATATTTGAATCGAATCGATTTCGACCAATATCCACCCAAACCGACTACGCTCATGTGCGTATCCTTGAGAAGGTCACTGGCTTGTCGCAGCCTCCCCGGTCCGTACGACCTGTATAAATCACAATGCAATATCGACGCCTCCGGATGGCAGAGCCTAACCAGATCCCGATGCACTTTTTAATGCACTGTTCTCTTTTTTCAGTTCGTTTACCGGGCGAGATGCATTTCTGGCCCGGGTCAGGAACCTCTTGAGTAATCTTCCGCTCGAATTTGCATCGGGAGGTTCCACTCAATTGAGGTTCCATAACCTGCTTCGATGATGCTGCGATGAGAGGATTATTGAATTCAATTACTGTGTCATTAAGTGGAGTGGAGAAAAGAAATTAGTTGGACGCTAGTCGATGGAATAATTATACTTCGATGTTGTTGTATTGTATAACTATGGAATGATAGGGGAGCTTTTTATACAAGAAGACTCACAACAAAGTGATAATATTTATACAGTGAACGCCAAAAAGTGTATTTTTCATATGGGAAAAAAGTTTATGCATGTACAACCTGAAAATCGATTTTGACACATGTCACGTGATTACAATTGCTTCTGAAGAGCCTGTTTTTACACGCAGACTGACACGCTAACTGACTCCTTAGGGAGTGATTTTTACCCATTTCCAGACGTCTGAATGATTTGAAATTTGGCAGGTGTTCATAGTTCTGGTGACAATGCAATATGACATTTTTTTATAAAAAAACAAAATGGCGGCTCCAAAATGGCGGACGAGATTTGTGATAATGGTCCGATTCCATTCAAAATTGGTATGTGAGGTTTTTTCAGGTCGTATAATTCGAATGTTGGGTCAAAATTAATGAATTAAAGATGACATCTCCAAGATGTCTATATGGTCTGATTCGATGCAAAATTAGTATGTGAGGGTTTTCTGGGACAGAGATTATGAATTTTTCGTAAAAATTTATGAATTTAATATCATGGACGAGTATTGTGATTATGGTCAGATTCGATTCCAAATTGGTATGGTTTTCAGGGTCGGAGATTTCGATTTTTTAATTCCCATGGACTGAAAAGTAAAAGACAATTGACAATTGAATTTCTAAAATGAAGTTCTTTTGGGCTCTTGAACGCTCTATATTGCTCAATTAAACTAAAAAATATGAGAATATAGATCGGAAGCTCCCAGGCTTTTTTTACATTTTAGAAATTGAATTGTCAATTATTTATTACTTTTTATTTCATGGGAAGTAAAGCGTGTTCTTTAGTTTTTTTAAACTATTATTTTTTTTCAATCATATCAATCTCCTTGAAGAGCTTGGTAAAAAGAAATAGATTTTCGTCGACCAAAATGTATAAGGGATTAAATGCGAGAGAAGCGAACCTTGCTTCAATGAAATGAACGATTTCTGTGAGTGATATTTCTTAATAACATTCTCCCTATCTAATTTATTTAATGACTTTTTCAATGAAAACACGAGAAAATTAAAAAAATGAACTATCTGAATGAAAATGAGAATTTTCACTTTCGGATTTTTCCTTTTCTTTTCAGTCTTTTCACAATATCTATCAGAAGTAGTTCAATGTCCAGCGTGGTTTTTGCCGAGGAAGTAGTTGTTTTCGTTAGATATTACAAATAATTCATATTTATCATTTTTCAATTTTCATGGAGAATGTTCCCCTTTTAAACATTGAAAATTAATTACAGGATATTCTTTTTGGACCTTCCGGATGTGAATCAAGTTTGTGATCGTAATGAATATAACGCAACTGAACGTTTCTCTATCCGGTGTGATTATCTCAGTGAACAGCAAATCGTTGGAACTCATTGCCTTAAAAATCAGTAAAAATATCCTCTTGAAAAAATGCCAGTGGCGTACTCCTTTTTTTGGAAAACATATATGTTTGCAGGAACCCCACTGATGAAGCGACAAACAATAATTCTTCTTACTCAAATATGTGGTTTCATAATATTAAATCAGCAGAATTGGAAATAGCATCTAGGTACCTTCGGAGGTACTACACAATAATCTTCAAAAAAACCAACAACCTTTAGCAAAAAAATTAAGCAGCTGCAGACGTCTTTACGTGATCTTTTCACACCATGAAATATCAACACGTCATTAGGGGAAAAACGATACATTTTATTGAAACCTAACTTCAACTGACCTTGAACATTATTTAAACAAATATTACAATTCTGAATTGTCAATTTTATCTATGTTCTGGGTACTAGCCACTTTTATTAGAAGTGAGCTTCCTTCACGGCGAAGATTTCTTTTTTGTTGCTACAAGAATCTATGATACTTGTCTCCACACATTTATGGTGACTCTTGATGCTGTAGCATTCGAATATAATCAAAAAAACAAGATTTAAAACATTCAAGTCTGGACGGATTGGTGGCGGCCATTTGAATTTATCCCTCGTCTGATCCTTCGGTAAGTAAAACTTCATCAATATTTTAACAATGTGGTTGGTATTGTCTTGTTGAATGGATATGGCTTATTCTATATGACTCAGAGAAAAATTAGAGTTACCTAACACTTGCAAAATATTTTAACTATTATTTTTCGACATTTGATAGCGTTCTTAGATTCGATGAGTTTGGTCAAAATACTTCTCAGCACAATCATGGTAAGATTTTGGCAATGAGTTCCTGGTTACAGAGCAATCAAATACCAATATCTAATATGTGACACATCAGCAAGAATGGCAACAGTTGAAACCATATTGACGATCATTCACAATTTCTGAGCGTTGTAGATATTTCATAAGCTCCATGTTGATGGCTTTTTCCATGACCAACAAGTTAACAGATAGTAGTGCGATAGGTATGTAATTGCCAGGTAGGGTCTTTTGATGATTTGTTGGCGAAGGGTAATCTCAGGAATAATGATTGACAATGGAAGAGATTTCGAGAATTTTGGCCGAAGAGTATTAAATAAATGAAATAGTAAAATCGACAATGTCGACGTACCCTCCTCTACGAATATTTCCACCATGTGGAAAATATGAGTTGAACATCTGACAGAAAACAACTACTTCTTTGGCTAATGCCACGACGGACATTGAATTACATCTGACAGATATATGTGAAACGTTCTTCCAAGAAGACCCAGTTACAATTGCTCATTGTAATTATTCAGCAAATTATCCTTCATATGGCTGGGGAAGACCACCTGCAGCCGTGTTTCGCGGTTCTTGCTGCTCGTTAGTGACAAGGTAGGTCGGACAACATTAGAATCGTCCTGCCCCAGCCCAATTAATTATAATTCACTGTATAACTAATATTTCCCCACAAATGAAGCAGCGACTTACACTAAGAGCCGGTCGCAGAGCCACCAGTGGGAAAACCAACAAGCAATCCTCGGTAGGATAGTAGTGTCATATGAAACAAGAGGGGAGGGTAGCGGCATGCTTCTCGATGGTGTATAAAAAAACAACGATTGGAAATGAGGTTGTGGTCGGAGTTCCCAAGTGAAGTATGAACTCCTATGCTTTACCTACGGATCAGATTGGGAGCGAGTAAAATTTGGGTGATGATTACTCGGAGAGGTTGTCATAGGATGCTTCATTAGGAGAAAAGTCGAGGTAGCAGAGGAATTTGGCCTGCTTGGTATCAGCCAGCTTGAGTCACATCACATGGAAGTCTTTAGGCTGCAAACTCACTTCACGTTGGTTTGTTTCATTGTTCTGTTCTGTGAACATTGGTTCCACTAATCCGCTTGAACTGTTTTCCAGCTTTCAATATGCAAAAAGTTTGGTTTTGTTATTCCAGTTGCAAACGATACATTACTGATTGCAAAGCAGCGATTAAGAAGGGGGAGTTGTTCATCGAGTAATGTCAAGTTTAGTTAAGGTGTCGTTACTCAGTTTCTTTACGAGTTTAGTTTGCAGTTAAACTGTAAAATTACATTGCGCTGGGCAAGAGTCCAATGCTTATTTTATAACTTCCAATTTTTTCTGAAAATGGATGTGATTCCCATTTTCTGTTGTTTTTGGTTTTTGAAAAGGACGAACTGATAAGATTTGTTTTGAGCTCAGCCATATATACAAGAATTCCGAATATCTTGGTTTTATTATCATGAAATGTTCAAAACATATTCCTTTCAATTTCAATAATCAAATGACTGAAGAAATGTACACCATAATTCAGAATACAGTTTGTATTTTTTAAGTCGGTCTGCGAATATGTTTCTCCAGAGATATTACAGTTAATGAAATCGACAAATCTTGTCGAGCAAATGAGAAAGGGATTAGGACAAACAAACTCTGATCAATTCGTTGATGCTACGCCACTGTCTGCAGCAAGAACTCTCGTAAATGCCGGACTAGACCGGTTTTGTGGAGGCGCACAATGAAGACATACGCGTCCGGCCGGGGTCTCCTGCTTTAGACAACTGTATGACAACCCGGTACATTTTTAACAATGAAGTTGCAGCAGAAAAGACACTACGCTTCAGCATGAATACAATGTGGAGTTTTTATACTTCTCGATCGTCGTAAACAGATATAAAAGGTTCTCGAAGGGATTTTGTAGCAGAAAGGTCGAGTCGAATGGTAACTGCTGCAACGGTTACACCATGCTGTTTTTCGATGATTTTCTTCTCACGATAAAAACAAAAATTAGTTTGGAAGTAACGTTTTCATCTACAGTTCATCCAACCTTCAGGATCATCCGATCAAGTAAGAAATCGGTTCGAGCCCGATCTAGGTACGAAAGATTTTTTCTCAAATACTTGATATCGAATCGATTGGCGACCACAGGTCTTGCTGAAAAGCGAGTGTATTGTGAGTTGTCTAGATGCCAGTGTCGTCTGTACTAGCTTGGAGTGCACACCGACCACCCGAAGTGGTGCAGTAGGTTTTCCGCGTTTTTCTACAGCTGAAAAGTGAATACGCCACAAAAATCAGTAAGTCGCCCCGGAGCGCGAAGGCAGATAATAATAATAGCCGCACTCTACCCGCATAGGCTATGCTTTTAGGTACACTCTACGAGTGTTTATGAGGAAGTGTTATTATTGAAATTATTTTTTTTTTATCCACAAGGATTGTTTCAGTCAGGCCCTGCCTACGAAGCTCCGGTACATCCGGACGGCGCGCTGGTGCCATATTTACCCAGATAGTCACTCCCCATATCCGTGGAGTGACCAACTACTGGGCCCGAGAGTCATGTGCCCTGAGCAGACGGAGTGAACTAAGGATGACAGACTTCTGCATTCGCCCAGCTGAGATTTCTGCCGCATTACGGCGAACCGGTATGATTTTTAGATCAGAAAGCAGCGTCTTCAGCATTCCACCAAGGACCCCTATAATCAGAACCACCATTTTAACAGAATGGTTTGGGTACAGCCTGCTGAGTTCAAAGAGTAACTCTCGATATTTAGTCCGCTTTTCCTCCTCTTTTTGGGCGATGTTCGTTTCGCTAGGAGCCGGAAACTCTATGACGAAAGTCATACTACTTTGATGGTCGAGGAAGACTACTTCAGGCTTATTTGCTTGTATTTGACTGAGGGTGGGGAATGAGTAGTTCCAATAAATTCCAATAAAAATAAATTGCATTCTCCACATTGGACTCAATATTCCCCGGAGCATAAGGCAACACCGATGTCTCGTCTATACCGTGCGAGTGTCGTAGATGGTAGTACAACAACCGAAGCGCCGCGATATGTCTGTAAATATAGTCTGACACCGCATAAGCTTATCAAGCAGACAGCAAATGCATTATGTTCTCAGTCGTCCCACGACAGGCTCTGCATCTAGTGTCGAGGACCTATATGCCCATCACGCGACTAGGGTAGATTATGTTGAAGACACGATTCTGGCAGGCCATTATGAATCCCTCGATCTCCGACTTCAGTTCACTTGACCAGAGGAATGCGTAGGTCAAATTTTCAGATAAGCCAAGGTCTTCCATGTTCTTAAAGAAGACCTCATGCTTTGGCTCATCCTTATGAAGCTGCAGGAGGATCTCATTCTCTTCAGTGAGCTTTTTGCTGAACGGGCTCCAACTCGGTGGCAGAGTTTGGGTCTCCCCGTTCAGTGTCGAAAACAAGACAAGTTCATGGGCCGCCCGTGCGACTGCCTTGAAAAAGAATGCTCCTATCTCTGCTTTTTCATGGTTACGGACCATGCATTATTATTATTATTATTATTATAATTTTTTTTTATCCGTTTGGATTATTTGATGAACAGTTTTTGCTATTTTTTTTTAACATTCGTTCATTACATGTAGCAGTGTTTTTACGAAACAATCAAACATATCATTTCTATTCAATCAAATTCGAGCAAATCATCCCAATTGATATTTTTTTAAATTGTAGTACATCTATTCATAGTTATGTCGCAAAAGAGCCTATTTTCTATAATTTGGGTATTTTTGAGTTTTCCAGAATTTTCTGATCGAAAATATTAGTTTTTGATTGCTATATGGTCTGATAAATAAAAATCCATTTGTGCAGCAACACAATCGTTAGGGGCATTAGTGATGCAGTTATCTAGACAGCTAGTGAGCCTTGTAGGTTTATTGTTTAAGAATTCACAACCAAAATATTTGACCAGGTTTTTAAACTCCCGTGGAGGTAGGTCAGACTCCATCAAGTTAATATTGAAATCACCATATATGAAAAACGTTTTTTTTTGGTAACATAAAATTTCAAAAACACCCTTGAGACTTTCAAAAAATCTCTCTAGTTGACCACGGAGAGATCTGTAAATACAAATTATCATTATATTAATATTCATTATTTCAACACCTGTGATCTCAAAGTCATTTTCTTGGAGGTGGATATTCAAGTTATCTTTTTCTTAGAAGTATAGTATTATCTTTAATCTAGATTATTACGCCACCTCCCTTGTACGTTTTACGACAGAACTATTATATAGTTTTCCAAATTATGGGCGTTGATTAATACACTCATAAGGTAAACTACCTGTTAAACGCCAACATGGATTGCCTATGGGCTCATTAATATCAGGTATATCAAAAGAAAATACTAGGTTCACGTATGATCCATTCAAAGCATAGCTTTGAAACGAACTCATGGATACTTTGAGCGAATGTATCTTTTTTTCCACTCAATGATTTTTTATACCTAAACCGGCCATTTCGGATTTTTCAAAATTCTAATATGCCGAAATATTGTTGGGATAAGAATCGTTCAAATTTTGTTAGTCGAAATAGAAACAAAAAAAAATCGGTGACTTCTTCTGTGTTATTCTCAAAGCACGAACTGCTCATGAAGTCCAAATTTGCTGAAACTAATTAATGAATTAATTACCCATATGATGCTGACTTCGACAGTGATACTGTACCTGTACATTGCAACTGACTGCACATCTATATTTCACTTGCTCCACATAGTTTCATTTTCTCAATACTGTCATCCATTCCCTGTATCTCTGTCTTCAATCTCTGTTATTAATTATATCAGTATCATCGCAAAGTGCTTCTGTAAGGGATAAAAATTACATCCGAGACATTATCAGTATATGATATATTCTCACTCCATAAAAACCACCACTCGTACATTTTTTCACTTCACTGGTATGCTAATGACCCACTGTTTATTTATTATGCAAAGTGAAGAAAGTGTAGATGGTAGACCGCCGTAGTGTATTTATCACAAATCAGTATATTATTAATTCAAATATGCAAATTCTAACAAGCGTTATTGGTATACGTATGGATCCATAACTAGATTATGAGACAGAAGGATAAGAAATATGCACTTACTAAGTATCGGGTTACTTATCAATTTTTTTTGAAATTCCGAAAGTGGTATGAAACGTGAGAGAATGTATTATGTTTTGAAGTAGTTCCTTGTTGCTAACACTATATAATTTAATTATTACGAAATCCACTCCAAAGAATGGGTCTTGAAAACGATAATTGAAGTTGTAACGTGCTATTTCTTTACAACTTGGTAAAGAATCTCACACGTAAATGTGGGAATTCGGTTTTCTGGTTCATTAGAATTCGCTAATTTAAAGGATTTTTTATAATATAATAATAGACTGGGGGTGGTTTCTCAGGGGTAGTTTTACACAGCCGCCTTTGGCATAAGTATACTTTTCTAATTTTTTTCCTAAGCAGTATAACTTTTCATGTATGAAAAGATCATACAGCGATATCTAGTTATGCTGCCTAGAAAAGAATTAAAAAAGTACCTATGTTAAACTCATATGACTTTGAAGCTGTTGTGCCTTATACGTTTGCCAGATCTGACACCTTTAGGGTTCATCCTTTGGGGATATTTGAAGAAAATCGTGTATAAAACTAGACCAATCGAGTTGAAAGACTTATAAGAGAGGATTGTACACGCCTGGAACACAGTAACGGAAGAAATTATTAAGTAATCTTGTACGAGAAAACTGATAAGATAATTTGAAGCATGTACGAATAATGATACATTTTGAGGAGCATTTCTAATTTTTGTTATCAATAAGTTATCTCTTATTGAATTTTGTACATTATTGTTCAAACTCTCTTTCCTGTCAGTTGTACATCTGTCAAAATATCAAATGTGATACATCGTTGAGGATAGATTTACTGCAGTTCACATTTCAAAAAGAAAATGTATAGAGTGCTACTTTAAAAGTTGAGGTTGGGGGTGGTTTCTTAGGGGTGGTTTGACAGAAGTTGAAAATGTTTCAAGTCAAAAATTAGCCGGACTCCTATATTCTCACTTTTTAGTTCATTAGTTTCATTTTGGCCCTTAGATAGCTCAAATCCAGGTGGAAGGATTTTTTAGCAGGGCCTGGTCACAGGGGGTTCCCGCGAGTTTTTTGAGTGCCACCTTTTACTAAAATGAAACTAATGAACTATATAAAGTGAGAATATAGGAGACCTGCTAATTTTTGACTTGAGACAGTTTCGAGAGGAAAATTTTCAAAACTTTTTTTCCAGCCCCGGCCCCAACCAATTTTCCTTCCGCTTTGTCAGATGATAACTAATCACTTTTTGAACAACAAGGAATATACTTAGAAGACGGCTAAAATTTATCAAAATATTTCCCTTATTTCTCGGCTGGGCCCTACTAAAAATCAAAAATAATTTTTTTTTTATCTACTAATAATAATACTCCCTCATAAACACTCTTGGAGTGTACCCAAAGGCATAGCCTGTGCGGGTAGAGGACGGCTATTATTATTATTTGCCGTGGCGTTCCGGGGCGAATTTCTGATTTTCGGTGGTACTGTTTCAGCTGTAGCAAAACCCGGAAAACCTACAGCATCACGCATAGTGATCAGTGCGCACTCCAAGCAAAAGCACTAGAAGTCGGAATTGGCATCTAGGCGACTCACATCAAACTTGACAAGTGGTCGCCTATCGATTCCGATATACTCGAGACAAAATATATCACGCTTGGGTATATTTTCAATTCAATTATTATTGTCATTATTAATTGATACTTTCAGCACACCATCTTTGTGGAGATTTATTTTGTAACCAGTTCTGAATATTCTTCTGAATAGTCAACCCCCAATTAACCCCATGTATAATCACCCCAACCAGAATGATATCAATGATGATTTTTTATTGAAATTATTCAACATTGAAAATATGCCGGGTTCTTTCAAGATACGAGTGTTTCAGAAAATAGACCGATTAAGAAAGTGGGTTGTTATAGTGTTTGAATTTGAAAACTTGTGCAAGCCAAGGATTAACGAGGTCTTACCTTATAACGTGCGATTCCTAGCAGGAACATAATGTATCATAATGTAACAATAAATGGCAATAATTTTTGTTTTTGAGGCAATCAAAATCTTTCAAAATATTGGTGCTTTTAGTTACCTTTGTTTGGGAGACACTGGTTTGATTCTCTAGGCCACAGCGTGTCTGCCCACTGGCAGTGTTTCAGCTTGGTTTGCGTAGGCTGTAGACCTCTGATCAGTGATTACCAAAATTGTATTGAAAACTTAAAAATTCAATATCTTCCATAATAATTTCTTATCGATATAAATTTATTCTTTTCATTAGGTTTTATTTTGTCATCTTCTACTTCCCACATCATTTATCGCTCCAATTTCCGAAAAAACCTGTATATGTCATATATTCCAGTGAATGAAGTAAGTACTACCAAATACAGCATACGAATGGACATTCCAACAGACCCTACAGCATTTATTTTGATTTTATTGAGGAGTTTTACGAACACGAACTCAAGCTCGTGTACATATGTGACATTGTTTTCTCCACAGTGAATCACAATAATTATAATCACAGAAAGGAATCTATTTTTCAATAGTGAACTTATAAAGTTAGAAACTAGATGTCCTGCCATACCAAGATGCTCACTGCAATTTTCCTATACAATATAGGAATATATTCAACTAGCAATTGCGGAGATAGCCTTGTAGGAACTCTGCACGGAAATTAATTAGATATAATTCAACGTTCGTTGTGGTATTTGCCAGGAAAGCAGTTGTTTTTTTATGGATTTTTGACCCAAATATATTCCTATATTGTATAGGAAAATTGCAGTAAGCATCAGCAAGACATCTAGTTTCTGACTTTATAAGCTCACTGTTAAATAATAGATTCCTTCCTGTTATGATACGTTCGCTCTTTGCGAACAAGTGGGTATTCTTTAGTTGGGCTGAGGTTGAGATGGCGCTCGTAGTTTGGTTACCACCGATCTGCGGGTGGTGTCTCAGCTTTTGCCTTTACATGGATTGTTAATTTGACCATGTTTTGCATACATTAGTTATTCTCTGCAGAGACCTACACTATACTGATGAGGGCAAGAACCCAGAAATCGATCTACAGGTGGTCCAAATATTTCAACTGACATTTTCCATGCAACTAGCAATTGCGGAGATAGTCTTGTAGGAACTCTGCACAGAAATTCATTGGATGTAATTCAACTTTCGTCGTGGTATTAGTCAGGAAAGTGTTTGTCTTTTGATGGATTTTGCAATATATTCCTATATTGTATAGGAAAAATTGCAGTGAGCATCCTGGTATGGGAAGATATCAGAGCTGTGCACTAAGCACTAAGCACTTTTCAGACTGTTAGATACTTAAGTTACCAAAACTTAATCAAACACGTAATATTTTCACAAACAATATTACATCGCGACATTATTCGCTACACTGTTGCTTCTTCGGGAGAGTTATTATATCAACCGCTTGAAAAACTACATTGTAGCGAAACATGTCTCGATGTGTGATACACGTGGTGGAATCTTATCGTTTTAAATCAAGTTTCAGTTACTCACGTTTCTAACAGTCTAAAAAGTGCTATGGAATTCCATCAAGTAACAACCGATTCAATTAAAAACCACGGAAATATCTAAAATAGCAATCAGCATACCACGATAAATGATCAATTAATCACATATTCCACAATCTGTATTTAATGAATTTTTTTATTACTATAGCAGCTCCATTTTTTAAGTACATTGCTAGGGTTAATGTTTGATATCAGTGATTAAAATCCATGAGAGAGTTCTTGACCTGTCAATTGGAACTATTATGATAAAAAAATATATCAACTTAGTAACATACAATTTTGTGATTATATACGACACCGACACTACAGCGACACTACACCGACACCTACACTACACTACACTACACTACACTACACTACACTACACTACACTACACTACACTACACTACACTACACTACACTACACTACACTACACTACACTACACTACACTACACTACACTACACTACACTACACTACACCACACCACACCACACCACACCACACCACACCACACCACACCACACCACACCACACCACACCACACCACACCACACCACACCACACCACACCACACCACACCACACCACACCACACCACACCACACCACACCACACCACACCACACCACACCACACCACACCACACCACACCACACCACACCACACCACACCACACCACACCACACCACACCACACCACACCACACCACACCACACCACACCACACCACACCACACCACACCACACCACACCACACCACACCACACCACACCACACCACACCACACCACACCACACCACACCACACCACACCACACCACACCACACCACACCACACCACACCACACCACACCACACCACACCACACCACACCACACCACACCACACCACACCACACCACACCACACCACACCACACCACACCACACCACACCACACCACACCACACCACACCACACCACACCACACCACACCACACCACACCACACCACACCACACCACACCACACCACACCACACCACACCACACCACACCACACCACACCACACCACACCACACCACACCACACCACACCACACCACACCACACCACACCACACCACACCACACCACACCACACCACACCACACCACACCACACCACACCACACCACACCACACCACACCACACCACACCACACCACACCACACCACACCACACCACACCACACCACACCACACCACACCACACCACACCACACCACACCACACCACACCACACCACACCACACCACACCACACCACACCACACCACACCACACCACACCACACCACACCACACCACACCACACCACACCACACCACACCACACCACACCACACCACACCACACCACACCACACCTCACTACACTACACTACACTACACTACACTACACTACACTACACTACACTACACTACACTACACTACACTACACTACACTACACTACACTACACTACACTACACTACACTACACTACACTACACTTCACTACACTACTCTACACAACAGTACACTACACTACACTACACATGTCTCGATGTAATATCATTTGTTGAAATCTTATCGTGTTAATAAAGTTTCAGTTACTCACGTTTTTAACAGTCTAAGAGCCTGTTTTTCAATGTTCAGTCAAAGTCTATGCTACGTGACTAATGGTTATAATGTGGGTTTATGCCTTTATGTGAACAGATGTAACGTTCATTCTAACCACTAGCCAAATTTAGCCGTCACTCAAACTACGCTAACAGGATATTGAAAAACCGGTCCTAAGTGCTATAGATTTCCATCAAGTAACAACCGATTAAATTAAAAACCACTCAAATATCTAAAATGGCATTCAGCATACCACGATAAATGATCAATTATTCACATATTCCACAATCTGTATTTTATGATTTTTTTTTATATTACCATAGCAGCTCCATTTTTTAAGTACATTGCTAGGGTTACTCTTTAATTTCACTGATTAAAAACCATGAGAGAGTAGATAGTTCTCGACTTGTCAATTGGAACTGTTATGATAAAAAATATATCAACTTAGTAATATACAATTTTGTGGTTATAATATGAATTCGTAAAATAAGTACGGTATATGTAAAGCACGACACGAGACGACACAAGACGACACTAGACGACACTAGACGACACCGACACGACACAAGGCGACACCACACCGACACGACACCGACACGACACCGACACGACACCAACACGACACCGACACGACACCGACACGACACCGACACGCCACCGACACGACACCGACACGACACCGACACGACACCGACACGATACCGACACGACACCGACATGACACCGACATGACACCGACACGACACCGACATGACACCGACACGACACCGACAGAACACCGACACGACACCGAAACGAGACGACACTACACGTGTCTTGATGTAATATCAATTGTTGAAATCTTATCGTGTTAATCAAGTTTCAGTTACTCATGTTTCTAACAGTCTGAGAAGTGCTATAGATTTCCATCAACTTAATAACATACAATTTTGTGGTTATAATATGAATTCGTAAAAAAAGTACGGTATATGTAAAGCATTGATGAACTCTTCGAGACAATTGTTTTTTAAACAGTCGTTCCGCAACGCTGCACACGTGAATAAAATAGTCGTTACTGAAAGGACGTGTATAACTCTGCTAACATATGCTAACATAATAATACTATTTTGAAATAGAATTGCTGAAATCAACAATTTGATTCCAATAAAATAGAAATATTGATTGAATGTTTGGTTTTGTGTTTTCTTGAGTGTTTAACCTCGGACAGTCTGAAAATAAACCAAAACGTGTAAATCAAAATCAAATCGAAATGGGCCGCATATGGTTACACAGAAAAGAAGTTTGAAATAACAGAATTGGTAATTGACATACCGCACATCCCCTGTATCAAGAAAGCAAATGTCATACGACATTTTGTGAAGACTTTTTTTGATTTAAATAACAATTATTTGAGTCGATAAAAAAAAAATTGTTTCAAAGGTTTTGATATCGGAGACAGATTTGGTCTCCGATACGTCAACGTAGTTTGAAAAGAAGAAGTAATATTCAATTATTTTGAACATATTTTTTTAGATAGGAAAAGTAACTGACGAAATTGTGCTATTTTTTCAAAACAGTAATCTTCTGAACGCAGTACTTATCGTAGAAAATTGATTTATTGGTGGGGGGTGCCGCCGGGTGCCATCTGCCGCGACTTCATGTTTCGACAAGATTAATTCATATGCAAAGGCCTCGGGAAAGGCTGAGTGCTTAGTAATCCCGAAAAGTCTCCGGAGCACTGGAGTGCTTGCGAGCAACTTTTCGGGATTACTAAGCACTAAGCTTCGGAGCACTAAGCACTGAATTAGGAAAGTGCTCGGGAGCACAAAAGTGCTTCGAGCACTTTCACGAGCACTAAGCACTGTGCTTTGGGACAGCTCTGGAAGACATCTAGTTTCTACAATTACAATCATTCCACTCCGCAAACCTTTTGAAATTCAAGCGGTGAATATCATCTCCACCCATCAGGAGTCAAAATGGAAGAGTTTCAGATATGCACAGTTCCCTTTTTCAAAATGAATTCATATGACATGTATATGATTCAAAAAACAAAATTATGAAGGCCAAAAAATTGCAGTTTCATTTTCGATGGTTCACTTCGTATTCTCTCGAATACATGCAGAGAGAGGTTTTGAAATCAACTGGCTAAATTAACGTCCACGAACGAAAATGAAATCAGCATCTGCAAGAAATCGAGACAACATTGTGATAAGTGTTACTAAAGGAAGAGAACGAAGTAAATCAAAGTGGTCAACACACAGCATGCAGATACAGTCAATGGCCGGAAGAGTTGTCTGCGTATCATGCAACTTTGCACCGTACCGGCTAATTAGTCAAGGTCGGGTATTCATGAAAATAAACGAAACGTCATCGGATGATATCTGATACCGACGATGACCCAACCTCTTCTGAACGTATACAAATTCCACCTTTCATGATCGTCATGACAGACTCCGTGTAGAAGAGATTCTGGAGATGAAGAAATATGACTCGTGTATTTCTGTTTCGGCGTTTCTTTCTCATTTTAACAAAGGACTGCTCATTTTTTTATTGGGGACTTTCGGCTAATCTTTCTGAAAGTTCGAGTTGTTTCATATACTGGCGTCTTTAGTATACACCAGCTTTTGCAGACAACTTCCCTGCGTGGACTTCAGAATTTGGTCCTGAGAGAACTGAAAAATGTGCGAGTGATAAAACAATATGATAATAATTCATAATTGCAGTAACTATCTAGTATCTCCAGGTTTTTTGTGGATGTTGACCTCGCAGACCTCATTATTAGTTATGAGCGACCTCTACTGAGTCTTGTGAGTGAATTTAGAGAAATTAATAGCAGTGCTTCTATATTTTTGTTTGGTGGAGACCTCGGGGATTTCATTTTTCGAGGTCAGTGACCTCTGTTGAGTCGTGTCTGTGAATTTGGAGGAATTTGACGTGCTTTCGTATTTTGTTTGGTGGAGACCTCGTGGATGTCATTTTTCGAGACCAGTGACCTCTGTTGAGTCATGTCGTGAATTTGGTGAAGGTTGCAGTTCCTCTGGTTTTCGTTTGGTGGAGAACTCAGAGACCTCATTATCCGGATTCAGTCTCCCTTGCTGTGTCCTGTCGCCATCAGATTTGTATTGACCTCGTTTTTCGAACTCAACACCCCTTTCTGAGTCATGTCTGCAAGTTTCGGAAAATTTGCGCAGTCTTCAGTTTTGTAATGGGTGTAATCACATTTTTCAGAAACAGAGTGATGTATAGCCCTTGTCCACAAATTTTGGTTAATTTACAGAACCATCAGACTCACCATGTATAGAGACCCACAAATAAACTTATTAGTAAATTCAAGCTATATTTTATTTCAGTTTTGCATTCGGCTTCATTTCCAAAACTGATACTTTAAATCGAAAAACATAAAACTTATTTCATAAATTCTCAATTGTGTCTGAGTCTTCCACTGACAAACCCCGATCGACGCAATTTTCATTTCCGTAAAAGGAAATAATTTACATCGGTTATCGATGTCTAGAACTATTGGCAACGCTGTTCAGTCAGTAGAATAGTGACAATAATTATGTGAAACATCTGGTGGACAAAAGTACAACCATTTTTGTTGTTTTGTAGACGGCCAATGGAATATAGTGTTTCTTTTTAATGTCATGGTTATCAGTTCCGACTCAGACTACGGAAACGAACCAATCATAAAGAAATAACAAAACAATCAAACACAAAGTTCGTTATCAGCCATTACATCTGCCCCCACAAAGCAAACATTTTCAAAGGCCATAAATATCTGCAATTGTTTTGTGCGGGTTCAATCGAGTTGAATACCGTGGAGGTACCGTAATATCATGATTAAGATATTGAATGAGAAATGTACCAAGATATAATCAATTATAAACTACGTACACGATACGCCCAAATGAATTTACTTTCTGTAAGTACATACAGTGGCTAGCAGAAGTGAATACGATTTCATAATAACCGTGAACATCATACAATTTAGGTATGAATGGTTTTTTTTGTAGTGTATTTACCGTACGTAATTGCTACATCCTGCAAGAAAAAGCACACTCAATATTTCAATTTAAACTGGCAACTCCGCCAAATTTTTGAATGATTAGAAAAATGAATTGAATATCCCTATCTTGACTTTTATTATCCTATCCAGTGGCGCATAGCTAAATGTCATGCAGGCTGAAAATCTCAATTATATAAACACCCTGTATGACACATTCATAGTATATAACTTTTTTGGATAGCTTTCACAATAACGAATATATAGCCGGTCGCCCTGAGCCGTGAGCGCGATTACATTTTGGCCGTATTTTAGGGTAAAAAAGTCGATAACTCAAAAACGGTTCGTCCTATCGATTTCGAACAAGGATAGGCTTCTAGAGGAAGTTTGATTCTATGTAACTATGTCTGCGGTAGCACCTCAAGATTATTTTCATAGATAGTCGAAGTGTCGAAGTTGCTGCAGTAATAATTATCTTCCATAAAAATTTAAAGCTAAATGTATGGTCTGTATGGTCTGTATGTTCCCTGTTCACACAAATTAACAAACCTATTCATTCTCTAAAAATTTGTACGCGTAACAAAATATGTTAAATGGGTAAAAATTAACATAAAGCTTACAGAATTACCACTTTTATCAGTCAGTCATCTTAAGAATACTTGTTTATCAAAAATAGTGATATTTACACGAATTATATGTGTGATATCAGATGATTGGTTGATTATTTGAGTAAACTGTGACGGCAGGTTTTAGGGACCGCTCCACCATAGATATTCCTTATTTTTTTGTATTCACTTATTTCATATGCTTTCATATGCATCTAGCTGCCTGTTATTGTGAACTTGTTTGACTAATCTTAATGAAGTAAAGACTATGGAGTGATTCTCTTTAAAAAAATTAAAAGCGCCTGCTAATTGCTACCAAATACATAATTTTGTACGATCCTGTATTCATGCGTAGATCTTACTGATGAGTCTGTTTTTTAGATGCCTTTTTACAGTCCAAAACATAATTATTTTATCTGATACTCGTCAATCACGAAAAAAATTAATGACCGGTCGTTCAGGTCGTTGTGCTCTATGCTTCGTCGAGTAGCTGATAGTAGATCTATTGAATTGAAAAAAAGTATATACAAATTAATTTTTTACAATGTGGTTGAATGAAGTGAAACCATTTGTCAATGTTTGACTATGATATCAATGATCATTTTTGTTGGCTTTGGAGGAACGAAAAAAAATATACACACAGATCCCTACCAACTGCTATAACTGGACATTTCTTTCAACTGAATAATTTCTTTCAGTTCATTCGAACATTTATCAGCTGTGCATATTTCAACAAAAGTAAAAGAGTTTGCCGGAAAGTTTTAAATGAATCTAATGAATAATTTTGTCGAAGTCGATTTCTCCTCTCCACACTATCCAACAAAGTGAAAAATTTGAGGCAAATATCAGTCAGAAAGAAACGTCTTTCCCCTACGATCACTGGATTATATCTCACATCTGTTTGTGCAATGTTCTTCCAAGAAGAGTTAATGCATATATTCGAACAAAGTTTGAAAATTGTTCCGGACAGTTTCAAATTAAGGAACTGAATAATTTCGACGAATTCTTAGTCTCCTTTCCTTCACGATATTCCACGAAATGGATAATTTGATCCATCAGAAAACAACTACTTCCCCCTGCGAAAATTGAATTACATCAGATGTAGTTCAATGTCCAGCGTGGCTTGTGCCGGGGAAGTAGTTGTTTTCTGTTAGGTATTACAAATAAATCACATTTTTCATTTTTAATTTTCATGGAGAATGTTCTCCTTTTCAACATGAATTACATCTATTCTGCAATGTTCCCAAGGAGAACATAATTGCAGGTGCTAAATGTGATATTAACCCCATATCGTTGGGAACTACCATCTACAACATGACATGTTTTACGGTTTATTTTCCATTACCTGGGCGATCGAGCTTCGCTCTTTTTCCAATCCAATATGAACTGCAATCATTCAAAGAGCGAATTTAAAAGCAGCATTTGAAAATTCTCATTATAATTATTATATTAAATTCTTAATTTTCGTCAGTCCTTGATGTGAGCCAATTTTCAAATTATTCGGACGACTCGAAGTGGGTGAAACTAGAATATGAAAGTTCACGTTTTTATCATTATTATTAGTGAATCGAAATACACCTATATGAATGAACTTAAAAAGCAAAACCTATAAAATTATAATAAAAAATTTAATCCAAATTATTAAAGCTGTTTCCGAAATCCAAGAATTCAAATTCCAAGTTGTTATTATTATTGATATTATTATTATTAGTACGCCTATAAAGATGAACTTAAGTAGCAATACCCTATATAAATCCAAAATATGATATAAAGAGTTGAAGCCGTTTTCGATATTCAAAAATGTATAACATTAATATTATTATTATTAATAAAATCATGTTTTTCTGAGAAAGACGCCTATATAAATGAAACAAAAAAGTTATAAATAGATAAACTTATGTAGCACTACCTCACCTACACACAAAAAAATTATCCAAATCGTTACAGCCCTTTTTGAGATCCAAATATTCACATCATGATTATTATTATTATTATTACTAAAAAAAATCATGTTCTTTCCAAGAAAGACACCTTTATAGGTGAACTCAAAGAGCAAAACCCTAATCTATTCAATCCCTGTTTCGTTGCCATTTGACTGTATCGCCTAAGACAAACCGAATTCTTTCAATTCCTTCGATCTGAGTGAACTTGAACTTGGAAGTTGGACAATATATCATGGCCAAATTACGCTGTGGAATATCTACCAAGAGTATGTGCCTATATGTCTATGTATTTAACACGGTAACTTTACATTTAGTCTACAATTTAGTTAGCTTATCTGATTCTCGTCAACCACGATTAAAATTAATGATTGGTCATTAAGATCATAGTGCGCTATGTTTAATGGATAAAAACAAATTGTAGTTGTAATGAAATTCGAGTAAAACACCCACGAGTCATATTTCATTATGTTCGTACAGACGTAACAATCCATCAAAAGTTCGATAAGGATCTCATAATTGATATCATCAGCATTAATAGGATGGGAAAACTCTCTGAGCTACTGCCCTTACAAGATAATGAATAGGGCTTAGTGATTATAAAACAAGGCTAAATAATGCACTTTAGAGGCCAACTTAGCTGGAACCACTTGTTGTTTCAAATTGAATATGGTCATTGTACCATTTTTGTTCGTAAAAAGGGACTCAGTGAAGGCACAAATGACAGGATTGATGGCAAGGCGGCTCTTCGAACTCTTCAAAACATCCAATTGCGCTCAATTATAAGTGTGCAAAGGTATCACTTGTTTATAGGAAAATGCATTATTTGTATTGTCCACAAGACAAGCATACCACCACATGAAGTAGGAAGAAGCCAAATCAGATTGATGAAAAAATGTCAATTACGACTCCGGAATAGATACTCTGAAAGAATTATCATTTTAGCAAGAAGCAAAAGCACACTCGATCACTCCAAATACAAGTGAATTCTGTTGGACATGAAAATACCGAAATTATTCGGCTTCCCGACAATTGGCCGAAAGACAATTTCCCGAAAATAGTTGTCGGAATGTACAATTATTGCCCGAATGGACAAATTTCCGAAACACAATTGCTGGAATAAACAATAATTGCTCCAAAGAAAAATTTACCGAAAAATGTATTTTAATGCAACTTATACCAATATTTTCGGCCTGTATTAAATTTTCAGGCACTCAAATGTCTACGTAAAGTTAGTTTCTTCTAGTTACATCAGACTAAATTATTCCTCCTCACAAAGTGTTTGTATTGAATTTCGACTCACTCAAATTATCACGTAAGGTTAGTTCTTTCTACTTAGATCAGACTTAATAATTACTGCTTCTTTTTTTTCGTATTTTTCCGGAGTTCCAGTTTCTTCATTTTATTTCATCCGATATGGAATCAGCCATGAGTATTTAAATAAATTATTCGGTCAATTCTCCTTTCGGGCAGTTGTCCGTCGGGCAATTGTCTATTCAGGCAATTGTGTTTTCGGAGAATTTTCTTTCTGGAGTTAGATCCAATTATTCTTTTCAACACTACAAGTAGTTGCTGAACATGCCAAATATCACGTGCTGCTCTTACATAAGAAATTAAGCTAGATAATGCACCGACCTGTAAGAAGAGCTTTTGAAAAAACCAATTTCCTTTTTACTTTATATCAACAGCTGGTTAAACTTGAAAGATTTAAAATGAAAACTCATCTCTTATGCTGATGATACCGCTATTGTATTCACATGAGTAAATCAGGAAGAAACATAAAAAGGCTAAACGTCGACTCAAAAAAATATACAGCTGACTTCAAGTATACTTAGCTTGAATATCGAGAAAACCAAATACATCACATTTTCGTCAACATTAAGAGATCAACCCATAAATGAAAATATTCGACTACAACTGCTTAGGTGGCCTGTCTTATCGAAAAAAGTAATGAATTGTAAAGACATAATTGAATAAACTCACTTACTATTTATCAGATCACCCGCATCAAATTTCACATTTGCCTACTTAGGTGTACTGGATCAGATTTTGGGTGAGATGGAAACTGCGAAAATAGTTACCTACGATCTCTTCCGTACCAGACATTTCTCTCCTCGAATCACCTCATGCATGTTCTTTCCTTTATGAAAGGAAGAACACTTGAACTTCATTAGGAGAAGACCATAAATTGCGTGTCGTCATTTACATATTGCCTCTGTACAATACTCTTCCTCGAGTGATTTATGCAAGGACATCACATCTGATCAATACAAAGTTCCTTTAGAATTGTTGATTGTTCGACCAACATTGACTGGACACCCACCATTAGGTGAGATTAACATGTACCTTTGGGATAATATACAAGCAACGAAGCCAGAGGAAAAATTTCAGCAGGGAGAAGATGATGAGCCAGTGCCGTACATACCTTTAAAATCAACTGAAAAATACAAATTAGGAAAAAAAGTTATTGCAACTGCAATAACAGATATCGAAGCTGGTGCTGAGTCCCAGCTCTATTCATAAGGATACAATGATTCATAAGAATAAAATAATAAGTTCCGTAACATTATATTAAGTATCAAGAACGTTGCGGACGGTTTACTAGTTGAAGACAATCTCTGATACTAGCGAACCTTATCGTTTGTGATGCATGTACTATTTTGTATACGACCGATATATGAAAATTGGTTTCTTCTTACAATACTTTGATATCAAATCATTTGCGTCTTCTGAAAATTATTTTAATAATTGAATTTTGGCAACTGGAATATTGTTTGCTCCAACCCCCCCCCTCCCCACCACAATGTTATGCAATATGTTATTATTATGTCAAAAAATAACATTCATAATGTTACCGCAGAGGAAATATTTCCATCATTTCCATCCTTGATATGTATAATTGTTTCAGAAGAACCTGCTTTCCAATTCTTCCAATCTCCCTAATGAGCTTGGCAAAACGATATAGATTTTCGTCGACAAAAATGTATTGGGGATTGAATACGAGAGAAGCGAACCTCAATGAAATGAACGATTTCTGTGAGTGATATATTTTTAAATAACATTATCTCTATTGTGGTGTAAAAATGTAGTTGACTTTTCTCTTGAAAATATATTGACAGACTTTTTTTATCAACAACTTCAAAAACAAAAACAATATGTTCCATAGTATGGGAACTCGATAATATTTCATGTAACATAAGATAGTATGGGAGCTGAACGATATTTCATTTAACATAAACAGCCTCCCTTGAAACGTTCCCGTTTCAATAAATAAACATTTGTCAATTATTATATAACTCAATTCAGAAATGAATCAGTGGACTGTAACACATTGAATTCAAATAAATATGAAATGTATCTAAATGTCAGTAGGAATTAAGCATATCTTGGCAACTGCACGTTTCAAAATACTATTTTTCGTTTTCACACTGACGACTCGTACTAATCCATCTGCACCATGATGTAGCTCCGTAATTCGTCCTAAGTGCCAATGTAAAGGTGGGGTATTGTCCTCCTTCAGCAGTACCAGTGCACCAACCAGCAGAGAAGGTCTCCTTACGAAACCTCCATTTCGTTCTTTGTTGAAGTAGATGCAAATAGTCTCTTGACCAACGTGTCCATATTTGTTGAGACATTTTACAAATATGGTTATAGCGGGATAAATAACTGAACGGAGTATCTTGCAAATCTAGTTGAGGCAATGAATTCAAAGCTTCTCCGATTATGAAATGCCCAGGAGTGATTGCTTCCAGGTCGTTAGGGTTATTGGAAAGGGGAATCAGAGGTCGGGAATTCAGAATAGCTTCCACTTGTGTAAGAATTGTGTAAAATTCTTCATAAGTGAACGAAAAATTTATTGTTACTCGTTTCAAATAATAATTTACGGATCGTATAGCAGCCTCCCAAATACCTCCCATATGAGGAGATTTTGCAGGAATAAATTTCCATTCAATATTTTGTAAAGACAAATATTGCTGAAATTGGTCATTTTGTAATAATTCATTTATCTTTGTCAATTCATTATTAGCTCCAGTAAAATTTGTACCATTATCAGAAAACAACTTTCTGCATATACCTCGTCTTGATACAAACCTTTTTAAAGCATTCAAAAACGATTCAGTAGTGAGATCACTGACCAATTCTAAATGTACTGCTTTGCTAGCCAAACAGATAAACAAACATATATAGCCTTTCACTAATTTCCTATTACGAGTTTTACCATCTTTGATTTGAAAAGGTCCAGCGTAATCGACACCACAAAATGAAAAAATTCTGGATGGTTTTACACGAAAATCTGGTAAATTACCCATTTGCTGTGTAGGGCTTATTGGATTTATCTTAAAACAAAGTGTACATTTACGAATAATCGATTTTACTGCTTCCTTTCCATTCAAAGGCCAATAATTTTGGCGAATGAAGGAAAGAGTTGCTTGTGGACCTGAGTGAAAATTACGAATGTGTTCATATTTAATTATCAAATTCGTGAATTTGTGATGTTTCGGGAGAAGAATTTGATGTTTTTGATTAAAAGATAATGAAGAATGCTTGAGTCTGCCACCCACACGCAGAATATTATTTTTGTCGATAAAAGGATCCAAGGATGCAATATTACTGTTTGCTTTCACTCTACCATGAGATTGAAGAGATTTTAGGTCATCTGAGAAAGCTTGGGCTTGTACTAGATATAACAAAGTATTTGTACTATTGGATAACTCATCAATGGTTAAAATTCCATGTTGTCTACGTTCAGGAGTTGACTTGCAATTTCTTAAAAATCTAAGACAATATGCTACAACTCTCTGAAGCTTCGTGAAACTAGAGTAACTATCAAATAAATCAAAGGATATAGTACATGAGTATGTGCTAGTCTTACGTTTGAACTCTAGTAAATCTGAGTGTTTACGAGCAAAATTAGATATATGTGTATTTTCTGGCCAAAATTCAGATTCTAACGCTAAGAAAGAAGGGCCATGCCACCATAAAGTTGATTTAGAAAGCTCAGTAGGCTCTATTCCGCGAGATATTATATCTGCAGGATTGTCTGTTGAACGTATGTGATGCCATTTTTCTAACTGTGTTAGTTTCTGAATTTCAGAAACTCTATTGCACACAAAAGTTTTCCATGTATAAGGTTCAGCTGATAACCAAGATAACACTATTGTTGAATCAGTTCAATAATAAATATCCGCTATAGGTAGTTCATTCAAGTTAGATGTTATTTTATTTTTCAATTTTGCTAATAATAAAGCCCCACATAATTCTAACCTGGCAATGGAAATAGATTTAAGAGGCGCCACCCGTGACTTCGCACACAATAGCCTTACACTTATATTACTTTCATTCTTAGACCTTATGTAAATGGCTGCTGCATACGAATATTCACTGGCGTCGCAAAAGCAGTGAATTTGTACCTATATTTGATGCTCCTCGACAAATTACTTGTCTTGGTATTCGAATAGTATCCATTTCATTCAACTTACTGTAGAACCTTTTCCATGAAGTATGCAAATTTGAAGGAATAGATTCATCCCAATGAATGTTATATTGCCAAAGCTTTTGTAGAATTATCTTTGCCTGTATGGTTATTGGACCCAACAGTCCAAGAGGATCAAATATTTTGGAAATATACGATAAAATGGTTCGTTTCGAAATATTGTTCAATGGATCATAATTCTGAACGTGATATTCAAATTCATCAGCCGAAGCATTCCACAAAATTCCGAGAGTCTTTGTATGTTCATTATCTGTTATAAGATATGGTATATTTTGATTATTGTCTTTTAAATCACATAAAACCTTTGGTTCATTCGAAGAAAACTTGCGTAATTCAAAACAAGCATCTCCTAAAATTTTTGTTAGATTTTGTCTGATAGAAATAACACTTTCTATATCATGTGAACCTGTTAAAACATCATCCATATAAAAATCGGATAAGATGATTTTACATTCTTTTGGGTAAGAAGTTTGATTATCTAACGCAACCTGTTTGAGGCAACGCGTTGCTAAAAATGAAGATGGTGCCATGCCATATGTAACAGTTTGAAGTTGAAAATGACACAATTTTTCTTCAGGACTATCTCGCCAGACGATTCGCTGAAGATCTCGTTGAGAACTATGAACCTTTATCTGCCTGTACATTTTTGTCAAATCTCCAATTAATACAACATTATGCTGACGAAATCGAATAATTATTGAAAAAAGATCACTCTGTATACTTGGACCAACTTTCAGAATATCATTCAATGACAATCCAGTAGAAGTCTTTGAAGATGCGTCAAATACAACTCTGAGCTTAGTTGTCAAACTGCCAACTCTTTCTACGGAATGATGTGGTAAATAATAGCTGTTATTTTCAAAGTTTTGATCGGAATTAATTCGAATCATATGACCAAGAGATTCATATTCTTTTATAAATTTGTAGTATTCGTTTTTTAAATTGCAATTGCGAGCAAATTTCCTTTCCATTGAATGGAAACGTCGAATTGCCATTTCCAATGAATTACCTAATACTGAAATGTGATTTTTTAAAGGAAGTTTAACAGTGAATCTACCTGAATCATCGCGACTGTAATTTTTAACAAAATGTTTTTCACACTCATCTTCCTCCTTTGAAACTTTTACTTGTGGAAAATTTTCATCAACTTGCCAAAATCTCTCTAATTGATCTTGTAGTTCTGAATTAGCCACCAAGAAGCAAGATGATTGTTGATTTCTTTGTGGAATGAACATATGACCTGCTACGATCCAACCTAATTGAGTTTTTTGAAGGCAAGGTAAATCCTTTCCCAATTTGATTTGACCTTCACAAAGTAACTCAAAAAATATACTCGCTCCTAACAACAGATCAATATTACCAGGCTTATAGAATTGTGAATCTGCCATACGTATGTTATTAGATATTTTGAATTCTTGTATATTCATCTTTCGCTGGGGTATGGTGTCAGTTATTCTATCTATAATCAAGCAAGACAAACTTGTTTTATAGTCATTGAATAATGATTTTAATTTTATATTAGTTTGTTTTGTGATGTTTGTTAAAGATTGATTTATTCCAAAAATAGGTAAATTTATAGAAGATGTAGGAAGTCTTAAACGTTGAATCAAATCGCTTGTGGCAAAATTTGACTGCGATCCGCTGTCTAAAAGAGCTCGACATTGTATATATTGGTTATTTGAATCATAAACACTCACTATAGCAGTGGGAAGAAAAACGAAGGAATCTGAATTAGAGCAATTATTATGTGAATTCAAACTATAATTGTTTTGTGCTAAATTTGAAACTGTTGTTTGTAACTTTGTCTGATCATTATTATGTGAACTTTCTGCTTGCAATGTAGAATTACCTTGTTGGCTACCCACTTCGTTATCACGAGTGATAGACTGTAGACTTGAAGAATTTGTAGAGGGAAAATGTAAAAGTGAGTTATGCCTCTTTAAACATGTCTTGCATGAGCTAGAATTTCGACATTCAGAACTTGTGTGTCCCAACCTTAAGCAATTTGTACATAATTTTAAACGTTTGACTTCTGAATATCTAGCTGATACTGGCATGTCTAAAAATGCCTTACAAGAAAATAAGTAATGAGAACCCTGACATAAAATACATGATATTTTGCTTGTCGTGACATGTGTCAAAGTTCGAATACTCTGTTTCACATCAGGAGATTTTTTATGGAATGCATGTTGATAACTTAGTTTGTTATTTGCTCTCACATCGACAGCTTCTAAAAGATTACACCTTTCTGACAAAAACTTGGTGAAATCCTCAATTTTTGGACATTTATTGTCTTTTACGTATTTTTCCCACTCTTTCCTTGAATTAATATCTAACTTTGATATCAATAAATATATTAATAACGTATCCCAATGTTTTGAGTCAGGCTCAAGTTTTTCAAGAGCACGATAATGTTTCAAAAAAGTGTCCAAAAATACCCTTAAAGCTTCATATGAATCTTTAGTATTGTTTGAAAGTTCGACTATACCTCTGATGTGGGAAGAAATGATAGCTTTAGTGTTCTGGAATCTATCTTTCAGAAGTTTCCAAGCAACCTCATAATTTGCATCTGAAACCGATAAGAAACTGATAACTTGAGCTGCTTCGGCCTTCAAAGAAGCTTGTAAATAATAATATTTCTGAATTTTACTCAAAGTTGCATTTTTGTTTATGAGTGCATCGAAAGTGTCATGAAATTGTGACCATTTTTCATAAGATCCTGAAAATTCTGGTAAAATGATTTGTGGCAATTTTACATTAGAGTTTCTAACATCAAGTGGATTGTGAATTATAGAAGTACTTTGAGAAATTCCAGTGTTTGCTACTGATTGACTATCATTCTGTGTTTCTAGATTTGATAAAAGTTTTTTCGCACGAGCTACTGAATCAAAATATTTAGTTTCAAATTCATTACGTTCTTCATTGTTTACGTCGATATCATCATCTGACGACAAAAATTCTATCTCAGATTGAACATTATCATACTCTGAGTAAATACTTGTGATTGTATCAAGACGAGCTTGCAATTGTTGTAAAAATGTGGCTTGTTCACTGGCCTGTTTATTCTCAAATGCATTTAAAAACGTGTTGAACCTCGTTAATTGTGCTTTCAGAACACCGCGACGTGATATCAACTTCCTAATATCAGCCATGGTGTAATTAATTTATTACAAAATATGAAATATCAATGGAAAATTGAATTGAAATATGTATATGAAGTTACTAACTGCCGGTACTTCCGCTAATATTATTTGAATGTGTATGCTTGTTTAAATATCAATGAAGCTAAAACCAAGTGGTTGCATATATCTGAATATGAGGAAAAGGAAGGATGGGTAGAACGGGAACTGACCTCAGCTCAGCTGCTGCTCACGTCGTTGCTATTATTCGTTAAACTGGATCACTTCTTCTCGTTCCTAGCTCGTATAGACCAAAATTGCCTTAACGTTCGGCTCGAAGACCAAGAAAATGTGGTGTAAAAATGTAGTTGACTTTTCTCTTGAAAATATATTGACAGACTTTTTTTATCAACAACTTCAAAAACAAAAACAATATGTTCCATAGTATGGGAACTCGATAATATTTCATGTAACATAAGATAGTATGGGAGCTGAACGATATTTCATTTAACATCTATCTAATTTATTTAATAAATTTTCAATGAAAACCAGAGACGATTTAAAAAACTATCTAAATGAAAATGCGAATTTTCACTTCCATATTTTTTCTCTTCAGTTAAGAGTCTTGTCACAATATCTATCAGATGTAGTTCAATGTCCAGCGTGTCTTTAGCCGGGGAAGTAATTGTTATCTGTTAGATATTACAAAAAAAAAATCACATCTGTCATTTTTTCAATTTTCATGGAGAATGTTCCCCTTTTCAACATGTTAATACTGACTCAACCAAAGAATTGCATATTATAATCATTTTAGGTATTTTGTTAGGATAGCTCTGAGGTTGTATATTTTGCATGTCAATTCTCTTAATCTTTCAACTATATGTAGGATATGTTCATTCCATCTCATTCGTTGGTCCAAAAATACGCAAAGATGCTTTATTTTTTTACCTCTTCAAGAATCAACCAATAACCAATAATCACCATTTGCAAGATTTTTGCACCTCGGGGTGTTGAATATTCTGAAAGAAAAATGTCATAAAGTTTTTCTTCCAAATGTTGAGATTGAGGAGATTATCGTTCAGCCATGTCTGTACATTTTCAAGTCTTTTTTCTGTTTCTTTACACAGTTTGTTTTCGCAATTGGAGCGAGAAATGAAGTGGGAATTGGAAGATGACAAAACAAAACGAAATTAAGGAATACATTATTGCCAAAAAAAATATGATTTTGGTATTGAATTTTAAAGTTTTTAAATGTTTTTTGGTAATCCTTGATTGCAAAATGCGCTGAAACACTGCCAGCGGGCAGACATGCTGTGGCCTGGAGGATCAAACCATAATAATTTCATAATAATTTCGAAAATTTTTGATTGCTCCAAATATGAAAATTCTTGCCATTTATTGTTACATTATGTTTCGTATAAAAAATTTTTGTTGTGTTATCAGCGTATGAGATGAGGTGACCTTTAAAGTTTCCAATATCAGCTATGCTATTGATATGGTTATACTAATACCAGTATCGGGCCCAAAACTGTGCCTTGGGGTACCACAACGGAAATTGGATGAGAACGACTGATGCTGTCACCAATTTCACCACGCTGACTTCTTTGTGATAGATAATTCAAGAAGATTTTAATTGCCGGTCGACGAAATCGATAAATGTAAAGTTGGTTGGGTGTTACATGTTCATTATGATAACGCTACCAGCAAAAAACCCAAATTTGGTACTCTCAAGGAAGAAAAGTTTCATATTTACATCTCTTTATATATACTCTTGAACTTATATAACGATGTTTTTGCATAACAATAACTAGGACAGATGCCGTGTTGTTCTCCAAAACTTTCAATTTCGTGGATGGCTAACGATTCATCGCCTGCCTCCGCACCGAGTGATTTGCCTAAATAACCGTTTGAACTCTGAACTCTGGCCAGTTCTTTGTTTTACGTTTAAGCGGGAAGATAAAATCTATGGAATATATGAATTTATTCAGAACCGAAAGTAATAAAGAATAATGGAATCCGTGTAAGGAAGTACCTTTTGGATATCACGGTGTTAAAAAAATGTTATATTGTTGGCGCTAGGATGGATTATTTATTGGGTATTTGTCATCTGGTTACGAAACAATGGATGAAAGTGAAACATGATTTTACTTTCTTTCTTGAAAAATTCCGCAGGGATTATTGCTCACAAAGAGCGTCACTGTGTTCAGGAATATTTTGAAACAGTCGCATAATGCTGTTATGAAATGACCGAACTGATTTGTCAATAATGCCAGAAGCACGAATTATGTGCGGGAGAGTTGGAATTTTAAGCTCGAATATCACTCCCGTTGGTATTTGAAAATCGGTTAGAACATGACAGGTTTTTGTTGGGAAATGAATTCGCTGTGGAATTATACAGAATTTCCCAACGGAACGAGCCACCTGAAAAAGATAAATAAGAAAATAAAAATCTGTATTTAGTTCAAGAAAAACTTATTTTCTGAATTTCCTGAAAATGTCAAATGAGAATAAGTGTTGAGAATTTTCTATAAAATTTTGCATAGAAAATTAAATTGAATTCTCCTCAGTAATTTGCAATACGAAATTTCGAGTTACTGCATATAAATGCCATACCTGTAAAAAAACTCCCGGGGTATATCAGTACCTACGCTTCAAATAAATATATCATCATTCAACAATAAAACGCGTTAGACAAATCAAGATTAAAAAAATTGTTGAAAAAAAAGTAGTGACCGGCCGACTCTTTAGTAAAAGGGACTATATTGCAAATCCAGAAATTAAATAAACAAAAGTAAATTATGGATAGGTTATAGCAGAAAAAAATAATATAAAACAAAATTCGAAAATGATCACGCTTCGGAATGATCCCAAAATATTAAAGTTGAGTGCCCATCGGCAAAAATTTTACTGATAGATACTTTTTCCAAACTTTCAGTATGCTTTCTTTGGACCTAGTCTGCCACCGTTTTCCTCTGTGACTTTTTTGTTTCGGGGGCGTTTTTCCAAAAAAAATTGTTTTTTTTTTTATCTGGTTCCCTCGTGTTTCCTAACGGTACGAAACTACAGAGGGCAATTCGTTATGTCATTTCAAGAAAAAAAGTTCCAATGAAGATATGTCCGGAGTTGCTTCGTTTCTGAGGTTCGGGGCGTTAAAAAAAAAGTTCAACGATCTGTATCTCAAAAACCAAGCAACTCCGGACATATGTTCATAGGAATTTTTTTTTTAAAATGACCTAATGAATCACCCTTCGTAGTTAGAAAACACGAGGGAACCATATTGAAAAAAAATATATTTTAAATGCCCCCGAAACAAAAAAGTCACAAAGGAAAACGGTGGCACACTAGGTCCACAGAAGCCATACAACATTCAAAATACACTTTTGATGGTACTATTTAACAATTCAATCGAATTTTATCAATAATTTTGGTTTTAGTAAGGTTATTCTCTTATCTATACGGACAAAGAAAGAAAAAAATCAATTTTCTGCAATTTTTATTCACGACGTTTCAACTGTCTAGATCTACTTCGTTTTCTTTGTCCATATAGACAAGTCCAGAATAAACTCACTAAAAGTGAAACATTGTCAACCACCTTCAAACAAAAATTTTGGTTTTGCTATCCCATCTCATGTAAAAAATATTATTGTGTTTTTCGTAGCCATTGGAAAAAAAAATATTGAATCTTCATGTTTGTAATTAATACGTCAATAACCGACATTTACAGCATTCAAGTGATTAAATGAAGGGTAATTATTGCTACTTTAATTAACAACATTCGATACATTCATTTCATCATGAAACAAGTACAGTAGTAGTTCTTGGGTGTGTTTATTCACCAAAATGAATAATGGTTTCTTGGTTTTCTGTTCCTTGAAGTGTTCGCTTGAGAAAGTACACTTAAAGCGCGTTCTCCTACACCTTCGCCAGTCGCCGACGACTGCGACCAAGTAGCCGCGATCTTCTTCTTTTTATCTTGTGGTCTGTTATAGCCTGTATAAAAATGAATATTTCTAAAAAGTTATTACTTTTAATGTTATTGAGTTATCAAGGCAGGAGGAAAATCTGCTTTCCTTTTAACAATAAAATCTGAAAAACATGGGAGCAAAAAATTTGCCATAGGAATGTAGGCTTTCACGGCTGGCGTCAATGTTTTGGCTGGTTTCCGGGTTTTGCCGTGGTCTTTTACTTCGACCACGCCACTGAAAATGACTGCCGCAGCTGCAGTTGAAACGTTTGGAGATTTAAACCAAAAAAGACCACTGCAAAACCCGGAAACCAGCCAAAACAAATTAGCAATATTCAAAAATAGACGGTTGGATGTCTTGACGAATCGGTCGCGGCTACTACATCGCAGTCGACGACTGGCGAAGGTGTAGGAAATCGAGCCATTTTACCTTCTACATTCACGGCAAAATTTGCATGCATATGATGAATAGGTAGGTACATTTCCTTATGAAATATTTTCGTTCATTTGTACTATAGACTTTCAGATCGGTTTTCCGAACATTAATTCTTATTCCTGGTAGCACTTCATATTGGCTGAATCTTGATTTTGTATTGAGACGATATAGATATTTTGTGAATGAAAAAAATTATATTTATGCAATATGGATGTATATTGGAAAAACAATATTATATTAATAATATTTGTGAAATATGGGCTCAACCTGTTCTGTCACATAGAATGTTGGGTTAATATTGGTTCATTTAATTTTAACAATATCGATAAAACAATATTTTCTTCATATTGTTTTCAACATCTAGAATCAAAATTGCGATCTTAATACCCGGGCTATTAGTTCATGAAAATTTTTACGATAATCTCACGCCAATATTGACATGAAAATATTGATGCAATATATTACAAATAAAATATACCAACAGTAGGTATTGAAATTTGAATATTGGCTAAATATTCAATAAACAATATTGAAATTAATATTATGATCAAACCTGGGTAAGAAACCGCTAGGTGTCTCTATGTATATGGAACGTCAGCTAAAACGAAATGAACTATAAATAATGGATATGGCTTTTCACAACTCCAGGGCGCTTTCCAGGCGCTTTCTATGCGTGATCATGAGTCGGCTACTAGGGAAGCCAGGAAATTTGGAGCAAGACCAAAAGTCGAAATAGATAAAAAAAACCTTCTCGAAGTTGTTGACCAACTTCGGGGAGGTCCAAGACACTATAAAAAGGCTCCCTAGGAACAAAGCACCCGGTATTGATGGAATTGATGCGATTCTACTGAGGAACCTCCCGAGGAAGTCCTGCATTACCCGCAATGCCTAAAGCAAGCAGAGATTATCCCCAGTCTACAACCAGGAAAGTCCAACGCGAGGGTCGAGAGCTACCGCCCCATCTCGCTGTGGACCATTGTTGCGAAGTTGATGGATATAATCCTACTAAAGAGATTTGTGGAAGTTGAGGAAAGACTCAACCTCATTCCAGGTGGCCAGAATTGTCCACGGGGTAAAGGGGGCTTTTAACAACGACATAATACGTTTATGATCCTATTGGACATTAAGAAAGCTTTCGATACCGTCTGGACAGAGGGCATGGTCATAAAGATGTTGAGGGCAGGCATGCCTGCCTATATGGTCAAGCTTATCGACTCTTACCTGCTCAATAGAGCTTTCTGGGTGAGGGTAAATAACACCAGCTCGTCGATGAAGCCGATCGGAGCCGGATTACCGCAAGGGTCGTGCTTGTCCCCGCTCTTGTACTCGCCATATACGTATGACTTCCCCATGTCCAACCTGATGAAAACGGCCATATACGTTGATGACACAGCTCTATACACGCATTCAGAGCATAGAGTTGTGGCCGCGTCTAGGTTGAGAACACACTTGGAGAGGGCAGTCGTACCGTATAGGGAGAGAAACAAAATTGAGTTAAATCCGGATAAAACAGAACTTATGACCTTCTTGAGGAGAGTGAAGGACATATACCCTGACCCCGGGCGGTCAGGGTTCTGAGAAACCGGATAAACGAGTCCGACGCCGTGTGGTACCTGGGAGTACAGCTCAACAGGCGTCTGTTCCTACATAAGCATGCCAACCTGGCGGTCCAGCGGGGAGCGGCGGCGCTCAAAAGAGTGTATCCGCTTATCGCTAGGGCCTTTAGGCTGAGCATGGAGAATAAAATACTTTTATATAAATAGGTCATAAGGCAAGCAATGACCTACGCCTGTCCAGTGTTCTGCGGAGTCTCCAAAACACAAATGGGACGTTTGGAGGTGATGCAGAACAAAGTACCGATAGTAATATAGGAGATATTATATGGCTCTTCAATAGATGATTTTCAACCTGATGAAAGAGTTTTGGCTCAAAAATAAATTCAATTTATTTGGAAATAAACATGCTTTGGATCATGAAAACAATACAAATCTCGCTTTTTCATAGTCGCCTACCCACCATACGGAGAATAAATTATGAATTCCTAGTGAAATTACAGAATCCATTCAAGTATTTTTTCATTATTACCATTTTTCAACTTTCACATCCCAATAATGACCATCCATCCATTCATTCATTTCAGAATTCCTTTACAACTCGTTGGGCCTAAAGTATCAAACTGACTAATACTAAATGATTTTGATGATGTTGAGGATCGAAATTATCATAGAATGTGAAATAAATAATATATTTTTATATAATAGTTATCCTACTGCATCTTTTTCCACTCCGGTGATTATATAATTTCTTTCGGATATTTTAATGTAATAAATTATTCATGAGATCGGATTCGTTTTATATCTATTCAATGAACTTGTTACAAGGCTAATGCTTGATTAGCATATAATGAGTCTTGAAAAAATGCGATTGAAATGTCGCTTATGTCCACCTCCATTACTGACTTGAATTCCTGCGAATTTTTTTTGTGAAGTGAACTGTTGAAGTTTGAAACAAACAATTATTTGTATAAGTAGTTCATGAAGAATTTTACCGTGGATTGTCTCTGAGGTGTTCAATCAGTTACGATCAATAAATACATTGAGAGACCGACATTTTAAAAAACGATTTGAAAATGTCGCGAATCCAGTGGTGTAGTCAGATTCTTTATAAAAAAATCACTAGTAATTTTTTTAGATTTTTTACCTTGAAAATAAGATGAGTTGGCTCTGGAAATGGAGACTCACTCATGAAATTTGGTGTCCTGGTATAGTCCACCAGGACTATTCGAATGTCTACCTAACGAAAGAAAAATCATTCCGATCGGTTGAAAAATGTAAGTTTTAGATGGGTGCTTCCATCTTAAATGGGTCACACTCTATAACTAGTTAGATCTTTTAAATTAAAACTTAAAATTTACTTACAATGATCATCAAAATATAATGGAGCCACGGTAAAGAATCTTTAATAGTTATTTATGCAACAATTGCAAGAAGTGAGTGTTTATTACGCTTGACGTGAAATTGTCGAGCGCAATAAACAATTTTTGCACGAGTTGCATGCAACATTTTTTCTACGTTCATGCAAAAAGCAAAAAATGATTCATTAAGTTCTGGCACTAGGTGCAGGAAAATGAAAATCGCAACTTAAATGCATGATTATTACTATCAATTTGCATTGAAACAAATCACTATCATCTACTTTGACAAAGCGGATCAGTTTTGATTATGGAGGTATTGTCGGGAAGGCATTGTTTGTTTAAATCTGGCTGCTAACATTAATATAAAATAATATAAAATAAGTATTGTCAATCTCACAGAATATCTGCTAAATGTGTAGAGAGTTGAATTGCGAAGCATTCAATTACATTATATTGGTTTTCAAAAATCCCATTATGTTTTCACAAAAGAAAAGTAAAGGAGATATTTTATTTCTACACGAATATTTCTGGTTCACCTTAATCTCCCATCTCAAAAAAAATGTGTTCTGTATCATCAAAGTACATCTCCAGCAGAGACATAACTCTTGTTTCTGCATCTCCACCGTTATTCAATTACTGTGCTATTATTTGAATAATAAACATGGAATTGATTAATGTCAGATATATTTAACTTTAATGGAGCTCTGAGCCGTATATCTATTGTTAGAATCGGATAAATTACCTGTTATTTCATGTAAATTATCGACTAATTTCCGACGGTAACAAATGGAAAATCATAAACTGCGATTGTTTATACAAAGATTGAATAATAAGTAACAGAAAGCAATATAAAATGCTCGGAAATTTCGATGTTAAATGCAATTGAAATTTATTATTGTTGCATGAAGATGCATGTATTTACATGAATTTTGCCTATCCAACTGTCATTGTTTCTCGATTATCTTTTTGACTCCAGTGATATATCTACCATGAGAAATATCGGTATTGTCATTCAATCACACTATCAGAGGCTCCGAGTTACCTGGGAAGTTCTCGATATCTGCAATGTCATTAACACTGGCCACTGAGTTTTTTATTTCTTCGATAGCATTGAGTGAATTACAATGTCTCATAATTATTCAAAGGTTATCGAACACACGATTATTATTAAAATAAACTAAAAGTAGCCTCATTCATCAAAAAAAATTAGTATGCTTTCTATTATTTATATTTCTTGATCCCAATAATAATATTAATATTTCCAAAGCTTCCATTCAACCAAAGTAATACCCGATTTGCTTATGGCTTTGATTTCTTGCAATTTATTCTGACTAATTATGAATTTGCAATCGCATCGATCACACTATGTACTTATTAGTCAATTTGATATATATGGTCGAGAGTTCGGAATCCGGGGGCTGGTGTCTTCCACCATGTTTAGTAATCCACTTTAACTAGGTATAGGTATTTCGGATCCAAGCATATTTCCAGGTTGATCTGTGCGAGTGTTCTGTTGCGCCTGCTATACAGTGCGTACCATTCAAAGATGATGTGTTTTCTCCACGTCACAACGAAATCTGTACTCCAAGGTTTCTGTATTCATTTCCATTGTGTACAGGTTTTGTTTTTGGCGCAGTTCCCTGTTAGTTTAGCCTGTAATTATTCGTATATTATTTCTATGAAGGACGATGTTTGGCTAAGGTACCTTGCTATAGCCGTGCTGTGTCGATAGCATTTGATATCATCCCAACATAGTTTCGTTTCATTCCACATATAACCAACATGAAACTTTCGGATCTAGTCTCCATGTTTTTTTTTTAAAAGCTCGATGGACATTATTTTATTCACACCAATGGTTCCAAATATTGATTTTCGATCTGAATAATAGTGTCTATCTATCTTATATATTAGATACGAAAGTTTGACATTGGCGATATGAGTGAAATATCAAATGGTATCGAACAGCCCAACCGTGTCAAGGCACCTTAGCCAAACAGTGCCCTTCATGAAACGAAGATAAGGACAATTACATGCAGGTTCACTAACCAGGAACTGCGCCACTAATGTAATAAGCTTACAGCTCTTGAGAATGCTAACTTTGTTGGCGAAACGCGCGTCGAGTGAAAGTGACGTAGTTTTGGTATTTTGGGTAGCTTCTATTTCTTGAATAGTATTATACAGAAGTGACTATTTTCGAATATTTTAAGTTTAATATCACCTTTGCTTCTTTGGCAGCCTGAGGCATAACAGAAAATATTTTCACGTAAGTCAATTTGAATCAATAAATTACTGGTTTACTGGTTACCCTGTATACCTTCTTCAATAGACAGATTATAAACAATCCTCCTCCATTCTTTTGAAAAAAGTCAGCAAATCGTTCCAGCATACTTTTAATACCTATATAATTGAAAGTGAATTAATTTTAAACCAATTAATTTTTTCTTTTTTCCGTAAGTACGAATTGAGTTCATTAAATTAAATTGTATACGACGGGAATGGTGTTTTAATAATATATTAAGATTATTTATGACATAGACTTAGCATGGGGTTGCTACAATGTTGCAAACAAGATTTTGAATTCGTGTGCCTGTGAGTATGAACAGGTGTATATCATGAGAAAGTTTCTAAGGACGCAGATAATCATAATATTTCAGACTGGAAGTTGTTATCCTGGGGAGCTATCCGTTAATCTTTTGCTTAATGCCTATAGGCCTTCTAGGTTTGTTCTGCTCGCTTTGAAATATGACTTCTTGAATTATTTCATATCATGTATTGGCATGGAACGAAATCATATTTTTTCAAAATGTATCACTTTTTTTTGTATATGAAAATTTTTGTTCTCTTCGAGAAAAATTTATTATTCAGGGTTGAAATACCTTCATTGAAGAAATCGTTTTCATGATATCCATAAATTTCAGTAACGTTATTCATAATTTTTGATTATTAGACGACAGGTGCAAATTTCGAACAAATCATGTCAATGCCATTCTTCAAATATATCACTATTTGATTTCAGTGATTATAAGTCCGGCCTAGCAGACTGAGTCTGGGTCAGTTGATTGAAATTGTCTCAATGACACCATTGGGAGATATCACAAAAAAACTAAGGAAAAGGGCACACTTCATTTATTTTATGGTTAATCATACCTTCCTACCCATCAACTGTTTCAATGTTAATCATTGTAATGCACTTCCATACTTGATTGAACTGTTAAACTAATAAAATGGTGAGTTTCACAAAGTTTGTACCATATGGGAAATTTTTTCATTATGCATTTGTCAGAAAATTCTATTCATCTTTAAAGTTGGTGCTTTGCAAAAAAATTATATTTGAGTTATCGAAATTCTGAATTTCCAAAAGGTGTACAAGGAAGAACAAAAAATAGAAATTCGTGATCAGGAGTAATCTACCCTTCTTTTTGATATTATCGAAGATATTTATTTGCAAAAGTTGTTTAGAATTGAAAACAATATTGGAATTTGGCATCACAGATTTTTTTTTGATAAAAAAAAATATCAACTATCTGAATGAAAATTCGAATTTTAACTTTTAGGCTTTTTCTGTTCTTTGCAGTTACACAATATCACACACAGTTCACAATATCTATCAGATGTAGTTCAATGTCCAGCGTGGTTTTAGCCGGGGAAGTAGTTCTTTTCTGTTGGATTTTATAAATTTTTCAATTTTCACTGAGAATGTTCCCCTTTTCAACATGAATACCTCCCAAGAGGTTATCTTGAACGATAGAAAATAGCGACTAAAGCTTTTCTTTCAGCCGCACATGATTCCACAACAGATTTTATGAATATCCTATTCATATTTTCGAACTGAAATCACAATATTGTTTATTTTTCAATTATATAGTACATAGAATTGTACAAAAAAGAACTGCAATTTATGTAACATTTATACACAACGGTGTTGTTAACCAATTTGAACAATATTGTGTAAAAAATAGATTCAAAGAAATATACACAATGTGGATATATCATTACAATAAATTAGGATAAACAATAGTTTGCGAAATTTCCACACAAAATTGTTTCTGTAACCATTCCATACACAATTCGTTTGAAAATTTCAAACAATTGTGGAAAAAAACTATACACATTTTTTTCCGTGTACACTCTTGCATTTGGACCGTTTTTACGGTGTATTTATAACAAAAATAAAGGTAAACAAACCTATTTATTTTACTAACTTCCTTTCTGGAAATCGTGCCCAGGTTAATTCATTTAAATACTGATATTCAGTTATTCAACATCCTGTATAATACCTCATAAATTCGCAATCACTTATTGAGGTAGTAATAAGAATCGTGTAAAACGAAATTAATAATTCGTAAGCAAAACCTAAACTCATTTCTCAACTTTAACAAATTGTTTTTCGTCTCGAAACTATTCATTGTTGACTCTTCCAACATGAGACCACCCTCTCGAGAAATTGGAGCGAGAAGTTAAAACGAATGTCTTTAAGGCATTTCCAATGCAATTAAAATATGAAAATGAATATCGAGAATTGGTAGTTGTTCCGTAGACCGTGTCGAAAAATAGTTCTGCTTCCGAGAAAAGATATGCAGGATATGTAGTACTGTCAGAAGATTCTCAACGTAAATTCCCACTATTTCTGCAGGAGTATGGTCATCTTTATGTCGTTGGAGAAAAGCATGGTTGAAAATAGCCTTAATTCTTTGCTAGAAACGCCGAAGTAATTGGATGAGAGTAGATTTATTTTCAAGTAACTTAGTTTTATACACAGAAAGTGATGTAAACTTCTTCCATTTCTCACTGGAAATAGTCGGATCTGTAATACGACTGAGTCATTCATTAGCTGGTAACATGGAAAAGAGGCTCTTTATGCTACTTTAAAACAAAGCTCTTCTGGTATCTCTGGCAAATGTTATCTGGTATGAATATCTTTACAGAAAATGTTGGGTGCCTGTTGTGTGATATTTCCACATTTCTACAATATTTCGTTTGATTGTTTATAACTTAAATATAATTTGGTTTTTAGTGTTTGTTGAGGACCGGTATGCAAGCTTCATTTGAGTTGCATGCTTCTTCATTCATCAGTTACATTTCAGCAATCCTACTGATTATTAAGAGTGGCCAAGTAGTAAAGCCTTTGATCGATCGCATCACTTATTTTTACGAAAAAGGTTGCGCTTAATCATATCCTCTCTCAATTTTTTTTTCTGATTTCAGTAGTGACTTTATTTTTTTGCATGAAAAATACGAAAGACTGCCACTTTGGTTATTTAATTCAGCGCAAAACAACAGAGTTATTAGAAGATTCGTATAGATAACACCACATTAGTCATATAACGGTCAGTTAAAAAGAACACATAAAATGAAATACTAACTGAAAACAGTAGTAGGTTACTTTCATAATTCGGAAATTTATTTCGAAATATGTATGTGAAAACTAAACAAATCGAGTATTTTTTCATAATGTCGAATTTTGAGCAAACTCTAAGGCGGAAACAGATTTCATAGAACTAACAATAAACAAGAATAAAATACCCCAACACTTCTGAGTCTTGCCTAGGATTGTCAAAAGAACAATTATCACTATATGCTCCAGGCAGATGGATTTTTGACAAATGTGGCATGACACTGCCAAAAATGTCTCATAGAGACATAAAAAAAATTATAAGAGAATTTTGAGATCCGAGTTGGATAGTGAAACCGCAAATCCGTATAGAGCCATATTTGATATTCATCAGTATTTGAAAGAAATTACAGATGCATATTCTTTTAATTTCTAATGACATTTCCTAACGAGGATCTATTATATTTGAATGTGTTTTTAGACATAACTGTTATATGTTTCTATCAGCGATTCCTGGAATGAATGCTACATGTTAAAGGTCATTGATGGGAGGAAGGGACCTCCCACAACTATATTAAAAAATAAGATTTGTATAACAGTGTTCACTTATGATTCATTTTTCTTTGGATACCCTTCTGTTCAAATGGGAGCAAGGGTGCACCCCAGCAATTCTATTCAATAGTGGCTCACTTGTTAAATTATAAAGTGGGCAAAAAACCTTCCAAATTTTATTGAGTTGATCAGCCAAAGTATCGGGTATTGTGGAATGCATCAGTATTCTGTAAACTTTCACTTCTCTTATAACTCTTTCAACATGTATTCTGACTTCTGAAAAATAAAGAAAGAATATATATGAATATAACATATCGTTCCTTTCCTTTTTTTAAACTTACTTGCGACATCTCTTGCCGTTTGTTCCCTCTCATAGTCCAACTGTGAAGCACCATCTAGGAAGGGTGGAATATTCAAATCACATCCTTTCTCTCGAAGTTCTTCTTCCAATGTGAAACCTCTATCAGTCATCACTGAATTCTCCTCATCTAATTGTTTCAGCAAGTCACTTCTTAGTATGATTTTTTTATCTGATGTTCTCCCAGAATATAATTCAGATACAAAAGATAAAAATCCATTTGGTGTAATTCCTATAACGCCTTTTGCTGTATTATGGGGACTTATATTTTGAATATGTTGAGCTCTGTGTGATATAATCCGAAGGACTCTCAATGAACATCCCTGTCCGCTATACTTGTTCTAAAAGTTTTGGTCAAAGCTATAACTGGAAGTATGCCATCTGATGGAATTCTTGTAACCGGGTCGTTTTCCAACTCTTCGTATCCAATACCCCTGCCAAGTTTAAATCTCATACTCTCGAAACTATGGCTTTTCTAAAGAATACTTATAGTTTGAACACAGAAAAAATGTTCGTCTTGTAGCAAAGAAATAAATTATCTTAATCAAAAATTATCTTCTGAAAAAGACATAATATCCAACAAAAGAAATATTATTTTAGGTAAAGAATATTCATGAGTTTTAATGAAATCCTCCATTACCTTGATTATTAATTATTTTTTTTGTAATAAAATTGTTTGATCCCACATACCTAGATATACAAAAATTAGGAGACGTTTATATCGTATTAGAAAGAGACATCAGCGTTATATTTGCATTAGGTATGACGAGATAATGAACATTGATTCAATTGTAATATCTTGTATACAAAAATCCCAGTTGTGGATTTTTGTTGGGTAGGTTGGGTAGAAATAAGGCAACGACATCACGTATTCCCTTACTTTTACGTTATTTTGATCATGAACTTTCACTTATTATTAATGAAATCTGAGATACATCACATCTTTCAAGACTGTAGAACATAGTTATGAATGCTATTAATACACCTACGAACCACATGAAGTTCTCTACCCTCCGTAATATCGTGTATAACCACCTCTTCATAGAGTGCTTATACACGATCCAAGCAGTCATTCATATTCACCAGACAAGCGATTGTTTCTAATAGTGGTAATGAATGATAGTGCGTCTGGTGTGTGGGGCTGCAAAGCAAAAATCTCCAGTTAGGAGTGTTAATTGCTTCTCATTTAGATAGCACATGAGATAGGCAGGTTGCGAGGGCGCCAGACTCGCATTCCAGCTAATAAATATCTTGCATATTACAAGTACGCGCTCGTTAACTCCCTACCTCATACATGATACACAGGGAGATGTGTTTCAAGGTCACCGTGTTCGCGGAATTAATTGCTATGATATACGGCGCTGCAAATGAAGAGGGTTGAGATTGTGAAGGAATCGAAGAAGAATAATTGTGAAATGACGGTGAGGAAACCAGGTGTTGAGTGCTAAACATTAAATCACGGGAGACAAGGACGTAATGAATCATAACTTTCAGCAGCATCCTATAAATAGGTGTAATCTAACGCTAGCTAGCTATGTCCTATGTCACGTGTACAGTTTCAAGTCCTCTTAGATTTGTTGTGGAGATATTCTAAACATCTATAAGAATACAAAAAAAAATTGGTCACAGGGTCCAGATCGTTCTGGTCATACGTAAAAATAGCCATCAAATTTTCCATTTGAATTTATCCTCGTAACTAGACATCTGATTAAATATTTTTTCCGTCGACCGTTCATTTATGATGTATTTTAACGCACTAAAAATCGTTGATTAATGACCCCTGTTAATGAATGATTTTCTATTAATCAACGATTTGCTTATATGCAACCCAACATACATTGCTCTTATACATTTTATATTGGTTAGTACTATCTGTCATTATTCATTTGTCAATTTTCAAATAAAATTTCAGAAAATGTTCATTACACCAGTTGTCACTCAAAACCACATATGGTCCCGTGGCGTAATGGTGAAGTTCACCTGGCATGCAACACTGAGTTCGAGAGTTCAAAACCCATCTAGGGTACATTTTTTTTTAATTTGAAATTAAATAATAAAAAATAAAATAAAACTACCTCTGAGAAAAATTAAACTATCTTTAAGTAGAGTTAATATAAATAGGAAATAGTGATTGTTTTTTATCGTAACGTTAAATAAATAAACATTGAAAGTGATTTACCTCTTTTTTCAAAAACTACTGTCGACGGAAAAGTTTTGTAACAAACTCATGAATCAAAATGGCGATTAACAATCTCAAACATTAACGCGCTCGCTCCGCTCACGCGTTAAATTATCTCGATTGTTAATCGCCCTTATTAATACACTTGTTCGTTAAATAACCATTAACAATACTTCACTCCTTCTCAAATGGCGGAAAATTCTTGTAATCAAACAATTTTTGATGAATTCAATAGTTATGGACATCTGCCCATAATAATCATGTTCGAAAATTTTTACTGAAGAGTATCAAATAAATGAAATAGAAAAATCGAAATTATTGAAGTACCCTTTTCTCCAAATATTTCCACCATGTGGAAAATATGAGCCAAACATCTGCCAGAAAACAACTAAGTACTTCCCTGCCTAATACCACGACGGACATTGAATTATATCTGACTGATTGTGCAACGTTCTTCCAAGAAGACTCAGTTACAATTGCTTATTGTAATACTTCTTGTAAATATTTGGACAGAACGGTACTTCGACAGTGTCGAATTTACTATTTCACCCATACTTATCAGAATTCTTGTCACCATTGTGGTTATTACGACAAGATTTTTTTCCGTATAAAAAAAAACAAAATACCTTCTTGAGAGATTGTCACTGTTTTGTTGCCTGGGTACAAATTAACCATAATTTGGAATTCATAGGGTTAAGCATGCAGTCCATCAGATTTCAAGATCGTTACATATATTCTCATTACGGTACATTTTTTTCAAATTTGGAAATCAATTGTTTATTGATAAATTATGTATACACCTGATGATTCGAACTGAGACCGCTTCCAAACAAATGCAAGGCCAGAAAAAGTGCCATTCCACCTCTGCCAAAATACAACACTTCCGAGAAACATAACATGCACTAAATGATCGATTAGCAAAATCCATCCATTGGAACTGTTTTGAATTCCTTCAGAATAGATATATGCGCATATGGTAAAACGTGCTCGTATCCACAAGGCATATATCACATAATCAACGTATTTCCCTGTCAATTTTTTGATGTGATTCCGTATGCGAGAATCGGATGGAATGTATAAAGTTGGCGAACCGCGGGTGGCCGGACTATCTTGTCTTTTGCTATTTCTCTGCCTTCATATATATGCCACATTAGCATCGCTTTCAGTGGCATGGATGTTAAGTTATTTTTGTCTTGTTACTAGTCGGGATTTGCATACTGTGATTGTTCCGGGATGTCGCTGAATGCAGTGAAAGGATAACGTATGGAACTATTTAGAGTAACTGAAGAGCCACGTGTTTCCTGTGTCTTGGTCCTCACGAAGAGAAAAATCATGTACTTCATGTTCAGAGGACATCGTGCAGAAACCAACGGAAAGTTGGTGGGAACCAGTAAAAAATAATTGATTGTGATTTTAATCACTGGGTTTCACAATGGAAAACAACACCAAAATATCGTGAAATCATCAATTTTATTAGGTACTTTATAAAATATTATGAATTCTGCTGAAATAAGTGAGCAATAATGTAATTTCGGTGGTTTTTCAAAATTTACACCGATTTACATGAAATTGAAACTGAAATTGAAAGTAGTAATGGATACTTGATAAAATGGTAAACAATTTGCTAGAATAAGAGAATGTGAATCTGATTTTGGTGTTATACACAATTTTTTCAGAAATTCAACAGAAATTCACAATTAAAAAGGTTTCAGGGTGCCTTTATACAACGTGATGCAAAACGTACACCGATAACATGGAATTGACACAATTTGGTCAGGTGAACGATAATATGGTATTCATTTTGAACAAATTATCAGACATGATTGTAGTCGAAATATTACTCCGACTTTATGAGATATATATTCAAGAAAAACACCAAGATGTTGTAATGAAACAAATTTAACGGTGCCATTGTGCTGCACTCTCTTTCGAATGAGATAGAAATAACGTAAATTTTAATAACACTTGGGTTGTGATGAATCCTACCTAAATGAAATATTAATGAAGACAATGATATTGCAAGCTGGTAAATTTCACCAAGTTCAGTGTCATGTCAGCACAGAGAAATCTGAATAACTCAGAAATGAGGAATACGAAATAAACAAAAATACCGAGACAGCAGAGCCCGACCGCCGCCGCCGTCCAGTACAGGTTGAACAGTTCTTGAGCCAACCGCTAGAGGCTTTTGGTGTCGTTAATTCACACCGGATGGTTTCAACGTAAATACTGATTGGTGTTAAAGGAAATTATAGAACCAGAGAAAGATTTTTTTTTACGCAAAACCGAAACTACGATAAAGAGCTATCTAGCTTATTGGCGCTCCCAGCTACGTAGGTTTTTTATGGACAAGTGCTTCGTTGCCTCCAATATCACTCTTGAAAAATATATTTGCACACACCTGAGATGTAGGCGCAATGATGAAATTTGACTTTTCTGATGACGCGCTGATGATGCATCTTAAGCGATATTAGATAAGTATTGCACTTATTATAGTGGAATTTTACATATAATTTAATATAATCAGTAGATAATTATTATTTAGGTATAGGTAATTGATAATACAATTTTTTTTTGTTTTGAGGGTTTATTAAATAAATTATTGTTATGCAATCATGATATAATTGTGAGATACTGAAAATAACTTCGGAGACAATTTTTTTCTATTCACATAACTCAAATGGCATTTAGCGCACGGATATGTATCGTACTAAATGATTGAATAATCACAGATTTACAATCTGTGTTCAAAGCTTTTGACAACATTACAATGCCATTCTTAAAATATATTACTATGGTTGCCGTTTTGTTTTAAACTGCCCCTAAGGCTAGTTTTCGAACTGTCAATTAAAACCGTCATGATGACAGAAGGGACAATTCGTAGAAACATGCCATAAGTACACTTTTATAAACTCCTCTAAACACTCGTTCATTGAACAATTTCTTGCTCCGCTACACTTAGCTCGTGATTTAAAGGAAATTTATAAATTAATACAGGGTATATTTCCGAAATTAGAGCGATAAATGAAGATGAAGTGGGGAATAGATGACAATACAAAACGAGAAGAAACAATACATTTTTGTGAAAACAAATATTTTGGGAGTTATTGAATTTTAACGTTTTCAATTTTTTTTGGTAATCACCGATCACGCAAACCGTGCTGAAACACTGCTAGCGGACAGACACGCTGTGGCCTAGAGAATTAAACCAGTGTCTCCCAAACAAAGGTAATTTAAAGCGATTTCATTATATTCCTTTAAAAAAATTTCGAAAATATTACTTCGAAAACGAAAATTGTTGCCAATTATTGTTACCTTATGTTCCATATAACAAATATATTTTTTTTAATCACTCCAATTTCGTATACACCCAGTATACTGTTAACAGTTCTTTAGCATAATTGATTTTGAAAATAACATTTTATTGTTTGCAGGATTTAAAATATGACTATTTATGCGAGAAAGAATAATAAGTTAGATTTCTTTTCTCTCTCTTTTAGAGTAGGTAACTTTATGTTTAGAAAGAAAATGTAGGTAACTGAAAAAATCTATGGATTGCTTGATATGCGTGTGATATAGAGCAAATTTAGAATTAACCTTCCTTCAAACTGAAAAGGAGAAAATATCACAAAAAAAAAATTCTAAACAGTTTTCCAAAAATCTTCTTCAAGTTTTGATTTTAGTTCGAAAATATGAATAGGAAATTCATAAAATCTATTGTGGAATCATCTGCGACTGAAAGACAAACTTTAGTCGCTATTTTCCATCGTTCAAGATAACCTATGAGTTGAGCCAAGTTTCCACTATTTCTCTGTAACTTCATCCAAAAATTATGGAATAATTTATCATCATTCAACCATCTCAGACATAAGAAGTAAAATGTTTTTTCTATCTTATCAAAATCAATTATATTTACAGTTCATTTAATTTGCACAGATTAACTGACTCCACGGTTCGTTTTCCTACCTCAACACTGATCGCTCAGATCTTGCTTCAGATGAATAGGTTCACTTCAGAAACAACAAAATATAAAAACAAACGAACGCAAATAAATCCTTGTTGACAGACATCTGCAGAGCTTGTCCTCGAGCGAAACCCCTATCAGTACCAGCAGTACCAGGTGGTACTCTTATCTAATCGTCACGACTCACCTTTCTGGTGCCGACTTTATCTTGATTTTTACGAAATATTTGCGTTTAATAATGCATGAACAAACTCCGAGAATTCTCTGGACACTTGAGAGCGACAGGCGGTTCCGAAAATTATACAAATTCAACAAGTTAGCGATTACAGACTGGTTTGTTTTTCGTCAGAATTCAACTGGACCGGACAGGCCTTGTGGAAAACACAAATTAGCCAAAGTCCTCACATACATTGCGTATACACTCGAGTGAATGTGTTGGGAAAAGAAGATATCTGACGTGAATGGCTATGAATAACCAACTCATTTTTTTTATTCAAAGTTTGTAAAGATGAAAAGTACACAAAGAGGCCTAATTTATGAGAAAAATGTTTTGAGAAAATAATTTGGCTAGTGACCTTCAAACATTCAAATTTTATCATTTTCACGCAAAAGTTAGTGAAAGTGAAGGAAAAAACACAGTTGAAAATATTATCTTGAAAAATATTACATTTCCAATGTTCCAATGCAAAAAATATAAAACATTTTGAATCACATGTTCAAACTTCACATTGACTTTCTCGCCTGTCAGAATGGTTTAAAGATCTTATCACTTGTAATATCCCAAGACTATTGATAATTTCGAAATAATTTGTCGCTAATTTTTGAAAGCGAGTTGCTTGGTAACAGCCCGACGTCGAAGGCTGTTACCTAAAAGCAACTCGCTTGAGGAAATTTAAAACAAATTATGAGAATTTATCAATAGTCGAGGGATATTCAGTAAGACATTTTTTTTCAGAGAATTAAAAAACCAGTTCACCTACCTAACGCATTATTTTCGAAAACACAAAGTATTTTTCTTGTGAGAGTTTACCAGTCACATTCCAAATAGTTACCGGTATCAACCGGTTCTGACTGATTGTTGATCATTTCGATGTGGTATAAACTCTGTTGTGCTAATTGTTAAATTGCTAAAATGGTGAATGGTTTCGCAATATATTTCTGATGTGAACTGAATATTATTCCTATGTTAATTTGGATTATTATTTGAAATCATCTCTGAAATATGTATCTACATACATTTAGGCGGATACTATTTTTAGTTTTTCTCTGTGGTAACAGAAAATAAATAAAAAAATTAATGATGAACAACCAGCGCTTGATCAGTTTGAAAAATCTAAGGCCTCCAATATTACCTGGCAGGGCTGACAAATATTTTTTTTCAATTGGTGTCCCTATTTACCTATTTAAAGCACTCCTCGGCGTGTGCAAATCGAACCTTCAAAAACGCGCGTTTTTTAAAGTTACCGTGGATTCATCAACAACTCGAGAATCGTGAAGTCGAAATGACGATTCAATGATAATTGATCTGGCAGGAGTAACTTATAACGTCAAACGAAATATTCACATCACGAATTTAACCATTTTACATTATAAGTTCTTATTTCCATTATTTGTAATGATGAAATCAGTATTTATGATTTCAAAGTGCATAAATTGAAAAAAATAACGTAAAGTATTCGTGGATAACTGATCTTCAAACGCTTGCTCTATTTCAAAAAATCGCTAATGTTTGAAAGACCTTTTTATCCACTTATACTTTAATATAGGTACTATTTAGAATTTCTTTTAAATTATTTATTGTTTCAATATAGAAACACTGCTATTATCAAAAAAATTGGGATTATTTAGGGTTAATTTCGAGCTATATCTTTATACCAGTCCTTTTGGCGAGGACATGTCCCGCCACCACCTAGCTACGACCGTTTCGGTACCGTTTTGGTACCGTTTTGGTTAACGTTAAACGTTGTTTTGAGGAATAATTGAACGCTTCTCTCTGTCATCAGGCCTCAGTTGGGTTCAATCCGACCCTGCTTTTCGGGTTATATTTGGGATGACAAAATACCGTGTATCCGAAAGTGGTCGTCTTCAACCTCTTAAGGACGCACAAGAGGTGACTTCAAAATCAGCCGAGATAAAAAATAAATAGATTTATTGCTGACTTTGTATGACGACCGCCAAACTACTTGAGAATGTGCATCGGTGATTCGGTGAAATACTTTGGTGCAGTTTTTATACGCTGGAGAGAGGTTCCTCAATGGCGGGCCCAAGCACTTTTCACTAGAACGATTCTCTACGTGTGTTGGGTAAGTTATTTTCCTTTCATTAAAGAAAGAACAAACGAGTATATTTATTCTGCAGGTTTTAAATGAAACGGCTTCCATGTAAAAAGATTCAGAACAACTCAATGAGGTAAGTTTACTTTATCAGAAATATGCGTATGTTATGGTTTTTCCAAATAAATGGCTTATAACTTATTTAACCATGGCTTACTATGATTCAGCTCGTTTTCCAACAGAAATTTGTGGGTGGAGTTTGATATTGAGCCTGTTCGAAATATTATTCAAAACAATTTCCTGGATATAAATTTTCCTCAATAAAAATTTCAGAAAATTGTAAATATTATGATAAGATGAATTATATGAAACACACGCATCATTTTGTATGTAGTATTATCTGGAAAATACTGAGTGATACGCTTCAATGAGATAAAAGTTGCCTATTTTAATAGAAATCAATGAAATTATACAGGTTTTTAGAAATACGAAAACGTTTAAAGGGTCTTCTTTCCTTGTGTCTCATTGGCTTTGATTCGCATTACTGATTTTTGATACAACGTTTCGTTCTTCAAGGGCCACCCTAAAACTTCATTTTTTCTAAAGTGGACCTGTATTTTATTCAATGAATTTCAGTAGTGTTTACCTTCTCTAGTTGAAATATGTATCTTATCTGGTATTTTTTCTTCATTTTCGTCCGTAAATTTTTTCATCAACGCGTCAACGATGAAAATCAGAAAATCAAAAGAGGTAAGTCTTCAAGTAATACAGGCATTTTTTGTAACACGAATTGCCTTGAAAATCAAATATGGTACATGCACGATGGCACCCCAGCACATATTTCTGTTTTGGCTCGGCAATATTTAGATGAAGTGTTTGAGAACAAGTGGATAGGACGATATGGCCCCCAGCTCCTCTGAACTAAATAGCCTAGAATTTTTCCTATGGGGGCATCTAAAATCTCTAGTGTAGACAACACCAATAAATATCATCAATGAATTACGGAATCGAATATTAAATGCATTTGAAACCGTAAGAAATACTCCAGGGGTGTTTGACAGAGTACGGGCACCAATAAGAAGAAGAGCAGACGCATGTATAAGGATTGGAGGAAGTCACTTTCAACAATTTTTATAAGGTAGTTTCCTTGTTATGGCTTTCAATCACATGTTTTGTAAAATAAATCGTTGTTGCAAACGCCTTTAGCTTTAATTTTTAGAAGACAGCTGCTAATAAACTAAATTTTAGCGAATTACAAAAAATCTTTTTCAATTTTTTTTAATTGATAACGATAGAAGACACGGAAAAACTACGAGATACAAAAAAGTTTGCAAACAAACCAAAAAATGAATTTTCTATTTTAGAATTCACCAACGGTGCACCGCAAAAAAGTTCAGATATCTCAGAAACTTCAGGATATAGGTATTAAGAAAAATTTAAAAAATTCTGAAATTTCAACACTCTGTATATCGGTAACGAATCGTTTGCGGACCTTTGTTTATATGAACTTTTAGTCGTGAAATAAGACAGGGAATGTTCCCCTTTCGGATGTAGATGATGTTTAGGAACACCCTGTAAAGTCCACAGAATTGTACAAAAATAGAACTGAAAATTGTCTAACATTCATAGACAACGGTGTTGTTAACAAATCAAAACAATAACATGTAAAAATTGGATTCAAAGAAACATACACAATGTGGGTATATTATTACAACAAATTAGGATAAACAGTAGTTTGCGAAATTTCCACGCAAAATTGTTTCTGTAACCATTTTAGACACAATTTGTAAAAAAATTTCAAACAACTGTGTGCAATGTGCATGTATCTCAACTCTAGAAGACAAAATCTAATGAAATCATTGAAAAAAAAAGTACGGGTCCATATAAAAAAAACAAAGTTATAGGAAGAAACTTCGTATCGCACTACTGATAATCTAAGCTGATGTGAAGCAAAAAAGAAAGTTTATGAAAAACCTTTCCATATTTCTAAAAATGGAGGTGTTACCGCAAAGAAACGAAAACGGGCCATTTCGGTTTTCCCTGTATTTGAGAATGGTTCATAAATTTTTTGTCTTGGAAATATCATTTCATTGTTTATTGGAATAGGCAGCTTTTGTCTAATTGAACTACCTTTGTATCATTTACTGTTTTCGAGATGCCAATAATAGTGGTATGTGCTATACGCCCTGTATAAAGTGCATACTCAACAATATGAATTCACATATACAATTACTTCGGGTATCTGAATACATGAAATTGATGATCTTTTCTCGAAAACAGAAGCTCGATAGTAGGTACTTCAAATAATGAGGAAGATCACCAATTATAGTCATGTTACCAATTCTAAATCCCCTTTGATCATTATGCGAAACACAAAATGTAGTTGTGGGTCAATAGCTGTTTATCATATCACCGTAATCAGATTACAGAATGTTCTATGTCTCTCACAATGATCTTTGGTATGCAAAAGTTGTTCAATATAATATTACTGTCGTATGTTTCAGCATTACGACTGTTATCCTGAACAAGTAAGTGGTATGGCAGATTTATACAGTTTGACAAGAAATAATTGGATAGCAAGTTCTATATCTGATATTTATTTATTACAAACTCGGGAGTCAGGAAATAACATGGATTGGATGCAGTGGTATACAACGCACATACGGTGCTATATAGTGAAAAGTCCAATCCTACCTTCGTATCTATCAAACGGTTGAAGGTTCTTATTAAAATAAAAATGAAATTTGGAGAGTGTAAATAAACGGACGCAGGCTGCTCATCCAGTCGTAACAGGTGACGTGATGACGTTACAGGACCACTGTGGCCAATCATTTCAAATGGTACCTTATGGCAAGTGACATCTCGTTCATAGTAAATCTCCAGAATTGTTTTCCCGTTTCACTGGCCGAATTCTAATGCCACATATTATATATATATATATTTAATTTGTGCTCCTGTATAAAACATAATGTCCAATTTTAGTTTTTATATCATTAATTCCATCAATCTTTTCAACTATTGTCAAATCGTCTGCATAAACATTCATAAGTATTTTCATTTCTTTAAGTTTCATTAATGAGAGTACATAAACAGTAAAGTGTACCATCAACAAGGGACATCCCTGACTTACCCCAGAATTTTATTTCCCTTGATATGTACGATTTACCTGGATAATAGATTGAGAATCATCACATAAATTCATCAAGACCTTCACTATTTTTTCATTTAAAATCGTCGACTGAACACTCTCCACAAAAACTTGGGATTTCCCTTAATATTATTTTTTTCTTTTTTGTTCACTAGTTCATAGATGAAAGCTTGTTTTTGAAAATATGTTTTACTTGTTTTATTTCTGTTCGATTTACCAAAAACTTTCCATATGATACAACCGTTTCGCTTGGATTCAACGGAATAATCCCTCAGTATCGACTTATGAATTTATAGAGCCTAGCTGATAGACAGGCATTACACATCATAAATAAACTGTTTGCAATCGTAACTGTCAGATGGAATTTCTTAATATTAACTCACTATAATCTCATTCTGATAATATGCGGGTGGAGTATTATTGGTGCTGATTGAAATTCTCATGACAAAGAACCGTGCGATGGAATCGGCAAGGCTTTTGTTAGGCCGTGATTTCAATGAAATTCAATGAGTTTATTGTTAGCCAAAGATCGTAGAAATGTCTCTTAAGGATCGTATTACAGTTACCAATGAAGATGCAATCTGAAGGAAAGATGATACTGAACAATTAGTTACAGTTCAGTTTGGAAGGAAAGTATTGTTCAGTTTGAGGTGTGAAACTTTATAGTGATGCAATGAAAATGTCTTCCCATGACCACCCTACTCAGAGGCCGTATGCCTGAGACAAGGAATTTTTATAGTTTGTCTTTATGCAGTAATTTTGGGTGAATAAAAGATCTTTCTCTCTTTTGATCTAACTCTCTTTTTTTACGAATCACAGTCATGTATTCATCTATTGAAAATATCAATAGATTAATATGTTACATATTCAGGTTTAGAAGAGAAAAGGTACCAGGTTACATTTTGGACTGAATTTTCCGAAATAATGTGTTCGTGACATAATTGTAAGAGCACAATTGCAATGGTTTATCATATTCTCAGTCTAATCAACAAGTGCCTTTCAGGTCAAACGAGGTGTCATTCGATTCGTAATAGCGTGTAGATCATTTTTGAAAATATTCTAGTGCTGCTTGCAAACATTGTAAAAGTTATAAACACTTATAAAATGGGGTTTGGTTTTTGCAAATATCTCAAAAATGGTTCGACTTTTTCCAAATTTGAAAACAGATTCAAAAAGAAGACGAAATTTTCGAAAGAAAAGTTTTATATTCCGGAACTGTAGGACCAATATTTTAATTTTCCCAGAGGATTGAAAATAAGTCGTAAAACAGCTTCCGCCGGTTTGCCCAAGACTTTGGACTTTGGACCTTTAATGAATAAATCGTTTTTAAACATATTAAATATCAAAATTGAAAAGATTCAGGCACCTACTGGATAAATAAATAGAAAATAATCCGTGGTCAAAAAATTTTTATCGTGATTATCCAGTAAATTATGCATTTTTCGGTAATATCAACGCGAACACATATAGGAAGGATGCAGGGTGGTTAATCTATTGAGTAGGAAAGCTGCAAACTGACAAGCATCTACAGAGGATTGACTGCAGAAGAAAAAGAGAAAGACGGAGTTTGATGGATGGATTAAATCCTAAAGAAATGAACGACTGCAGTTTTGAATCAACAATCTGAGGAACATTCAACAGCGACATTCTCGTCTCAAACTAATATTTTTCACTATGTGTTACTGGCATTTCAGCTGTCAGGTGTTTGGTTGAACCCAAAGTGATATGTGGTTTATGCAGAGGTGGGCCATATTCATGGCCACCGCGATCTCCGGATTTAAATCCATTGGATTTCTTCCTGTGGAGGCATCTGGAAAGCCTTGTTTACGCTACACCTATTCACACAATAGATGCTTTGTTGAATACAATAACATAACATTGTGAAGCCATACGTAACGACCCTGGAATGCTATTTCACGTACAGAGAGGGTGTCTTCGCAGAATAAGAAAATGTATTGAGAGAGAAGGAGGTCATATCGGGCAGTTTTATGGCAGATTTTTCATTTCTGTTTGCTCTTGAGGCATGTGAGGCATGTTTTGTTAGGTAAACGAGTTTGAATTATAATAATTCGTTATGAACATTTAACCTATTATTTTTTTTATTTTCACTGAAAATTATTCTTTTCCAAAAATGGTAGAATCTCAGGTTGGATATCGTCGAACAAACGTGCATTTTTATCAAAAATCGGTGCTCAGATCGAGTCTGTTGAATAATATTGAAAAATCCCAGTCATTTCGAAGTTCTGGGGTGTGTACCATAGAGGGTAGTCCGTTCCTGACTCTTTAGCAAAACAACTGACTCCTGCATAAAAGCTCATTAAAGCAATTAATTTGTTTAGTCAATCACCAAAATTTGGTTTATTTTGAATATTCATTTGAAAATTTGTAAAAGATCAAACATTTTTCATTTTGTAACTTCGAGGGCCCGTATCTTGGTAAAAGATATTATGAAGTACTGGTGATATTTTGACCCCAGCTATACCTTCCCGAGATGGATAAATAAATAAATCTCATTTTCACGAAGGATTTGGATCGTGGGCAATCATTCTCTACCGTCTAACGCATACAGCAAACATACGAATTCAGATTGAAGATATCGAAGCTTCAATTATTCTCGAGGGGAAATATTTCACTGTAAATCCTTTTGCACGAATCCGTTTTATCGAGCTTATTCTATTTGCAGGAATTGATTGTCAGATATGGTATTTCTCGACAGTACCGTGTTTGATCATGATGTGATGTTTTTTTTTTTCGTTTCTTATTTATTTGAACACAATGCTTACATCAAATTTAATATTTTACATAATTGAACATCTGTGAAGACAACCAATTGATATCATATGAAGAAGTTCGATATTGATACTTCTGTCAGTAACCACTATCAAGGGGCGAGGATTGGCGCAGTGGTTAGGTTCCTGACTGGTGATCGAAAAGTCGCTGGCTCGGTTCCCAGCCGGGGCAAGGATTTTTTCATCTTCAGCTTGGGTGTTGTTTTCTCGAAGCAAAACGGCCAAGAGCGAAACGCCCAATGAAACCGCCTCACGGTAGTGAACCGACCACGGCCTCAAAGCCTGGAATCCATATTTTTAGAGACAAAGGAATGTTAATTTGAGTGATCTACCAATAGGTAGGCAGGTTGTCTAAAATTCACTTTGACGGTGGTCTTCATTGAACTCATGTACCCATTTATTTTTTTATGCGAAATAATAAATTCCTGTCCAATAACATAAAATCAACTAGTTCCTCGTCCAACTTTCCACCTACAATAGACAACATTCAACAGGTTTTTCCGCTCCTAGCTGAAAACTAGCTGCAATGTAGGAGCGCCGAGTCTGGACAGGTCTGGTCGAGCCGGGTCGAGTCTGCTGGTCAGATCGACTCCGCTTTCAATGTAGGACCGGCCTTAGAAAATTTGGCAGAACAAAGAAGAATCGGTTTCATATGGTTCCCAGAGCACAGGTTTCCATGGAAACGAGAATGCAGATAGACAGGCTAGCCAAGGAGGGCTCAGAGAAACCACTAGAACGCATTCTAGGAACCCCCAACAGGTCAGCTGTTACTGCAATGGAGGAACTGTCACAGAAACAATTCATAAAAAACAGCAGAATAACACCCCAGGTAGCACCCTGACGTCCAAGGGACGTCTTTTTTTCGACACCTTCTGGACGTAGGGGACCATATAGGTGACATCCAATGGACGTCCCAGGTACGTTTATTTCTCACAGCCAGAAGACGTCTTCTATGATACGTCCAAGGGCTTATAAAAAATACATCCCTTGGACGTCTTCAAGACGTTGTGAAAGGTTTTGGTGGTGGTGGTGGGTTAGCCCTAGTATCACAAAATTGGTTTACATCAAAGAAAAGAGAGGTATTTTTGCCACTGGTGCAAGAACGCCATTTTGACAAGCTTCCAAGGGAAAACGTCGATGTGAAATCTGATTGAAAAATGTATCAAATCAGTCGGCAATTCTATGAAACAGGTAGGAGTACGATGTGTATTTCAGTTGTTATATATTTATTATTGCGTACTTTATGCAGTACCTACAGTACCCACCAAAGAATAAATCCTGTATTGATACACACTGATCTCATTTGACAAGATGACTTTTATCACTTTATCAACTTTGAATATGTTTTTACATTAGTATAATAAATATATTTAAAAAAATCGTATCGTATTCATACCTATTTCATAGAATGAATTGTTTTGTTTGATATATTTTCCAATCAGATTTCACATCGGCGTTTCCTTTGAGAAGCTTGTCAAATTAACGTTGTTCTTGCACCGGTGGCCAAAACTCTTCTTTCTTCCTCGGTGTCAACCAAATTTTTTGATACCAGGGCTAACCCACCACCCCCACCATAATTGTCTAATTCCACAATAACGAACATTATTATACAAACCAAATTTGTAGCATCATAGTGAAACTGAAAATTTATTATGGCGTTCAGTTCAATAACAACAATCGACAAATGACAGAGGATTACGTTTTGTTATTTTAGCAATTGTTCAATAGGGGGCGCCATTATTTTGGCGGTGATATTCAAATTGAGAAATATTTTTTGCTCGCAAAACACAATATTGGAAGAAATATCCAGTTAGAAATAATAATATTGTTAATAGGGATTTGCCAGTTGCAGGTCCATAGAATGACGAACATGAGACGTCTTAAATCAATGCCGTCGAAAAACTGACGTTCTCACGACGTCCTCATTGAGCCATAAAACGTACGAGGGTGGTTAAGACCAAAAAATTACGTCTCTTGAACGTTATGATGTTACATGGGACCTGGCAAAAGACAATCGAATATCCTCACATCCGAGCGTCACAGGAAAATCCTCTCTCTTGCGAATCAAGATTTCAAGCGACAGGGCTCCTAACGGAACACAATCACCTGAACATGGCTCTCATTGGGATCATACATGATCACCTATTTAGGTGGTGTCTAGAAGACTGAACCCAGAGAACGTCGAAATTATTCAGCCAAAGAAACTACTGAATTACTCCAGGGAACAGCCAAAGAAACTACTGAATTACTCCAGGGAAGCTAGCATACGTGCAGGAGCTTAGAAACCCTACCACAAGTTCCAGGAAGTAGGTGTTTAAGGTATACTAGTTACGTATACTATATCAATAAATCAAACTCTCGGAAACTTGACCATATTTTTGGATGAAACTACATAACAGACATCATTTCTCAGCGTCTTTCTAATAAGTTTTGATAACGGAGGCAGATACAGCCTCCGAAACGTCAACAGTTTTCAAAAAAAGAGAAGTATTCTTTGTTAATTCGATCTCATTTTTTCAGATAGGCAAATTCAGTGTAGGGTACGTTACTGACAAAAATTAATTTTTTTCAAGACAACAGTCTTGTGAACGCAGTAACTTATCGGGCAAATTAATTAATTTGCCCTTCTACACTTGTACAGATTTCTTTGGATTAAAATTTTTTTTAATTTTCAGATTGTGGAAGGTCATAAACCCAAAAAATTATGTCAAAAACTGGATTTCCTCCACAAAATCAAACTTTTAATCAATATGCCGTTTACATTATAGAGGTAGTGTAAGGAACACATTTGAAGTTCATTTGGTTAATCAGTTTACTTCAAAATACCTCCCTAGAAACCATTCACCAGGAAAAATATACCCATTTAAATCCCTGTATACCATTTCAAATTATACAATTAATCAAAATCTAACTGAATGGCCACTATTGATTTCTTATCCTGTAGTAGTTGCGAGATACCCGTTTATTTGTTGCTCGGTGTTTAGGTACTTCTAACACCCTGACTTTCACTAATTATAGAATAAAAAATAGTCCAGATTGAAATGATTGCTATCCTCGAGCTATAAAACTCAAGTTTTGTAACATAGTTACTAAAAATGAATGAATGAAACGTTCAGAATGAAAAAGTATCTCACATCAATAATTACGTTGGGCAAGACTCAATTGCAGTGTCTAGCTTACATAATGATTTTTATATTGATTGATAATGGACGAAAAGTTAATTTGAGATAGTCTTCACCAACGATTTGACCCAGTTCTCATTCTCCTATTGAGGTTAATTTTCGAGCGATGATATTTGGATGCACATAAAATGATACTTATGTTTCAAATGACTGGAATAGTGAATTGAAGTAAATTATTTTGAATTGAATGTTCAGTTTGAAATTTTATTGGCAGAATCATGAGGTTTTTCTATCAATAAAATCCCATTTACTTTTATCATTGAAACAATGATAGTTGCAGTTGGAACAAAATTAACAGGCTGCGCCACACTCGCCACAGGGAAAAAGTCTTTTTTAAAATATTGCAGAGAGCGGATAGAAACATTTTGTTGTGATTTTGAATTAGTGATGAAAATTTGTGAAAATTTTGGAACAATGATACTCATAAAGAATGCATAAAAACCTGCTATGTTATTCTACTTTGCGTGAATATTTTCACGTTTGTAACTTTTGCTATTTCTACTCAGCGCAGACAATCAAGGGGGTGGTAGTTTACCAAGAGATTCTTCTATATGGGGGAGAGAGTGCAGATACGCATCTTCAAAAATAACAAATCAGTCTGGGAATTTGGTGAAGTTGTAAAAATTTTGTAACATTTATACACACGTGTTGTTAACCAATTTAAACAATATTGTGTAAAAAATAGATTCATTGAAATATACACAATGTGGATATATTATTACAACAAATTAGAATAAATAATAGTGCGCAAAATTTCTACACAAATTTGTTTCTGTAACGTAACTATTCCAAAAACAATTTATTTAAAAATTTCAAAGAATTGCGGAAAAAACTACACACATTTTTTCCGTGCCACTCTCACGAATCTCAAAAAATTATTCTGTGTATTTGTGTTATAATCTATGGAGAATCTTCCTTGATGAACATCATGTTTCTACGTAGATTTTTTCCGCGAATCCAGTGCGCCCCGCGATGCGCCGGGAGGCAGCGTTGTTGTTATTATCGTTACAGAAACATTCAATTAATCTACCATCGATCATCGATCTCGCTTTTCTTAGGAATACTTGGTTCATTGTCTGCAACTATAGACATTCCATCAGTTCAAGTTCATGCACTATGTTCTTTTTTGCTCCGCAGGAATGACAGTAATTAAATCAAAATCGTTACTATTGTGGTTGATTATAGCTCATCGTGACGTAATGAACGCTGAGGCATGTAGAGGAAATGAAAAAGTCCGAGAGATGCTTTGGCGCCAGCGATCATTTTTGAGTGTGATCAGTTTAGGACTATTCGATAAAATGCAATTATTCAATTAATACAGCAAAATCAGAGTATATAGCACGAATCATAAAAGGGAGACAATATAATAACAATGAAATTTCTTCGAGGATGAAAATAAAAAGAGATTGCTTGAAACAAAAGTACATGGATAACATGGATTTAATTATACTCGTCGCCACTTTTATATACGTTTATTTATTGAAAAAAAAAAACTCTTAACTGTGAACTCTTATGACGAACGTAAACATGACATTCGATGCCAGACAGACATCAACTAGTGAGTGTTATATACATAAAAGTTCTCGTAGAAAACTTTGCCAAGTATGCCAAGTATCAAACAGATTTGATTCAACGGTCGTATATAGGGAGAAATAGTTGTTTCCTTTTGGATACTTGCGGACGAATAACCTATTGTATAGATTTGTTTTGCGGAGGATTGAATTATTTTATCCAGTATTCATTATTTATCAACTGTCTTCCATCAAGTAGTGTAATTTTGGTGTTGGGTAGTTTTCTATGCTTTTGCATTCTATCCACTACAGATGTTTGACATTTTTATAAATGTTTCAAAAAAAAATAGTAACCGACAATTTTATTAATAAAATCTCGTAAACTCTGATAAGCGACAATTTTAACCATTGGCGGGAAAGCTTTCCATCGGAACACCTTCAAGATATAGTACTTTTTTTCCGGGGTCGAGTTCATTTGAGAGAAAGTGGTCGAACTATGAAGCGACTACCGATTATTAAAATCGAGTCACAGGCGCCATGAATTTTGACATCAGCACGCGTACACAACTCTGCAAAGAATCGTGAAATATCATTCTTATTTTTTTGCACCGTGTGATACTTTCTACAATTCCATGCCAATTTATACTTGCAAGAGAATTATCGGAGATGCGACAAAATTATGTACCGAATAAAGGTGATATACTTGAAAGTGACAATACATGCAGGTTGACACCAATTAAAAACGAATAATGTTTGGATAGGAATTGGGATATTGGATGCCTGAAGTGCCACACAACGAAAACAAGTAGTATTATCCCCTTCACCACAAAAGTAATTAAATTCCTCGATGCGCTTTTCATTTCTTTAACCAAGTTATTCTCATCAGTAGGCATTACTAAACTGATTTAGTGACATAGTAGGGCTTTTGTAAATAGGTAATTTTAGTCAGTTTGGTACTGTCTGCTACTGTCTTAGTCTGATTGGAAGATGGCTTACAAAACAGACAAAAACATAGACGGGCATAGCATAATGCTGATTGTGCTATACACACGCATTCATCATGCCACTAACCAGTCTGCCAATACACTTGATCTTTTTGATCCTGATCAAGAAAGTATAGAAGTTTGTGATTCACTTGAGAACTCATCCGACGACAACCTCGTTTCCACTCTTTGTCCTTTTTTTATAATGACAGCACAATGCTACCCCGTCGTCGTTTCGGTTTTCCCATAATTTCTCTTCTGATCAGTCACAATTCACCGATACAATTTCTGAGATCATAATGCTGGATATGCAAACATATACCTACACCATAAACACTCCGAGAACTTCATCTGATAAATCCTGGTTTAGCAGAAACTATGGTTCAACATGTTGAACCATTTGTTGCAGACATTAGTGATTGCAGAGACCTACCCTATACTGATGAGGGCAAGAACCCAGAAATCGATCTATAGGTGGTCCAAATGTTTCAATGAACATTTCCATGCAATTGCGCAGACATCCTTGTAGAAACTCTGCACGGAAATTCATTGTGGGTATTGCTTTGGTCGAAGGGCTGAAGTTTAGATGGCGCCCGTGGTTTAGTGAACGCTAGGCTGCGTTGTTTAGATTATTTTCATAGAAACTTACCCTAAGAAGAAAATCGACGGTGGTTATACACGAAAGTATTGCGGAACATTCGGAAAGCACACCACTAGTTCATTTGTTTTCGCATTAATCAAGTTGGCGAATGTCTCGCGTTTCATTCCACACATCCTTGTAGGAACTCCGCACGGAAATTCATTAAAGGTAATTCAACGTTCGTCTTCTGATGTTTTGAACCAATTATTCCTATTTTAGGATTATGGCAATAATCGTCGTCCTGGTAGGGCAGAACATCTTGTCTAACATTCAAATATGTTCGCTTCGCATTTGCATTCGATAGTAAGGTTAGTGTAGGTTGGGTCAGCTCTTCTTCCTACTTCACGCGACATAAGGAGGAGAACAGAAAAGCAGATTAAATATCCCAACCGAATGTATGTGAAGGTAGTGTTCGATATATATTGTAAAAAAATTTAGTCTAATTCACGTATTCGGCTAATTAACTTTCAACCAATCAACGTTGACCCTATGAATGATGGTGTTTCGTGGTATACAGTCTAGCACCACCATTGCTCCTTCTCCACATCAGTAAAATTTGAGGAGCTACATCATACCCTAGTACCTTTCATGCCAATTGCTCTTCTAAGGCTCTGATATCAGCATTTGAAACCAGAAAAGGAGTGAAAAGGAACGTGAACGGTTCAAATGCGTACTTCACAAACATTCTAGAATGGGGATCCAATAACTGGTAGAATTCCATGCGGATAAAACTGTAGCTTGTTATCCTGATCTAGAAAAGTCGATATTACAGTGGCCAGGGTAATTATGTCAGAAGTATTCATGCCAATGGAGTTCTCCATTTCAATGCTCGGTGTTACCATCATCAGTACCTTTTCATGGAAAAACCATGTGAGGTACATTGCTGAAAGTGTCTTGGTTTTCCGCTTCTTGCTGACAGCTATTCCACTGCGCGTCAACCGATTATGACTCATATAGATTCGGAACTTACTGCCTCGAGATAGGTGTTCTATGAGTATACGAGAATATCAGTAATTCCTACCTATTTTTCCTCGGCTCTGACGATGTTCTCTGAACTTTATAGAAATCAGAACAACGAAAAAAAAAAAAGAAAAATTATTACTTATTCTTTCATTCCATAAAAAAAATTATTTCGAATTAATGTCTGAATTCATGAATATATAATTATGTAGATAGCTGTGACTTGTACGATATGAAATATCCAATTCGAGACAATTATCCATATTTCATGCAGTGGGTGGAAGAATAATTATTATAAAAACCTCATCAACAAAGGTATGATTATGTGATTTGTCGCCTACTCCCATCTCGTTGAGGTCGTTCAATTTTTGTCTCGTGTATATTAAATCAACGTATAATCATATGAAGGTCAAAGAAATATCCATATAGGTAAGTAAGTGAAATAATATTGTGCAACAATAAAAATGTCAATAAAGCTTTTACGCTGTGCATGTGAAATAGAAGTAGGTATTGCAAAAGAAAATAGGAAATTACTGAGGCATGAAACTTTTTTCAAGGCGTGTGATTAACTTTATCAAAAACTCAGAATTTATTGTATATGTTGAGTTATATAGGACAGTGGGTGTCGGCATGCATAGGATAAACAAATATATTGAAATAATGCACTTATAATATCAAGATAGCGCTATTGTTTCTAATATAAAAACAGATCTTGAATCAACCTGAGTCAGTGCAATGTATTAACGCAATACTATTTATTGACTCACCGAATGTACGGAGTGAATAAAGCTGAACAATCTCGACAATTCGTGTGCTTCATGGTGAATTCCCCACGAGATAGAAATAATTACTTACCTTGATAATACGCTAAAAAAATCGAGTAAATGTTCGAGGTTTGACGAGAGGCCCTAATTTCATAACATGAAAATAGATTATAAATAATCCAGCCTCTGGAAAACTTATTATATTATAGAAATTTTGTCGGCAAGCGTCGAACAAAATATAATCCAACAGCCACATGCCACCTCCAAATCACCCCTGCCCAACATCTGGCAGAGTTTTTCTATAGGAACATAGTTTACAATGCTTCCTGTAACAACTAGCAAAAAATGTGACTATCTGCATCTGTTTTACAATTGCAATTGAATATCAGTTTCTATTCATCAGGTGGTCCTACGATGACTCTAGTATCTACTTAGAAAGTGACCATCTATAGGAACTGCAAGGAGCCCTTTGACTAGAGCTCAGACTTCTAAGCCAAATTTCCCCTCTCCCATACCTATATTATTATTTTGAAAAAATAGAAGGAAGTCCATTTTTCAAGTGAGACAACCTGTATACCTTTCTATTTTTCAATTCTACTGTCGAATTGGGATTAACTATGTTCAATATGACTGTAATGAATGTATTTCGATATCGAACCGTTTTCAATTTATAGGTTAGAAAAACTACTGTGGTTTTATTGTATTTATTTCTCGTATTCGACATTCCTCATTTTTTTTATGATATTTTATTATATTTCTTTTCAGTTAAAAATTCAATAAATTCACAACTCATCGACTACACCAACTCATGTAAGCTGTGGAAATATACATTCAAGCTTGCTTTCAAAAATATCAAGAAGGATCATATCCTGTACTTTTCATATCTTGTATAATAATTTTAGATGAAGTCTCCAATCTTTTGTTTATTTTTCCATGAAATCATCTCATTCATTTACTGAACTTGATAACCCTATGAAAAGCGTATGAGTAACCCAACAGAATCGATAATTTTGTCGTACAGATTAGCCCAGTGACAATAAAACAAGTATCCCATGCTGTTCCAGACTACACACTAAATCTAGTGCGCATCCTAATATCTCTACGTTGAATGTTATCTCTTCTCGAGGCACCGGCGATCATGTCCATCCGCACCTCGTCGTGATTGGTTTTCTGCGCTGCGACTCCATTCCCATATTCGTACGAAATCTGCGTTCGAATGGCACTCTAATTTAAATTGAAATGGTGAATATTCACCTTGTACGGCATTACCTCCGATAATGATATTTCTCTTGCCACCGCTTGAATGTCATTCAGTCGATGTCCATTTGCAGAGCCGTGCTCCAGGATCGTTGGAGTCATTGCCTTTTGCAAGGTCGTTCGAAGAATTAGAGGACCAATGTCCCTTGCACGACGCCACTGTTTTCTGCCTCAATTGTCAGTAATAAATATTCATCAATAAATTCATAAAGTATATTCAAAAAACATCTTTCTCTGAATTACGACAAATCGTTCTACCTTTCACAACCTCAATATAATACTCTAAAAATCACAGATCAAATAGCAATTCAATCAATAGACAAAATTAAATATTTAGGAGTGCATGGTCTTTGACAGACATTTGAGATGGAACAATCATGTTGACCAAGTAATCCAGTACGATTGGGTTTTGAGACAAGAATCCATTGTAGCACCACCAAACTTGGTATGCTAGTTGTTGGAATCATGATAAACACGAAAAATTCCAGGGGTGGAACATTTTTTTTCATTTAAAAATAAATAATAGAATTTTGCTGTAATCTTGGAAAGTATATGATTTATTGAAAGAACAACCAACAAGGTGAAAGACAATTCAATTCTCCACAAAAATTATTCATAGTAATTTTTTATGAAATGCGTTCGTTTTCTCGGAAAACGTGATTGATCGCCGACATCAAATTTCAGGTTCACGCTTGGCATGTATAAGTGGGACCTTTCACACTACTCCAAAATTGTTGCATATAGTCCAAAGAGGGTATGGGTTGCTGCTTCAGTATAATAATTCCATATTTACTAAATTATTCATGATTTTCGGATTATCCACAAGCATCTCCATGAAGTGCGATAAAACACATTTTAGGTACTCAAATACTCGAATATTATATTTGCATGAGAAGGCTTCAAAAACGATATGAACTTTTCCTTTTCCTTCTCCGATTGATATCGAAATTCAATCAGGTTTTCTGAGAAAACAAGCGCATTTTGTGAGAAATTACTAAGTATATTTCTTGTGGAGAATTGAATTATCTTTCACCTTGTTGAAATTGTTTCTTGATAAATCTTATACTTTCTGAAACAACAGCAAAAAAATAATTATAATTTTTTTAAATAAAAATGTTTTGGTTTTGGTAAACAGTTTTTTTTTTCTAAAAATATAATATATATGACGTCAAGAAGTCATGTGCCGAGTTTCAAAGTGCTACGATTCATTCTTCACTTGTGTCTTACATTTTTGTCTGTGGTTACTGTTACTGTACTAAAGTAGCAAAAACATTGTAGAGTAAGAGCCCAGTACAGTGAACGTCCGCATATCTGCTTAGTTGGTTAGAGGGCCAATTTATAGATACAGGATGAGAAAGATAACTGAGAATAGGATCAGATCAACCAAACAAAAACATTTTCGAGGATTTCACCAATACTACTTTTTGAAATGAAAAATATGGCGATTGTTCGACAGGGGGCGTGAGGGGCATCAACAACAATTTTCCCAATTTCGATTTTTATGCCTTTCGAAATTTTCAAGTTATTGTGCCTCCAGCGCCATCTGTCGAGTAATTGCAATGTTTCATCTCTGAAAACGTAGTATCGGTAATACCCTCCAAAACATTTTTGATTTCATTTTCCATTTTTCCACATCAATCCGTTCAAATTTATCGAGGTATGAGTAGTATTCAGAACCGCTTTTATATTTGATATTTTGAATTTGAATTGCAAAAAAAATATTATCGAAATAAAAAAAAAATACGTGATTATAAAGAGAATTGAATTTCCTTTTCGAAGATCCACTCGACCCACCATGCCATTTAAAAAATTTTGAGTTGATGTGTCCCCCTGCCTCCCCGGATGGGCCATAACCATTTTATTCGTTTCAAAAAGTAGTATTGTTGAAACCCTCGAAAAGATTTATTTTTTTCTTGTTTCTACGTCGAACCGTTCCAAAGTTAACAGTATTAGAAGCCGCATTGTATATTTCATAAAATACTGTTACAAAATAATACTGAACACTGCCAGACACTTTCCGCCGGCCATAACTAGTACTAATTGAGTACAATACATTTGTTTCTACATATTCCCTCACATCTCGTTTAGTTTTTGAGATTTTGGTGCATTTATAAAAAAAATCCATACTTTTTTTTTATTCAAATTTTCCCTGCTTTGTTGATGAATTCAATAAAGTTCCGTTTTTTCAAATAATAATAAAAAAAAACATGTATTTATATATTTTGTGACTTTTTTGGAGGCTGTCAAAAAAATTGTCTGGTATATTGGGAAAATATCGGTTGTTTCCGAGATATCTCGTATTTTAAAAAATTTCAATTTTTCTATTCACATTTTCCCAGTTTTTCGATCATTTTCTTGAAAGTTCCACAGTGGTATGACTTGTTCTTCTTTTCAAACTCTATCCATTGCATTGTTCGAAATACAGTTTCGATCATCGGTATGTCTTTATTATGTGTTTTTCACTTTTCGGATAATCGCCAGGAAGTATAACACTTAGTGATATGAATGCGACATCTCAAGGATATTTGTATTAACTCGGAAGGTGCAACTTTTCAAATTGCGGAATATTATGATTTTTTTTAAGTTGCTAAATTAATTAGCGATTCATGGAAATGTTTAGTTGAAAATGATGTTATGGAACATGACTAAAATGAAAATGATGTCTTAGTCTCGTTACAGATCCACCACACAGAGTTCATTAAACCAGATCACGTGTTTCAGTGAGACAATCACCTCGATAATTAATCAGCAAATGCTCAATTAATGAAGGTTTAACAATTACGGCTCATTACTTCCTTTTCCGGCAATATACCATTATCGTACTTCGAGAGAAATCTGAAATAATTCAAGTATTTCCACAACATCCTTCAATATTGAACCTGAAATACCCATTGTTTCATAACTTATAACTTTTCAATACACTACTCATCTGTAGCATACAGGAACAAATTTCTTGTATAAATGTGATTTCGTAGGTTCATACCTCAGCCCATTCCCATTTTTAATTAATGATAATAATTCTTGCCTCAACCAACTCATATCATTCAACAACAAAACTCTTCAGAATAGTGTCCTTAACCAACTCGAAGAATAATAACGTCTATTTGTTTCAAAAAAATTTCCATTCAAGTGGTCAAGAGGATTTCATCGAAAAATCAAACTAAAATTTGGTTGGACCTATTCAAGAATACCATTATCGTTTTGAATCAATGTTGTGAATCTGATTTTTGGCCTGACCTAATGAAGTAAGTTCTCCAAGTACAAATGTATCACTAATTCAAGAAGCCAAAAACGCAACATTTTCATCTATGGGTTGACATGAAGTTTTCTATCGTTTCACTCCTTCGTTATTTTTATACTCCTATGAAATAAATTCTTAGTCCTAGCATGATATACTACTCCTTTCTAACATGTGTGGAAAGGTGCATATTTTTACACTACGGAAAATTGCGATTTTTGCAAGCTGGTCCATCAATAAGCTTCTTCAATAGTTGAAAATGTTGTTATGAGACATTATGAAAATGAAAATTATTCAACGATATTGATTCAGTTTTATGTCAGATCCACAGAGAGTTCATTAAACCAGAACACGTATTTCAACGAGACAATCACCTCGATAAATAATCAGCAAATGCTCAATTAATAAAGGTTTAACAATTACGGCTCATTACCTCCTTTTCCGGTATAGCAGTCCAGCCGCAGACACAATATAACATTATCGTGCTTCGAGTGAAATGTGAAATAATTCAAGTTATGAGATTAGTGTCATAATTAGAAGGCAAGAGAGGAAGCAGTTTTGAATGAGGCAGCCAACGGCTAATTTGTATGACAGATCACGTACGGATTTCCATATGTGAAGTCGGAGAGGAGTGGCCGAAGAGACTTCTTGTTAGACGCATCTTCATCTTGCACTCCTTTTTCGTTTATCTTCGACATTGGTGCGCCGACAGGTACTGTTTTCAAAACAGGAAAACAAGTTCGTGTCATTAGTGTTTTGAACCCATTCGCGATTTGGCTTTTACTAAATTTGTCACAGTTTTTTTCTAGTCTATAAATATATACCGGGTGTTTCAAATTCGATCCTAACCACTGTTACTTGAGAAACTGAAAGAGATACATGGATTGTTTGGAGGTGGTAGACGATGATGTTTGAGTACATTTATTTCGGACTTCCATGCATCGTCTTATGATTTGTGATTTTCACAACTTTTCAACTGCTTTCATCTGTAGTCATCTTCAAGTGATTTCTGATAAGTTTCCAAAGGTTTACGATTTTTTAAACACCATAGTTATCTTAATTACTAGTTAATTATGCTTGATTACTGGTTTTCAGTTTTGTAACATATGGCTCTTCATAACCATCACAATTTTTTTTTTTTTATATCTCCAGTACTGAAAAATGTTGGAAATTTGTTTCACTGACCTTTCCGTGAATACGATGTATTTCCTTGCTGTCCCAAATCATTGAATTGAGCTTAGAGGCTAGAGTTTTCACCGTATCATTTTGGTGTTCCTCTCAAAAAAATGTATGTTCAACACAAAAACTTGTTGTGAAAGTCAATGAAAATAGTTTGACAAAATTAACGACCGGTTGCTGTGAAAACGTTACAATCCTTCGAAATTCTTTCACTTACCAAAATCCGCATGGTTACAAAGATAAAGCATTCTTTTAGATCGGAATGCAGACAAAATTTGCTAGACCGTTTTTGTCGACTGAAATTTTGGAATAAATTTTGAATGAGAATATGCTATTGGTCGGAACATCAACGAATGAAATAATCAATGTGATATTGGAATTTATTCAAAGCTCAATTCTCATGAACTACGCTACCTCACATGGTTCCAAAATTATTAGCGAAGAGCCAAAAGGGGTCAAAAATGTTGCTGTTTCTCCATTATACCTCCAAACACATCAGGAAATGTTGTATACCTTCAGATTCGGACACAGTACCCCAAAACACAAAGAGAACAATAATAAAACACACATAACTGGGTTTTTTTGCATTGAGAAAGTAACATTCGCCCGATGTGTTCATTGAAATTAATTCAACGAGTTAGCTCCTTTCATCCTTCAGTTGTCAGTCTGGAGTTCTGGAGATACACCAAATATGTCTTTATGAGAATTTGGTCAACAAACGCAAGTCTTCAATAACCGAAAAACTGTATCCAGCTCAAGTTTTTTTTTATGTTATTCTCCTGGTTGAAGATTCAAAGAGTGAAATATATTTTCGTCGACAAACATGTATTGGAGGTCTAGAGTGACACTTTTTCAATTACATTCTTCCTCTTCAATGAAAACTTGATGATCAAAAAAATAAAATAAACTCTCTGAATGGAAATTTTTATTTTCAAAGTTTTTTCTTTTAAGTTAGGTTTTAGGTTTAAGTTAGCCAGGAAAGAAGTTGTTTTCTGTTGGTTTTTGACAAAAATCGCAATTTTTAATTTTCAATGAAGAATGTTTCTCTTTTCAGTATCCACCTCCTTACGCTACTTCGATTTATCCAGGGTTCTGTACATTATTCTTCAGAACTGACCCTCCATAATAATTAATATTCTATTTCCAGTTCGGATACCAGTCCTATGTTTTTGTCCTGGTCCACGACGTCATTATAGTGTGAGGTGACTAGTTAGTTTATGATAAACTTAAAACTTACACTACTCTTGGGTGTGTCGAAATTTCAACACAGCAGGCGACACAAAAGTAACAAAGGTCTTAAAAAAACTGACAGGACCGTTAATAAAAACAAGACAACATTTTATATTCTTTATTAGTACATTATTGTCTACATTATTCACATTGAAAAAAAAACTGCTCCGGAGGATAAATGAATCAAAAGTGAAATGTTCAGTCTGCCACGGATTATTTCGGATTTATTCTTGATTGGCAGATAGATTGAGCAGATCTATCGGGTGACTACGATATCACAACCCCTTTATTTTTCAACTAATAATCAAAAGTGAAATGTTCAGTCTGCCACGGATTATTTCGGATTTATTCTTGATTGGCATATAGATTGAGCAGATCTATCGGGTGACTACGATATCACAACCCCTTTATTTTTCAACTAATCAAAATCAAACTGGACGTCAAATGTCTCGTTAAAAACTAAATATGAATTGTTTATTTGAAAAAATGCATGTTCCAGAGTAATTTTTTACGAACAATTAAAAACCCTTTTATTTGTCAAAAAACTTATATTGAACACAGAAATGAAGGTTTCTAAAAACAAATCATCGATCAATGTTTTCTCCTGTTATATATAACATATATATATATATATATATATATATATATATATGCAATATGCAATATATGCAATACGAACAGAGTTATAGCTTGTTGAAACTGACATTTGTTCGCCAACAACTAAACAAATAAATGAAGAGAAACGACATTTTCAACAGAACGAAAACTCATCATCTATCAAAATCAACAACATTTAGGCTCTAACAATATGTTCTAGACGGTTTGGAATAATTAGGTTGACGAAAAAAGTTTGATTCAATTTCAGTTTCATATGCTTCCAAAGAACTACTGAATGAAGATTGCATATTATTGAATATGACGATAAATAATGGCGTTCTGCAAGAATCAGTTCTTTGTACACCGCTTTTCATAATTTCTATACCTCTATTTCTTCACCTCTACATATTGATGAATGTAACATGAAACAACTCAAAATAAGTGATGAATACAGGATGAAAGTGAACAAAGTGAACCTGACTAAAACTCTTGAATGGGATTCAATAATTTTGTGGAATTCAACTCGAACGAAACACTCTGGAAAAGCCGATATTTCAGTGTCAGTGATAAATATTATTATCAGCAATAGCCCTTCTTGAGACAACCATCGCTTCATCGTCAAAAGTACTTTTGAGATTTGTCGCACGAAAATTTCATAAGTAGCTGAACATGAAGTCAAGATGTAGAAGCTACCCAAAAAACCAAAACTACGTCATTTCCACTCGAATAGATTTCTCTTAGGACGACAACAAATGAAGGAAGGAATAGTTGAAAGAATTGTATTTTCATAAATCCTCCTTATTCGGAAAAGGTGACAGCGTGCTCCATAACTTTCAAGGTTGGATGTGTCTTCAACATTCCGAATCTGGTGTTGTAATTTGTAATTTACTCTGACTGCTTTGCAATCGGAAAATGGACAGGCAAACCACAACCCACGCTAACATTATTTCATGCACATTCAGTTTGATTTGCATAATCGTCTTGAAAACCCACCCTAACAATTTCTAATCCGATACTTATTAAGATATGACTAATAAGCGATAAACATTTGACAACTTCATGATGAGAACAAGCTTGTGTGAACTTCAACGGATAAATATCTTTTTGTTATTAATTTGCTGAACAGCGCTGACTTGCATAATAAAAATTTGTTATAAATTTATGGGAGGTTTTGTTCACCGTCAAGTTCTCACTGTGGAGGGTGACTTCTTTATATTCGGAGAATATCATAAAAGTCAAGGAAAAATATAAAAAAATTGTTGTTATTGAATTGGTTGTTGGAAACGGGTTTCAGAGTTCTTCGTTTCACTAAAAGAATGCGCCTTAGAAAAGAGACGTCTGTGAAAAAAGGGGTGGGAAAAATTAACTCGATGGATCGAACATAAAAACATTTTTCATCAGTTCAATGAGTGTGAGTGAGAACTTATCGACACGCCAGAAAAATGTTCTTTCTGCCACCCATTGGGCTTATGGATATGAGTCACTCTGTATAAATTAAACTCAAACCATTAAAGAGATCGAATGAAACCTTACACTTATGTACTGAACATTTTTTTTAATATGTAAATAAAGAAGTTATGGTTATGGAGGGGGGGGTGACGGACTTTTGGTCCTCACTGTATAAATACTTATAATATAATGAAAATTCATATTATTTGATTGGTGACGCCGCCGCATGCGAGAGGTCATGGATTTGGTGAGGATATTTAAGAATCTTTGACAGATGCATAAATTAAAAAAACGTTGAAAAATGTGTCATATAAGACATATCGTTGAATATGTAGTAATATACAGTTATCCAAGAACACATCCGCAGTGAATGATAGACACATAATATATATTCATCTAGGGATCTCTCAGATAATCTTGCATCGTGCTGGTAATTTTTAGATGTAGATATTTAACGATGAACAGCATGTTCATAGGTATGGATGTTCAGAATTCAGACAGCTGGGCTCAGATCATCCTCGGATCGGAGCAAGCAAGAATCAAGAAATTACAGATAACGGATGGCAGTAGACATCTTGATAGTGGACCATAGTAACTTGCGGTAGGATCTGCTCTGGAATAAGGGTAATTAAATCAAAACCCGCAGCAGTCACGTTAAAATTTGATTCTATCACAAAATCCTATTTATTATAAGAAACAAATTGTTACCCCCACTGAAATTATCAGTTTTGTTAAACGTATGAACTGAATCACTCATATTTGTGATTTCTGCAATATGTCAACTGAAATCAACTCAAACCAACTGTAATATTTATATTTATTGCCCTTATCGTTATGTCATCGTCTTTTGCAATCAATTACCTTTTTTCCATTCACAAACTACGTAATGGATGACTTCAGTGACTAAATACCACCCTTTTCGTTTATCGGCATATGGAACAACTACAGACACGTTTATACAAGTCAAGCCGCAAACCTCCCAGTCCAATCTTCATGCAGATAACACCCGAGATAATGCTTTACCTTTCAATACTCGCAAACATACAAACCGACTGCGATTTTGTTTCATCATTTCCGCACCCTCAAGCTATTGTCACGAAGCAAATATTAAATGTGTAAATAAGGAAGAAGGAAACGATTCTCTTAAGGGATTCACACGCTGTTATAACGGTATCGTAAATCAGGCGTGATACCCAAAACAGGCGCAACAAATGACGAAGGTTAATGTGGATCAAGAATATATGATGGTTCCACGATTTACGTGAATCGGATCTGGTAATAAAGAGTCAGGAGCGGAATGTCGAATCAGCTATTACAATGAAAAGAGTGGGTGAAGAGTGGAGTAGAATCAATAATACTTTTCCGCAGGGCCGACTCTAAAATTAGGACTCCATGGACGATGATACTTTGGCACCTTCTGTTGCCCCTCATAATTTTTCCATCCCTTGATTTCTGCTGACATAGGATGCATAGCGGGTGTGCGCACCCTAACCCAAAAGATAATATAGTGATAAATAGAATACTCACCATAATAGCTAATGCTCACTCAAGACTTTCTCTGACCAAGGGATGAGGCTTACAAAATTGACAGCAATATGGAGAAACAGGGAATTCTATTCTTTTCTATCAGGGTAAAAAAAAGGATTAACACAATTCTGCGTAGACTATTGTAAAGTGAACAACGTGACGAAGAAGGACAGTTACCTATACTCTTTCGAGAATAGGCTCCTCGTTGGCTGGTTTCACGATTTTCTCGACCATAGATTCGAATAGTGGATACTGGCAGGAGAACTGGCTCGAGCAGATCAAGCTTTCACCACAGTTATGCCATTCGAGCTTCGCAATGCACTGGCCATATTTGAAAAATTGATAGAGACAGTTTAGAATGGACCGTCATTCATTCCAGAAAGTTATTTCAGCCACATTGTTTTTGTGAAAAGCGTAGCAGAAGATGAAGAGGGGTCCATTTCTAACGATACAGCAGCCTAGGAGTTTGTTTGGTTCCTGTACTCACTATCGCTGATATGTGCTAGAATTTGCCAACATCGCTAAACCACTGAACAGGCTTCGGGAAGGAATAACATAGTTCCAGTGGTCCAAGGAATGCCAAGATTTGTTCAGGAAGGTGAAGGAGCTTTGATAAAAGCACTAGTTTCAACTACCACTTACCGAACGGAAAATTCAATTTGGATACGGGCGCTAGCATTATGGGAATTGAAGCTATTCTGTCTCAGACCCAGGAAGGATAGGAGAAAGCAAAAGCAGATCTGTGGAGGGGTAATTAATTGATTCATAAAGAAAAATAATATAATAATTCAAAAATTATCTTCGTTTCCCCCCCCAGAAAAGTGGCCTCGGTTCGCCCTTGTGAGAAAGCGCCCAGATTGTAATTACATTGTGGCTGTTGTTAAAGTAGTGGACCAAGGCAGAAATTCTAAGTCGAATATTCTCCAGGAAACGTGTAGAATGTTGAACATCCAAAAGAAGAGAACCACAACTCCTCTTAATATAAAGCCACTGCTGGTCTCACTCAGGTAGTCTCTGACCACCAAAGAGAGAGGGACGTACCTTTGGTAAATAATGGACGATATCCATGAATCAATCTGTCTGTCACTCTAGAGTACAGACCACCGGAAGACCAGATGACGTCCCAGAAGTTCATGTCCTTGTATTCAAACGGACAGAAATTTACATATAAGGTGACTCTAGAGAGGAGATCTTTTTGATCACCCTCTAGATAACTGCGAGGCAGAGTGTCTAGAGGCATCGCTGTATTCTCCAATATTTTGGGTTTACTCCAGGAAATACTGGAACAGAATCCAAAAGTTGAAGGAGTACTTCCAGTAGTGTCGAAATGAATCATCCTATAAAGATTTCTGACAGTTGACGAGAGTAGATATAGCAGAGTTTGTTGAAATAAATTGAAGTTATATTTTGCAAGTAAAAATAAATTACTGGAATGATTTTTATTACAATGCCTAAATTTTTAGAAGGTCAGTTTAAAATTATTCCCAACAACTTTTCGGCTACCAGTATTTTGTCATTCCATCTGCTTTCAACGTAACCCACAATTCTTGTTTCCTTCAATAATTAATCATTTTGCCGAGCTCTGTATTCCTTTCATCATGAAACCTATTTTGCAAACTGAGGCGAAACAACATTCAAAAACCCAACAGCGGTGAGCGATGCTACCTGATTTCAATTCACAAGAAATTAAAATGAAGTAAGCATCGTCATTTCCAACGAAATGCACGGAATCGTCCTTTTTGGCGCTATCTCCAAAGATCGATATGAATATTATTTGGAGTTAGCGCACGTTCTCTTTGTCGGCAAGCCAGGTTGACATGAGGATGAGTGAATGGATCTAATAACGAAAAAATGAAACCCATATTTGGATATTCAGATTCATCTATGAATTTTATTACATAAAGTCACGTCAAATTACACGTTTGAGGATTTGAAGGGAACAGTCGGTAGAAGATTATATCATTTACTGAATTTCCCAACTTTTCTTGGATTCTCACGATCCTCGATGAGGATAGTGATAAAAACATGTGAATTCCAGGGAGACACTTATGAGCACAATACAATACTATATTGAAGAAATAATTTGAAGAAAAAAAACAAAAAGAGTCTTTTTAAATACGAATTTTATATGTAAACAATTGTACTTTGAAAAAATTTAATTTTTCAATTTTCAGTGTAATAGTTTTAAAAAAAATCTTGTTTTTATAAATATATTTTTTATCATTCATTTAACTTCGGCCTCTATCTGCAACCAAGACCTGTGAGCACTTTTTCCCAAACAGGAATTTTTTTTAACCCTCTGGAATTCTAATCTGGTTCAACGTCTCTTCCAAAAGGATGGCAATATCCCCAATACATCTAGTGCTCATTTATTTATTGTCTACGAGCTATTATAGTACTATTCCGCTGTAGAACTGGCTTCCTAAACAAAACCTCATCTAGAACTAGACTAAAATGGAGTAAATGGGGTTTTTACTTAATAAGAGTGCATTAATTTTCTAGATACGGGTATATACGGATAGATAAGACTTGAATTCTATATTTAAATTCACTTAGTGAAAATGTAATAGGTACTGTGAGTTTCAAAAAGTTTGCACCATATGGGAAACTTATTTGTTATCCATTTGTCAAAAAATTTTATTCTTTATAAAAATTGGTGCATTTCATAAAACTTGTATTTGAGGTATCAAAATACTAAATTTCCAGTGTACAGGAAAGTACAAAAAGTAGATATCTTTATCGAGAGTAAACTACCTTCATTTTTGATATTATCAAAAAAGTCTAATGGGAAAATTGTGTAGGATCGAAAACAATATTCAAATTTGAAATCACAGCCACCTACACAAAAAAAATAACTATTTTTTGTGATTGAAGTGATCGTAAATTCGCAGATTTGTATCATTTACTTATTCAGCACTGGTTAATCAATTTAGTCAATGATTTTCTGCTATAATACTATACTGATAGTTATTATGAAGGTACATAGACAGTGAAATATCAAATTTGCACCAAAAAAATAGTGAAAATTCTAAAATATTTTAATAAACGTCGATATTTTAGTACATATAATAAACTGGTCAAAATTTCGTATAGAATTTTTATTATAGGAATATGCAGGGAATCTGATCGAACACTTAAATATTTTGGAACATATTTCCCTGGAAGCCATGTTTAAACCGACAGATTTCATGCCACTTAGGTACGACTTCGAAATGCAGTTTGAAGTGGTCATAAACAGCCCCCAAACTTGCACAAAGAACGGACGTCAACTGGGAAGGGATGCATCAGTGTGGTACACAGATGGATCTAAGATGAACGAAAGGATTGGAGTGGGCGTTACAGGACCAACTTTCATGCTCTTAAAACCACTTGGTAACACCCCAATCGTCTTCCAAGCAAAAGTACATGCTATGGAATTATGTGCCCGGGAATGCCTTGAAAGTGGCACTCGAAGGGCAGAAATCTATATACTGTCAGATAGCCAAGCAGCACTGAAAGCCCTGAGGTCATACACATGTGAGTCTAAGCTGACTTGGGACTGTAAACAATCCCTGAGACAACTGGCAGCAAACAATCAGGTCACTCTGATGTGGGTGCCAGGTCACAGAGGAATTAAATGCAACGAAGAAGCAGATTGCCTTGCCAAAGAAGGGGCAAACACAATAATTTTCATTAAAGAAGAGTTCCGACGCTGGGAAACCGATGAATTGAAATCTCACTGGAATAAAGTACCAGAGGAAAGACAAGCGAAAATACTAGTGTGCCTATCGCCAAAGAAAGCTTAACAGCTTCTCGAGTTGAACAAGAAACACTTGAAGATGCTAACGGGACACGTCACTGGACACTGCCCTCGGGAGTGCCACCTCAGAAAGATGGGTGAATCTGAGAGTGATAGTTGCCGTTACTGCGAGAACTTTGCGGAAACTGCAGAACATTTGCTTTGCGAATGCCCAGCGCTTTTCTGCAAGAGGCTTAAGTTCCCGGAAGTCTCGAGTCCCGGGCCTCGAACAGATCAAGGGTCACGCACAGAAGAACTTATAGGTCGAAGTGCTTGTGAGGCTGCACAGCCTGTACGACCCTCCTACAATCTACAATCTACAATTTACAATCTACAATCTAATCGGCAGTGAATTTTTTCAATAACATTTTTTCCGCCTTCCTCAAAGTCTTGATCATATCAGCAGCCAAATTCATCTTTATTGAAATAATACAACAACACTGTAATTACTCAAATCAAACAGTTATAATGGTGATTTCAAGCTTTTCATTTTATTTTTTTTTTATTTTCAATAATTCTTTGTCTCTCATAAACGATATATCATTTGTTACTTTTTACTTAATTGATTTATTAATAATAGCTTGTTTCAAATAGGATTTACGGTCATTTTATTTTCCAATGTCTAATTTCCATAAAAAATGTTCACCAAAATATCAGATTTTTACTGGGCAGTCTCAGCTAGTTTTCCGGCTTCCTTGCTTAAATTTTGTCCTATAAGTTTTGGCAAAAACAAAACAAACGGGACAAGTTACAATATTCATCGATTTTTTATGACATTTTGTCGTTTTGAACCTCTTTCGATTTGAAAATAGTGATGGTGAGGGACGATGTATGTATGTGGAACGTTCCGAAACTTCAAAATTTCTAATCATTCAATAGTTCCAGTAGAGTTTTAAAATTCGTCTATGAACTAAATGAAAAGTTTTTTTCTCGCAGTCTTGGCTTGGCTGATAAAGTAAGCTTCTCCTCACTCAAGAATAAAACTCCACTTTATTTTGATTAAATCGTGCTATTAAATTATTTCATTAACAATGTAATCTGTGGGGGTCTTTACAATTTTCCTTAACCACTTTCGCTTAGAAGTATTCAATGCAAAGTATGCTGATTGCATACATTTTTTGCTAGGTGCAACTCATTTGTTATTTCAAATAGTATAATGACAATATATTATACTATTCCAAACTCCCTTTGCTCAACCGAGATTACGTTACAAAATCAGCAGTCGACATCAATTCTTCAGAATTCCAGAACAATACCTCTCAGATTTCGATTTCGTTAGCCAATAACTAAGCCGTGGTTTCTCAATGTAGTATTCCGAGAAACTCACTCGATCGAGCTTTATTATGTTTTAATGAGGAATTCACTATCAACATCCTTCGTACTCGCCCATCCGTACTTCTGTTACTGATCGCACTTCAATTACAAGCAGTCCATACACACTCGACAAAAAAGAAGATATTGGATATCTTTATAGTCGATGACTGTCAGCATCATTTCAAATGGAGTCCACAGAAGTCAGAAATCCGTATCAATCTGATGGTATAAATTATTATAGAAGCATATCGCAAAATCTTTTGAGGTTTCATTTCAAAACAAATACAGGGTATGGTTTTAACCCTTTGCACTCCCGTGAAGGACGGGTGTATATAATACAGTTTTATAACAATTGGCAGATGTGAAAAATTGATTTGAAAAAAAATTGTGGAAATTTCGGAAAATCTTACAGTATTATTGCTTTTTCAGTTGTTCTGATGTGTCTGCAAACATGGTGAGCCTATTTCTTTCATCACCAAAAAATCAACAATGTTTCTAAATGAAATTCTGTACTAACTAATACATGAATACTTCGGTTTTTGATACGTGGTTTAGTGCATTATTTCAAATGGTGTTTTGGTACGGAAACGTTCCCTCAAATACTCTAAATGAATAATGTCATCGGCAATATTCGGCTTCTTCCAGAATGCCTGCGAAATAGGGAGCGTGTCATAATAGTATAGTACTAAAGTGAATGTTTCCATATCACTTTAGTCCCGCGGCATATACGCTATTTTTTGCACCAGTATTATAAATTTCAACAATAATACAATTAATCATTTTGATGAGTTTATGAACATGGTACTTGGATTACTTGGTAGGTAACGCTATAGCGTCAACAAAATTTTTCCATCCAGTGTTATTTCAAATAATATTGACATTAAATTTATAATGGAATATTCCCTGATTTTTGTCCTAGTTATCAATAGTGTAGCTGAGGTAAAGTTTAATTTTTTTCTTTTGTCCCTAGGTATTTAGAATGACACTTTATCTCCCTTGGGACTGAAAGATACATTTTAGTCCCTAAGGCGTTTTCTATTTTTCGGTGTAGTCAGCCTTATCCAATTGAACAAAATTATTAATAGGTTTCGTAATGCATCGGTCACAAAGTTGAAATAAGAGTCTTATCTCTCTACCAGAGCTAGTGCTAGAAATAGTTGAAAGGATTCAGGTGCATATTAATCTCAAATAGACTACGGTCTAGACTTTCTTCGACGAAATGATGTTCGGAGATTCGAGTGTGTTTCACACTACACAGAAGTAGTGTATTGTAGTGTAGTGTAGTGTAGTGTAGTGTAGTGTAGTGTAGTGTAGTTGTAGTGTAGTGTAGTGTAGTGTAGTGTAGTGTAGTGTAGTGTAGTGTAGTGTAGTGTAGTGTAGTGTAGTGTAGTGTAGTGTAGTGTAGTGTAGTGTAGTGTAATGTAGTGTGGCGTAGTGTGGCGTAGTGTGGTGTAGTGTGGTGTAGTGCGGTGTAGTGTAGTGTAGTGTGGTGTAGTGCGGTGTAGTGTAGTGTAGTGTAGTTCAGTGCAGTGCAGTGTAGTGTAGTGTAGTTCAGTGCAGTGCAGTGCAGTGCAGTGTAGTGTAGTGTAGTGTAGTGTAGTGTAGTGTAGTGTAGTGTAGTGTAGTGTAGTGTAGTGTAGTGTAGTGTAGTGTAGTGTAGTGTAGTGTAGTGTAGTGTAGTGTAGTGTAGTGTAGTGTAGTGTAGTGCGGTGTAGTGTAGTGTAGGGTAGTGTGGCGTAGTGTGGCGTAGTGTAGTGTAGTGTAGTGTAGTGTAGTGTAGTGTGGCGTAGTGTGGCGTAGTGTGGCGTAGTGCGGTGTAGTGCGGTGTAGTGTAGTGTAGTGTAGTGTAGTGAAGTGTAGTGTAGTGTAGTGTAGTGTAGTGTAGTGTAGTGTAGTGTAGTGTAGTGTAGTGTAGTGTAGTGTAGTGTAGTGTAGTGTAGTGTAGTGTAGTGTAGTGTAGTGTAGTGTAGTGTAGTGTAGTGTAGTGTAGTGTAGTGTAGTGTAATGTAGTGTAGTGTAGTGTAGTGTAGTGTAGTGTAGTGTAGTGTAGTGTAGTGTAGTGTAGTGTAGTGTAGTGTAGGGTAGGGTAGGGTAGCGTAGCGTAGCGTAGCGTAGCGTACTGTAGGGTAGTGTAGTGTAGTGTAGTGTAGTGTAGTGTGGCCTAGTGTGGCGTAGTGTGGCGTAGTGCGGTGTAGTGTGGTGTAGTGCGGTGTAGTGTAGTGTAGTGTAGTGTAGTGTAGTGTAGTGTAGTGTAGTGTAGTGTAGTGTAGTGTAGTGTAGTGTAGTGTAGTGTAGTGTAGTGTAGTGTAGTGTAGTGTAGTGTAGTGTAGTGTAGTGTAGTGTAGTGTAGTGTAGTGTAGTGTAGTGTAGTGTAGTGTAGTGTAGTGTAGTGTAGTGTAGTGTAGTGTAGTGTAGTGTAGTGTAGTGTAGTGTAGTGTAGTGTAGTGTAGTGTAGTGTAGTGTAGTGTAGTGTAGTGTAGTGTAGTGTAGTGTAGTGTAGTGTAGTGTAGTGTAGTGTAGTGTAGTGTAGTGTAGTGTAGTGTAGTGTAGTGTAGTGTAGTGTAGTGTAGTGTAGTGTAGTGTAGTGTAGTGTAGTGTAGTGTAGTGTAGTGTAGTGTAGTGTAGTGTAGTGTAGTGTAGTGTAGTGTAGTGTAGTGTAGTGTAGTGTAGTGTAGTGTAGTGTAGTGTAGTGTAGTGTAGTGTAGTGTAGTGTAGTGTAGTTGTAGTGTAGTGTAGTGTAGTGTAGTGTAGTGTAGTGTAGTGTAGTGTAGTGTAGTGTAGTGTAGTGTAGTGTGGCGTAGTGTGGCGTAGTGTGGCGTAGTGCGGTGTAGTGCGGTGTAGTGCAGTGTAGTGTAGTGTAGTGAAGTGTAGTGTAGTGTAGTGTAGTGTAGTGTAGTGTAGTGTAGTGAAGTGAAGTGTAGTGTAGTGTAGTGTAGTGTAGTGTAGTGTAGTGTAGTGTAGGGTAGGGTAGGGTAGCGTAGCGTAGCGTAGCGTAGCGTAGCGTAGCGTAGCGTAGCGTACTGTAGGGTAGTGTAGTGTAGTGTAGTGTAGTGTAGTGTGGCCTAGTGTGGCGTAGTGTGGCGTAGTGCGGTGTAGTGTGGTGTAGTGCGGTGTAGTGTAGTGTAGTGTGGTGTAGTGTATTGTAGTGCGGTGTAGTGTAGTGTAGTGTAGTGTAGTGTAGTGTAGTGTAGTGTAGTGTAGTGTAGTGTAGTGTAGTGTAGTGTAGTGTAGTGTAGTGTAGTGTAGTGTAGCGTAGCGTAGCGTAGCGTAGCGTAGGGTAGTGTAGTGTAGTGTAGTGTAGTGTAGTGAAGTGAAGTGAAGTGTAGTGTAGTGTAGTGTAGTGTAGTGTAGTGTAGTGTAGTGTAGTGTAGTGTAGTGTAGTGTAGTGTAGTGTAGTGTAGGGTAGTGTAGCGTAGCGTAGCGTAGCGTTGCGTAGCGTAGCGTAGTGTACTGTAGTGTAGTTTAGTGTAGTGTAGTGTAGTGTAGTGTAGTGCAGAGTGTGGTGCGGTGCGGTGCGGTGCGGTGCGGTGCGATGTAGTGTAGTCAGATTTGTTCCAAAGCACAGTGCTTAGTGCTCGTAAAAGTGCTCGAAGCGCTTTTTGTGCTCTTGTTCTGTTTTTACGAATTCATATTGTTACAGACCTGAAATTTGATAAAGACTTCTCGAATTGTTCGAGATCCTTCGATGAATTAGATGGAAAAATCTAGAAGCACTAACTTTTGTTCTGGATCAATCGTCGAACATTCTATTTGTGTTCTATTGATTTCTTAAGTTTTCTAGAACTTTATTTGGATATAAAAGTGATGCATTTGTTAGATGAAGGAGGTTAGTTAGGAAGTTACTTTGAGTTACCTTGGATACAAGTATTTTGACAGTGACTTGTCTTGTATCACAGTGTTGTCAAGTGAAGTTTGAATAATAAAGGCGAGTTCATACCAGTGTACACTTATTTTTGAACCCGAAGACGCAACAATATCATAACCACAAAATTGTATGTTATGGAGTTGATATATTTTTTTTATCATAACAGTTCCAATTGACAGGTCTACAACTATCTACTCTCTCATGGTTTTCAATCACTGCAATCAAACAGTAACCCTAACGATGTACTTGAAAATTGGAGTTGTTATGGTAATATTAAAAAAAAAATCATTAAATACCGATTGTGGAATATGTGATTGATTGATCATTTATCGTGGTATGCTGAATGCCATTTTAGATATTTGAGTGGTTTTTAATTGAATCAGTTGTTACTTGATGGAATTCCATAGCACTTTTTAGACTGTTAGAAACGTGAGTAACTGAAACTTGATTTAACACGATAAGATTTCAACAAATGATATTACATCGAGACATGTTTCGCTACACTGTAGCGTTTTCAAGCGGTTAATATAATAACGCTTGAAAAAGCGACAGTGTAGCGAAACATGTCGCGATGTAATATTATTTATGAAAATATTACGTGTTTGATTAAGTTTTGGTTACTTGAGTATCTAACAGTCTGAAAAGTGCTTAGTGCTTAGTGCTCCCTGACTGGAATTTACTTTTTGGAAGTGCTTAGTAATCGCGAGCATTTCGTAAATAAAAGTGCTTAGTGCTCGAGATTTCTGAGCACTTTTCAAGAGTGCTCAGAGCTTAGTGCTCGAAGCACTTTCTGTCAGTGCTCGGCACAGCTCTGATAATGTACATGTTTTTTTGATGTTTATTTTTCATACATGGTATTTCCGATAATTTCCAATAAAAAAGTCACAGGTAAAAGGTGAATGCACATTGCATCCAAGATAGTGGGACTCAAGCTGAGATCGCCCTCTTCCTCGTTATGGTGACGCTGCACCACTTGCAGCGGCCGCGTACTCTGGCCGTACCTCGATAACACCAGTCAAGAGCAAAGTCTCAGCGAGTTCAGGACTCTCGCGATCGAAAACGCCTGAGTAGGTGACTCATTTCGACTCAGTGACAATACCGAGGACAATACTCAACTGTGCATCGGTTTGTGTTGTTCTCTTGACTGTTTCGTGGATTGTTTTTTCTGCCGTTCGTTCGGAGCAACGAATTTCATTCCGATCGACTGCGTTGATTCTAACCGGTCTCTAGCAGGTGAGGCAATTCTCGAGGCCTGTTTTTGTACTGTTATCAGACGATTGCCTTTTTTAAGGTCGAAGTAGCGTAACCGCTTGTTTGAAGTCTGGTAATTGTATGCTGGCGGTAATTTGACGTGAATTTCTCACGGAGCGTCTGTTTATACGCCACTAGAATCGGTCGTTCATGTAAAGGTGGAGTATAGGTTAGGAACCATGTTCATAAACACAATCCGTTTTGGCGGCTACTTCTTGGAGAGTTCATTATTTTGAAGTACATTACTACTCGATTCTGTGAAGAATGTTAACAATCATAGAGGACACTGCTTTCGGCTAATTTTGCTGATGTTTTGATATGTTGTAGATCAATACTATGACATGTGTTCTGCTCTAATTCAAAATTTACATTTCTTAGAAATGAACCAATGAACCCATATATTATCACATCTAACTTGTAGCTCATGAGTCCCCCCATTCGAATAAAAAATATCTGTTGCATTACAGCATGACAACACAATGATCATAGAAATAGATAAATATCAGCACCATTATCGTTTCTATTTTCACTCAATCCGTTAAAACTGAAAAACAAATTTGCCAATTTCTTAAAAACATGGCTCTTCATTAATTACATGAGGATTCATACGATTGCCTGTCCAACAGTATACAGCGTGACTCACGGTCGGTGGTAGGTTAGACGTTTCTGGTAAACGGTTTTTCTGAAAATTTATGTGTGATTATTTCCCTCGTCTGCCAAAATTTATTCGCTGACAAACCCGCTTCGTTTCTTTTGCGAATAACTGTATGGTCCTTCTTGACAGTTGCCTGAATGTATGCCACACATTTCACAAGTCCTGTGACATATTGCTGTAAATAATTATGTTCATTATTTTAATAAAAATAATCTGTACCTACGTTATGGAATAAATATTATTGGTTAATTTACATATTTGGGAAATAATCTGATCAAATATAACCGTCGTTTATCAAATCGAATAAATTTTGGAATTTCCACTCAAATATTTTTGTTTTAGAAAATTCATCTCGTTATATTCGAAGATTTATGTTCAAAGAATGAATCTCCGAATTTAACTACATAAATTTTCAAACAAAATCGGTTTCGTTGAAATTGAAAAATTTATTCGCTGATAAACGAGGTCTTGTTATATTACCCCCGACAATATATCTCTTTGCTTAATAACAACCAATCAGTGGATTTCAAATTTTTAAATTCAGCCAACAGAATCGGAACTACAGTGAAAATATAGCTTGTCGATGTATTTTCACGGTGATAAACCTGCTTAGTTTTTGTTTTACTATCAATTTTCAATTTATAAACGTCAAATTTATATGTTTTGACTAGTTATCTTCATTTATCAATTTGAGCAATCGTTGGGGACAAATGTCCATTGATATCATAGATGAGGCAATGCAAAAGAGTATTCCGTTGAATACGTCTAGAAATAAAGCATCAATTACCAGGTGACACGATTTTTTTTATTTCAAATCGATATATTGTCGTCCTAAACATAATTCGTGGTATGATTAATAATCTATAATTTTTTGGAATATCAATTCATTGGCAATCCCTGAGGCAATCCCAATGCAAGCTTTGGGATTGCAATTCAATATTATTCCGAAAAATTATCGGTAATAATCATACCATTTATTATATAACCCCTGAAAATATATGAGGGATTATTCCCCACCACTCTCCGGCCAGTGATAAAAATTCAGGAGAAACCTAGCTGCAGGCGATCAGGAAACCTTGATGACACATGCCGATTGAAGGAAGTTTGTGCACGAACAGCATCATGAGCATGTGTAGGCCTCCCTATCAGATAATTCCATTGAGAACCCTGATCGTCTTAAGTACAGATATTTGCTAGGAACCATGCACAACACATGCATGTCGTGTACTTAACAGAGGTAATTTTTTGTCCCACATTTCCAAATTTCACTTAGTTTTTCACTTCTTTTGGTGGGGAGAGAACATTGTCTAGCTTTCGGTGAGTCGTCATAGTTTACTCTTTACATGTTTCTATGAACATTTTCATTAATAAATTGTGATCGCCGTATCTGTAAAAAGGACAATTTTTTTTATTTAAAAATATTTCTCATTATCTCGACTGATATGTGATGCCAAAACAAATTAGGAACAGAATAAAACATTTTTAGGTATTCAAGGTGCTAGATCTAACAGAAAACAGAATTCCGTTTGAAAATCATTCATACACACACACACACACCCAATACCGAATAAACTCTCCCAATTCGAATTCACACGTTCACAAGATAAAAAATATGGAATTACTTGAAATCATACATTATTTTGATTCTTTTCCATCAAAAACACGATACATTCGATTACAATACACCACAAGATGAAATTATATTCGATTATTTGAAGTATCAATTTTTGCTCCGTTCAACCACGATATTCGTGACTTTTCGACAGATTGGTTGAGAATCGCATACAATTGAAAAGCATATCTCTGAACTTGCGTTACTATAAGAAACTTATGAGTAACTGCACTTTTGTGAATGATTTGACATTGGATATTGACAATACTATTAACATTGCGTTTTTTAATGTAATGTCTTGTAACCTTTGACCAGTAACGTTAAAGTTTCCATATTATTGACCTCAGCAGTTGACTTTTGTCAATTTTATACAATAAAGCTTGGCACGTATTAATTTTCCATCAAAACATTTGAATTGAGACAATTTATTTATCCATCAGAGCCGGTTCTGAATAGAAATATTAGTTATTGTTATTCATACATGTCTAGAGTGAGGGAACAGTATTATGGTGTAAGTAATTTTCTGGAGACATATTTAAAATATGATCGGTTTAATTGACAAGAAGGTGATTTGGCAAGATGAAGTTAATGAAGAAATAATGTTTCTGTTTTTTTTTCATGGGGTATACGTGCCCGCTACAAACATTCATCTATTTTGGGCCAAGAGAAAAAAACCTGCATCCATTTTACTTGTTCTATGAAGGGAGCCACTATTTCGAATGTTTTTTTATTCATAAGGTTTGAGCAAAAAAGTGTAATTATTTGATTTCAGAAAAGGGCAGACAAATAATGTATTCATGTCTCTATTTTTTAAATATTTTCATGGAAGTTAATCTTCTGAGATATCATCAATCGTTCCACCGTTAGCGATCCCATCGAGACCGACTCGTCGAACTCAGTCTTCACGTCCATTTTTCACTTTGAAGACATGTCAAATATCTCTTTTAAAGGGCTCTTTCTTTCAACAAAAGGAAAAGCTTTCAATGATGTTCTGTGAATTCAAGAGAAAGAAAATCGTGAACTGATATGTCGAAGTTCGTCCTGGAATACTGTCTCCATATAATGAGCGCCCTAAAAACTCACTTGAACATTTATATTATTTCCAAAAAATTAATTCGTTTCGTTGGTAATGCTCAAACCCGCCCACTTCCCTGGAAGGTTGGCAATCTATCTCTGTTTTTTTAATATTCTCATTGTTCCACCATAAGCGATCCCTCGAGACTAGCCCGTCTCGCGAAAATCTACACATTTATTGTTGTCAAACCAATGGTAAATCTTTGGAACCCAATGATTCTCGAGGTATCAGTTGAAGCATACAACCTGCAGAAATTCAAGAATACCAATTCCCACCTACTTTTTCTTTGTTCCAACTGAACATTGCTGGATTTTCCTTTTCGGGAAAACTGAAACAGGGAATATTAAATCATATTTTCTTCTCCGACGCAGCTTTGTTCCACTCCTAGGAAGTCTCTTCGGTATCAGACGTAATAAGCTACTCTGTCTGGAAGATGGATTTTCTCTCCAGCAGATTCCTGGCATCGTTCTCTCCTGGGATGACTGGAAAATTATAATGATATGTTCACCAATATATTGTGATATTAATGGCAATTGGATTTTCCGAACATCTATACGATGTTCTCGAAGGATACAAACAATAAATGGAAAGTCAGGCCATATTGTAGAATATACTACTAGTAACATAATTATCATCAACAAGCCATCTTACAATATCTTTGAATTGTATATGCATGTGATAACTTTAATCAGAAACGGTATTTAGTTCGGATTATTCAATTTTTGTTCATGAAATTATATTTTATTTTCACAGTTCAAGTATGTTTACCTGCAGAAACAAATACCGTTATTGTTTGTTAGGTTGTCAACAATGAAACACTAACCAGCGCAACAAAGCGTTTGACGCATTGTCGCCAATTTCATGCATCGCATTTTCCCAATTAATCAACTTTCTCAGAATCACAGCTCTCCTAGATAAGTCACGATAGTTCGGAGTCTTGTTTTTTCTTTCATGACAAAGAACGGTAAACAGAGATTTTTATCTCTAAACGTGCAAACTCCGCTCAAAATAAATATTACCACAGTAAACATTAGTCATTAATTAGTTTAAATAAAAGATTAGCCTCACCAGTGTTACAATTTGTGCTAATAAATCATGTTTGTTGACATGTTTTTGTTGTACTGTGATGTTTCTACTACAACAGTAATAAAAGAAACGACATAGTTTTGTTTATTGCTATTGAAGCACTACCTATATAACTGAACATAAAAATGTGATTTGTTGACTACTAAAATGATGATTTAGGATCTGGTAAGGTGCTATCATCTATTAGTTTAATAATTCTAGTAAATATTTACGCATCACATTTTCTTCCCATCGGGTGATTCGATTAATTGACCACATCTTCTTATTATTACAGATTCTGAAATTCATTTTTCACTTTCTCTAACATCACATATCGTTTCATGCTCTGCTCTGTAAAATATCTTTCTATGCTCTTATCATTTTCTTCCCTCATTTTTTTTTAAGGTGTATTGCACAAATGATGGTATGAGTTGTTCACATCTTTTTTACCAAATTTCTTCTGATATACTCCAGGCCATCAAACCCTCAGTTCAGTTTTTTCACAGCTACAACGGGTATCCAAATACTTACAAATGTTCGTTGAACAAATACATGAGAACGTTCTATAAAAGGGATATTTTTAACACCATTCTTGTTTTAACATTTATCTGGGTTTAGCTGATTATTTTCAGCCGTTCAGAATATTTGTCTCTGTTGAGATTTCTTGTGGTTTCAAATAACATTCTGAGCATGGTAGATGAGGAAAGAATCTCAACAACAGGCAGGTTACGATACATTGAAGAAACGAGATGAGTATTTTCAAAGGATTTTCTGAGAATTTTTTGATTAGTTTGAATGTGACTTTCCTCAATTTCAATCGACAAATAAAAAGGTGATCTGATAAAAATTCGTAAGATAAATAATAGATATTTTTGTGGCGCAAAATGCTACTTTGGTGATCGAGAACTGATTTTTATTAACGAGGCGCAGCCGAGTTGAAAGTATTTCGCGCACGAGATGGAAACAAATTTTTTTCTACCAACGTCAAAAAAAAATGCAGCTAACTAATCTATATTCAATAGAAAAAGTGAGTACCTTCCTCTTAGAATCTGTAACATACTTTGAAACAGACATTTTATTTGACAACGTGCCATGCATACTCCAGTTAACAATATTTTATGGCAAAAATGATTTCTAATCAATTGAATCAACTGTGCATGCATTTTTATATGTTACTGTTTCTTTAAAATTTTCCATAGTAGTAAAAGTCCGCGATAAAGTAAAATATATAAATTCCTTCCCATTCCCACTGAAATCTATCAATATTTTGTCTTCAGTAAGCTTGTTTAGGTTTTCGTTATTTTACTATTCTTGCCCTTTATTTTGAAATGATAAAATCTTTTTAGTTTAATTAGATCAAAAAATGTTAAACTTTTTTTCGAATGAAATTGCACAATAGAAATATTTTTACTATTATGTCATATTGAAAGATTTTTTAAAAGTGGAAGAACAATATGTAACACACAATTCATCAGAAATATCACTTCTCAGATGCAATTAAACTCAAAGCGACAAAATAATTCTTTATTTTTTTTAAGTTTATAGGGAAAACTCGGGCACAAATGCACAGATCAGAGCGAGCGTATAAGATTAACAGGCTCTAATTGGGAATTTCCATGCGATGCAGCTGAACTACAATACTTCTATGTGGAATGTGAGTTTATTTTTTTCAGCACAAAAAAATTATAAAATATGTCAAAAACAAATAGAACTTCTTGGGAAAAGTGATTCCGTATATTCCAATAATTATATTGTTTTAATAATTTCGTATTCGTGAATCAAACTTATGTTCATGAAAATTAACCCTAATAAGAAAATCGACGGTGGCGGTACACTCAAGCGTCGAGGGATATTCGAATAGCAGCCCACGGTTTCATTTTTCTCGTAATCAGTTGGCAAATGGTTATCTCACAGTTTTACAGGTATAAGTCGGTACACTAGGATTTTTAGGCATCTTAACACAGACATTTCCTTCTTCATTTTCAAGGCTCCAATCAACTTCAATTCTTCATATCTACATCGTTTCTAGGCCATCATATCTTCAATCATTCTGTTTATTCGATTATCTCCTGAGCACCTAATGTGAGGTAATGGAGTACCCGTAATACCTTTTATCTATCATCAACAATACATCTTGTCAGTCTTCAGATGCATAGTGCATTGTAATGTCGTTTTGTTTTTTTACTTTCTCCTCATACATATCTCCTAACATCCTTGAGAGATTAACTGATAAATGATCTGAGGATGAACTATTCGTAGTGATTTGTCTACGCGTATTGTAATCCTATTTTACAATGACATAACGACTTTGTCGATACAAGTTCTCATAAAGTACTTGGGCGGAAACCTAATGGAATATTATGACTTATGTTGAAGCAATATGATTGTTCAACCAAATCGAACTCATGAAGCACACACAATTTATGAATACGATAAAGTTTGCATCAGGCATTTAAACATTTGTATCAGTTGGCATTGCATAACATTATAATGAAAAACCGATGAAAAACGGGGTTTCATGCGCTGTGTTTTTATAATACGCGCTCAAGTTTTCCAACTTTTTATATTCAGATTTCCTGACCTAAAGGCTTAAAAATTCTTCAAAAACCGTGCATATGGGCAATTTACAAGCATATTTTTCTGACCCTTGTGCCTGTAAACTACAAGACAGTTCACATACGTTCCTTTCACTTGCGTTTCGATAAAAAAGTAATATTTTCTTTGGTTGGCACCCATATGTATCTGAATCGGCCTTAACGGCGTCATGAATTCAACAAATGCTGATAAAAGAGAATCACGCCATTCAAACTCCAACCAAAATCAGTGACCAAAATCCTATTTTCCAATAATCCCAATATATCTAGCACTGCGCCTACAGAAGGAATTCGGAAGAAACTGACGTATCTTCTACACTCGAAGGTCATTTATAATTGAAATATCTGATACTGGGGAATACATTTCAGATGCATTTGTCGAGACCGGTAGCCGTCCGACCGGTCGTTCCAAATTGTCTTTGGAAAAGACTAATTCATTACGTGCACACGGAGCATTCAGGTTCCGGCTTGATAAATTATATAGATTGCATACTGAGATAACGGCCGTGTGGTGCATATAGATGCTTCTGTTTTATGAGTCGTTGAATACCGAAAACAATGTCAGACTTGAGGGTGAGTGACGTATGCAAATAGGATTTTTTTTTTATTTGTATTTATTGTCCCTTCAACCCTCAAGGTTATTAAAGACAACATATGGTGGGCTACAAATATATAGATAATATACATTAAGTAGATTAATGTCTCTTAAATAATTCATTAATTTTTGGATATCTCACAATGATCATTGAGGAGTTCGTGTAGAGTTGACTGCATTCCATATGTTTGACGCTTGTAATTGTATGCTGGGCACTCGAGTACCATATGGTTGGTTGTAAGGTTGTATTGACATTTTTGACAGATTGGTTTATCTCCTCGGTTCAGTATGTAGCTATGTGTGAGACGGCTATGACCCAGTCGAAGTCTGGTAATGACGATGTGCTGTTTTCTTATCGGCAAATGTTTTTTCCTCCTACCCCTATAGAAAGTACACCCTTTCCTACCTCAAACCAGAGAGAAAACTCATACGTTTCCTCCCTGGGGAGGAAAAAACGATTGAAAACTCATTCAACATAGGAACATAATATTGCCTATGAGAAAACTAACACTCAATCTCAATCCCAGATGGATAAGCTATCCAAATATCCAATAATTTATATCTCTTGACTTACTTGAAAAAAAAAATCCGATTGCCGCTATCGAACCCGGTACCTTCAGTTTACTAGTCAGCATCGCTTACCACTACGCCATCAGAGTAATTTAAATAAATAAATAAATAGGTTTTTTATTCTAAATTCCAACAAGTTCACATTTCACATATATTGATAAGTCAGATACATTATTTATGCAATATAACAATATAAGTTTTCTGCTCCCAATCAGGAGAGAAGAAGAGCGCCTTGCCGAAGCGAAGCCAATAAATTGGATGAATTTTCAGTAAATACTAAAGACAATTAAAAAAACTATCAGTTAGAGTCTTTTCACAATATCTATCAGATGTAGTTCAATGTCCAGCGTGGCTTTAGCCAAGGAAGTAGTTAGTAGTTAAATATTACAAAAAATCGCATTTTTCATTCTTCAATTTTCATGACGAATGTTCCCGACATAACGACTAAATTTTGTCTTTCAGCCGCAGATGATTCCACAACAGATTTTATGAATATTCTATCCATATTTCCGAACAAAAATCAAAATACATATTTTTGTTCTGGTTTTCGTGATCCTGAGTAAGAGTAGCCAAAACTTTAGGCAATAATGAGCAATAATGCCTTTACTCCAAAATCCGAATTAAAGTGACCTGTTATAGGACGGCAAAAATCTAAGCCGATGCATGAACGCAGGTGGTCTTGATACTTGCTTTTTTCTATCTGCTCAGGGCACATGATCTCAAACTCGTTGAGCACCGACTCAAGAAGACGTGGAGCCCGAAAACGTTCTCTAAAAGGAGTTCTTATAAATGAAAAATCGATACATCAATATTATTATCAATAGATTAACTATTAGGTTGGCGACACACCGTTTTAACGCAAAACGTTTTTGACTAATTTAGGTAGAAGTTGTTTTTTTTTTTCATGAATTGTATGAAGTGACACACACTGGTACGACAAAACAGGAAACACCTTCAGGCTCTTAAAAACTGCTCGAAACAAACTGTTTTTGAATTAATCTGTTTTGGGTGATCGTGTATTTCAAAATGTTTTTTGTCTTGCTACAAAATATCTTGAATGAAAGCGTTTGGGAAACCTCATTGTAGACAACACGTTTAAGCTCCTCTATTTGCACTGTTTTAGAGTACAGCAAAACATTTTGCATGAAACCGTTTTGATTTCTGGTGTTTTTAATTTATCGGTGTATGGTTAGTCTTCATTTCTCAAAAATATTTTGCTTTGAAGCGTTTTTCATTTTTCGGTGGATTGTTAGCCTTAGTGAACTATTGTAGATTTTCACAGTAGGTATACAATCATTTGCATCTTTCACCTGACCCTGTTGTTTCACGTTGAACTGAAAATATATGAATCGTTGTTTACAATAAATGAAATCAATATAACTGAGCACGTTAGCATATTATCCTGATTAGGTTCTGAAATTGAATACGATGTTTTCCTAGAAATACTCGGTGCAACATTTTATGCATGAAATGTTATTGAAATCAAATGCTCGACTTCCTTCGCCTTTAGTAGTTTCCTATAAATTTGATATATTTGTTTCATTGATCTTTCCTCATACTACACTGAAGCATTTTGATTGAAAACAACAAATTTTAGTTTCGTCTCTTTTAAGAGTATTTTCGTGTGAATGCTCAAGTTTTGGTTCAACGTCTTTGACTACTATATGATCTTAAAAGTTCAGAAGTCTTGCTGATAAATTTCAGAATAAAATATAATATCAATTGGAACAATAATTTTCTGCAACTGAATTTTCTGAAAGGAGTATTTTGTTTATAATGAATTGGATAATCCGCAATAAATATATCATAATATAAACTATATAAAATATAAAATAAATTTTGACTTCATAGTTTTCTTGCGTAAGTCTTAGTGAATTCTTGTTGTTATCAAAACCAAATCTCATTATGGTTTTGTCATAACACATTATGAATAGGGGCCAATCAGTCAGATACCAGCGGCATATTGTTGAGGAGTCAATGCGTTGTAATCAATGATGTATTACTTGAAAAGGGGTTGATGATTTATTTGTGTAAATCTAGGAGTGTTTTGATGTGCATTTAGTATATTATCAGCCGAAGGACTCTGATTAGATAGTTGATTGGATACCTATATAAGTATTCTATTGTCATTTCTTCTATCTGCAGTGATTTAGTATTTCATTGACAAAAGGGTCAGAATATTTGATTTCATCGTCACTGATTTCTTGGCTGTCATCAGACTCTTCATCCAGTAATAGTCTTGATGCTTCTTCGGGTGATTCTCTTTCTTTCCTATGATATTCAGTTTCTTCTTCAATTAACTGCATTCTAATTTTGATACCGCTACTCATGATAGATGATCTTACTTGTTTGAATGAGAACCATTCTTCTTATTTCCTTTCGTAATGTGGAAAGAGGATGGTTGTACTGCTTTTTTCTCCGCTTTACATGATGGTCATATCCATGATTCGTTACCAATAAGATCACCGGTGACTCTTACACGCTCGTAACATTAAAACTTTCCCTCTGACATCTAGCATAAAAAAGTCCACAAGATTTTTATAACTAATGAGCGAAAAACAACAAAATATTTGATATAAAATAATAAATGCTTAGAGTGAGTACCTTACGTTTATTGGAATCCCTTTTCAATATCAGCCTATATCTCTGTCATAATAATTTATTGTATCTCCATTCAAAATTTTGCTATATCACCTAGTTGATCACTCAATGAGTTTTTCAGAAGAATAAATGAGAGAAATAGTAACGACAAAAGTGAAAACTTGCATGTGTACTATGTATATTTGTTTCATGAATTTCACCTGCAGTTCTAGAAAAAACTTTTTTGATATTGGGCCAACGAATCATCCCGTATATCTCTATAATACCTATTATTGTATACATCATATTATATGTGACGTTGCTGAACTCTTAAAAGTTGGTATTCTTTATTTCGTACATAGAAATGTAGCTAGTGCGTGTGAAAAATTGTAATATTAATTTTCTGAGAGAAAAAATTCCTTTGGGTTTAACAATTGGTTTATTCGATCTCTTTTCTATAATTGAGATATAAACGCAGCGCATACTATTTATCGATAGTTAAATAACTAAACTTCATTTAAGTAGGCCATTCATTATACATCACAATCGGTTATTTTCAGATTGTGATTAATGAAACCCCCAAAAAAATATCAACGGTAATCTAGACTATGGTACGCACGTCACTGTAACCATAATGAAGGATGATGAACTTTAAACAACATAATACCGTGTTCTTTATTTTCATTTTGATTTCAATGAATGAAAGCCAGCCCATCCATAAAGTTAATTTATTTTTCTGGTTATTTAGAGATGATCTACAAGTTTCGAAACCACTTTTATTTTCATGTTTTGATGTTAAATCCGCCCATTAGTTAGTCTCGCTACACTTGGTGAGCAGTGTTGAATCATGCTCATAACATATCAACCACATCGAGTTATAGGAATAACCCATTTGTATTTGAGAACTTTCAAAACGAGTTGAAATAGTCCTAGTATAATTTGTTGGTTTTGTCAGATATATTCAAAATATAATAATGGCTTTACTCGACACGTAACCCTTTGAAAAAGTAACGAATGAAGTCTTGGGCGGAAACCTGATGGAAATGATGTCTACGCTCTACGCTCTACGCTTATAATAACCATTACATAATTTTCAGTTGGAAAAGGAAAAAGTATCCTCAAAGATTTGGAAGTTGTAATCATCATGGAGGACTTCCTGAGGCAATGATTTTTCAAAACTTTACTTATTATTATATTATTATATATATATTAACTGCTGATCCATCAATATCAAATAGCGAACGAGAGCCAATAGTGCACAATATTGTATTGGGGTCATTGAGACTGAAAGTAACTGCGCAAAAACAGTTCCACTCTAACGAACTCACGTAATGTCTTCTTTCTGGAGCCTGGCATATGGCGTGGAATTTTTTTTTTCCACAGATATCAAAAAAATCAACTTTTTTTGTCGAGTTTGTGGTCCTAGGCTGCGTTCATAAAGTTACTCTGGGAGTAGAGTATTACATGATTACATATATGTCGATCATGCAAAGAGTGAAAAGTATCAATGACAGTATTGTCAATCAATAGTGATTCATGAAATTAAGGTTTTGTTAGGTTTTGTGTGAAAAATAACTGTTGGGACTCTTTCTTTATTAGGGATTCCAGAAGTGAAATATTGTTCATTACACTTTGAAGCATATACCTTTCATTTTAAGAATAACAGTATCTATGAAAATCTATATGGTGGTACTACAACTACAATAACCTGAAAATCCATTTTGATACATGTCACGTGATCGCTGATATGGCGGCAAATTGAAAAAAACAATTATCGAATGGCAAAAAGTAGGGTAAGATGAAAATATATCGAAAAAAGTTATTTAAAAAAGTTGCTTGGAATTCAATTTTGGGCACATGAGTTTAGAGAGATATAGTCCAAATCGGTCTTATCGTGCGGGTTAGCGCTGCTGAAAATTATTATTATCAACACATTTGCTTTTCGCATGTGAAAATCCTATATGTCTGTCTCATGTATCATTAGGATTTTATTTGAACGGGTATGATTCAACACAAAGGAATGAGAGGAAACTAAATTAATTATCGGTGACTAAGTCTCACACCCGCACGTTAAGACCGATTTTAATAACTATATGCGGGAAAATCAAAAATAGCCATTTTTTGAATATTTTCTCGTGTGTATAAAAATATCATTTATTTTTCTTATGATCTCCAGAGAGCACCTAATTGAAAAAATTGTATTTTATTAGAACTCTGGCTGTTACATTGGTTTCTATCTAACAGTTATATCAGGAGTTTTTGATTAATATCAAAACACCATGTTTCTGAAGTGTCATGTCATCACAATGGTCGTGGAATTCTGATATATCTAACTGTTATACGAACCAATGTAGGAGCCAGGGTCCTGACAAATACAAATTCAGTGGTCTCTGGTGTGGAGAAAACTGAAATATAGATATGCATTATCACTTAAAACTTCATTTTTCTATATTGAATGGAATTCAAAACAACTTTTTCAATTTTTTTTTTTTTGATATCTTGCCGTTTTACCCCACCTTTTTGCCTTTTCATAGTGATTTTTTTCAGTTTGCTGCCGTAACAGCGATCACTTGACGCCCATTTGTTAGACACAATTGTCTAATACTTTCGATAGATTGTAGAAAGTACCTCTTAGATCCTGAGTTTCAATGAACTAATGAAATTGGACATGGATTTTGCCTTCTAGAATTAATAACATAAAAGTAGAAGTAGAATTAATAATAAACCATTATTCATCCCGACGATTCTTTATTTCAATGGTCTCTTTCACAGGAAACCGTTTTCTTACCCATTGTTTCAGCTGTTGATAATTTCTAGTCGTAAAACACCTCCAGTTGTAGTTGAACACGCAAAAGATCGTTCAACATCAACATGGTAATAATATTCATATCGAGGTCTACATTCTTTTGATGAATAAAATCCCATGTCGTTGTCCTATTTAATTATTGACAGGCTATTCAAAATGACTGAGCCAATCACAAACTAGCACAATCACAAACCTACAAGAGATAATCTCACATAAAACTAACATTTGCATAAACAACTTGAATTAGCGCTGTATTATCAATATTTTTTCAAACTTGCGGTTAGAAAGAGACTATCTACATCATACATCAACCGCCGGCTGTCAATTAAGCAATGTAAATTGACGCCACATGAATATGACCATATACCGTGTAATCTGGAACCAATGTACCCCCCTGTATCTTCGATGTATGGATGTTTCAAATTCGTTACGGTTTGACCGGAAGCGTACCCAATTTTTTTTAGTTCAAATGGAAAGTCCTTTTTTAAAAAAAATTACCCTTTCAACTATACCTTTATCACAATCACAATCATAATTTACAATAAAATTTGAGATTTTATAAAAAAGTTTCTTTTTGTGTTCCCCTCGTAACGAAAACCATTTCGTGAAAGTATAATAATTTCGACTTTTATTTCGAAATTTCGACTTTTTTCGCAAAATTTCGGCTTTTATGTCGAAATTTCGACTTTTGTCTCCAAATAATTCAAAATGAGTGAGTTTCAAAAAGTTTGCCTCATATTTTCTACAAGGTGGAAATATTTGGAGAAACGGCTACTTCAACATTGTCGAATTTACTATTTCATTTAACTTCATCATTTGTTGGGAATTCCTAAGATAGATATTGAAGTAAGTATCCAGGTTTTAAAAAAGAAGTATTAAGACTATGATATTGACTTCAATAAGAAGCCAAAAAAATGTAGAGACCACTGATGAATAATGAAAAATGGGTTATATAATCCCATCTTCATTATTATTATTGTTATTAATATTATTCCATCATAAATTTCATTATTCATCTCATCATTGTCATGTACAACAACAAGAAAGTTTTGTTGCGCCTATGGTTTGATCTTGGGACACCGATTGAATTCTGAATAATGAGGTCGATCCTGAAAAGTTCATTGACAGTAACCTTCATCATCTGTGAAATATATCGACCGAAGCGTTTGAAGATTTCGGGCAGTGTTTGAAAGGGCAAACGGAAATCATTTCGTGTTGCATAATACAGACGACGATGACGTTGTCAAAATTATTCGTATTATCTTGTCACTCCGAAAAACTTCTGGGACTAGAGAATGAATGGAGGAATTTGAGAGATGCATTTATTCATTTGTTGAAATCAACGTAAATTCCCATTACTTTCAGACGTAGGTAGTTCAGAATAGGTATTATATAAATATTCAATTCTTTGAGCTAAATCATATTCAAATAATAGCATTACAGGAAAAATACGCACACTAAAAAAATTTTTATTGAAGAGTAGGCAGAGAAATTTAGTACTTACTCCGAATGGTTTTGACATCGGATTGTTGAGGCATAATAATCATAAGTTGAATGTGTAGGTTGTCAAGGAATAAATTCATGAATGAATCTATTTCATGTTTAGGCCAATCATTAGAGGATTTTCTCCTAACAAAAATTAGACTATGCCATCACATGGAAGACAGTCAATAGTTATATTTTTTTGTGTTTTGGACACGCAACTGTCATTTACTAATTTGTTTAAAACATTTAAATACAAAAAATAATACTATTTTTTAGTGTTTTTTTTTTTAATGAAAACCAATACAGCAATCTGGTTTTTCCAAAGAGAAGAATTGTAGAGAATTGAAATACGAATAAAATGAGGTTTTGTACGACCCGATCGGATCATTAGCAAGGGAGAAAAACTGGAAAGCTCTAAAAATGTTGCGATTTTTTAAAAAATTCACAACTCTTGTTAGTTTTCGCACAGTTGCATTTTTTTTGCCGCGTGTTTGGATGCTCTAGTGATAGTCCAATTTCAATTTCTCGAACAAATTTTGAAAGTAAACGTGTGGTACTAAAAAACGTATATTCTCATTTCTCGCTACAATGCCGCGAAATCGGTGAAAAAAGCTTACAAACATGACTGAAAACGGCCAAGCCCGCCTGAGCAGTCGCGTAGAAGGAGAAACCATGAGATGAGAGGAAATTATAATCCCTCACCTATTTCGGGGCATTGCAGAGAGAAATAAGAACATTCATTTTGTAGTACTATACTTTTTCTTTCAAAATTGAAATCACCCTATCACTAGAGCATCCAGGCACGCTGTAAAATAGTGCAAAAAAATGTTCCAAAACTGATCGTCCGACAGCGCCTGTTGCGCACAAATGAATAATTACACATGATTAACTACATTCTAGCAACCCTACAAATTGAGAAATGGCAGAGTTGCGAATTTTTAAAATAATCGCAAAATTTTTCTAGTTTTCCAGTTTTTCTCCGTTACCGATAATCCGATTGGGTCGTACAAAATCTAATTTTGTTCGTAATTCAATTTTTCACAGTTCTTCTCATTAGGGCAACCAGATTGCTCTTTTAGTTTTCATTTTATAAGCTTTTAAAACACTGCGGTCCAATTGTATTGTCATAACCAAGGAAATGAAAAAAAGTCCATTCAAAGTATGCAGAGGAAAAAAACACGACCAAACCTAAAACACAAAAGAAGCGACTTCGACCAAAGCCAGTGTCGGGGCTAACTCGACATCGGACCGGGACGTGATACTGTAGGGGATTAGGTACCTGATATCGGACCGGTACGTTAAAATTTTACTGTCGGGACTGTCCCTACAAACGACCGCAAATAGTAAAATGTTTATAACAAATTAGTAAACGACAGTTGCGTGCCCAAAATATAACCAAATATAACTACGGACTGTATTTCATGTGATGGCACAGTCGGTTATTCCTAATCGTATTTTTGTTAAAAAATCGCTCGTTTTATTGTCTATTGATTGGTGTAGTTTTCAAAATCATCCGCATTGATATAATATATGCCTCTCAAAGGAGGAATTCAGTTCGTTTCGTGGTTGTATCTGGTGATGATTCATCAATGGAACTTGATATATTTTCTGAAGTTCTTATATATTCTGCAGAGTGTTATCAGATTTGAAATATCTTAAATTATTCAACTACAACAAAAAAGCAGAGAAGGTAATGGGTCATCTGAAAACAATGATATTATCAATTTTTCCACTTTCCATGGCTCTGGGAAGCACGTGAGTTTGACATAATTATAGAAAATGAACAATGTGCCATTACATTATCGACCAACAAATTGAATACATCTCCATTCTTCAATAATAATCTATAATGAAAGCATTATCTGGCGTAGCATTCGTGGGCGGGTAAGGTGTGCAAAGTGCTTCAATGCAGAAATGGCCCAGGAAATATATGAAAATTAAGAACATCTGATGAAACATATGAGATTATTTTTTTTTAATATTTTTATTTCCGTCAACCGGATGCACCCTTACGAGCAACCCACAGAAGTCCTCCAGAGTGAGACCTAGGTAAGACGCAGCCCTTACCAGTTAAGATGTCATGCCCATATCAAAATGAATGACTGAGAAAATCGAAGAACACGCGGAAATCCTCAGAAAATATTGTGAAAACATAATTTTTAAGTAGTAGGCATCCAAACATTCAGTTTCAAAATTAATATCTGTATTATTTGTTATAGTTTTTTATTGTGAGCTAAATGAATTCCAAATTGAAGCGGTTTTCTATGCATTGTTGGAAGTAGTGGTTCGCACGAGACCAACGAGATGAGATTCTCATGAAGTCTTGTCTTGTCTCGCCGATGAAATAATGAGTCTCGTATCAAGTCTCGTCTCGCAGTCTCCACTCACGTCGCGTCTCGCTTCCCGTACGAGGGTCTCGTAAGAGTATCGAAATCTCGTCATTCATAATCTTATTGTTTGAGTGTAATGAAGAATACTTAAATATTTGCTATAATATAAACCGCGAGACACAACTGGGCTGCAGCTACACATCAAAATAAAATAAAAAAACATTGAAATGAGTTCATTCAAACCGAGTGAATACATAATACAATAATTTTAAGGGCATTTCCGGAGACCAAAATAAGATTTTTTTCCCATAAACATGTGTCCACAACCGCTTCATTTTTGAGATTCAGTGTGTTGAAATTTAACAAAAATAATAATGATACGCCACTGTGTTTTTTTTCAAATGTATATTATATTTATGATTTTCTTCCATCTACTGATAGAAATGGTTTCCCAACGTGTTTTCGTAAGGCGAACTCTTTTTGATTTTAAAAACAAAACAAAAAATCGCATAGGTACAAGCTTTTATTTTTCAATCAAAACCGTCCGTCGAAAATAAGGCAGGAGACCATGTATATGGAAAGATAGAGGATAATTATATAATAATAATACTTATTCGACAAAAAAACAGTGACGTATCATTATTTCGATCAAAAATATGACAGGGTATGTTTAAGGGGAAGCCAAAAAAATTGTCTTCATCTGTACTGGGCATGTACCAAAATTGAAAGAAAAGCCAAAGCGGTTTTAGAGATATTGAGAATTCAACATCCTCTGTATCTCAGAAATAAAGCGGTTGCAGGCACATGTTTATGAAAATAAATAAAATATTTGTATCGAATTCAGAAACACCCTGTTTAACTTTATCGAAATAGATGATTTACTGACAGGTAAAGAAACCGTCTGCTGGGCATGAAATATCATTCTTTATAAACTGTCAAACAAAGTGACGTCGTTTGCTGATTCAAGAGCCAATAAGTAGTGAGATTAACTGTCATTAGTGTCAAACATCCATCAATTTGTTTTCATGTTATTTCCATTGGGTCGCATGATACTATTCATTTGTTTCATTTTCATCTCTAGAGTGAAAAACTATTACTTTCATGTAGGGTATCCGGTTGAAAAATAATCATTTCCATATACATGAGTAGAAAAAATAATTTTTCATTTACTCTAATCACACAAAAACATATCTAACTTGAAATACTCGGTTAAGATCAGGTTTGAGTTCCATACGTGCATTTCGTTTAGCCGGACCAATGTATGCATGTTCATCCATACAACTTTGAGAGAATATCTCACACAATTATTATTCATAACAAGACTTCTTGAGCATTTGATTCATCAGAGGCTGGCATAGAGGCATTTGTGTAAGTTTTCCATCATGCCTAATTTTTCAATATCTTAGTAGACATTAGACAATCGTCCACTTCACTCGGACTATTAATATAGAAACTGGAATCGGTCTATAATTTTATCATTTCGAATTTTTATTTGAACAGGAAAACTGGCCTAGCGTAGGGGTGTCCGTGTTGATTCTTCCCACGACCGAATGCCGAGGATCTTTTTGAACAGTTCTTTCCGTAGTTATTGTAATGTAAATAATACAAGAAGGGTGTGTGTCGATAGCATTGTTTTGAGCATTATTCAACTGTGTATACGTCCTAGGGTACATTAATTTTTGAAGCAGTGGCATTTATCATGAGTTAACAAGCTTAGAATAAGGATGTGTCAAGTTGAACATGACATTGTGAGAAGAGAAATTGATCGTGAAGAATTTGTTGGAGTCAGTTACTTCGATTATATATTCCTGCTTATGTATATTAACTGGTTTACATATTTTTCAGGTATCTCTTTATCAAGAAGGTAAATTAAGGTCTCAAACGAACATGTTGTCCATCGTCAACTTCCTTTAGATACACTTTCAAAAAGTCTTAAAAAAATCAAGGAGAAATTGTTCACGATTAGGAATAGAGACAGAACAATGTTTAGCGACGCTCTTTTTTGCTGTTGACCAGGTACTTACGACATAAACTACATGAAAAGAAAACTGAAAGAAGAATACAAAATATGAATATGAATAAAACAGAGTATCGAAAAATGAGAGAAGAACTGGAAGACCCCAATAATAATAATATCAAGAAATAGTAGTAGTAGTAGTAATCGTGGAGAGGCCGCTGCTGCAGCCAGGCAAGAAGGTCCCTACGGGCCATTTTTGACATCCAGAATGTTACCATTCTGTTATGAAATATAATTTCAGAATTGGCAAATTCTGTGAAGGTTGTGGAGAAAATACTATTGAGTAATAATGAAATATTTGATTGTACTGCAATTTGACAAGCCAGTGGGCCTAGAAAGCCGGGCGAGAAGTGTATTAGGAAATTTAAATATATATTAAACATCCCCACTAAAATACAGACATCGTATTGAAGACTTATTCACTGTGCATTGATATTAAAATAATTCAATGTGCACACAACACTAATTTTTTAAATATATTCTGGTTCACACTAAAACAGAAAATGTCAAGAATCAAGTTGAAAGTATATTGGATATTAGTTTTTCTTCAAGTTTGGTGGTAGTATGCTTCGGAGGAAACATAAAGTCATAACAACCAGTGATCGTTCTTCAACTCGAAAGTGTTCATTGATCAAAAGAAGTCTATAGTTATTTCAATCCATAAATTCATCAAGAGAAGTGAGAGCGCTGCGGTTGAGCGATTGTCTTTGGATCATTGAGTCGGAGGTTCGAAAACCCCCCAGTGCTTGTTTGTTCAGTTGGTCGTAGTAGATAACGTTAAATATGTAAATCTAATGAAAGAAATACATATCACTATTACTGCACTTAAAGGACATTTCTTGTCCTCCTACTCGTGTAGTAATAGTCAATAATATGTGAACGTTGCACAATCTATTAGGTATGTGTGATTGAGTCCAATTTATTGTACAACCGGATTCCAGATTTGTTTACTTACATCTTCAAAATTTTGAATCCCACCAGCATATTTGTTTATTTAAACTGAATATAATTTTTCAGGTCTTCATCTGCAATGACTCACCAAAGTGAAATCCGTATAAATTGTGAAAAAACATGGGGCCACCAAATGATTTGATTTAAGAAAATTATACCCCCGTTATTTGGAAAATTGAAAGCAAGATAGAGAACGCGTAAAAACTAATAGACAATTCGATTAGAATATTCATAAAAATTGTGAGGAATATCGGGCAGGCGAATATATACCTTATATTGGCCTGTATGTACCCATTGAGGTAGGGTAAGTAGGGAGAAGATGAATGGCAAGTGATATCGAACATACACATGGCACTATCATACCAACCTCTGGGCACCTGCTGTCCAATATGAAAAGATTGAATAAATTCTGATCCTATAAAGTACAGAATATCATAAATATGAAAAAAAAAATCTTTTTCAAAACAAGCTTCTATTAATAAATTACTGAACTGAAAAGTAAATAAAAATATTTAGTTATGAAACAGCTATCACAAATAATAATTTTTTTCTTTTTGGTTTTGTTTACGTTCGCTTTTCAAATGGCTGCTTTTGGTATGTAGATGAGATTTCAAAAAGTGCGAAGCTTGGTCGCCCAGGTACTAGTATATTATGGTACAAGCATGCACAACGAATTCAAGGGCACCACGCGACGGTACTTTTACGCCTATTTTCACTTTATAATGCTTGCATCGTGGCGTCAAAAACAATGGTGAATATGAATTTTAGATCAGGATAATATTCCTTATATTTGATTACATCTGATATAAAGTAGTAATTGAACATTTGATGTTATGTATTGTTGAGATGGGGGCTTCTTTGTCATTTCGTAAGATGAATTTGAGAACTTGGCGTTGTTACCTAGTATCTTACAACATTCCTAGCATTCCCTGTTTTAATGCTAAAGATTCCACATGCTTTTCAGTAGATTTAAAGAGGAGTTTGATGTAGGTATAATAAAAACAAATATTCACTCTGTCATAGTCCTTTTTCAGAAGGAATATTAGCCTTCTTCAAATGATTGACAGCTGTTTGCTTGCTTATTGAATACATACTATGAGATAGAGACTTTGTTAATATTTGTAATAGGTATGATTGAATTGTACAAGTTTACCTAAAGTGAATGAGGAATGAATAAAATATCCGTTCAACCTGCTATAAAAATAATTTAAAATAGAATATAATTTTTCTCCAAGACCATCATAGAATTTGCCAATTCTGAAATTAAGTTCGTCATTAGAATGTTGATATTGCAACTCTTGATATGAAATAATATATTCTGTAACAAGGTTAGAATGAAAAGTTCCGAGCGCGAGCTGAAAGCGAGCGCGACGATCCACGAGCACAACGAATTTTCATTCTAACCGAGTAACAGACTGTGCTTTCCACAACCACGAATATTATATATAATCAAATGTTAAGCCAACGAAAAATTATTTTGACATTTCATTTCACATCTTGTCACTATGATGCCAACGTAATTATTGCTACAACAAAACAATGTTGAAATATTATTCTTATACAAGTGATTGAATGAAATAGGGTATATTTCTGTATCCCCCACAGAGCATCTAAAGTATAATAAGTTTTCTTTAACACGGTGAAGATTTTTTAAAAGTATAATTAAACTTTTAGTTCGAAAATATGAATAGGAAATTCATAAAATCTTAAAAGAATTAAAAAAGTCAGCTATCTGAATGAAAATGCAAATTTTCACTTTCAGATTTTTTCTTTCCTTTTCAGTTAGAGTCTTTTCACAATATCTATCAGATGTAGTTCAATGTCCAGCGTGGCTTGTGCCGGGGAAGTAGTTGTTTTCTGTTAGATATTACAAATAAGTCACATTTTTCAATTTTCATGGAGAATGTTCCCCTTTTCAATATAATTAAACTCTTATTGAATGAAGCTAGCGATTCCTCCAAACCAATATTCATTGGAGAAAATATTGTTTTGTAAAATTCAATGTCAGCTTTTCGTCGGGAGAAAATATCACTGTTTTTTTTTACAATGGCTACAAAGGTGTACATCAGAATAAGGGGGATTTCAAATTGAATATAAAACTGACCTGCTCACCAAACAATGGAATATTCACTTAGCTCGTTTAATTATATGGTAATATAATCACAATTCTATAGGTGTGATTTGAGTTATTGATGAAATGAAAGTAATTCATATTCAGTTACAGATATTTAAAATAGTAGGAATACTATTAGATAATATCTGTAGAGCAGTGAATATTTGAAATGTAAATTAGCATTCATTCAATTTATTGTAAGTCTGTTCTACTTAGAAATCGGTATAAGTTTGTTGCACCATTCTGTTTTATGTCGAAGATCCTAGTGATACATTTGATCAATATATTGGAAAATAACTTTTTTAATATTTGCCAGATGTTTACTTAGCTATTTGGTTTTTCATTTCCATGTAGAAAAATGAAACAAATAAAAATTGGTATCATTCCCTGAAACTCTTGCATAGGATGGATGGGGTTTGGATTGACTTTTAGTCTATTCTGATAGACAACACAACATTTTAGTTTTTGAATTTTCTAATAATTTGAAATAAGACACCATCGGTCTATTTACTCTCCTATAGGCTACCAGATAACTGAAAGACTGAGATTAAGGAACTTAAAATTGACTCAAATGATTCAAAATTTCTAGTTATACAAGCTTTAGCTGTTTTCCCATCGAATTACCCAGAGAAAAAAAACGGCAATATGGTACTTCATATTCGACTCCTATGCACCCTGGGTGATCCCTAGAAGATTTATGATCTCTCAAGGTACCTATTAGAAGATTTCGAATACCCAGACGTCGGAAAAAATCGTTGAGGTAATAAAATACATAACTGAGCAATGCATCGTATGCAAGTAACTCCAGTCACATAAACAAAATTCTTTGCATTTACTGATACGTACAAAAGAAATACCCAACGCGCAGGTGATATAATCTGGTGTGCAATTTAAATGTACATAAAAAAATACTCGCCGAGAGTTTCACGAATCGCGTAACTATGCAAAATAAACGTAAATTGATTTCTTGAAAGTCGTAGCATAGTGTATTACAGTAGGGTGTGGCCAGCTCAATTTTTCTTCAGACTCTGAAGGATGTATTGCGTAAGCACCCGGAGAAAAATACTTTTTCAATTACCGAAGAGATCGAATAATTTTCTGAAGGAATACCGATAACGATCTGCCTTTCTCGAGATATTCATCAAAATATATTATTGTTTATTGGGCGAAAGTGAGGCAAACATTCCGGGTAATATTCAATAACTGCATATAATTAATATTTTAGAGTACATTAAAAATAATTTTCACAACAATAAATCATATAACGCGCAGTTAAAACGATTCAAAAATAACTTTTCTGAAAGTGCATAATGATGCTGTTCCATTATCATTCTGGCGTATTTTCACTTTTTTAAATTATTGAACAAGGCCTATCCATCATATTCTTTGTAATCAAAAAGAGGTAAACAACGCTATTCCGAGTGAATTTCTCTTTGTCCCAGTAAATTGGCAAACACTGCAGCTGCAAATCATAAGATAATCTTTCGTAAAAACGCTTAAGAGTGAGATAGTACCTGCCAGTACTTAAGTGATATAGTGACGATCTGGTTTAAACCCACGCTACGTTCTTGAGATGATTTCATTCGAGAATCTCTATTTATTCCTAAGCATTGTAGGAAACTGCACTGCTACACTTTGGGAAACAGAAGTAAAGGGGAACGATAACGTTAGTGAAGAGCTGAGTGGCTTTTATCCAAGAAATAAAAGAGCGGTTCGTACTTCAAAAGACGTACCAATTTCATCGAATCTCATATGATGTTAAAACCAGTGCAGTTGAAGGGATCTACTGGATGGTGCGTGTTGAAAAAGAATAATGATTTACGTAAAAAATGTACATGATATTCGATACTGTACCTAGCGTCAATTACAAAAAGATTATTTGACTCAAGGGGTAGGAAATTTTCTCCACCTTCATAAAAGTATTATCCATTGACAATTATTTCACACTTTCCTTTCAGCTCAATTTTATATTCATGTTGTCTACCCTTTCACTAATAAACATTTCAGTTTATTACTGCCCCAAATTGGTATTAAAATATTTTCATTCATTGACTTTTGACAGACAGGTAATTAGTTGTCTTTTTAAAAATAACGTGACATATCCACATGGCCTCTGATTTCTAAAATGATTTTCGTTAGAATCAAGCATGTTACTAATTATATTTAAAATGTCTCACAAATTGTAAAAATTCCTGCGTTACTTGACTTGTAAGTACTCATCAAAATTTATAATATTTTTCCAAATTCATAACCTAATTTTCAAAATCATTTCAATTCAAGAATTCCTCATATAATCAGAGTATTTACTTTCTGGGAGCACTAAAGATGACGAAATTTGGCATTAATTTCGATGGTTTGATTGTTTCGTTGCATATGTCTCTTTGTCAAAATATTCTGCATCAATTTTGCGCCAGTGATGATATACCTACATGATGATATGCCAGTGATGATAAGCTACCATTCCAGAATAGTTTCTGGTGAAGGAGGAATTTTTCTTAATTACTAATTGAACTAATTGAACTAAAGAAAAATTATAGTTATACATGTGCACAAATTAAAGTTGTATTCTTTGGCTCATAACAGAGTTATTATCATGTCATAAACTGAAGTGAGGAAATAACATGGATTTTAAATATTTATGGCCCATTTGTACAAGCACGAAACCGATTACGAATACTCATTCATATGAAATGTTATGATGAGTATGTACATAAAGCACTATTCTGAGTGCATGATTCATTACAAAACAACAGCTGAAATCATGTAACATTAACAGCAAAAGTCTCTTTTGAAATGTCATTACTGAAGAATACAAATAAGCGATACACATGCCAGCTACTAAGAGTACATGACATCGTTGTTCGAGATATAATTTTTGGATTTAAAATCCCAATGGAGTATATATAAGTATAGTCATCAAATGAAAATAAATTATTAATGATGCAGCCCAAATATCCTACATTTGAAGTTTACCTCGACATATACGACAAGAGACAGTTCAAATCAGGCCAGTATGATCCATTCAATAGTACGCATGAAACAAAACCATTAATTTCTGAAATAGTCTAAAAGGACCTCGTTTTCAGAGTCATGCCTCGTTTGATCGTGCAGGCTTTTTTTTTCGCTGACACTGGCATATTCTGGAATAAGATTATTTGAAGAGCTTGCCTTCAAGAGCGACTATATCCATTTAGGAAAAATGTTCAGGAATCGACGAAAACTTTTCATCGGTTTTCCTTTATTCATACATATAGAAAAAAAAAATTGTAGTGTTTTAGGAACCTAAATTGAATATTTTTCTAGAAATGTAAATAGTTTTTGAAAAAAATTGAAAACTAATCGGATATAAATGGTTTTGATAGCTGATAGCAAAGCTTGAGATCCTCAAAAAAACTGAAAACGCTATAAAACATATTTTTATTATGAAACTAGAACACAAAACATAGATTTCTTATGAAAAGTCAACATAGGAAACAAAAACAAAAAAGAACAAGAGAAACATAAAATATTTATATATGAAGAGCAGGTTCTTCATCTAAACAGTCACATGGCACATCCTCTTCGCCCTCATGTCCTTCCTGGGGTGGGACTCTATATCTTGTTTAGCATAGCGAAGCGAAACGAAGTTGAACGAAGAACATGCCATCACTTTTTGTTGTACCGGAAAGAGATAGCGATTTGTTCGTTTCACTATCGCTATGCAATATAAGTTACAAAGTCCCAGCTCTTTGGCATCAAGATTTTTTTATTTCTGGTAATGCAGATACAGAAACTATGACCATGCATCGTTGCAGATCAGGGTTGCCAGATGCACCAATATGTTGCCGTATTTCTGAATGATTTAACGAATTATTGGATAAAACCACCTTTGATCGCAAAAAGAAGATATATCCAATTTTGATACAAAATGCTGACTTTATATGCGATTTTAACATACAAATAGCCCGTTTTAAACGCAAGTGATCGTGTCGGTTAATAGAACTTGTGAACTTCGCGAAAGAAGCATATCGGCAAAAAAAACGGATATATCCGCTTTTGAACGCAAGCTCCTCATTTGATGTTGTTTCATTTTCCATCTTTTTGTTCTTCTGAAATCATTAATCCACAGGTACGATTAAGAAGATAATTGAAAAAAAATCTAGTATCGCATAATATTATGAAATTCTGCACTTCTTCAAAGAAAGATGATGTCTAGATGTCCTGCCATACCAGGATGCTCACTGCAATTTTCCTATACAATATATTAGGAATATATTTGGGTCAAAAATCCACCAGAAAACAACTACTTTCCTGGCTGATACCACGACGAACGTTGAATTACATCCAATGAATTTCCGTGCAGACTTCCTACAAGGCTATCTCTGCAATTGCTACATTTGGAACATTTGGACCACCTATAGATCGATTTCTGGGTTCTTGTCCTCATCAGTATAAGAGGTCTCTGCAGACAATAACTAATGTTTGCCAAAAATTGTCCAAGTATCAGTCCATGTCAAAGCAAAACACCTCAGCCCAACTAAACTATACCCACTTCTTCGCGAAGAACGAACGTAACATAACAGAAAGAAATCTATCATTTAACATTGAGCTGCTTATCAAGTTAGAAACTAGATGTCCTGCCCTGCCATACTAGGATGATCACTGCAATTTTCCCATACAATATAGGAATATATTTGGGTCAAAAATCCATTAGAAAACAACTACTTTCCTGGCTAATACCACGACGAACGTTGAATTACATCCAATGAATTTCCGTGCAGAGTTTCTACAAGGCTATCTCCGTGTCTTAGCTTTTGCCTTGACATGGATTGATAATTGGACTATTTGTTGCAAACATTAGTTATTGTCTACAGAGACCTACCCTATATTGATGAGGACAAGAACCCAGAAATCGATCTCGTTCAGAATAATGTCCTGAGGATCATTGGCGCAGCCGGGGGGTTTGGGGCTGCAGCTTCCCCCAAGCCACTCAATTACTACAGTAACTGATGAATTGTGTATTCAGCCACCCCCAAACTGAAATCCTGGCTGCGCCACTGCGAACCATCTGGGATACTATTCGGGTACACCTCGTAGATAAATTTCCGTTTTTTTTTTCTGGTGCAGATGAGAGAGTAGTCTGAGACGGCATTTTTCTCGAGCCGTGTACATTATTCATTGTAATCCACTGAAAAGTTATTCCAGCGAGGAGTACGTGCACTTGCACTTTACTGCATTTTTTTCCGGGCATAGCTATGTTAATAAAGTAGACCAATCGAGCGGCTAGGCGAGTGCTCTTACGCTCGGTGTACCCCGGAGCGCCATAGCTCGCCTAATGCACCGATATGCATTCGTACAAAGAGTAATATTAATTGCTGGCCGTAATCAATGGCCGTATTCATAAAGTACGTGAAAAAATGTAATAAATTATTAATAAACCGGGCAATAAAAATGATATTAGCAATATATTTCTGTCTTCCTCGAAGCACGGCCATTATAATGGCTTGGCAAGGCCACTGAAACAACGCTTTAAGGCGATAGACCACATGCCACAACGTCCCATGCAAGAGCAAAACGAGTCCGGCGGGTCTCCGTTTGTGAATACGACGAAACATTGTTATGATGCCGGATGGATCTATATATACGGCAACTTTTAAATATGAGAAATTCATTCTTACAGCAACTGTGTGATTCAGTGTAATGAGTGATACAGTATACAGTACAGAAACAAAAAAAAATAAGTTATTGTACTCGACGAGGTCTCTTCAAAGATGTAGACACATATGATTTTTTTTTCGAAGCCTACTGTGGTCTGCCAAATGGAACAAAATTATCATAATGACTATGCATTAGAAAAGAAGAAGAGAAAAATAAATGTTATTGCCCAACGAATAAATCTATTTACATGACAAAGTTGTCATAGCCGCTCAAAACTAAATACATATTGTATGAAATATTTTGATATTATCGAAGAAGTTTGATTAGAAAAGTTGTTTTGAATCGAAAACAGTATTGAGATTTGAAAACACAGCCACCTACTCAACAATTTTGTTTCCAATTTTTTATAGTTCTAGCCTCATTTATCATTTGTACTAGAATATCGATGTTTGTTGAAAATTGTTTGAATTTTTACCAGTTTTTTAGTCAAATTTGATATATCTCACTGTATTTATGTCCATAAAAACTATCTGTATGATTTTATGGAAGGAAATTATTGAATAAATAAAAATAACTATTGTTGAACGATTAAATAATACAATTTATAAATGAGCAAATAGATCCTATTTTCTGTCATTTTAATGTCATACAGGCAGATTAGCATGACGGTCAATGTTTAATGAGATATATAAGAATTTCATCACTAAAGCTATAAATGGCATAGAGTGTGGTGAGAGGATGATTATTTTTTTGCCGTTATACTCCAGGGTTTCTCACAACGTAAAAGCCCACAAAACCGCACTGGTATCAGGATTGGCGAAAACTAAAAGATACAAGTGTTAGGAGAGATGTAGAACTGTATACTCCTCATGGATTGAACTTTTTTTTATAATCCGCTGGTTGCAATTCTTATTTCTTCCATAATTTTTGTCAAATCTTTATTTTAATGTATTTTAGGTATATATTCCCCCAATTGAGCAGTATCATAATTCAATAAACAAATGATTACCCAAAAGCTAACCTCACACTGGATCACGAAATTGTATCTGCTTCGTGTTATTATCACTTACTTCGTTTCAATAATCGTTGCGATAACTGCACAAAAAATATCACCATTCCTTTCCTCATATCATTTAATGTTTCCTTGAGAACAGTAATTGAATACTTCTCATTGATGATAACATAAGATAGATAAACTCATATGTAATGAAAAATTGGTAACACACCTGCTACGAAACTTATTCACGATGTCTCATGTCGTTAGCCAACATCAATATTTTACGCAGATAAACGAATTGGTTTGGTTTTCAATTATGTTTGGCGTTATTTCATAAGGCGTCAAAAAATAAATAACACATTTTCATTGCCACTTTTTGAGCTCAGGAGGCCATTTTTTTTTCCCCTTGGATGCTGGTCCTTTCGCCAGCTGCACCTCAGCCTCTTGGGCTTTTTGTGCTTTCCGGGTTAGTTTTACATCACTCAGGAGGCCATTGAGCACTATCATACTTGTGACGCTTTTTAGGGTAAAAGAGTCAATTGATAACTCAAAAACGGTTAGTCGCATCGATTTTAAACAAGAACAGGCTTCTAGAGAACGTTTGATTCTATGTACGTGTTGTAATAGAAGTTGAAATTTCAATCCACTTTTTCACAAAAAAATCCCAAAAATGAAGTTGCTTTGAAAAAAAATCTCAAAAATTTTCGAAAAATGCAGTTACTTTGAAGCAATTTTTTTGGTAGGAGAACAAATAATTTCAAAAAAACATTACAACACGTACAAAGATAAACGTTTTAACTTTCTTTTCATACCAAAATCATTTCGATTGGATGAAGATTGCCTCAAATTTTAATGGAAGAGAAATACCACTGCAGCTATCTCGATTATCTGTGAAAAGCATCGTGAGGTGCTGCTGCAGACGTAGGTACATAGAATCAAATGTCCTCTAGAAGCCTACTTTTTTTTTGAAATCGATACGACGAACCGTTTTTGAGTTACTGACTCTTTTACCAAAAAAAACGTCTATAATATGATCGCGCTCAATTCCTCATAAAAAGATGATATTTACCGAATTTTCGTGACAACGTTTCATATCCGTGGAACCTTCATCAACTTATTTTTTTCATTAAGTAGCAGTGTCAGGTAATAATGAGGATGAGAATGAGATATTTAAAAAAAAACAATAAAAAATAATAAAACATATTGCATAGTAATTACATATTATTAAGTATCACATAATTACTCATTTTCAATAATAGGAAAGGACAGCGATTGGCTAATGCAAGGTTTTGAAGTGTGTATCTTTGAAATATTTTTTTGGATTTATGATATATGGTACCTCTACTAACGGTTTGCGAAAGAACACTTCCATGCCGGACAATCGTGTAGAAATTTGCTACACCAACTGTAAAAGATCTACTTATTTGAACATGTTCCAGAATGGTTATGGAGTTCGATGATTAAGCTGATCCTTGTGACCGAAAAAATCGGAACCAGAAAGGCATACATTTCTTTGCTCAAAGCCTTTTTTAACGAAATAGATAAAATTATTCTTTTGATTTTCTGTTTATAAATTGATTAGGTATGATTAGTCATCTGCCCAAACGGAGAAGTTCCAAATGATCAATTATAATCAATTATAATGATAAAATTGGAACTAGGACACATAAAAGATGATTAATTGTTATCGATTATTGTTGGGGTGCTCATTTGAATACGACTTTCAATCCAACTGTTCCACCTGGGAAAGATGTAATTTTTCAAAACCAATTAGTGTGAATACTCATTTTACCTAACTTTTTTACTATTGCTGCTATCATTCATCATGCAAAATGAGCTCACTCCCCCCTAAGTGGGAGTAACGTGTTTACAAGCAACGTCAAACACTGCTATTCATCCCAGACCGTTGACCTGGAAGTTGTCCAGTAAATCACATCCTCAGGAAAGTGACAAAAAAATCATTAAACATTTTCGTGCCAAAAGCTCTTTCGGGTGGACATTACTTTGTGATTTATATATGTTATTATGTCCTTAATGATATTAGCAGTGTGAGGATGCTCATAAATATGCTGATTCGTTTTATGAACTGGACACGCGCTTCACCAAATGTAAAAATGTAATGTGCAAGAAACATTTTTCATTTATTCAATGTGGCGAAGTTATCCAAATGACTCCCTTTTGCTTACCACATGATTTATTGTTAACTGTTCATTCAGGAAACAACTTTAATTTGAAAAACAAACCAATAACAGTGAGATATACTAAATTATAACTTTTATATTCGAATGGACAATTCGATTATTAGATATTTGCCTTTTTTACAGTAGTATAATTCCTCCTCGACATTATACTTTTACTACCCTCTGATATTATAATGGATAATGGAAAGTATATGGGGGTCTGAATGGATCTGATGCAATCAGCCCTCACAATCGTGGTGTATGAGGGAGAAATTCAAGGTCAACCCACCATAAACCATTTCGTTCCTTTCATCAGGAAGATGAACCTAGAGACGAACAGAGTTCTTCAAATCTTTGGTGAAAGCCTACAGACAAATGTCAGGAGAGACAAAATACCTGGGGTTAAACCTAGACTAGAAGAAACATCTGGAAAAAATGCTATCAAGGACAAGGACATCATTGATGTCAATAATCCCTTTGGTGATACAGTGAGGCTGGCTAGTTCACTCACGAAATCTTGCCATGGTCGAAGTCACTGGTGCTATCTATGTCCAGCATCGACGATTACCTGGATGATTTCAAATGGGAATAAATATAACATATACCAAAGTAAACCTTACATCCCTAGCGCTGTCTGCTGTAAGCTTGCTCAAGTTAGGTTTGTTTGTCAATCGCAAGCGAAAAACTAATTCACGCATTTTCGACTCGCAAGCTAGTTTAGCTTCCTAGTTTGGCCAACAATAGTTATTTTGAAGAACAAATGGATGGTGTTAAAAAGTGCCATCTATAAACGGTCGAACAAAGCGACAATGCTCGTTTCGCTTATAAGTATAATTTCGAATAAATCTCCATTTCCAGGGCCAACTAATTTTATTTTTCAAGTTAAAAAATCTGCAAAAATTACTATATTTTTTCCAGAAAATATCTGACTCCACCACTGGATTCACGACATCTTCAAATGGCTTACGTTGAAATGCGCCAATCAATAAAAATGTTATAGAGAAATGAAATTTGAAAAATATATAGTTTAATCAACACACCTTTTCAAATTCAAAACTTTCATCAAGACTTTGTCTACACCACTAAAAATGCTGATAAAAATAAAAAACTTTCATATTTTCTAATGTTTTTCACAAGTTCATCCCATCATTCCAACCCTTTGGCTACTTGCAACCCTTATGCCTATCGTTTTTCGGTGCAATAATCTCGTTTAACATTATGTTGTAGAACATGGCAGCGACGACAAAATTTCCATTATTTTTATCAGCACTTTCATATCTTTCAGTGCCATCAGAGGTATAAGCGAGAAAATCGTCAACCAAAATCAGTCACCATCTCCCAGTCTAGTTTTCTGTATACTTCGTCTATTCCTGGTATTCCTCTGGCCAGTTACGGAGTATTATAGCAATGTGTGAATTGATTCCGCCTCCACTCTCCCCTAGAGTCTTTCATAGTAATAAATTCTAGAATTTTTCACGTTTGATACTCGTTAAAAGCATAAATCTCACGGATACTTATTCAGCTGTCTGCTAACGTCGTGTTCTTCAGGTGAGTGCATCACCTCTTTTGTTTTATGCACAGATAACTGATCTGAATAAATTGTCTAGTCCGCTTTTCTAAGATCGCGAGAATTGCTTAAAGCTTCACGTTGGTTGTTTAAAATGGAATTATCGGAACAATGCATACCTTCTGTACATCAGAATATGACAACTTTGAAATGAAAGTCTAATTTCTGGTATGTTGTAGGATGTGACCTCCTGTACAAAAGTATCAACGGGCCCAACTCAATCATACGGCTAGTTTTCGAGATATAGGGTGACGAAGTTGAAAAGTGGACATTTATTGGAGGATAACATCTTAAATTTACTTGTTTTGTGTGACAAATATTGCCTACCCATGAAACAATAATTTAAGACTGGCTTTTGAAAAAAAAAAAATTGGTAGATACATCAGGGTGAGTCAAGCATTATTCAAAATGAAATCCCGAATCAACCATATAAAATATACATGTGACCAAACCATGTAAAATTCCCATAGTTTCAATATGTCAAAATTGACAAATTCAAAATTTTGTACTAGGTGAGCCAAAAAGTAATTTTTTTGGTGACATTGATATTTTCATTCAATATTTTGAGCTTTACCGATACTTGACTACAAATCATTCAAAATACTTTTTGTCCGACATTGATATACAGCGTGAGAAAAACACTTGGTGATGACAAAAATTACAAAAAAGCGTTGTTTTTATAATTCACATTGTAAATGAAAATTTCATCTGTTAAATTTACTGAATTTTTTCATTACTCTTGGTATGAGTATACTTAATTATTGCCAGAATATTATGGCTCTGATATTACCAGGGGATACACAGGGTGATCAGCTTCAAATTCGTTATTATGAAAGTTATCAAAAAAAATTGTATATAATGAAAATGGCACATAGAGGCTTTGAAAATACAAAACTTTATACAATCATGAAAGTTAGGATGGGAATATGGCATTCTATTAGCTCTTTATAACAGTTTTGTCGTATTAACCAAATAATTTATTTTTATTTTCAGGTAAGCTGTTCATCACAAAACCGCTAAAGCGAAAGGTAATAGTATATTATGCAACAATCATTTAACGATGACTATCAATACAGGAGAATGAGAACTATGCCATGGGCCGAAGGCGACTGTCATAATTATTGCGAATATCTTAAAAGTCATTAAATAATGTGAGCTGCATGAAGTATTTTTTCTTCCCATGCACCATTTTTTCTACGGCCAGTTTATATAAAATAAGAAAATTAACTCTTTACTTATGAACAGTAACAATTACCTTTCTATAGATTACAATTCAGAAAATATTTTCATGTTAGTTGCCCTTCATCTTTACCACTCTGCAGTTTTTCCATGTAACCAACATTTTAACACTTATTTACAACGATTCATGAAGACGGAAGTTCTAGAACTAATAAGGAAAATAGATCAAATAATCCAATTTCTTGCGAAAAACCCTTCGCTATAGGTATTTCATACAGACAAGTATAACAACTAATGTCCCCTACGACCGTTGAGTCACATCATTTTTGGATATTTGGCAAAGTTGCAATTCTCAATTGTTTTTATGCTTCTTGCTAGTTCAACCCAATTAAAGCAAAAAATACTTTCAGACACTACGTGCTACCAGCAGGTTCATCTATTCTCTACGATTTGATTAGGGTTCATATTGAATTCGACACAATAGTTAAAATTGCTGTTGTGGTTTTTTTTGAAACGTACAGATGGCGCTTACTTCAGTATTTATCCTAGGAATTTGCAACGAAAGCTGAAAGTGTTTTTCGATTTAATTGGGTTGAGCTTTTGCCTTCGCCAATGATTGGCAAGAACCATAAGGCCGGTACGTAGCTGTTCCCTCATTTCAAAAAATAATTGCAGCTATGTATTCAAAGAACATTGCAAAGTAGGTCTTGTAGAAAAATTTGCCAAGTTTCAATTAATTCAATGTCCGTAGGAGGCACTAGTTGTTTTCTCTTGGATACCTGCCGACGAATTACCTGTTGTACTGGGATCATTTTGGAAGATTCAATTACCTTTTTTCGTTATTGTTAGACAACCAAATACACTCATGATTTTCAGTGAGAGGGTGTAGAGGTTACATAATTTGGAAACATATGTTAGCTAAGAATATTTATAGCTTGTTGAATCATCAAAATTATACTGATTAACTGTGTTTGTTGAAGAATGGCTCACAGAGAACCTGAAGCGTTAATTGAATTTCTTAAATAACACTTGAAATTTATTGATGAATTTCGTTAACAGGATATGTCTATCACTGAAGTATTAATGATTCAATGGCGGCACATATCCTTAGATAATGCTGTCAAAATGCTAATCAATGTTTTTTAGTGAGCATCCCGATGAAATAACAGATTGTCACTGATTGGTTCGGGTCAAAATATTCCATAGTTTTCTTAAAAGGCTTCCGTTGTGATGAAATATATGCGGTGAACATTCAATAATTTTTGTGATAAGTAGTTCTTTATTGGTACCTCTGACCAAATTGGTCCTTCGCGCTGAAATTATTCGTAGAAACCGGATGTGGTTTTCAAACATTACCCATTTCCTTTAATAAACGATAATTCATAGCGTCAAATATGCGATAAAAAAGACGACCGAAGATGTCATAAAGATATGGTTACTATGTTTTCTGATTTTTTATTATATGATACTTATAGGCCCTGACCAAATAATGGTACCAAAGCATGAACCTTGAATATTTTTTTTTCTTAAGGAATCAAATGAGAATAATAAACAGAGTCAAACTGAAAAACCAGCTAAAGACTTCACCCAGCACAAATCAGATGCATAATCGATTAGAATTAGTAGCCCATCGTAAATGTTATGACTATGACATAAAAAATAATTTACGTTTGTCAAAAATATATAATTTTGTCAATTGATGCAAATATTTCTGTGCTTTCCTCTGGTTATGGTGACCCCTTTATAGATAGAATACTAACACTGTGTTGTTTTTTGATTAATATATGTGTCTACCAATACTACCTTTGTCAAGTTGATCACTCATAAAATGAAATATTATTTTTATTCTTGTTCGAAAATTTGAATAGAATATTCATAAAATGTGTAGTGGAATGATCTGCAGCTGAAAAACAAACTTTAGTCGCTATTTTCCATCGTTCAAGATAACCTCTTGGGAGGTATTCATGTTGAAAAGGGAAAAATTCTCCATGAAAATTGAAAAATGAAACAGGTTGAATTTTTTGTAATATCTAACAGAAAACAACTACTTCCCCGGCACAAGCCACTCCATACCGTATATTTCAATAATTCCACTTCGAAATTGAATCTAAGGATTCATCAGTCCTGCGTTCGATAAAACAATCGATTCACTTCTTTCCCATACACATATTGACAATATATAAGTAAATTGAAGAACAACGTTTTCTATTGTCAATTGTTTGAGAAGGCAATATATTTATATATTCAATAACAACTATTTGAAACGCATGAAAACGTTGGGCAATCATAGATCGGCTCTAAAAACATTATAACGGTATCTTCATGGATTTTTGAAATCAAGATGACTATCGAAAAATTCTATCCTTTTTCATTTCTCATATCAAACCGCTCTGATGTGATGCAATTCGTCGAAGGCATCAAACACCGAGTGTGATGAAACATGCAAGTCACCATGAAAACATCAGTGATAAGGTTTTTGAGATGCCTTCGTGAACAAATTTGAACCCAACGTTGACCACGAAGCTACGTTTAAACAACATACATACAATGTCCTTTGATCATCTGGCACGTAAAGAGAAATACATATACATTATAACATCTTGGCAAATGAACACTGTCAGTATCAACAAATAAGGTTCGCTGTAATTCGGTAATAAAATAAATTATTTCGAACGGTTCTGAGTTCAATTCTCGACTGGTTAACATTTTTAGTTCGGTTTTAATTTTTTTTTTACTTATCTGATTTTCTGCGGAGCGCATTTTTTGTATGGATTCACAAACAATAATATACTTTCAATCTCTCACGCCCAATATTTTTTCTGGATATAAATACTTATACAAATTTAAATGAAGAACCTCGTTCATATATATAAATATGTACCTACTGGTCTTATAATTTTGCCCAACGGCAAAATTTTACTGACACTTTCTCTAAACTATCTGTATGGCTTCATTGGACCTAATCTGACACCGTTTTCCCCTGTGACTTTTTTGTTCCGTTTTGACGACTACAAAAAATATATAGCTACTGTTGTATTTCCAAATTGAATAGCTTAAAAACTTCAAATGAAACCTGAAAATAAAATTCTCTGACAAAAAACATTGGTCAATAGGGGTGTCCGCCTCCTCGAACATGTCGGCAAAACGACCAAGATCACTTCATTGAGAGCTATGAAACCAACTTTTCCTATTGTCTGACACAGATCATTTTCCGAATTTCCAGTCAGACGCGTCAAAGTGGTCAATTTCACGACAACAAAATAGATATTTATGATATAAGGATCATAATGATGATCATTATGGTACTAGCTGTGAAGATTATCAGACGAGGCATCAGCATCAGAATTTTTTAATTATTATTCACATCTGATATGAAAATCAAATATTTTAAAAAGTAATAATTATTATTATTAGTTGTCGACCACTTAGAATTCATCCTTAGACAATGCAGAAACTTCACTTCCATTGTGGTTATGAAAACCTTATTCTACTCATTTGTATACCAATAGCAAACTGAATTTTGCCAATATCATGTCTCGTCTTCAACTACTTCTCCGGCTAAAGTCACGCTGTACATTGAACTACATCTGATAGATATTGTTAAAAGACTCGCACACGTCTTGTGTACATCGAAAAAAGTAGGCGTCTCTGTTTTGTAGATATTTTCATTGACGATGCCCTTCTGAAATATCATCATTCCCATCGAGACTGACCGGTCGAACTCTGTCTGTACCGAACATCTTTTTCCCATGCAGGCTCGTTCTTCCAACGAACGTCAAAGCTTTTCACCACTGCCTGGGAGTTGTTCCCTGAGGCATAGATCCTGTAGAAATTCAAGATGAACACCAATTTCTACCTACTTTCCCTCGGCTTTTCGTGAGAACCAGATCATAAAAAAATACCCATACAATGTTCTTTCATTCCATCGATTTTTCACTATACGAATGATACAAAGAAATTCTTCGTTGAAAATATTAGTCATAAAATAGGGTCAGCACAGCATACAAGTGGTATTCAACATGCTGCAGAATGTTATTGTTTCGCGAAATTCTTCGAAACAATCTAACCGCTATGCCATATGACAGCAGCGATAGCAAGCTTCAATCATACAGCTATTCTGTCGAGTTTTTATCGAATGTTTACCAAACATCTGTTGTTGGCATGTTTTTTATGCATGGGTGGAAAATATGCTAGATTTTGTCGATAGCAGCCTTTATTGTATCATGAATTTCCTAGAGAAATATGGAACGTCTCCTCTACCGTATTTCAGTACTCTTGACTCAAACTGAATAGATGCATCTGCATTTCCGAAATACTTAAGTCATCTAATATCCAGTACAGTTAAAGGGGTTTATAAAATCAACGTTTCAAACTAACGAAGAATAAAAGGGGTTCTTGACCTGATTTGTTTAGGCATTCAACCTTCCACAATCTGAAAATGATTTAAATTATAATTTTGGTCAGTAACGTATCCTACACTGAATTGTCATATCTGAAAAAAAAATTGTTCAAATTAACCAAAAAATACTTCTCTTATACGAAAACGTTGACGTTTTGTAGACTGGATCTGCCTCCGTTATCAAAAGTTGCTGAAAAAACGCTAAAAACTGTATTTAAATTAGTTTGGAAGTGATAAGATCTTTCTTTGACAAAGTCAAATGAAATCTGCCATACAACATACCTTTTTCGTGTAGTAAAAGTTAAACACATATAGGTGAAACACCAAGACCATTGATTGTGAGCCATGAAGAACATAAAAGTTATAAAAAGATCAGAAATCGAAAAATAAGAGGTTCGAAAATATCTGAACATTTGCAAGTTTTGATAACAGAGGCAGATACAATCTGCGACAAGTCAACGATTGCCTTGGATTAACATTTTTTCCTTTTTCAGATCGTGAAAGGTTGAATATCCAAACAAATAATATCAAGAATCGAATTTCCTCCAGAAAATCAAACTTTCAATCAATGCTAATAAAAAGTGTGTATCTTCAGTGATAAATGAAACGACTATCTAATGGTAGATGGATGTATGGAAAAAAGTTGGACAGACAATTAAACGAATCATGTTGTTGATGAAAACTCATACTTTTTAAAAATCGGTCAACTCTAGTTATTATTTGTTTTCTAGTTTCAACAAAGTCAGTGAAACGATTAAAACGATTGTTTCTATTAACATTGCATTGCCGAGCTGTGATGAATGGACGAATTCATGAGCTACAGCTTAGATGTGTTGAATTAATTTCCTAGAAAGAATAATATCGAATAATAGCACAAAAATCAAATGAACAACCAACCAACAACACCCTGGAGCTAGAAAACTGGTCAAAGAATCAACCTTTAGAATAGACTACACGATGAAAATGCTCCTGGATAGGATCTAGAACAAAACTATAAAATAAGCAAACAGTCGTCGTACACAATAATTGTGCAAGGTCCCCTCGAAGTGGAATGGAGAAGCTCAGTACCGATTTCACAGTACAGGTTAGTCTCACACTTTTTCTGAATTCATGTGAGCACTTCTTTTTCCAGAAAAAAACAACCAGAAGATATCAGATAACGACTCCTCCTCAACCGATTTCCAACTTGTAGTAACAATGTTTTTCGAGTGTTTTTTCCAACAGTACGGAGGTATTCCATCTTACGTTCAGAACACAACACGTTCAGAAAATATGACCGCCAACTTTTAATGAATGTTATCGTCTCGTCGATAGATTACTGATGACTGACAACTGATCGGAAATAATCTGACACATGAAAGTGCAAGTTCTTGGTCATTAGAACATTCCTATTACCCGGTCTCACATATAATTAATAAGGTTAATTCGTTTCTCGATTGGTGCAGGTAGAGCTAGTTATCTCCCGAGATTATTGTTATTACTGTCAATTCTCGGGAACATAAATTGTGGATTAGTTTAAAATAGCATTCTTCGACTTTTATGGTTATTTCGATATTTTATTTTCCTCTACTGATTTATCATTAATACTATTTTTAAATATATCCTGCGAAATCGTGAGAAAATACTTGATGTGCATTCTAATGAAAAGTATCCACCCTTAT